>JALGPY010000004.1:24383859-25057074 GCA_023055425.1 Linanthus parryae | reverse complement strand
CTTTCTCTTTCAAAGCCTGATCTCTTTCAGATAATCTTCCTCATTTAAAAGCACAGTTTTGAGATATTCTGAAAGGGCTTCTTTTGGCTTTGAAATTAAACAGTTAACCATTACCTCAATGTTCTTTTCAGAACTATCATCAAGCTTGGCCATGAAGCAGAGATTGGCATGTTCTTCTTCAGATTCAGATTCACTGGAGCTGTCTGAATCACTCCATGAGGCTATCATGGCTTTCTTTATTATGTCATGATTTTTCTTCTGAAAGTTCTTGATCTTTTTGTATGGACAATCTCTTATCAAGTGTCCTGCACCACCACACTCAAAGCAGTTCATAACTTTTGACTTGCTTTGTGAAGAGGGCTTACCTTTGTAGTCCTTGTTGTTGGATGGTCTATGCTTTTCTCTGTTGAACTCTTTGTTTCCAGAGTTTCTCTTCATTTTGAGGATCCTTGTCAAGGCTTTGGAAATCAAGGCAATTGGATCTTCATCATCACCATCATCCGTTTCAAGGCTTTGAATTCTCTCATTCTCTTTGGCTTTGAGGGCTAGATTTTTGACACCTTCTGGGAGTTCTTCATCAACTTCGTTCATGGATATCTCATGTGTTAGGAGCTTCCCTTGGAGGTCATAAATTTGTGAAATTGAGAGATTTTGAGCTTCTTCAATAGATGTGATTTTTGTTTCCCACTATTCCTTTGGAAGACTTCTAAGTATCTTCCTCACCTTTTCCTCATTGGAAAAGTGTTTTCTCAGTGATTTAAGGTTGTTGACAATATCAGTGAATATCTTGAACATATCTCTGATGGATTCATCTGCATTCATTTTGAACAGCTCATATTGTCTGAGATAAATGTTGATCTTGGTCTGTTTGACTTGGCTGGTTCCACCAAAGGTAACCACAAGTTTATCCCCGATTTCTTTAGCAGTTGTGCATCCAGAGATCCTGTTGAATTCTTCTGTACTCAGAGCACATTACAAAATGTTAATAGCCTTGTAATTCTTAGAAACTTTCTCTAATTCAGAAGAGGATAAGGTTTCTCCTGTTTTAGGAGTTCTGATCCCATCTTTCTCTGTATAGAAAGTGTGAGGTCCATTTTGAAAAATGGTCCAAAACTCTAGATCTTGTACTCATGATCACCAGATGGTTAAATCTTATACAGTGATACAAGCTCTGATACCAATTGAAAGTGTGAGTATGCAGATGTATAAGCAACTAAGATACTCTAGAAGGGGGGGGGGGGGTTGAATGGAGTATGCCAACTTCTTACAAAACTAGCTAACAAGTAGAATAACTATGTAGACAAAGAAGTTCAAGGCCTTGAACACATATTCAAGCCTTTGATATGCAGCAGAAAGTTTTAGATCAAGTAAGCCTTTTTCAAGGCCTTGAAAACAAGTTCAAACCCTTGAAAAATAAACAGTTGTATGCTTCAAAAGCTTTGAAAGTAGATGAACTGAAAATGCACAAGACAAGTGATTTATAGAGTTCAGTCCACTTGGACCTACGTCTCTACCTCAGGGATTAGATCCCTGCAGAATTTTCAACTCAATTCTTAGTAATCAAAAGCTAAGCCCTCGAACTCAAGCACAGAGAGTTCCCTTACTCTGTTACAGCTTGTGGTTTTCCCTAACATGTCTAGTACCTGCTCTAGCTGACTGATTAACTAAGAATTCTCTATTGTCCACCTTGAACAATCCTTGAGAATGAAAGTAGAAATAATACAGAAATGATCTACCAATATAGCTCTATACATAAGATCACTTAATGACACGATCCAACCGCAAGTGTACGGCTGCCTACGAACAAAACCTGTGACTTGTTTCAACAAGTCGTGTGACTTGTTCCCAACACTTAGAAAATTCTGCTGCATCTAACAAGTCATGTGACTTACTATCAACAAGTCGTGTGACTTGTTGTGAGAACTTCAGCAATCTGCCCGACCTCCAACAAGTCCTGTGACTTACTGTCAACAAGTCCTGCGACTTGTTGGCAGACTTCCAGCAACCTGCTCTTGTCCAACAAGTCCTGTGACTTGTTTTAACAAGTCCTTTGACTTGTTTCCTTAGCCAAAATCTTCAGCTTTTCTTCTCCGATTTTCTCTGTGCCATAACTTTCTCGTCTGACTTCCGTTTTAGCTCCGTGACCCGTCGTTAGAAAGCTCTTCGAGTCTACTTTCAATTGCCACCGGTCTCACCTCCATCTTCGTTGTAGAATGCAAAATATCCTCAAAACATCCTTAATTTTCTCTAAAACATCCTGGAAAGGCAACTAAGCTTTTTGAAAAGAAAATAAGAACCCGGATTTTGATCTCGAACTCCGATGAATGAGATTTTTGCACCTTTGGATTCCTTTTGCGACGTAGAATTTGCCCATGTAGAGAAATATCCGTTTCCGGACCGTTTTCTCGTTTTTCTCAATTATTGCCCAAATTTGGCAAAAACATCCAAAATGCGCCAAATTCGCCTTTTTCTTCTATTCCGAAGCTCGTTGCTTCTCTCCACTTGATTCCCGCATGCGTAATTCCTGTCAAAAAACAACACGAACACTACCGCGAAGATCAAATGTGATAGATTATCAAAATCATACTCAAAACCATTAAGAAACGCCCGGATTGTACTTTAAAGCTCAAAAACATCCAAATGTGCATTTTCTTCTTATTTTGCCTCAAATCTCGGCACTTTGCACCGAAATGCATACAAATGACAATATAAAGTGTATATAAGATAACTCGTATTAAGGAGTTATCAAATACCCCCACACTTGCCATTTGCGCGTCCCGAGCAAAGTCTCATCTACTGCATCTAACTGTCTAATAGCCAAACAGACTCAAACGACTCTAACATGACTCACGACACTCTAATGCAGCAAGATGATGCAAATGCAATTCTAGACTCGATCTTAAACACATAAAAACTTTTAAATTCTTTCTTTTTGTGAGAACATGAAATTTCAATAACATAGACTAGTGCTCATGGATGCTGAAAAAGTTAGGCAAGAGGTGTGAATCGCAACTAAACTCGACAACAAGTATTTTCCCATAGTTAGTATAGAAAGCTTAACTTTACTATAAAGAACAACCTACCTCTTCATGTGTGCTGATAAAAATAAGAGGCTAACCAAGGCTAAGCCACATTCACAGTCCGAGCTCCTATTCCGCTAATGGTCAAATATGATGAGGCTTAAGGACAAAAAGGATATAACTTGTATGAAGCAAAAAATCCTAAAGCGTCACATAAGCTCACCAAACCCCATATCTCACACACCCTCACCTTGATGATAGGAATCCACAACCTGAGTCTCACCGACTCCGGCCCTCAATCCCCTCAAACCCCGGTACCATGTCAATCCCATGGCCATCATTGCGAATATTGCGTGAAAACTCAATCAATCTTCAATCTGGAACTAGGAACTTTAACCACTCGTTTTCCAATAAGCACAACTCTATTATTTCTTTATCTCTCCTTTTTTTTCTCTCTTTTTTTTATTATTTTTTTTATTTTATTTTTTCTCTCTTTTTTGTTATTTTTTTTTTATTTTTTTCTCTTTTTTTTTCTCTCTCTCATCCAAACATCAATACAATCAAATAAATATGAGTGGTCCTCTTTCAAGAATCAAGCTATAGTAATCATGTCAGGGAAAGGAAATAAACAAAACCATGAATGTATATCACAACAATAATACATCTCCCCCTAACTCCATGAAGTGCGATGCCACAAACCGTCAAAGTCAAAGCGTGTATGGGGGTGGAGTCGTCAATGCACAATCTCTATGTCCGTAGTCAAATGTCGACACCCCCACACTAGATTGCAGCCACATCCCTCTCTCAAGTAGTCAAATAAGATAAATGTCACGTGCCTAATCCAACCGAACCTCCTACACCAAGATGATAGAAATCCAGTACCTAGCACGTTCCACCAATCAAGAACAACCAACCCCATTTTTGTGCGGATTAGACGTCACACACTTAGGCTCTCCTCTACTGTGTACACGATGTAATGACATGGAACAACGCCACACCTTAGTGTGCATGCCAACTCACTCACCCTCGCATCCCCTCGAAGATATCAAATGAAGCATATGCGATCTGCAGAACTCACAAAAATCTGTAATGAAGCACTCCCTCAACGAACCCCCTCAACTACTGCTCCCTCGTGACGCTCTAGAAAGGTAATTCTAAACGATATATGATGAAGGCCAAGAATCGTCTCCCTAGGTCATATAGGCTAACAATGAATCCAAGGATCAATTAGTGTTTACTAGTGGTCCTACAAGGTAAGATCTAAAAGCAGTGAGTGCTCTAATACACATCCTCGCACAGCTGTTCTGTGTGCCACTACGAGGCGGGCTGGCGACTACCTAAGACGGACAATATGAACGTTCGGCTTGTTTAGCAAACACCAAGCTCAACTCTTTTAAGAGAAAAACAGCACACACTTTAGCTTCTAAAATTTAATTTTAGTTTAAAAATAGATAGGCAATCCCGTAATGAGATTCTCTCCATACTTACTAGGGGGAACTATAACTGTCACTCTCGGTCAAAATTCACACCCTATGCCTAAAGTGTTCACATCTCACTAAACCAACCAAGTATATGCTTCTCTAAATTGCCTTTTCTCAAAATTTTCAATTTTTCAATTTTTATGAATTTTCTCTTTTTATAATTTTTTTTTTTGTATTTTTCATAATATCCTAACTCTATATGCAAGGCTTAGACTTAGAAAAAAAAATTGACTCTACACAAACTTTTTGTTTGGTGGGTGTACTCAATTATTTAAAAGTGCAAACAGTATTTAAATCTACTCTACACAATACGAATATATATGGAAAAACTAAACATAAACCACAACACTAACTCACAATACAATATAAACACATCCTACATGTAACTGGCTATGCAAGACACATTGGCTAGTAAACAGTTAAACCACCCCCACACTTGAATGCTTCGTTGTCCTCAACGAATTTAGATATTTGGTATAGGACTCAGCAATCAATGCGGAAGGCTAGTAGATGAGATGGAGCTATGACATACTTATATAAAATAAACACAAAATTTAGCAAGAGAAAAAGATACTCACAACCACCTCAAGGGTGGGGACGAAATCACGCCAAGCAGTCCCCAAGCACAGTAGTGGTGGTCAATGTGTACTCGCACACCGGGGTCGACTGCCCTCCTCTACTAAAATCCATGTCTGAAGAATCCCCAACTCGTCAATGCAAGCCCCTGTGAAGGTCATGTGTGTCATCACACACCGGGGTAGATTCTTCCCTAATCTGCTCAAATATGTCACTTGGAAACAAATGTTAGTCCCTCTCTCTCTCATCTCTCCAAAATAAATAAACAAAAAACACGCAATTGTATTAAAAACTAACTCCCTAAATTAACGCAATAAATAGGTTGGGTTGCCTCCCAACAAGCCCCGCGTAATTTAAGGTCGACGACCCGACCCAGTTACCTCAAAGAAGGTTAAGGAGGTCTAGCACGACGTGCCTCCTACTTTAATCTTTTTCACCACATCATGTGCACTCACCACATTTGGCTTCTTTTCTGATTCGGGTGGATCGGGCTGCAACACTGTCGGTAACCCAAGAGTAGGATCCACACGATCTTCTCTAAACTTGATCAACGCCAACTTATTCTTCCCCTTGCCCGGAACAAATGCCTTGAACACAAGTGATGAATCTAGAGCCTTGATAGTAAGCTCCTCAGTCTCTAGATCCACATTTGCGCGCATTGTCTTAAAAAGCGGTCTTCCAAAGATAAGTGGCACATCGCGATCCTCCTTGATGTCCACTATCACAAAGTCGGCTGGAAAGACAAATGCACCTACTTTTACAAGCAAGTTCTCAATTACCCCATTTGCTGTCACAATTGAATTGTCTGCCAGTTGCAGACCCATCTTCACTGGGGTTGGTGCACCAATGCCCAATCTCTGAAATAGGGACAATGGCATGAGATTGATACTCGCGCCTAAATCACAGAGCCCATGTGTGTGATATCCACCCCCAAGAGTGCATCCTAGGATAACACTTCCCGGATCTCTCATCTTGGGAATATCCCTCTGAATAACTGTACTGCATGTCTCTGTCAATTTCACCGTGGCATAAGGGTCAATGCTCTTCTTGCCCCATAAGATCTCCTTCAAGAACTTCTTGTACTTGGGCATATGAGCAAGTGCTTCCACAAGAGGAATGTTTATATGCAACTGTTTGAATATGTTCAAAAATTTCCCAAAGTGTTCCTCATCATTCCTCTTTATTGTCGCTGGATATGGCACACGTGGCTCATAAGTTTCCGGATCTGGAGTGTTCTTGGGATCTTCTTTCTTCTCAACCGTGTCCTTTGATTGGGGACTCACGGCCGTGGGTACCTCTTCACTCAATTCTTTCTCTGTGGCTTTAGTAGCTTCAGCTCTCGCATGGCTAAGATATGGAGGATCCTGAGTAGTAGTGCCACTGCAAGTAGTAATAGATTTGAGCTGCTCAATAGGAACAATATAATTAGCAGGAAGCATATCCGGTGACAATTTCGTATCCTGATTAGCAATCTGCCCAATCTGTGTCTCATGGCTGTTCAAAGTAGCTTCAATAGCTACAAGCTTCTCATTCATTTTTTTCAGAAGGCTGTATAAGTCTGGATCCTGTTGTTGTTGCTGAGTGGCGTGATGATGAGATTGGTAAGGAACATTGGACTGCTGAGCATACCAGCTAGGCTGATTTCGCTGATGATTCTGATACCCCCACACTTGTTGCTGTCTAGGAGGCCCCATGTAATTTACGTCTTCAATCCCATATCCTTGATTCTCATCCGCGACCATCTCTCCCACAGACTTCACTCGTGCTGATGGATTCATGTGTTAAAAGCCGAGGTCAGGACTGCGGTTTGATGTTCAAATTTCTGTTCCACCGTGGACTCAATCTTACTAACCAATACCCCATCTGATTTCGTGTTTCTACGAGTCTCAGACCTCGTGGATTCACGTTTTGCTACATTATCTAGCAGATCACGACATCTCTGTAATCCCATTCCCATAAAATTTCCTTGAGCCATCATATCCAGTTCACTAGCAGTCTCTCTGTCCAAAGCATTATAAAAGTAATGCAGAAGTTTGTACCATGGCTCTCCGTGAGTAGGGAATCTGCGAAGGAGCTGGTTGAACTTTCTCCACGTGTCTCCCAGAGAATCATCTTCCTGCTGTGTAAATTTCGTTATATCAGCCATCCGTTGAGCAACCTTGGATGGTGGAAGATACTTCCTGAGAAACTCTCTGCTACAATGTGCCCATGTAACTATGCTGCCTGCTGGAAGTTCCATAAGCCATGTCTTTGCCTTTCCCGATAAAGAGAAGGGGAAAAGCATGAGCTTTATCGTCTCTATTGGAACTCTCTGGTCATACATGGTAGAAGTAATATGCTCGAAATTGAGCAAGTGTTGATGTGGATCATCACTCGGGGCTCCAGTGAAATGAGCATTCATCCCTAACCATATTGATCAACGGTTGGTGAATCTCGAAATGTGCGGCATTAATCTGAGGCCTGACAATAGTGGGTTGATATCCCTCCGGTGTAGTTCTGAAGTAGTCCACCAAAGGACGCTTATCCTCCTCAGCATTGTTGACTTGCTCTGCCGCATTCCGACCATTATTGTTCCTATTATTACCCCCATTATTCCCATTGCCATCGTTGTTTCGACCATTAACTCCTCCATTGTTTCTATCAACTATTTCCACACCAGGGAGTTGTTGTGGATTTGGGGGGTTCATGCGATCAATCATTGCCTGCATCTCAGCCATTTGAGCCTTAAGCTGCTCAGTCTCCCTTGCTCGATTTGCTGCATCTTCCACAGCTGCAGCCCTAGCTGCTTCCGCATCTTGCAGGCCTTTGCGGAACCTCTCAAACTCAGCTCTAGTTTGCTCGTCCATCTGAACTGAATTTGCTTTCCTCTTGTTTCTACTCTGTGCTCGCAATAAGGATTCCGGGTCTTCAAGTGTTGGATGCAAATGCTCGTTTCTAGAACGTGACATGCACCAAGTAAATCAGACCTGAAAACACGAATCACACACACAAAACAGGTGAGTAACTGATATAAACTGAAATAGTAAATCCCTAAAGAGAAAAATAATAGCTAATTTATCTGAAGTCCCCGGCAACGGCGTCAAAAACTTGACACGATCCAACCGCAAGTGTACGGCTGCCTACGAACAAGTCCCGTGACTTGTTTCAACAAGTCGTGTGACTTGTTCCCAACACTTAGAAAATTCTGCTGCATCTAACAAGTCATGTGACTTACTGTCAACAAGTCGTGTGACTTGTTGTGAGAACTTCAGCAATCTGCCCGACCTCCAACAAGTCCTGTGACTTACTGTCAACAAGTCCTGCGACTTGTTGGCAGACTTCCAGCAACCTTCTCTTGTCCAACAAGTCCTGTGACTTGTTTCAACAAGTCCTGTGACTTGTTTCCTTAGCCAAAATCTTCAGCTTTTCTTCTCCGATTTTCTCTGTGCCATAACTTTCTCGTCTGACTTCCGTTTTAGCTCCGTGACCTGTCGTTAGAAAGCTCTTCGAGTCTACTTTCAATTGCCACCGGTCTCACCTCCATATTCATTGTAGAATTCAAAGTATCCTCAAAACATCCTTAATTTGCTCTAAAACATCCTGGAAAGGCAACTAAGCTTTTTGAAAAGCAAATAAGAACCCGGATTTTGATCTCGAACTCCGATGAATGAGATTTTTGCACCTTTGGATTCCTTTTGCGACGTAGAATTTTCCCATGTAGACAAATCTCCGTTTCCGGACCGTTTTCTCGTTTTTCTCAATTATTGCCCAAATTTGGCAAAAACATCCAAAATGCGCCAAATTTGCCTTTTTCTTCTATTCCGAAGCTCGTTGCTTCTCTCCACTTGATTCCTGCATGCGTAATTCCTGTCAAACAACAACACGAACACTACCGCGAAGATCAAATGTGATAGATTATCAAAATCATACTCAAAACCATTAAGAAACGCCCGGATTGTACTTTAAAGCTCAACATCATCCAAATGTGCATTTTCTTCTTATTTTGCCTCAAATCTCGGCACTTTGCACCGAAACGCATACAAATGACAATATAAAGTGTATATAAGATAACTCTTATTAAGGAGTTATCACTTAAGAGTACAAAACTGCAGTGAAATGCAGTGAACTTCTGTGTATGGATTGGAAGAGATGAAGAACTTCTTTGATGCTTTTCAATCCAGAATGCTTTCTCTGTATTTGCCCGTTAAGAATTTTGTATTTTTTGCTTCAAATTTGAGCTCTTTAAATACTTCAAACAGCTCTTCAAATCTCTCCAGATTATTAGCAACAACCTTCCTACTTTGTAGGAAACAGAGTTTGACTATGTTGAGATCTTCTCCAATGGTTGAATGATTGTAATCTTCTGAGATATTGTTGTAATCCTTCATTTAACCATCATGAGAAGCTGTCAAACACATTTGATTGATCACAGGATCAAAGTCTTCAAGTATTCCAAATCTGCAGCAATTCAGTTTAGGAAACACTCCTGCAAACTTAGAAACAAATATTTCCTGCATTATCATGGTCAAACAGTTGATATAGTACGAGATATAATCAAACATATGAAAGAGAGATGATACATTAGATCAGAGAGTTAATAGAAAAAATCCCCCTGAGAATATGCTTTCAGGTTTAACAGTTTCAAGGCTTTGAATCCAGTTTCAAGGAACACTATTTTCAAGCCTCTAAAGCTGATTCAAGGCTTTAAAAGCTGTTTCAAGGCCTTGAAATAGTCATGCTCTTTCAAGCCTTTAACAACCTGAGATTTCTTTGATGTTATCTGCATGGATAAGTCTATTCCCAGGATCGACAAACTATGGATTGGATATACGAGTGTGAAGATTAGAGACAAAGGGATAATACAACACGGTAACATTGGGCAAAAGGTTTGTCGGAATCACTGACTATTTCTATTAGTTGGGTGGCATAGATGTGTTGCTAGACACCGCTCTCTGTTTGTAAATAGTTACTACCAACTAAGTAGAATCCTAGAGGGGTCACACACCATATGGATTAAACTAGATATGGGCATTGATTACTTGGACTAATTAATAAAAGGATAATAACGCAACAACGAGCAAAGTTAGTAGGACTAATTTGAAAGTGGACTAATCCATGTAAGGACATGATTAGTATTGGGGAAATTATGTAGGTATAAGGAGTTATTAACTATATAAAGGAACTCTAGCTTGTTATTTTCTAATATAAGTCATGATTGAGATAACATAACAAAGCAAGAGAGAGAGAGAGAGACAAAGCCTAGAGGCCGAAGCCCCTAGACCCGTTCCCCCCTTGCCGTCGGCCTCCATAGGCGTAAGCTTGGCTCTCCGTTTTGCGTGATCCTTTGCTCCTTTCTTCCGTTGCTAGCACTACACGGTGGGAAGGATTCCAGTTGAAGATCCAAGGTGTGGATACTCGTAGAGACTAAGACACAATTCTTCGTAGTGATCACACAAACTAAGGTACACATGTGTCTACCCTAATCATGTTATGATTGCTTGCCTGTGATCCTTGGAGGGGTTTGAGCAGGATTAAACATTTTTTATTCCGCTGCGTAACCTGCATCGTAACCCTACAGTCTTAAGTACATATTTACTCGAAAGGAACTTAACAACAAACAACAAAGTTGGTTGGAGGTAATCAAGGATTACAATCTGTGTATCCAATATCATGAAGGAAAAGGTAATGTGCTAGTTCATGCTTTGAGCAGGAAGTCGAATCATAGTGTGAATGCAATGCTAGTTTTACCAGATTGGCTATGTCGTGAGTTTAGAAAGATCGAAATTGAAGTTGTGAAACAAGGAGGAACAGAGAATTTGATTTGTTCCAGAAGTATTAGAGGAGATCCGAAATAATCAACTAGGAGATGTGAAATTAGAAAGGATCAAGAAAAATATTTCCAAAGGGCAAGCAAAGGGATTTAATATCCATGAAGATGGGTGTACTCGTTACAAGGGAAGGTGGTGTGTTCCACTAAAGTGTGCAGAAACTACGAAGAAGTTGATGCATGAGGCACACAATACACCTTACTCTGTACACCCTAGAGGTGACAAGCTTTACAAGAATCTGAAGATGGTGGCCGAATATGAAGAAAGAGGTAGCCGAATTTGTAGCAAGATGTTAGACATGTCAGAAGGTGAAATTTGAGAATAACCGAATAGGAGGACTAGTGCAACCATTGGAAGTTCCAATTTGGAAGTTGGATTCTATTTCAATTGATTTTGTTACTGCTTTAACAACATCAAAGAATGGATTGAATATGATTTGGGTTGTTGTGGACTTATTAACGAAGACATCAATCTTTATCCCAATGAAAGACACATAAAATATGGAACAAAGAGCAGATGCTTATGTGAAGAACATAGTGCGATATTATGGAGTACCAAGTTCGATTGTATCTGATAGGGATCCTAAATTTCCTATCACATTTTTGGAAAGTGTTACAAGAAGAAATGGGGACGAAATGGAGGTTTAGTACAGCATTCCATCTTGCTACTGATAGAGAGATGGAAAGGACTATAAAGACATGATAACTCTGTATTAGAGTTATATTTCGTCTACGTTTTACTATCCTTTTACGTGATTTCTGGGAAAAATACATGAGAAATAGGCTATGATCTTGAAGTATTTGAGTACTTCAGATATTTGTGCTTAATTGATAAATCCGGGTGTGCACAAGAGATTCCGGCGGGGAGACCTCCGTGTACACCGTATGTAGAGGATCAGAGATCGCACAGGAAGAGTGGGGTTGTGTGTAGGGAGAGAGTAAGGCAGTAGTAATGTCTGAGAGAGAGACAGAGGTTTGGCAGAGCTTCCGCGTATGGCAAGTGTGTCCCCCTTTGTATGGAAAGGTTAACGTCCTATATATAGCAGAGAACGTGACCGTTGTAGTGTGGTTAATGCGCCCATTGATGGCGGCTTAATTAGCTTAACCATAACGGCACGTTCGTCCGAGTATATAGGGACCGTTACAGCACGTTGTGCGCGAATACCGGAACCGTTACGAGGTTGACCGGGTTTGACCGGATTGACCGGGTTTATGGAGCTCGTGCCATAAATCTCTCAAAGCAGTTACTAAAGGTCGCGTGCGGGCTTGGCTCGCACGCGACAAGGCTTACTCTAGCCTCCAAACCACTAAGTCCCTACAAGTCCCGTGCAGTGGTATGCGAGGGCTCTGTCTCGCAGCCCCTACATGGATCAGCTCGGTAGGTGATCCAGTGTGTGTGGAGCACAATATGGTGTGCTGGATGGTTGCCACGTGGCCAAGATCTGTCAGCTCAGAAAGCACTATCTACATTAGCCCCCTTTCTGCGCGTGAAGACTCATAGCTGTATAGACTTCCATGCGCGGAAACCAACATACGCGTTGCCGCCACGCACAAATTCAAATACGGGTAAGTTCAGCCCCCATGCGTGCCATTATGACCTAAAACCCCTAGAGTCGTGCCGTCTGGCTTTTAGGGTTTTAGGCGTGACGTCAGCTTGTCCTGTGATTGTGCGATTCGACGGTGACGGTTGCGATTCGACTACTGAAAGGACGCAACCCTTCATTGTTTTTGGATAAATACTTGGTATCCTCCATTATTGCAAAGCATCACTTCTTTCTCTTAAAGTGAATGGTACCCGGAGATCTTCGAGAGCAGATTCAGATAATCAATCATCAGTTCAAAACTGCAAATCGTCTTCTTCAACAGTGCATATCCAAGCAAGCTTTGCGGAAACAAGGTTGGCCTTGTTCAATTTCGATTTAAAATACCAGTGTATGCTTTGAACTGCGCTGAATCTGTAAACCCATATAACCTGTTGAAACTTGTGAAGAAGCTTCAAGCTTTAGACCCAATTGCGGCTTGATCTCTCAATTATAAGGACCTTGGATAGGGTTTTGAAATCCCCTGATAATGCAACCCTCTAATTTATGAAATTGATACCAGAAGCTGTTCATCTTCCTTTCTGTAGATCTTGAATCTCGAAATTCAAACTGAAGTAGCATATTTCTCCCCCCCCCTTTTTCTTGCTCTTCCGCAGGAATGGCCAAGACAAAAGGAACCAAACCCCTCAAGGAGGACGAAGAGATCACCGATCTTCCGCAGGCTTTGTGGCGAAAAGCCCCCTATCTAGGTGGCAAAGATTTCTACCATGCGAGGGTTAAGGCGAAGAGAATGCCTGCTCCTGTTCCAATTGAGGGATTGCTAACACTGACTCGCCCGGTTAACTCAGCCTTGCTCGAGTTAATTGGCTCCGAGGATGTGGTTCGATTGGGAATCGAAAATGGGTACTTCCCTTACACTGCGATTTCTACCCAAGCTTTCGTCCAGAAATTGGACTACATGGATGAGTGGATTGACCACGTGTTGACCAATCATGCCGCGACTCTTGATGAAGCCGGCGTATACTTCGCTGTTCGTGCTATGAAGGGTGCTGCCGTGAAGCTGGACCAGTCCATGCTTCTAGACCTTCTTTCCCGCTACTCGCCTGCGACTCACACGTTCCACTTTGCTGAGTTCGAGGCTGCCCCTACACTCGAGGACGTGCAGATGCTGTACGATCTTTCTCCCATGGGTGAGGTGGACCCTTTGAGTCCTTTGAGGACGGCTGCGGAGATTGCCTTGTACACGCAGATGGAGGAATGCCTGGCAGAGGTAAAGAAAATCTCCACCCGGTGGACTACTACGAAAGCCCTTCCAAACTGGCAATTGGTTGATACGTCTGCGAAGAACACCTGGAACAAATGGTTGCAGTACTTCTTTCGAGACTATGCGAACAGCAGCATCACTAAGAAGCTTCTGAGTGAGAACCCAGAGGCCGAGAATTATGTGGAGGGTAAAGGCTATCACTTGACCCTTTGTGCTTTCCTCTGTGCTTGGTTGTCGAGGTACTTGATTGACGGTCACCCACATGATGGGGTCTTTTACCATGTTTTGACACTTGCTGTGAGGCTCGCCCTTGGCCAGAGAGTCGCACTCGGACCCTTGGTCTTGGGCACGCTGTACTATAGGCTTGATCAGTTGGTTCTAGCCATGAAAGAGTCGCGTGGCCGCCTCGATGTACTGACTTTTGTCAATATTTCCTTTTTGACAATGTGGTTTTTCGAGCGATGGCCATCCTATGCTCCGACTGCTCTCAAACCCGACAAGTGGTGTCCCCCAGGCGAGACGGAGGAGCGTAACAGCGGCAGGGCTGCGAGGTGGTTCGGAGCGAACAACACCAAGTGCGTTTGGAGCTTGATATGCGACAAACGGAAAGAGTTTACTGCTAGGCCCTATGCCACGCGTGTTGAGAACGTGCGATGGTTTCCAAAGCTGTACCCCTCTAAGGGTGTTGTCTTCTCAGAAGAGCTCCTCTTCGAAGAGGGATCGCATTTCCATGAGCTCTATCGCGAGTTCTTTTACTGGTGTCTACGAGGTTCCCTTCCTGCCCTCGCAGAGCATATTCGTGAGCTCGCGCCAAGGTATGAGAGGATTACCGTGGATGTTGACCCCACTCGAGTTTCTCCCCAGTTCGGCTTTGATGCAGTGGCACCATCAATCTGGCCCCAGTCCATTATCAGAGGTTGTTATAAGCGCTTGCTAACAAAGGAGTGCAAGACAGTATTCATGAACAATCTTCCCTTTGAGCAGCCTGTAGGGACCCGCGAGGGTGGTTGTTCTCAGAACTGGCTCGCATACTGGGTTGCCCAGCAAACGAGGATTGAGACGCAGTCGGCCGCGCAGCCAAGTAGAGCTCCCTTGATCAAGAGAAACTCTTTCCCGTTTCGCCCCAATTGCAGTCTGAGCGAGTCTGAGTATGGTTGCTACTCGTTGCTGGATCATGAGAACCATTTGTGCCCTGACGTCATTTTGAAGGAAAAGATCGCCGCAGTTAAGAAGGGCGACACGCATGTCTTCAGATATAGCCAGGCATTTGCTAAGGTAAGCACTTTTTCCCGCGTGCGTTAAGCTTCTTGATTTCCTTATGCTGATGCCTTTATTCTGTACTGTTTGCTGTAGTGTCATGTGCGGAGATTCGCATCTGGTGATCGGTCCAAGTCATTGGTTAACACCATTGTTGCCACCAGAAGACAAAAGCAGCCGTTTCTGCTAGCATGGAGGATGGACCCTGAGGTCGAAACCATTATTCGCGCAGTCATGAATGCTTTTGCTGACTCGCTGATAGACAATGCTCCGGCCTCGTCGCCTCCCGGAGATGATCTGTCCCCTCCAGCGACTGCGGCGCCGAGAGTGAAGAGACCCAGGCAAAAGGGAATTACAATTTCTTCCCCTAGAAGTGCTCCAACTTCTCCTCCGACGAGGTCCCTCTCTGTCAAGGATAAAGGCAAAGGTCGCATGCCCAGCAAAGTGCGGAAAGAGCTCGCAGTTGAGACTTTCATTCCATTCAACCAGGAGGAAGAAGGAGAAAGACAGGAGCCCAGAGAAAGTGATGAAGAAGAAGAAAGAACAGTGGTGATGCATGAGGAAGAATCAGGAGGTACCTCCGTCGCATTTCCCTTCCCATTATCGTAATTCTTTTGCAATTCTTTCTTAAACCAATCATATCTTCGCAGATGATGATGATGATGAGATCATAGGTGGCCTTTTGGCCAAGAGACAAAAGAGAGATACCCATTTTGGCATTCCAGACGATCCCATAAGCGAGGATGTTGTTGCTGAGTCCCGGAAGACAGCCGCGGAAGCTGCTGAAAGAAGAAGGCAGCGGGAAGAGGAGGAGCTCGAGCGTGTGAGACAGCGGAGCCTCGAAGAGCAGCATGTTGACGACTTAGTGCGTCCAGTTGACGAGGAAGATGTACTCCCCGAAGTAGTGACTCCTCATGCGGAGGAGGAAGATGAGGTTCCAGAAGAGGATGCAGCATCCCTGGAGCAAGCCCAAGCAGACTTCAAAGAAATCGCAGGCGGCGATAAAGGTGAGATCTTCGATCTCGCAGTAACTTATAGAGATGTTATTGTGGGTGCGTTAAAGCATGGTGTGTCAAAGGCTGACATTCGCCGTTGGCTAGTAGAAAAGTGCGGAGAACCTTCAGGTAATCATTTGAGCGATACGCATGTACTAGACCTTAGTCACTTGAGACAGAAACATGACTGGCTTTTTCGCGTCCCAGGTCATGCTCATTTTAAGGACCTGCTTAATGAGGACACACTAATAGGGCATGGTTCCACGTCTTTAGTGTATGACGAAGAGACTTCAATCCCACCTTCGCGTGGAGGTGCTTGCTCTTAGCTTAAGTAAAGATAGCAAAATATCATTCAATGCGAGTTACCTCATACCATCGCATTTTATATCGCAGGCAATGTTGAGGAACATGCGCCGGAGCAAAGAAGTCAGCCTTCTGCGTCCTATGTTCCGATTCCGAGCCCCCATACCGAGAAGCCCGTCGCAGCTACCGATCACGCAGGTGAGCCTCTCGAGGACATCATCGAACTTTCCGACGATGCTGAAGCTGGTGCTGTGCTAATGGATGAAGATGCCCATACTGGTGCTGAGGAAGTAAGGACAAGTACTGCCGATGCTTCCGCATCTAAGAATGTCCCTCGCCAAGCAACCTCGGCTGTCACTTCGCCTCCGGCGATGACTGAGTCGGCGGCACCTATTCCTGCGTGGAGCTTTTGGGGCTCGCAGATTGGGAATGCAGTCGCAGCTGGTGCGGCCTACACTCTTCCTTCTAACTATGAGGAGTTAGAGCTCACGGCTGACAGGAGAGCTATGGAGCAAGGGCAGTCTTTAACGACTCCAGTAATGCGCATTCCTTCTCTTCGTGAGATTCTCGAAGGAACTGGTAAGTAGTGATTCACTGTTTGCATCTCGCAAGGTTCATTTGCGAGTTTGATAGCATAACTTAGCTTTAACATTGCTTCAGGTTTGAAGCAAACTGATGTGGACTGGCTAGTTCGGATGCGCCTCACCTACCCCCAATCGTTTGCAAGATCTCTGGAGATAGGGCCCTTTGACAGGAGGCTGTTTCTTACCGAAGCCATTTGGATTTTGGAGCAGCTGTCTGCGGCCACGCCTGAGACCATTTCTGTCCAGAGTGCCGAATTGCTTTGTGGCATGTGCCAAAATCTTCTTACCAAATTTCAAGGCAGACTGGGTTTCAGATTTCTTATGAAAAGAGTCACTCTGATTCGCGCAGCCGTAACTTTGAAGCTCGGCCACCAGAACCTCGCAGCTGAAAAGCAGAAGGTGGAGCAGCAGAAGCAAAAGGCTGAAGAAGCTACGAAGCTCTATCATGAGATGAACGCCAAGTGCGAGCAATTGAAGCAAGAAGTGGAGCAGGTAGAGAAGCTAAGCCATCAGTTCGCACCCCATGACTCCTTGATCAAGAATTTGCTTTTGACTTTTTGAATTTGGAAAATAGCAAGGAAATGGCTGGAACATTAATGTAATGTTTGAAACATTAATGTAATGTTGCTAGGGTTTCTCCCCCTTTTTTTTTTAACAACAAGAATCAACTTGCCCGTTTTGCCCTTTTCGGGATTTGATAGGATATCTCTGTGCATATCCAATTATGACATCAGCAATTGATACTCTGCTTGATTTTCGCGCTAATTTCTCGGCAGATAAGCACGCTTTCGTTGGGAAGTCCATCCGAATCATGACTATCCGTCATTTATTAGGATACGCAACTGAATCGTCGTAGCCTTTAGTAGGGTAATTGATCGTTACCGCTTTTCAAGGCGTAAGTGATTGGCCTTACCCTCTTTTCAAATTTTGCTGACTCATCTTTGGCAACTGAAGAGTCTCCCCAAGGTCTATATAAACCCTGTCTTTGCCATTTGGGTTCTTCATCCCAAAAATGTGCTCTGCCGTGAGTCCTTACGACTGCTGGCTACAACGCTTGTTTTTCGTTGATTCATGGCAACTTCAAGTTGTGAATCCTGAGTTTGCGCTTTGTGCTGTAGAAATAGTTTCCAAGATCCACTTTATGAGGCTTATTTCTCTTTGTAACCATCATAAAGAAGATGGAGATGATATCTCATAGGTATTCGAAGAATTTTCTTCGTGTACTATGTTTGCAGGTCATGTTTCCGGACGCCTCTCGGTGAGGTGCAGCGCCGAAGTGACCGTGCTACCGTCTCGTAATGAACGGCGGAATTCTCCTCCAGCATCCCTGGAGGAGGATTTCTTGCCTCTTCGTTCTTGAACTCAGGGGGCTTGTCAATGCGCTTGTCAATCATGACAAGGAACCCATCACCAGAGGAATGACTGCTTCGCCTGTTTTGCAAGGCAGCATATGCCGGAACAGGAGGTTCCTCTGGTGCCTATCTTGATCAGACAGAGGCCTTTGTCACCTCTTGGGGTCTTGGACGTACCGTTACCCAGATCTTACCGCTACGGACGTAGCGAATGACGAGTTGATCTCTTCGCAGCAGCATCCCTTTTGCTATAGATCTTTGGCCGCAGATCTGCGTATTGCATAGCCGGTGCTAGGACCGTTAGGTTCATCCTTTTCAGTCAGGATTCCCGTAGTGTGTCTCTGCTGGCTTGTCAGCCACTTTTCGAATGTATTGTAAGCCATGTTGGCTGTGTAGTTAGATTCGAGCTTTTTTTTTGCTTGTAAGCTGCTATCTAGACAGATAAATTGCAAGTCTTTCCGACTCATAATGATAAATAGTTTTTGTATTATTTGCTGTGCTGTTGCAAAATACAACTTCGCATACGTATCGGCATATCTCGCCTTGCACAATGCTATATACGTGTTTCGCATTTGCTATCTGCCATATAAATTCGCAGATGTTTTATTGGATCGTTCGAGATCGTACTTGCGCAGTTGTGCCATCTGGGCAGATGGGCTTGTGATTTGCTTTCAGATACACGTGCTGGTGTTATCTCATCAGATATGCTTTTGTGGATCACTTAAGATCATTTTCACAATATTGCCATCGCATTCATAGAATGCCTCCATCACCGCAGATAGGCTTGGAAGATCAATTAAGATTACTTTGCGCATAAGTTGCTATCGTAGCAGATAGGCTTTGGCAGATCAATTAAGATCGTTCTTCGCATGAGTTGCTATCGTAGCAGATAGGCTTTAGAAGATCAATTAAGATCGTTTTTCGAATGAGTTGCTATCGTAACGGATAGGCTTGAGAAAATCAATTAAGATCGTTTTTCGCATGAGTTGCTATCGTAACAGATAGGCTTTAGAAGATCAATTAAGATCGCATTTGTATAGGCTGCTATCGTAACAGATAGGCTTAGATGATCAATTAAGATCGCATTCGCATAGGCTGCTATCGTAACAGATAGGCTTAGATGATCAATTAAGATTGCATTTGCATAGGCTGCTATCGTAACAGATAGGCTTGAATGATCAATTAAGATCGCATTTGCATAGGCTGCTATCGTAACAGATAGGCTTGAATGATCAATTAAGATCGCATTTGCATAGGCTGCTATCATAACAGATAGGCTTGAATGATCAATTAAGATCGCATTCGCATAGGCTGCTATCGTAACAGATAGGCTTGAATGATCAATTAAGATCGCGTTTGCATAGACTGCTATCGTGACAGATAGGCTTGAATGATCAATTAAGATCGCATTTGCATAGGCTGCTATCGTGGCGGATATCCATTGTTAACAGTTATAACAAACTAAACTGAAGCACAATTGACAATCCAGAAATATTAAGTTCTCATTTGGGAGAATTCTCTGATTATAACGCTCTCATATGGGAGAGATGAGATTACAATCCTCTCATATGGGAGAGGAGATTGTGTAAATCGTAACCATACAAGAGATTAAGCGACGTTATAATAAAACGCATGAAATGAGAGAAGTCAGGGATAGTACTTCTTAATCCAGCGCATGTTGACTGAACTCGGGGTTGAGGTTGTGCCGTGCAACCTTCGTATGCTGCAGTAGCCACTGTCGAAGACTTCTGTGACTTCGAAGGGTCCTTCCCAATTGGCTGCGAACTTTGGGTGAGTCGCTTCTCGCATGGAGTGGTCAGATGCGCGCAGGACCAAGTCTCCAACTGCGAAATCTCTTCGCTGGACCGTCTTATTGTAAGCGCGAGCAATCCTTTCTTGATATCGCTTGTTGGTCCTTTTGGCTTGTTCTCGCTTTTCCTCCAGCAAGACTAAGTTATGATCACGTTGATTTTCGTAGAGTGCGTGGAAGGCTAGCCTTGCCGAATTAACTCTCACCTCCGCAGGTACCACGGCCTCGGCCCCATAGCATAGTAGGAATGGTGAGGCCCCCGTGGGTGTCCTTGGAGAAGTTCGGTAGGCCCACAGAGCTATGCTTAGAGAGTCGGCCCACTTCTTGTGGTCATCTGCGACCATCTTGCTCAAAATTCTCAACAGCGTTTTGTTGGTCGCTTCGGCTTGTCCGTTTCCCTTCGGGTAATAAGGGGTAGAACATATCTGCTTGATATTGTACTCCGCTAATTTCGCAGCTACCTGGCGATTAACAAAGGGAGTACCGTTATCTGAAAGAATGGTGTTTGGGATTCCGAACCTGCATATGATGCTTTCCTGGATGAAGTTGACCACACTTAGCGCATTTGCCGTTTTCAGTGGTAAGGCTTCCACCCATTTGGTGAATAGCTCAGTTGCGGTGAGAATAAAATGATTCCCATGTGACGTTGGTCGGATGGGACCGATGAAGTCTAGAGCCCATGTGTGAAATGGCCATGGGGTCCCTAATGCATGTAGATGCACGGCGGGAGCGTGCACCAGGTTTCCTTTGAATTGGCACTCCTGGCAGCGTCGTACTTTGGTGCGGCAATCGGCCTCCATCGTGGGCCAGAAATATCCACTTGAGAGGAGCTGCCTGCATAATTTTGCACCTCCTTGGTGTTCCACCTGATGAGAAAGGTCCATGACTTCTTGTGCTTCTCTGCCGTCTAGACATCGCAGCAAGTTGCCCTCATGACCTCTTCGCCAAAGCAGGTTTTCTTGTACTACGTATCGAGATGCTATCCTCTTCAATTTTTCGGCTTCTTTTCTCGATTCGGGCACGGTTCCCTGACTGAGAAAGTCAAAGAGCGGCTTCCTCCAATTTGTGTCGTCATCGGTTAGGGCGATGAGTAGAGAATCTTTGATTAGCGCGCAACTTTCGCACTTCCCTTGTATCAGGGCCGCAGCTGTTGACATGTCTGGCCAATGAATGCCATATCTCTGGGCCTTTCGATTGATTGACACCTCGCTTTCTCCGCAAGCATGTTGGTGAATCTTCTCCAGCAGCAATTGTCCCTCTTGCTTGGAAACACATCGCATGAGTATTCCACCAGGGCCTTTGTAGTAAAGGGTGTTGTCATGTATGCAGTACCCCTTTGTGAATGCCCAACCTTCACTGCTTCGGCCTCGTTGTTGGGGGCTTTTCGCCTGACTTTGGACAGTGGCGTCCAAGGACTCTAGCGTCGGTGTCTCGCCGGGGATGGTAGGAGTACGGCGGGTCTCCTCTCCCGAGGCGGTTTCAGTGGAAGGCGATCTGTTGCTGATATCATCCTCCTGAGACATGGTTGCTTTGGTTGGTAAGCTCACGTCGGGTTCACCAAAATGTGCACAAGAGATTCCGGCGGGGAGACCTCCGTGTACACCGTATGTAGAGGATCAGAGATCGCACAGGAAGAGTGGGGTTGTGTGTAGGGAGAGAGTAAGGCAGTAGTAATGTCTGAGAGAGAGACAGAGGTTTGGCAGAGCTTCCGCGTATGGCAAGTGTGTCCCCCTTTGTATGGAAAGGTTAACGTCCTATATATAGCAGAGAACGTGACCGTTGTAGTGTGGTTAATGCGCCTATTGATGGCGGCTTAATTAGCTTAACCATGACGGCACGTTCGTCCGAGTATATAGGGACCGTTACAGCACGTTGTGCGCGAATACCGGAACCGTTACGAGGTTGACCGGGTTTGACCGGATTGACCGGGTTTATGGAGCTCGTGCCATAAATCTCTCAAAGCAGTTACTAAAGGTCGCGTGCGGGCTTGGCTCGCACGCGACAAGGCTTACTCTAGCCTCCAAACCACTAAGTCCCTACAAGTCCCGTGCAGTGGTATGCGAGGTCTCTGTCTCGCTGCCCCCACATGGATCAGCTCGGCTGGTGATCCAGTGTGTGTGGAGCACAATATGGTGTGCTGGATGGTTGCCACGTGGCCAAGATCTGTCAGCTCAGAAAGCACTATCTACACTGGGCGTTTTCTAGTATTTGAGCTATTTTATCGCATTCAATCTCCTGGTATGTGTAGTATTGTGATTCATAGGTACCAGAAGCTTGGAGCATGGAATGAGAAGTGAAAGGAACTTCGGAAACGAGTAAGGCTTAAGAACACGGACGAGAAGAATGAAGTGCATTGATCACGGGGGGATTCTTGATGGACAAAGTAACAAATGAGTTAAATAAACTGTTTCGGCTTTCAGCCCAACACCATCAGCCATCTCCTTCCTCAAACGCCAAGCTTCCCCATCTCATAACCAATTAACAGAGGCCAGAGACCATTAAACTCAATTCACCAACAGTACAACCCAAAAACCACCATTTTCCATTAATAACCAACCAACCTACCTTCTTCACAAACTCACTGTCACTCCATTACACCAACTCCATTAACCCATAACCAACGCCAATTCCAATCACAACTCATCACCACCACAGTACACCATTACACTAAGCTACAACTTTCTCTAACCATTACTTTATCCAAAATAAACATGCAACTGACCAAATTCATGCCAACTCCATTCAACCTTCTTCCATTGCTCCCAAACTCATCTTAGCCTTCATCACCAATTAACCAACATTACCAATACACCTATCAAAACACCTAACCTTCACCTACACTACCACAACAGCTATCCACCATTGCTAACTCACTGTCACCTCCATCATAACAGTATGTCCATCAGTTCATCAAACATAATCTAACAAACACCCAAGTATCCATTACAAAACAACCACAGTACCCTCAATAAACCCCCAACTCCACGACACCAATTACCGAAGCTATCATACCAAAACCACCGACCAAAACCACCTGACACCACCAATACCGCAACCAGACCCATCCATGGCCATAAACCCAGCAGAAGCTAAGAACTGATACAGCATAACAGAGGAGAAACGCAAACTGCAAGAAGAATTAAGTAGAAAAAGATGGTGATCGCACGATCACACTTTCCAGCTCCGATTTCGCGTTTCATATTTTCCCTCTCTCGTTTTATTAGTTTTATGGAGAAATTTTTAAATCTGAACAAGATTAAGTCTAGCTAAATCTCTCTATATAGATAATTCATGGAGAATTTAGGATTTTTCTCTTAGAATTATTTGCCGGATTATGGATTTATTCATGTTTCTTGAAACTTAATTATACGTGTGATTTGATTCATTGATATGTTCTTGTTTTTTTTTATTATAAGTAGATTGATCACCTAATGGTTATATTATCTAAGTTGATGCGCGGAAGTGATCAAGGCTTAGATTCGTGAAGAACTTGTTAACATTCTTGGTAGTTTCTTGAGAAAAACATGAGATAGAGACTTCAGAGACCCATTGTGGGTAGATTCAGTTGGACTTGGTTAGGATTGAGTGAAATCGGTGGGCCGGAAGGGCCGGTGAACGAAACTTGCTAGCTGAATAGAACGGAACGGTAGACGGAGGTGGACCGACAGGACCCGAAGTAACATGTTACGTATAATCACATGAGATCGCATAAGATTGTGAAAGTTATTACCAGGTTAAATGAATCATGGACAGGGTGTTGTAAAGCGTAGTTCGGATTCGTCTAAATGCCCTAAGGGACCTTGAATTATCTAGTTGTTCTCCATATTTGTATTAATCAGAAAAACAAAAATAATAATAGTTTAGTTTGTAATTCAATTATGTTGCTTGTTTAGGGGAGACAACTTCTTATATCACGATTTCTTCTTCTGGTTACCAAACTCTACGTTAATTTTCTGAAGGGATAATCTTGAGACCGTCCATGTGGGTTCGATAATCTGAGTTTCAATACTCATTATTTATTACTTCAACCGTGCACTTGCGTACACACGTAAGAAATCGTGTCAAGACATTGGAGGATATGTTGCAAGAATGTATTATAGATTTTCAAGGATCATGGGTAGACAGATTACCGATGATAGAGTTTTCTCATAACAACAGCTATAAGAAATGTCACAGCTTGAAGCGTTTAATGACATCAGCGAATCTGTAGTAATTGGACCCCAAGTGATTGAGGAGGCGACTGACCAAATGAGACTAATCCAGCAGTGAATGAAAGCAGCACAGGATAGAAAGAAGTCGTATGCGGATCGAAAAATAAGACCAATTGAATTTCAAGTGGGAGAAATTTTATTGCTGAAAGTATCACCTACAAAGGGAGTTATGAGGTTTAATAAGAAAGTAAAATTGAGTCCGAATTTTATTGGATTGTATGATATACATGAAAGGATTGGAGAAGTTGCTTATCTATTGGATTTGTCATCTATTCTGACACGAGTGCACAACGTATTCCACGTATCGCAGTTGAAGAAGTATATTCCTAATTCATCTCATGTACTGACCCTGAACCTGTTGAGATAGATCCTTCATTGAGTTATGAAGAACAACCTATTGAGATTTTGGACACCAAGACGAGAGATAAGCGTAAAAAGAGTGTGAAGTTGGTTAAAGTTCTGTGGGCAAATCAACAAATAGAAGAAGCTACATGGGAAGCTGGGGATGAGATGAAGAAGAAATATCCACATTTTTTGAAGATGTAAGTGAGTTTTGGGGACATCACTATTCTAAGGGGGATAGGATGTAACCATTCATGTTTTCTTACACTGCATTTAAACTGCATTGCCTTACCTTAGGAGTACCATTTATAAATTTGCATTTTGCATTTTTCAATTAGAGTGGTTGATGTCTTTAGTACCGTTAGTATCGTGACCATTACTCTGAAAGTTTGAGGTTGAAGAGAAGCATTTTTTTTGGAAAAAGTTTTATGTTTTAAGCTTCGAGGACTAAGCTCTTTCTAAGGAGAGAAAGATAAAATACACAAATTTTATTATAGGATTAATATATTATTCTAGAGACTTTAATGGGAGATATATGAGTACAGAATTTTTTGAGGGAGCTATTGTGAATTTATGAGAAGTTTGGGACTATTTTTAGAAGTGTTATGAAGTTGATTTGGACCAAATTGAATTAGTCTAGTTTTATGGAATTGTTTCCAAAAACCCTCGAATCCTTTTCCTACTCTTATTTTTTTTCCTATTTCTTCTCAATTTATTTTCTTATTTTATTTTTCTTCTTCCTCTACCCGTGCCTCTATCTCTCACCCGTGCTATCTCTCTCTATCTATCTCTCTCTCTCTATCTCTCTCTATCTCTATCTCTCTCACGTGCTTTGAACCCGTCGCCGTGCGCTGCCACCGTTGGCCTCCTCTCTTGTTATTTTTCTCTTTTGCTTTGGTGAGTTCTTTATCTTCTATTCTATGAATCTCAATCTCTATTCTGTCCAATCTCTATGATGATTAACTAGATTTCTCGGATGATTGTTTATATGAAAATCTTGGATTTGAGTTTTAGCGACAGACAAAACTATCGTGATAGCGGAATCTTGTTTAGTAATGTTAAAGTGAGCATAAATTTTGATCCGGGAATCGAAATTCGAAACCGTTTGATGATAGACTTATTTCTTAGAGTGTTTTTGGATCTAATGAGACTATTTTGAATCATGATGTATTTGGGAAGTTCGAGTAATAAATTAGTGAAGTTATATTAGGTTATGTGCATATTAGTTGTGGGATTTTGGAGCAAGTGTTGAATTGTGTTTTGGAGCATGGATTAAGTGGGGACCTATAGACACTGAAATAATCTTAGTAGGACCAATTTTATGGGATATCGGCATTGTGTACCTATATGTAGTGGTGTGTTTTTATTTGTGCATATTTAAATATGTAGGAGAAGATTTCGTTGACGAAGGATATGTCGAGTACTATTAGGGAATAACTTGCTCTTTCTTGTGAATCAAGGTGAGTTGATATGCCAAGCCTTTAGTTTTATCTCCTTTCATGTGTACACATGTTTTATTGATACATCTCAAAATGTGTTTCATGATTATGTGCTTTAATTGAAAGTTGGTTTTTATTTGAAGGTCTTTTTGAGCAAGAGACATGGAACATGTATCAATGCGTAATAACGTAAAGTGGAAAGAGCTGTACGAAGATTAATAACGTGACATGAGCAGTTGGCAGTTTGACTTTGGTCTTCTGGCTTCTTTATTTTAGCAGTTAACATGTTGGCTACGCTCACACGACTTCTTTATATTTTAATAACTCGGACGTGAATAGCCCCGGGTTTGCACCTCGTACTCACCTCTCTGCCCATGAAATTCTTAGGGGTTTGTTGACACTTAAGGTCTTGGTTGCTTCTAGTAGATAATGTTTGGTTACTCTTCTCCTTATAACAAAGTCAATTGCAACAAAGTGCAAGCAAGTACAACATACCGTTTGTTGAAGTATGTTTCTTTTTGTAGAAAAGATTGAAAAGAAGTTTTAGAAGGAATTTTTTTGACAAGTACAAAGAAGTGAATTATTAAGTTGAGAAGTTAAAGATTTGTTTTATTGTAAATACTCTTACTAGTTCTTTTGAGTCAATACTTACCATGCATATTCGTGTTTACATGCTCGGGTATATCTCAATCAGTATTTTTTACTGATTTCAAACTGTGGTGACTTTTTGTTTTATTTCCACACCACATGTTTCTGATGGTGGAGGTATGTCCTAGTGGGAGCGTTTCACTTATTTTTTTTCTTAGTAATAATTACGCAAACGATTAGACGTTCACTTTAGTTTGTAATGTTTAATGTCGGTTTGTGGCATTGGATTTGGAATAATGTTACATTTCGTATTTCATTTAAGTGTGGATCAATAGTTAGTTAGTGTAGATAAGGCTTTCCAGACAGACAGATCACAGCCACGTGGCAGTCATCTTGCACACCTAGCTGTGCTCCACACACGCTGGATCACCACCCGCACTGATCCACGTGGAGGCTGCGAGACAGGACCCTCGCATATCACCACATGGGACTTGTAGGGACTTAGTGGTTTGGAGGCTAGAGTAAGTTCCGTCGCGCGCGAGTGACAACCAAGCCCACGCGCGACCTTTATAAACTTCTTTGAGAGATTTATGGCCACGAGCTCCATAAACCCGGTCAACCTCATAACGGTTCCGGTATACGCGGACAAAGTGCTTAACGGTCCCTATATATGCGGACAAACGTGCCGTTGTGGTTAAGGTAATTAAGCCGCCATTAATGGGCGCATTAACCCACTACAACGGTCATATTCTCCACTATATATAGGATCGTTAACCCTTCCTTACAGAACACTATTCTGCTGAACTACGCGGAAGCTCTGCCAAAACTCTGTCTCTCTCTCATACAGTTTCTATTGTCTTACTCTCTCCCTACTCACTACCCTATACCTCCTGTGTTTCTCTTTCCCTGTTCTTGGTGTACGTTTGAATCTCCCTCAAAGGCTTCTCCTGTACACATTTGGTGAACCTGACGTGAAACCTACTCCAGCAAGCAACCATGTCTCATGATGAAGATGTCAGCAACAGATCTCCCTCAACCGAGACGAATTCAGGGGAGGAAACCGGCCACAATTCCACGGCAGTCGGTGGTACTCTAACCTTGGAGACGTAGAATGCCACTCTCCAGAACCAGGCGAAAGCCCTCCAGGCTCAATCTGCACAGATGGCCCAGATAATGTCCATTTTGGGATCCCTTGCCCAGAATCCAGCACCGGGAACCGCTGTCTCTCAGGGAACCGGAACCCCTGTCCCCCAGGGAACAGAGGTAACGCCTACACCACCTAACCCTAGTTTGCAAATCCCACCAGCAATGGTCCAACCACCTCCTACTCAGGGACAAATTGCTCACCCGTCCTTTATCACACTTGCTTCCCAACTCCCGGGAATCCCTTTCAATATCCAACAACAGTATCCCCTGATTTCTCCACAAGCAACCGTAAGCAATGTGGCTTACACTCGCAATCCAACTGCTGCGTATGTGTCTCCACCAGCTGCAACCCTTCCTCCTGCCGTGGTAGGGAGTGTATCAACAAGCATGACGACTTTGGAGCAGCGTATAGATAACTTTCTGGCCAACCAGTGTTTCACGGACACCATCATCCCAAAGGTTTACAACGTGCTTCCTATCCCGCGTGAGATCTACTTGATGTCCAACCCTGCAGGGTACAAGGCGCCTAAGTGGGAGAAATTTGACGACGTCAATGGAAATGCCCAAGAGCACGTCATGCGCTTCATTGATGTGATGGGGCTGCATGGGTTGATCCCAACTTGTTGATGCGTGAGTTCCCTAAATATTTGGGAAACGTGGCATATAAATGGTATAGAACGCTGGAGGCTGGCTTTATAAAGACATGGGATGACATGGTTAAGAAGTTCTATACCAAGTTCTTTCAGGTGGAAGAGAAGGTTACGATGATAGATCTGTCGCGTATGTATCAGAAGCGTGACGAGGATGGCGTCACATTCATCAAAAAGTTCAGAGCAAAGTCATTGGAATGCAGAGATGAAATGCTTGAAAACCTGCTTGTTGAGATTTGTCTCCAAGGGATGCGAGACGAATACAAGGGTATGTTGATTAACCTGCAAATGCCTACATTTTCAAAGTTAATCGAATGTACTAAGAATGTAGAGCCCATAGCCGAGAGGTAGAAGAAGAAACAGGCTCCTGAGCGATCCCCAGTGGGACCGACTTTCAAGATCGGCAGGTTTAGCTACAAGAGGGGGCGCGAGGCTGAAGTCAACGCAGTTTCACCACACAAGCAGCACAAGGTTTCGACCTCAGATGCCCTCCTTTGCCGTGTTCCCTTGAGCAAGTGATCGATCTATGCAAGCAGTGGCGCAAAGATGGGGTCCTACCTCCACTTGAAAGACACCTTCCAAGGAAATTCTAAGGGATCCGAAGTGGTGTGAGTGCCACGGCAAAGTTATGCACCCAACAACTGACTGCAAGAAGCTCAGGTACTTGGTGAGCAGAAAGATAAAGGAAGGAGAGCTGATTATCAGCGACCAGAGGCAGGACGTGCGCAATAATTCACTCCCAGCCCATGCAGAGCAAGAGCCGGAAGACAAGGAGGTAGCCATGATCGCAATCATAGACCTCGAAGAAATTGCAGAAGATGGGCTGCCTGTTATAGCCGAGATCCACGATGAGGAGGACTATAGCATGGATACTGAGGACTCGCGTGCTGAAAGGATGAAGGGGTCGCACGACAGTTGGGGTCTTCAACTACACAGTTATGCCCTTTAGACAGAAGAATGCGGGCGCAACCTATCAGCGAGCTATGATGGCTCTCTTCCATGATATGATGCATCAGGAAATAGAGTTCTATGTTGATGATTTGGTCATCAAATCAAGAGAATAAGCAGACCATCTGGGAGACCTGCGGAAAGTATTCGAAAGGTGCAGAAGCTTTCAACTGAAGATGAACCCAATGAAATGTGCATTTGGAGTGACTTTCGGAAAGTTTTTGGGGTGTGTAATCCACCGCCATGGGATTAAACCTGACCCTGCCAAGATCTCAGCTATTACCATCATGGTGGCACCCCACAATCAGAGCACTTTGAAGACATTCTTGGGAAAGCTGTCTTATCTGCGAAGATTCGTGCCAGCAATTGCAGAGCTGAATTTCTCCTTCGGCGATCTTCTCAAGAAGAATGTTGTGTATAATTGGACGGAGGAACACAAAGCTGCATTGGGCAAGTTGAAAGAACTATTGACATCGCCCAGAGTAATGATTTCACCTCAGTTGGGATCACCACTCTTTTTGTACCTGACATCGACCAGGGGACCATAGGAACACTGCTAGCTCAAGAACATGAGGGGCAGGAAAGGCCAATCTATTATATCTCTCGCGTGGTACAGCCGGCTGAGTCCAGGTACACTGATATTGAGCGTCATTCCCTTGCTTTATATTTTGTAATAGGAAAGTTGTAGCATTATTTCGCTTCACATAAAGTTGTGGTAATCACAAAGAGTGATCCTATCTGGTATCTTTTGAGTCATTCTTCTCCCTGTGGAAGACTGGCGAAGTGGTACATGACCATTTCGCAATACGACATCACGTGCGCTCGTCCAAAGGCAATCAAGTCTCAGGCAGTGGCGGACCTTTTAGCACAGTTTCCAGACTATAATTATGAGCCAATGATAGAGGAGGAGCTAGAAGGCCCTGAGATCTATGCAATCGAGTCACCGTATTGGAAGCTGCATGTTGATGGGTCGTCGACGAGGAAAGGAGGTTGAATTGGTATTGTACTAACTAAGCCAGATAGGGAAGTCGTCCAAATGTCCACTAAGTTAGATTTTCCAGTCACCAACAATGAAGCAGAGTACGAGGCTCTGATCGCAGGGCTCCTCGCGGCCAAGGCATTGGAAGTCAACAATTTGATGGTCATGGGGGATTCCAAGCTCATTGTTAAACAAGCCTCAGGAGAGTATGTCTTGAAGGAAATCAATTTATTGCCTTACGGGACTGTGGTCCTGAAGCTGGTGCAGCAGTTCCATGATGTCAAGTATGAGCACACTCCTAGAGCTGATAACCGGCATGCAGATGCTTTAGCCACATTGGGATCAAAAATCAGTGCGGACAAGTGCCCAGCAAGAATTTTGATTGAAGTTAGAACTACTCCAGCTCTGGCACAAGAGGTATGCGAAGAGGAGCTCACATAAGCTGGAGATTGGAGAAAGCCAATGCTGCGCGCGATTGCCGAGGGAACGAGCAAAGAAAACTGGGCATCAACTAAGGGATACTGCGTGCACGACAACTCTCTTTACTTTAAAGGACCAGGAGGAGTGCTCATGCGGTGTGTCTCGCAACAAGAGGGGCAGGAACTATTAGAGAAAATTCACCAACACTCCTGTGGGGAAAATGAAGTATATGTTTCCATAAAAGCTCAGAGGTACGGAATCCACTGGCCAGAAATGTCGACATTCACCGCGATCGTTCAAAGTAACTGCGAAAATTGCACGTTGGTCAAGGATTCTTTGGAGATTGCTGCAATCAATGATGAAACAGATTGGAGGAAGCCGCTCTTCGACTACTTTATGGAAGGAATTGAGCCAACTCAGAGAAAAGAAGCTGAAAAGCTTAAAAGAAAGGAAACCCGATACGTTGTGAGGGAAAACATACTCTGGCGTAGGGGCCACGAGCGGAATTTGCTCAGATGTTTGGATAGCCAAGAAGCGCAAGAAGTGATGGATTTGTCTCAACAAGTGGAGCACCAAGGAGGCGCGAAGCTATGCAGACAGCTCCTCACCGTTGGTTACTTCTGGCCTACAATGGAAGCAGACTGTCGCACCAAGGTTAAAAGGTGTCAAGAGTGTCAGTTCAAAGGCAACCTTGTGCACGCTCCCGCTGTAGATTTGCATGCATCGGGAACGCCTTGGCCATTCCACACATGGGCCTGGGATTTTATTGGCCCCATTCGACCAGCCTTGCATGGGAATCAGTTCATCTTGACTGCGACGGATCAATTCACTAAGTGGGTGGAAGCAGTGCCACTCAAGACAGCAAATGCGCTTGCAGTTGTTAATTTCGTTCAGGTGAACATAATATACCGATTCGGGATCCCCATTACCATCTCTCGAACAACGAAACTCCTTTTTTGAATCGCCAAGTGGCTGCGAAGCTAGCAGAGTACAACATAAGGCAGGTGTGCCCTACACCCTATTACCCAAAGGGGAACGGACAAGCAGAAGCAACGAACAAAACACTGCTGAGGATTCTGAGTAAAATGGTCGCGGATGATCACAAAATGTGGGAGAATTCCTTAAGTTTGGCTCTATGGGAATACCGCACTTTTCCGAGAACTCCCACCGGGGTTTCCCCTATCCTTCTATGTTACAGGGCTGAAGCTGTTGTGCCAGCGGAATTTAAAGTTAGCTCTGCCAGGATAGCTTTTCATGCTTTGTACGAAAACCAACGCGATCATGATCTAATTCTGATGGAATAAAGGCGTGAAGAGGCTAAGAGGGCTAACACAAGATACAAGGAAAGGATCGCTCGCGCATACAACAAAACAGTTCAGCACTGAGACTTCGCGGTTGGAGACTTGATCCTACGAGCTTCAGATCAATGTATGTGGGAGGCAGCCCATCCTAAGTTCGCGTCTAATTGGGAAGGACCGTTTGAAGTCAAATAAGTTTTCGACAGTGGTTACTGGACCATTCAGAGACTTCATGGGACTGCGACAACTCCAAGCCCAATCAACATGCGATGGATTAAAAAGTATTATCCTTAGCTCATCTCTCTACTTTCGATTCCAAAGTTATGTTGCTTTCATTACTTTTGGTTCAAAAGTTCTGTTGCCCTTATGTATTCTGCATTAATTCCTCCCATATGAGGAATATGTTCTCATGATCCTCCCATAATGAGGATGCCTTAATAATGATGACTCTCCCATATGAGAGAACTTTATTGAATTGTTGTCTTATTGCTTTATTTACTTATTTGTTCATATCACTAATATCTGCCAATTCATTCAAAGTTTATCTGCCTAGATAGAAGCTATAATAAAAATGATCCTATGCGATCCAAAGCCTATCTGCCTAGATAGCAGTTATATCAAAAATGATCTTATGCGATCCAAAGCCTATCTGCCTAGATAGCAGCTATAACAAAAATGATCCTATGCGATCCAAAGCCTATCTGCCTAGATAGCAGCCATAACAAAATATGATTCTAAGTGATCTAAAGCCTATCTGCCTAGATAGCAGCCATAATGAAAACGATCCCATGCGATCAAAAGTCTATCTGCCTGGATAGCAACTCATTCAAACATTATTTGGATAAACTGCAGCAAAAGTACAAAACTTGGATAATCTGCAGCAAAAGTACAAAGCTTGTTTCATTATATAGCAAGTTCATACGCGAAGTTACAATCCATTGTAGCAGACAAAACAGCAAATGAAAAAAAGTATACTTTCATAACAAGTCAAATGTGGCTTACAATTTATCTGTCTAGATAGCAGCTTAAAAGCAAAGTTTACAATGAGGAAAAGTTTCCAAATAGAATTCCAAAGCTACGAATACTAAAGCTACGAAACGTGACGCTGTTGTCGACGTTCTCGACCAGAACAGGGCTCTTGTTCGTACCCTTGCCATGGTGAGATGCCAAATGAACTTCATGCCATGAAGGCTGCTGATGTGAAGAACAAATGGAAGAACAGCTTATGGGGCAGGAAGCTAACTGTGTACAAGGGATAAACACAATCACTTGTTACACCATGTCTGAAACAATGGTGGCAAATAGTTCTCTGCCGGAGAACCGGCAGAGATGCCCACCACTCGTCACTTGCCGGTAGTAGAACCGGTACAAGGTTGTGCCTCGCCGGAAAACCGCGGGGGATGATCTCTGCAAACATAATGAAGAAGAAAGAATCTTTGTTCAAACACAAAAGCCTACACAATTGATCATCAAAAAGATCGGTCGAATCAAAGATCTTTTCGGAGAATTCCTTGGGAGCCATTTCTATAGCACAACGCGCAAACCCCGATTTGGAAGCCCAGGCCTGATATGAATCAACAAAGGTCAAGGGGAAATACCAGCATTCGTGAGGACTCACGTGAAGCAACATTTTGATGAAGAACAAAATAGCAAGAAGGGAGGCTTATATAGAACTCAGAGGAGACTCTTCAGTTTCCTTGATGAGTCAGCAACGCCTCGGAAACAGGAAGGAATCAATGACCCTAGTAAAGGCTACGACGATACAGTAGCACGCCTTATTTAATGAATCCCGGTCATGATAAGGAGGGGGCCCACTGCATGGTAAGCACGCCTTATTTAATACATTGATGACACACCAATCTAGGTAATTACGACAAAACACGATGTAATAATCATTGCAGCATTGAAATGCGAACGGAAAATCTTTCAGAAAAGCAAAGGCCAACATAGAGTTCAGTTGTTTGAAAAAAAATAACATTACAATACATGCGACTCTCAAAACAAATCCTTGTCTAAAGGGTCTTCTGGCGATAACAGGAGCGAGGCTTTCTCCGCTTTGTTAACTTCTTGCTTCAGTTTTCATATCTAGCCTTCATCGCATGGAAGAGATTGGCAGCCTCTTCAGCTTTCTTCTTTTGCTCCTCTACCTTCCTCCTTTCAAGTGCGAGGTTGCGATGGCCATACTTCAACATCACAGAGTTGAGAATTCGGGTGACCCTATTAAAGAGAAAACCAAAGTCCAACCTGCCCTGAGCATTAGTCTGAAGCCTTTTGCATGTATCGTAGAGTGTCCGAGCATTCTCAGTCGAAATGGTAGCGGGAGTTGTCACAGTTGCTCCACAATCCAGATGACTTCAGTCAGGTAAAATCGCCTGTCGAAGGGACCTAACTCCAAAGCTCTCGCAAACGACCTCGGGTAAGCCAAGCGCATCTTTATAAGGCAGTCTACATCAGGTTGTATCATACCTTAATAAATGACAAGTTTAGGTGTGTGGACGTTAACGAAGAAATACAGTAAGTATGCGATGTGATCATACTATGGCATACCTGTTCCTTCAATGATTTGACGCAAAGTAGGAATGCGCACAGCCGGGGTTGTTGAAGCGTCTCCTTGTTGCATTGCTTGCTGCATTGCTTGCCTGTCGGCTAAAGCTTCGCGTTCATCGTAGCTGGAAAGGATGATGTAAGTAGCAGCGGGCGCGATGGCAGCTCTTGCCTGCGAACCCCAAAAACTCCATGCGATGGGAACTTGGGAGAAATCAATCTCAATGGAGGAGGAAGAGTTTTGCTGAGGCCCTGGTACATTAATTGAAGTAGCAGGACTGGAAGACATGGGTGGATTATCAACACCCCTAACTTCATCAACATGCGTGACAGTTGGGAGACCACCACTACCACCCGCAGCTGCGACCTCTCCAGAAGGACTTGTCTCAAGAATCTCTGCGGGGGCGTCCACATTCATATGCGATGGATGCAGATTAACTTGATCAGTTTTTTCTTGCAATGGGACTTGTTCAAGAGCGCTCGTTGAGGTATCAACATTTTCATGTGATACTTGGTCTTCGAAAGTTTGTTCGTCTCTGTGAACTTCAGCTCCAATACCCTCTGTCTCCATCTCTTCACCCATGTCCTCATTTACATGTTAATCTTCAACACCTTCATTTCGCATCTCGGTGTCAAGATCATCATCTTCAGATACCTCGATAACATCTTCCAGAGGTCCCCCTGCATCTTCTGTAGCTTCATATAGTTTTTCTACGTTTGAGCTTCGCTCTGGAACTTGAGATGCGGGAGGCTGACTTCTCTGCTCAAGCACCATGTTCTCATCAGGGCCATCAACGCTCGCCTCATCAGTAGCCAAACTCGCAGTTGGAGCATCATCAATCACGCCTTGCGCATCAGCAGGTGTAGATAGTGCTTTCTGAGCTGACAGATCTTGGCCACGTGGCAACCATCCAGCACACCATATTGTGCTCCACACACACTGGATCACCAGCCGCGCTGATCCATGTGGGGGCTGCGAGACAGGGCCCTCGCATACCACTGCACGGGACTTGTAGGGACTTAGTGGTTTGGAGGCTAGAGTAACTCCTGTCGCGTGCGAGCCAAGCCCGCGCGCGACCTTTAGTAACTGCTTTTGAGAGATTTATGGCACGAGCTCCATAAACCCGGTCAATCCGGTCAAACCCGGTCAACCCCATAACGGTTCCGGTATTCGCGCATAACGTGCTGTAACGGTCCCTATATATAAGGACGAACGTGCCGTTGTGGTTAAGCTAATTAAGCCGCCATTGATGGGCGCATTAACCACACTGCAACGGTCACATTCTCCGTTATATATAGGATGTTAACCTTTCCATACAAAGGAGAACACACTAGCCATACGCGGAAGCTCTACCAAACCTCTGTCTCTCTCTCAGACATTACTACTGCCTTACTCTCTCCCTACACACAACCCAACTCTTCCTGTGCCATCTCTGATCCTCTACTTACGGTGTACACGGAGTTCTCCCCGCCGGAATCTCTTGTGCACATTTTGGTGAACCCGACGTGAATCTTACCATCAAAAGCAACCATGTCTCAGGAGGATGATGTCAGTAACAGATCGCCTTCCACCTAAGCCGCCTCAGGAGAGGAGATCCGCCGCAGTCTTACAACCACCGGTGAGGCCCCGACGCTAGAATCCTTGGACGCCACCATCCAAGGTCAGGCGAAAGCCCTCAAAGCTCAATCTGCGCAGCTAGAACGGATCATGGCTGTCTTGGGGACTCTTGCACCAAACCCTGCACAAGCCACCGCCGTTTCTCAGAGAGGAGGAGTCCCTACCGCTCAAGGGCTAGGAGTGTCAACCACACCCCCCAACCCTAATCTGCAGACTCCACCGGCGACTACGCAGCTACCCTCGATTCAAGGGTCAACAGCTCAAATGTTGCCCCTCACTGCTCATACTCCTCAGCCTCCGGCCTTGGTACCTAATCCGGCCTCGCAGTATCCCTTGCCTCCTCCAACGGCAATCTGGGGTAATGCGAACGCCCAATACGTCCCCAATCCTCCTGCGGCATATGTGTCGCCTCCGCCTGCGGCAACCCCTCCTCCTGCTACCGAGGGAAGCACTCCAGAGTGTATGACGTCTCTGCAGAAGCGTATAGACACCATTCTGGCTCACCAATCATTCGCGGATACCATCATCCCGAAGCTAGACAACGATCCACCTATCCCGCGAGAGATCTATCTCATGCCTAACCCGGTTGGGTACAAGGCTCCTAAATGGGAAAAGTTCGAAGATGTCAATGGGAACGCTCATGAACATGTCATGCGTTTCATCGATGTCATGGGGCCGTATGGAGCTGATCCCAAACTGCTGATGCGAGAGTTCCCGAAGTCCTTGGGAAACGTAGCGTACAAGTGGTACAGGACGTTGGAAGCTGGGTCCGTGAAGACTTGGGGCGACATGGTCCAAAATTTCAACACCAAGTTCTTCCAGATGGAGGAAAAGGTGACAATGATCCACCTCTCGCGGATGTATCAGAAACGCGAAGAGGACGGAATAACTTTCATCAAGAAGTTCAGGGCGAAGTCCTTGGAATGCAAAGACGTGATACTCGAAAGTAGGCTCGTGGAGATATGCCTGCAGTGCATGCGAGATGAGTACAAAGGTATGCTCATTAATCTGCAAACGCCTACGTTTTCAAAATTAATTGAATGCACGAAGAACATCGAGCCTATAGTGGAGAGGCAGAAAAAGAGAAACGCCCCTGAGCGACCCTCGGGTGGTACTACCTTCAAGATCGGGAGATTCAGTTACAAGAGGGGACGCGAAGCTGAAGTCAATACAGTTTCACCCCAGAAGCAGGCGAAGATTGTGAACTTTGATGCACCACCTCTGCCATGTTCGGTGGAAGAAGCAAGCGACCTCTGCAGGCAGTGGCGCAAGGACGGTGTCCTACCGCCGCTCGAGAGAGCACCCTCCAAGGAGATGGTGAGGGACCCGAAGTGGTGGGAGTACCACGGCAAGGTCATGCATCCCACAGCGGACTGTAAGAAGCTCAGGATTGTGTTCAGCCAAAAGATGAAGAACGGCGAGCTGATCGTCAGCGATCACAGGCAGGATGTGCGCAACAATCCCCTTCCTGCCCATGCGGAGCAAGAATCGAAAGGTAAAGAGGTCGCTATGATCTGGATTGTGGATCTGGAAGAGGTCGCAGAGGATGGTCTACCCATCATTGCCGAAGTCCATGACGATGAGGACTACAGCGTAGACACGGAGGACGAACGTGCCGACCGGATGAAGGGGTCGCACGGCTTCAGCAGATTCTTCGACGAGATGAACTTCTCAGAGAAATGTCGGACGGAGATGACAAAAGCGATCTTAAGGATAGCAGAAGATTACGAGGAGGATCTCGTAGTCTCCAATGGGAAAGTCATTAGGGCGTCTCGCTCTACAGAAAAGATCATGACCTTTTCCGCCAGCGACAAAAAGACAGATGTTTGAGTCACCAAAGGCCTCTGTATGTGACGGCCATCATCAACGGCGTCGAGTTCAAAAGAGCGTTCGTCGACGGAGGAGAAGCGGTTAACGTCGTTTCGCTCCACACACTGAAGCTAGCAGGGATCCCCGAGTACAAGATTGTCAGGTGTCCATCTCCGATGATGGGATTTGGAAGCGACTCCAGAATGACGATAGGATGGATCCGCCTGGGCGTCCAGATCGGCAAGATCAAGTGCTTAGCAAAGTTCTATGTCATAGATGCGAACACTACGTATCACATGATCATTGGTCGAGCCTGGATTCATCGCTTTGATGCTGTCCCTTCAACAGCTCACCAAGTGATGAAAGCCATTTGGAACGACAGAATAGTCGAGATACCGGCTTCTACGAATCCATTCAACATGGATGAAGCACATCTCAGCGAGGCGGTGTGGTTCACCGAGATGGCGGATGAGCAAACACCGGGACCATTAAACCCCACTCCTTTACCCCTATGGGAAGATATCAAAGATCAGTCACCGGCGGGAGTAATGGTGACAAGAGAGGATGCCAAGGAAAAGCCGCCCACGCGAGAAGAGGCGCCACGGATCGCCTACCAGCGAAAAAACGTATACACTCTAAATAGAATAGCAAAGCATGACCCTGAGGGCAAGGAGATAGAGAGTTTCTACGCCAACGGGAAGAAATGCTATCGCATATGAAGGTGCGCGGGGATGTCCTCACGCGGGCATGGGGATATCCCTGAGCAAATCAACCAAATCGAGCAGGTTGCGGTAACGGAAAAACCAATGCAGAGCACTCCAGACGAGAAGCTCAAAGAAGCACCCGAATGCATGGAAGACAAACCCAGACCACAAAAGCAAGAGCTAAAGGAGGTGTTCCTAAGCCAGAACGAAGGAAAGAAGAGGCCGGTCTTTCTAAGTGCGGACCTCACAAGCGAAGAGGAGAAAGGACTGCTACAGCTCCTGACCGAGTACAAGGACGTGTTCGCATGGGAGTACGATGAGATGCCCGGACTGGACACAAGTATCACCATGCACCGTTTAGACATCATCCCGGGGTCTAAGCCGGTAAAGCAGAGCACGAGGAGCTTCAGGCCGGAGCTTAACGTGAAGATTAAACAGGAGATTGTCAAACTCCTGGAGGCCAAGTTCATAGAGCCGAATCACCATCCCACATGGCTGGCCAATATTGTGCCAGTGGTAAAGAAGAACGGACAGCTTCGCATCTGCGTGGATTTCCGGGATCTCAATTGCTTCTGCCCCAAGGACGATTTTCCGCTCCCCAACATCGATTTGCTTATCGATTCGACAGCGGGTCATCGCATGTTCAGTTTTATGGACGGCTTCAGCGGGTACAATCAGATCAAGATGGACCCTGAAGATGCACGGAAAACTGCATTCATCACCCAAGTGGGAGTATTCAACTACACGGTGATGCCCTTTGGTCTCAAAAACGCAGGCGCAACCTACCAGCGGGCCATGATGGCCCTGTTCCACGACATGATGCACAAGGAAGTGGAATTCTATGTGGATGACCTCGTGGTTAAATCCAAGCAGGAGGCAGATCACCTGGCAGATTTGCAGAAAGTGTACAATAGATGCAGACGCTTTCAGCTGAAGATGAACCCCATGAAGTGCGCATTCGGAGTGACGTCGGGAAAGTTCTTGGGATGCGTGGTGCATCGCCAGGGAATCGAGCCCGACCCTGTGAAAGTGTCAGCCATCACCAGCATGACTCCGCCACATAACCAAAGTGCCTTGAAAACATTCTTGGGGAAGATATCGTATCTGCGAAGATTCATCCCAGCGATTGCCGAGATTACATTCTGTTTCAGTAATCTTCTCAGGAAACATGCCGCATACAACTGGACTCCGGAGCACGAAGCTGCGTTCGAGAGACTAAAAGAGCTGCTGATATCTTCAAAAGTGATGATCGCACCTCAGCTAGGATCACCGATTTTGCTGTATCTGACGTCAACAAGGAAATCCATAGGAGCTCTTCTGGCCCAGGAGTACGAGGGACAAGAAAGACCCATCTATTATATCTCTCGCATCGTGCAGCCCGCAGAATCAAGGTACACGGATATCGAGCGTCATTGCCTTGCCCTATTCTTCGTGATAGAGAAGTTGAAACACTACTTTGCGTCGCACAAAGTGGTGGTGGTCACAAAAAGTGACCCCATACGATATCTTCTGACTCACACCACTCCTGGGGGAAGATTGGCGAAATGGTATATGACCATCTCCCAATACGATATCACATGCGTACGACCGCGAGCGATCAAGTCGCAGGCAGTGGCGGACTTGTTGGCACAGTTCCCAGATAACAGTCATGAGCCTGTGATTGAAGAAGAATTTGAAGGACCTGAAATCTATGCAGTCGATGTACCCTATTGGACGCTCCATTTCGACGGTTCGTCAACAAGGAAATGTGGAGGCATTGGGATAGTCTTGACCAAGCCAGATGGAGAGGTCATACAGATGTCCGCAAAGCTTGACTTGGCAGTCACCAACAACGAGGCAGAATATGAAGCCCTCATAGCGGGACTTCATGCAGCGAAAGCTTTGGAAGTAAGCAACCTGACGGTCAGGGGGCAATCCAAGCTAATCGTCAAGCAAGCTTCGGGCGAGTACGGTTTGAAGGAGATAAACCTTCTGTCCTACCGGACCTTGGTACAAAAACTGGTGCAGCAATTCTGCGACGTTAGGTACGAGCACAAGCCCCGAGCGGACAACAGGCATGCGGATTCTTTGGCTACTTTGGGATCCAAGGTTAGCACGGACAAATGTCCTGCGAGAATTTCGATTGAAGTACGGACATCGTCGGCGTTAGCAGAGGACGCGTGCGAGGATGAATGCATGGATGATGCGGACTGGAGAAAGGCAATCTTACGGGCCATCGCAGAAGGCACGAGCAGCGAGATTTGGACACTCACAAAGGGGTATTGCATACATGACAACACCCTTTACTACAAGGGCCCTGGCGGAATAATCATGCGATGTGTCTCCGAGCAAGAGGGACAACTGCTGCTAGAGAAGATTCACCAACATGCTTGCGGAGAAAGCGAAGTGTCAATCTATCGGAAAGCTCAGAGATATGGCATTCACTGGCCGGACATGTCAACGGCCGCGGCACTGATACAAGGAAAGTGCGAGAGTTGCGCACTGATCAAAGACTCTTTACTCATTGCTCTGACCGATGATGATGCGGATTGGAGGAAACCACTCTTTGATTTTCTCACCCAGGGTACTGTACCCGAATCAAGAAAAGAAGCTGAAAAACTGAGGAGGAAAGTGTCCCGATACGTGGTACAAGAAAACCTGCTTTGGCGAAGAGGCCATGAGGGAAACTTGCTGCAATGTCTAGACAGCAGGGAAGCACAAGAAGTTATGGACCTTTCCCACCAGGTGGAACATCAGGGAGGTGCGAAATTATGCAGACAACTCCTCTCAATTGGATATATCCTGGCCCACGATGGAGGCTGATTGTCGCGCCAAAGTACGACGCTGCCAGGAGTGTCAATTTAAAGGAAACCTAGTGCACGCCCCCGCTGTAGATCTACATTCATTGGGAACACCGTGGCCGTTTCACACATGGGCTCTAGATTTCTTTGGTCCTATTCGACCAACCTTGCATGGGAATCATTTCATTCTCACCGTGATTGAATTGTTTACCGAATGGGTAGAAGTGGTACCACTGAAGACGGCAAATGCGCTAGCTGTGGTCCATTTCATCCAAGAAAGCATCATATGCAGGTTCGGAATTTCCAACACCATCCTTTCAGATAATGGCACTCCTTTTGTTAATCGCCAGGTGGCTGCGAAGCTAGCAGAATTCAACATCAGGCAGATATGCTCCACCCCCTACTACCCGAAGGGGAACGGGCAAGCAGAAGCGACCAACAAGACGCTGTTGAGAATTTTGAGCAAGATGGTCGCTGACGACCACAAGAAGTGGGCTGATTCTTTAAGCATAGCCCTGTGGGCTTACCGGACTTCTCCAAGGACACCCACAGGAGTCTCGCCATTCCTTCTATGATATGGAGCTGAGGCTGTGGTACCAGCGGAGGTAAAGGTTAACTCTGCAAGATTGGCTTTCCACGCATTGTACGACAATCAACGCGACCATGACTTGGTCCTGCTAGAAGAAAAGCGGGAGCAAGCCAAAAGGACCAACAAACGGTACCAAGAAAGGATTGCTCGTGCGTACAATAAAACAGTCCAACGTAGAGATTTCGCAGTTGGAGATTTGGTCTTGCGTGCATCTGATCATTGCATGCAAGAGGCGGCTCATCCAAAGTTCATAGCCAATTGGGAAGGACCCTTTGAAGTCACGGAAGTCTTTGACAGTGGCTACTGCAGCATACGGAGGTTGCACAGAACGACCTCAACCCCAAGCTCAGTCAATATGCGCTGGATCAAGAAGTATTATCCCTAACTTCTCTCATTTTATGCGTTTTATTATAACGTTGCCTTATACTCTGTATAGCTATGATTCGCACATCTTCTCTCCCATATGAGAGAATTGTAATGTCGTCTCTCCCACATTAGAGTGCTATAATAAAAGACTTCTCCCAAATGAGAAGAACTTTATACTTCTAGCTGTTTATATTGCTTCACTTAGTTTATTATTACTGTTAGCAAAATCCTATCCTCCGCGATAGCAACTTACTCGAATGCGATCTAAACTGATCTTTCTAAGCCTATCTGGTACGATAGCAGCCTATGCGAAAACGATCTTAATTGATCTTCTAAGCCTATCTGGTACGATAGCAGCCTATGCGAAACGATCTTAATTGATCTTCTAAGCCTATCTGTCACGATAGCAGCCTATGCGAATGCGATCTCAATTGATCTTCTAAGCCTGTCTGTCACGATAGCAGCCCATGCAAATGCGATCTTAATTGATCTTTTAAAGCCTATCTGTCACGATAGCAGCCTATGCGAAAATGATCTTAGTAGATCTCTTAAGCCTATCTACCACGATAGCAGCTCATGCAAAAAATGATCTTAATTGATCTTTTAAGCCTATCTGTCACGATAGCAGCTCATGCAAATGCGATCTTAATTGATCTTTTAAAGCCTATCTGTCACGATAGCAGCCTATGCGAAAATGATCTAAGTTGATCTTCTAAGCCTATCTGCCACGATAGCAGCTCATGCGAAAGCGATCTTAATTGATCTTCTAAGCCTATCTTCTATGATAGCAGCCCATGCGAACATGATCTCGAATGGTCTTTCAAGTCTATCTGCCGCGATAACATCGCTATACAAATGCGATTCTAAGATCGTTCTTAAGTCTATCTGCCATGATAGCAGCATTATGTAAAATGATCCTAAGTGATCTACAAAGGCCTATCGGATAAGATAGAACTTGCACTTGAATCCACATCAAATCACAAGCCTATCTGCCAAGATAGCACAGCTGCGCAAACACGATCTCGAACGATCTAAAAACAATGCAAAAGTGTGCATATAGCACTACAAAAGGCTAAATCTGCCGATACTTATGCGAAATTGTAATTTGTTGTAACGAGACAGCAAATCGTACAAAGTGATTTATTATTATGAGTCAAAAGACTTACAATTTATCTGTCTAGATAACAGCTTACAAGCGAAAAAGCTTAAATCAAGCTAACTACGCAGCCAACAAGCTTACAATGCATCTAAAAAGTGACTTACGAACAAGAAGCTACACATCGGGGGAATCCTAACTGAAAAAGGATGAACCTAACGGTCCTAACACCAGCTATGCGATATGCAGATCTGCGACCAAAGATCTGTAGCAAGTAGGGCCTTGTATAAAATAAACGTCCTACAGACGCCACAAAGGCTATGCGACGATACATTCAAGATCCTTGCATTTGACAAAGCCCTTGTCTGATTAACACCCCATGAGATGTGCCTGAGGAACCACCGGTTCCGGCATACAACATGCAAGCATAAGCTCAAAAGGACAGGGGCTCCTTGTCCACGGAAACGAGCACAATGGCTCGCCACCCTGAGCTCACGAAAGTGGGGGCAACAAATTCTCCTCCGGGCATGCTGGAGGAGAATCCCGCCGTTCATTACGAGTCGGTAGCAAGGTCACTACGGCGCTGCACCTCACCGGGAGGCGGCCGGAAACATGACCAGCAAGCATAATAGACGAAGAAAATTCTTCGAACAACTGTGAGGTATTATCTGCATCCTCTCTATGAAAGTTACAAAGATCAGTAAGCCTCATAAAGCGGATCTTGGAAACTATTTCTATAGCACAAAGCGCAAACTCAGGTTTAACAACTTGGAGTTGCCATGAATCAACGAAAAACAAGCGTTGAAGCCAGCAGTTGTAAGGACTCACGACAAAGCACATTTTGGGATGAAGAACCCAAATGACAAAAGGCAGGGTTTACATAGACCCTGTGGAGACTCTTCAGTTGCCAAGGTGAGTCAGCATAATTTGAAAAAAAAAGGGTAAGGATCAATCACTTACGCCTTGAAAAGCGGTAACAATCAATTACCCTACTAAAGGCTATGACGATTCAGTTGCGTATCCAAATTAATGACGGATGGTCATGATTCGAATGGACTTCCCAAGGAAAGCGTGCTTATCTAATGAGCAATTAGCGCGAAAATCAAGGCAGAATCTCAATTGCTGATGTCATAATTGGATATGCACAGAGATATTATAGCAAATCCCGGGAAGGGCAAAACAGGCATTTCGATTCTTCTTTTTGAATAAAAATAGGGGGAGAAACCCTAGCAACATTACAATAATGTTTCAGCTATTTATTTGCTACTTTTCAAAAATCAAAATAAGCCTTTGATCAAGGGGTCATGGGGGGTAAACTGACGGCTCAGATTTTCCACCTGCTCCACTTCCTGCTTCAATTGCTCGCATTTGGCATTCATTTCATGATAGAGCTTCATAGCCTCTTCAACCTTTTTCTTTTGCTGCTCTACCTTCTGCTTCTCAGCTGCGAGGTTTTGATGGCCGCGTTTCAAGGTTACGGCCGCACAAATCAGGGTAACTCTTTTCATAAGAAACTTGAAGCCCAGCCTGCCTTGAACTTTGGCGAGAAGATTTTGGCACATGCCAAAAAGCAATTCGGCACTCTGAGGAGAAATGGTCGCAGGTGTGGCCGCAGACAGCTGCTCCAAAATCCAAATGGCCTCAGTAAGAAATAGCCTCCTGTCAAAGGGCCCTATCTCCAGAGACCTAGCAAATGATTGGGGGTAGGTGAGGCGCATCCGAACTAGCCAGTCCACATCGGCTTGCTTCAAACCTGAAGCAATGTCAAAGCCAAGTTATACTATCAAATTCGCAAATGAAGAATGCGAGATGTGAACAGCAAATCACGACATACCAGTTCCCTCAAGGATCTCGCGCAGAGAAGGAATGCGCATTGCTGGGGTAGTTGAAGACTGCCCTCGCTCCATTGCCCTTCTATCAGCTGCGAGCTCTAACTCCTCATAGTTGGGGGGAAGAGTATAAGCCGCACCAGGTGCGATCGCAGCCCCGACCTGCGAGCCCCAAAAGCTCCACGCAGGAAGAGGTGCCGCTGGCTCAGTCATTGCTGGAGGCGTGGTGGCAGCAGAAGTTGCAGCTTGACGAGGGATGTCTTCAGATGCGATAGCATCAGCAACATTCGTTCCTATTTCCTCAACACCAGCATGGGCATCTTCCGCCATTAACACAGTATCAGCCTCGGCATCATCAGAAAGTTCGATGACGTCCTCAAGAGGCTCTCCTGCATATTCAGCAGCTGCGAAGGGCTTCTCGGTATGAGAACTCTGTTGGAATAGATGCCCTAGAGGCAATCTAGTTTAGTATGAATTTGTAATTGGCTAGAAAATTCATTTATTATTTATTGGATATTTAATATAATGAAGTCCTTAGATTTACAATCGTGTTGTTTATCTTAAATATCCCTAGTCAAGTATAATGATTAAATGGGACAATCATCTATAGACTAGTATGGGGTTGGATTGATATGGAGATATCACGATCCAACACATAGGTGTGCATTACGGAATGTTGCACTGGATTGACCCATTACCGAGAAGGCTACATACATGTTATGTTAAGTCACAAGTGCTTCTCGGGTACAATGGTATTGTCATCCTTAGACTTGAAGTCACTAGATATTCTAGTTGTGGATCATTGTGATCTTGGTAGCGTTAAACGCTACACCGTAACTGGGTAGTTATAAAGGCGTGTACTGGATACAATGAGAAGCAAGCTTAGAGATCGTAGTAGACGTAGAGAGGATTTGCCCCTCCCACATAACGGGAGCAAATATCCAAGGCCACTCGAAGGATAGTGCTTATAGAATGTCTGGCCAGACTCAAATAAATCAATATATGGGATATTGATGTTATTTGCACGAATAAGGCTATTCCATGGATCGAGAAACTAGGGATTGGATATACGAGTGTGACTTGTATGTCTCGTGTCCAATCCGGATATGGAGGCAAAGGGATGAGACAATTACTTGTACAAGGTTGTCTAGATGACTAATCTATTAGTTGGCTAGAATGGATGTTTTGCTAGAAACCGCTCCATATTAGCAAATAGTTGCTACCAACTAGATAGAACCTATGGGGTCACACGCTATATAGAGTTGTACTAGATTTGGGAATTAATTAATTGGATTAATTAATTAGAAGGATCATTTTGCAAACCCTTGCAAACTTAGTAGGGACTAATTTGCAAGGAAGGGACTAAATTGAATTCTAGTAGGACTAGAATAAGTCCTTTAGGTAGTTAACAAGGAGTTGTTGGACTATATAAAGGACTCTCCTTCCTTCCTTCCTCATAACTTATGCTCTAAAGAGAACATAACAAGAGTGGGAGAGAACAAAGGAGAGAGAGAGCAAGCAACAAGGAGGACGCCGCCCCCTTGCCGCCGCCCCTCGTCCCCGACGCCACAAGAAGGCCGAACCCCCTCTTTGTGCCTCGTTTTGCGTGATTCCTTCACCCTCCTCTCATTCCGGGCTAGCACCAAGGAGATTGGAGATCTAGGATCAACTCTAGGCATGGATCAACTATAGAGAACGTGACACTATTCGCGTTTGAAGTCATCAAGGAGAACCCAAAGGTGTGTTTATGATTTCTTACCTTCACTATCGTTATGCATCTAGACTTGTGATCCTTGGAGGGTTTTGCATGGTTGTTTGTTTGATTATGCTTCCGTTTGCGCGATCCATGAATCAAAACCCTACAAACGCGGCACCGGGACATAGGACGCAGAAGGTTGACTCCTTTTCTCCAGCACGGGTTCATCAGCATTGCCTGCGATGCAAAATGCGATGGTGTGAGGTAACTCGTATCGTACGTTATTTTATTATCTTTGCTAAAGCTAAGAGCAAGCACCTCCACGCGAAGGTGGGATTGCAGTATCCTCGTCATACGCTAAGGACGTGGAACCTTGCCCTATTAGTGTGTCCTCGTTAAGCATGTCTTTAAAATGAGCGTGGCCTAGGGTGCGAAGAAACTAGTCATGATTATGCTTTGAGTTGCTAAGCCTAGTTCACACATATCGTTCAAGTGATTACCTGAGGGTTCACCGCACTTGCCTACTAGCCAACGGCGAATGTCAGCTTTTGACACACCATGCTTTAATGCACCAACAATAACATCTCGATAAGTTACTGCGAGATTAAAAATCTCACCTTCATTGCCGCCTGCGATTTCTTCAAAATCTGCTTGGGCTTGCTCCAAGGCTGCCGCATCATCTTCTGGAGCCACGTCCTCCTCCTCAACTCGGGGAGCCACCTCTTCGGGAAGCACATCTTCCTCATCAGTTGGACGCACTAGGTCGTCGACATGTTGTTCTTCAAGGCTCCTCTGCTTCACGCGCTCGAGTTCTTCCTCTTCTCGCTTTCTTCTCCTTTCAGCAGCTTCCGCAGCTGTCTTCCTGGACTCGGCGAGAATGTCCTCGCTTATAGGTTCATCAGAAACGCCAGAATGAGCACCCCTCTTATGCCTCTTGGCCAAAAGGCCACTGATGGTATCATCATCATCTGCGAAGAAACAATTTGTTCAAATCAAATTGCAAAAGAGCTAAGATAATGACGAGAGAAGTACGATTGAGATACCTCCCGATTCTTCCTCATGTATCGCATCTTCCTCTCCGACACGGACATCTTCAACTCTTTCTTCTTCTTCTTCATCTCCTTCTCTTGGCTCCCGCCTCTCCTCTTCTTCCTCCTGGCCGAATGGAACGAAGGTCTCCACTGCGAGCTCCTTCCGCGTTTTACCGGTCATGCGACCTTTGCCTTTGTCCTTGACAGAAAGGGATCTCGCAGGAGGGGAAGTTGGAGCGCTTCTAGGGGAAGAAATTGTAATTCCTCTTTGCCTAGGCCTCTTCGCTCTTGGCGCGGCAGTCGCTGGAGGAGACGGATCATCTCTAGGGGGAGACAAGGCCGGAGCATTGTCTATCAGCGAGTCAGCAAAAGCATTCATGACCTCGCGAATCCTGGCTTCGACCTCAGGATCCATCCTCGATGCTAGCCGAAACGACTGTCCTTGTCTTCTTGTGGTAACAATGGTGTTAACCAGCGATTTAGAACGCTCACCAGATGCAAACCTCCACACATGGCACTACAGCAAGCAGTGTAGAATGAGGTTGTCAATATATTGAAGTAAAGAAGCTTAGCGCATGCGAAAGAAGTTGCTTACCTTAGCAAAAGTTTCGCTATATCTGATGACATGCGAGTCGCCTTTTCTAACCGTGGCGGTCTTTTCATCTAGAATGATGGCAGGACACAAATGGTTCTCGTGATCCAGCAATGAGTAGTAACCATATTCAGACTCGTCCAGACTGCAATTGGGACGAAAAGGAAAAGAGCTTCTTTTGATCACATGAGCTTTGCTTGGCTGGGGAGTCGACTGCGTCTCGAATCTTGTGTGCTGGGCGTTCCAGTATGCGAGCCAGTTTTTGGAATAACCGCCTTCACGATCACCTGCAGGTTGCTCAAAGGGAAGATTGCTCAGCAAGACTGTTTTGCATTCCTTTGTCAACAAACGCTTATAGCAGCCTCTGACAATAGACTGTGGCCAGATTGATGGCGCCACTGCATCAAAACCGAATTGGGGACAAACGCGAGTGGGATCAACGTCCACGGTAATCCTCTCGTACCTCGGCGCGAGCTCACGAACATGCTCCGCGAGAGCAGGAAGGGAACCTCGCAGGCACCAGCAAAAGAATTCGCGATAGCGCTCATGAAAATACTCTCCATCTTCGAAGAGGAGCTCTTCTGAGAAGACAACACCCTTGGAAGGATACAGCTTTGGAAACCATCGCACGTTTTCAATACGCATGGCATAGGGCCTGGCTATGAACTCTTGTCGATTATCGCATATCAGGCTCCAAACGCACTTGGTATTGTTTGTCCCGAACCACCTCGCAGCTCTGCCGCTGTTACGCTCCTCCACCGCACCTGGGGGACACCACTTGTTGGGCTTAGAAGCAACTGGAGCATAGGAAGGCCAGCGCTCAAAGACCCACATTGTCAAGAAGGCAATGTTAACAAAAGTCAGTATGTCGAGGCGGCCACGCGATTCCTTCATGGCCACGACCAGCTGATCCAGTCTGTAGTACAGCGTGCCCAAGACCAAGGGTCCGAGTGCGACTTTCTGGCCGAGAGCCAACTTCACAGCAAGGGGCAGAACGTGATAGAAAACCCCATCGTGCGGGTGGCCATCGATTAAGTACCCCGACAACCAGGCGCAGAGAAAGGCACATAGGGTTAAGTTATAACCCTTACCCTCCACATAGTTCTCAGCCTTTGGGTTTTCACTCAGAAGCTTCTTGGTGATGCTGTTGTTCGCATAATCACGGAAAAAGTACTGCACCCATTTGTTCCAAGTATTTTTCGCAGATGTGTCAACCAACTGCCAGTCAGGAAGGACTTTTGTAGTAGTCCACCGGGTGGAAATTTTCTTCACCTCTCCCAAGCACTCCTCCATCTGCGCGTACAGAGCGAGCTCCGCATCCGTCCTCAAGGGACTCAAAGGATCCACCTCGCCCATGGGAGATAGATCATAAAGCATGTGCACGTCCTCGAGCGTGGGGGCAGCCTCAAACTCAGCAAAGTGAAATGTGTGAGTCGCAGGCGAGTAGCGGGAAAGAAGGTTTAGAAGCATGGACTGGTCCAGCTTCACGGCAGCACCCTTCATAGCACGAACTGTGAAGTATACGCCGGCCTCATTTAGAGTCACGGCGTGATGATTCAATACATGGTCGATCCACTCATCCATGTAGTCCAATTTCTGAACAAAAGCTTGGGTAGAAATTGCAGCATATGGGAAGTACCCATTTTCGATTCCCAATCGAACCACGTCTTCGGAGCCAATCAATTCGAGCAAGGCCGAGTTAACTGGAGGGGTTAATGTTTGCAACCCTTCACCAGAGATAGGGGCAGGCAGTTTCTTTGCCTTAACCCTAGCATGATAGAAGTCTTTGCCACCCAGGTAGGGGGCTTTTCGCCATAGAGCTCGCGGAAGATCAGGTATTTCTTCGTCCTCCTTGGTGGGTCTAGTCCCTTTTGTCTTTGCCATTCCTGCGGAAGAGCAAGAAAAAAAGGGGGAGAAATATGCACACTTCAGTTTGAATTCTGAGATTCATGATCTATGGGACGAAAGATGAACAGTTTCTGGTACCAATTTCAGAAATTAGAGGTTCGAAATTGTTTGTATTATCAGGGATTTCAAAACCCTACATCCAAGGTCCTTATCATTGGGGGATTAAGTCGAAATTGGGTTCAAAGATTGGAGCTTCTTCACAAGTTTTCAACAAATAATATGTCATGGGTTTGCAGATCCAACACAGTTCAAAGCATACATCGGTATGTTAAACAAAATTGAACAAGGCCAACCTTGTTTTGGTAAAGCTTGCTTGGATGCGCACAGCTGAAGAAGACGATTGACAAGAGAGAACTGGTGATTGATTATCTGAATCTGCTCTCGAAGACTTCCGGGTATCATTCACTTTAAGAGAAAGAAGTGATGCTTTGCAACAATGGAGAGTACAGAGTATTTATCCAAAAACAATGAAGGGTTGCGTCCTTTCAGTAGTCGAATCGCAACCGTCACCGTCGAATCGCGCAATCACAGGACAAGCTGACGTCACCCCTAAAACCCTAAAGGCCAGACGGCACAACTCTTGGGGTTTTAGGTCATAATGGCACGCATGGGGGCTGAATTTACTCATATTTGAATTGGTGCGTGGCGGCGACGCGTATGTTGGTTTCCGCGCATGGAAGTCTATCCAGCTATGAGTCTTCACGCGCAGAAAGGGGGCTAATGTAGATAGTGCTTTCTGAGCTGACAGATCTTGGCCACGTGGCAACCATCCAGCACACCATATTGTGCTCCACACACACTGGATCACCAGCCCCGCTGATCCATGTGGGGGCTGCGAGACAGGGCCCTCGCATACCACTGCACGGGACTTGTAGGGACTTAGTGGTTTGGAGGCTAGAGTAAGTCCTGTCGCGTGCGAGCCAAGCCCGCGCGCGACCTTTAGTAACTGCTTTTGAGAGATTTATGGCACGAGCTCCATAAACCCGGTCAATCCGGTCAAACCCGGTCAACCCCATAACGGTTCCGGTATTCGCGCATAACGTGCTGTAACGGTCCCTATATATAAGGACGAACGTGCCGTTGTGGTTAAGCTAATTAAGCCGCCATTGATGGGCGCATTAACCACACTGCAACGGTCACATTCTCCGTTATATATAGGACGTTAACCTTTCCATACAAAGGAGAACACACTAGCCATACGCGGAAGCTCTGCCAAACCTCTGTCTCTCTCTCAGACATTACTACTGCCTTACTCTCTCCCTACACACAAACCAACTCTTCCTGTGCCATCTCGTATCCTCTACTTACGGTGTACACGGAGTTCTCCCCGCCGGAATCTCTTGTGCACAGCAGGCTCAGTTGTAGCAGCAGCAAGTTCATGCGAAGCAGTATCGCCTGCAAGACAAATTTGGATAAATCATTGAGGTAACTTATGTTATGAATTATTTCCTATATTTCATTCCATATTTAGATCAAAAGCGAGCACCTCCACATTTATGTGGGATCGCAGCTCCATCATCATACGATATAGATGCGACACCATATCCTACAGAGGTGTCCTCATTTATCATATCCTTAAGGTGTGCATGACCTGGTGTTACGTAAAAACTTGTTATAACGGGGAATGATTTGTTCAAGCCATGCTTATAAACATTGTTCAAATGTTTACCTGAGGGTTCGCCACATTTGCCCACTAACCATCGGCGAATATCATCTTTAGACAGACCGTGCTTTAATGCACCAAAAATTACCTCGTGGTAAGACACAGCAAGGTTAAAAATTGTACCTTCTACGTCACATGCGATTTCCTCAAAATCTTGTTGTGCTCGTTCTAAGGCAGCCACGCTCATGCTACCAGCATGCTGCTCTTCCAGACTTCTTCTTTTCATAGTCTCTATGTCATCTTCCTCGCGCTTCCTCCTTCTCTCTTCTGCCTCAACATCCATTCTCTAAGACTCAGCGATTATTGCATCGTCTATGGGTTCACTAGACGCATCTGAATGAGATCCCTTTGTCTTCCGCTTTTCCTTAGCCAGAAGGCCACCGATGGTCTCAGTGTCATCATCTGCGAAGAAAGATTTTGTTTTAACAACATTATGGTGGAAGTTTTGATTCAAAGAAGATTAAGTTCATTTGGGTTACCTTCTGAGCTTTCTTCTCCTATTTCCTCTTCTTGTGCTTCCTCCTCTCCTTCTTCTTCTCTTTCCTCTTCTTCTCTTTCTTCTTCTCTTTCTTCTTTGGTTTCGTCCTCCTGATCATAGGGGATGAAGTTCTCAACTGCGAGATCTTTTCGCGGCTTGCTCTGCATGCGACCTTTTCCCTTGCCCTTGGGAACAGGAGACTTTGCGGGTGACGAAGCTGGAGCTTCTATGGGCGGCGAAGAGATCACAATTGCTTTTTGTTTTTGCCTCTTGGCCTTTGGAGCAACTTCTGAGCTTACTTCAATATTCTCGCTTATCAATGAGCAAGCGAATACCTCCATCTCTTGGCGCACAAGAGCTTCCACCTTGGAATCCATTTCCATGTTCAGAGGGATAACCTTCTTTTGCCTCTTCGCTTGGAGAATAGAATTGACCAGTGATGGACAACGGTCTCCAGAGGAGAACCTCCTCAAACAACACTGAAAAAGGGAAAAATTATAAAGCATAGCATTTCAAAGAGAGAGGTGCTTCAAGAACGACAAAGGAGTGTTATTTACCTTGGAAAAAGATTCGCTGTATTCGATCACACACACAACTCCGCCCCTGACAGCGGTCATCTTTTCAGAAAGAATCACGTTTGGACACAAGTGATTGTCATTGTCTAGCTGGAATAGAATCCATACTTAGAGTCGTCCAAACTGCAGTTCTGACGGAATGAGAAGGTATTCCTTCTAATAGAAAGAGCCCTGCTGAGGCGCGGAGGAGCAGATGAAGCAAACCTTGCTTGTTGAGCGTGCCAGAAGGAAATCCAATTCCTGGTAGGACGACATTCGCGCTTCCCTGAAGGCTGGATGAAAGGCAAACTACTGAGCAGAATAGCTTTACATCTCTTCAACATCAGTCGCTTGTAGCAATCCCTGTTCAGTGACGTAGGCCAAATCAAGGGCGCCACTGCGTCGAAGCCAAACTGGGGGCAAACGCGAGTAGGGTCGACATCGACCGTGATCCGCTCATACTTGGAAGATATCTCAGAAACATTTTCAGCAAGAGCAGGCAGTGAGCCTCTCAAACACCAGCAGAGAAATTCTCTATAACAATCATCCCCTTTGACGATAGTGTCCTCGGAGAGGGAGCCACCTTTACCTGGATACATTCTCGGGAAGAACCGCACATTTCCAATGCGAGTAGTATAAGGCCTGGCTGTAAACTTTGCTCGATCGTCTCAGACCAAGCTCCATGAACACTTAGGCTCTTTAATTTTATGCCATCGAGCGGCTCTCCCACTCCGAAGTGCGTTCTGCGCACCCGGAACATTGCAAGAATTGGGTCTTGAAGGGAAGGGAGCATAAGACGGCCATCTTTCAAACACCCACATTGTGAGGAATCAAATGTTGACAAAAGTCAGCACATCGAGACGCCCGCGCGATTCCTCAATCGCAACTACAAGTTGGTCAAACTGATGATACATGCCCAACACCAGAGGCCCAAGTGCGACATTTTGGCCGAGAGCCAGCTTGACAGCAAGGGGCAAGACATGATAAAAGACCCCCTCATGAGGATGACCATCGATCAAATATCGCAATAGCCAAGCGCAAAGGAATCCGCACAAGGTCAAGTGGTACCCTTTCCCTTCAACGTAGTTCTTTTCTTTGAGATCCTTCTCCAGTATTTCCTTGGTGATTTTACTATTTGCATAGTCGCGAAAGAAGTATTGCACCCACTTGCCCCAAGTATTCTTCGCAGAAGTCTCAACCAATTTCCATGTTGGAAGAACTTCCGCAGATTTCCAACGCGTGGAAATTCTCTTTACTTCAGCCAAGCACTCCTCCATCTGCGCATAAAGAGCGAGTTCTTCATCAAACTTTAGAGGGTCCAAGGGATCAACTTCGCCCATGGGATAAAGATCATATAGCATGTGCACATCCTCCAAAGTCGGGGCTACCTCAAACTCAGCAAAATGGAAAGTGTGAGTCTCAGGTGAGTATCGAGAAAAGAGGTTCAGAAGCATAGTCTGATCTAGTTTCACAGCAGCACCTTTTGTAGCCCTAACGGCGTAGTAAATCTCCATCTTGGTCTAGTCTAACGGCATGATGGGTCAGCACGTGATCGATCCACTCATCCATTATTTCCATCTTCTGCACAAAGGCCTGGGTAGAGATATCAGTATGGGGGTAAAACCCATTTTCAAGACCTAACCTCAACACATCTTTGGCATCAATTAGGTCCAATTCTGCTTGATTAGTTGGAGGATTCAACAATAGAAGATCTTCAGTAGCGGGGTCTGGCAGATTATTTGATTGGGCTCTAGCATGATAGAATTCTTCCCCACCCAGATATGGAGCCTTCTTTCACAAGGTATTGGGAAGATCAGGGATTTCCTCAGCCTCCTTCACAGATTTGGTTACCTTTGTCTTGGCCATTTCTACAACAAAGCAAGAAAAAGGGGGGGAATATATCCACTTTCAGTTTCAAGTCCAAGAAGCAAATTTTACAAGTTTCTGGGTTCCAAGATGACTGATGTAAATGTCAAATTTGGGACATGAACAGTTCTGGGTTCAGAATTTCAGAAATTTATCGTTTTAAAAGTTTCAATCTTCTAGGGTTTTAAAAGGAAACTCTTCCACAGTTTCAAACAATGGTGTATTTCAAACACTTCTGGGTTTCCAGATTCAAAACAGCTCAAGAGAAACGTATGACGAGCATTCTTTAAATTGAGCAAGCCAACCTTGTGATGATGAAGCGATTTGAGAAGTCGGTTTGCAAGGAAGAACTGGTGGTTGATTATCTTGATTTTCTCTCGGAGGTTTTCTAGAAAACATCCACTCTAGAGAGAAGCAGTAGTTTGCAACAATGGAGGATGACGGGTAGGGGTATTTATTCAAATCCACTGAAGAGTCGTGTCCTTTATGTGGTCGAATCGCAACCGTCCGCTGAAACGCGCAATCACATGTCAATGCTGATGTCATGGCTAAAACCCTAGATGAACAGAAGGCACGACTCTAGGGATTCTAGGTCATAATAACACGCATGGGGGCTGATTTCTTGTGTATTTGAATTGGTGCGTAGCAGCAACGCGCGCGCTGGTTTATGCGCATTGAGTCTATCCGATTAAGTGTCTTCACGCGCAAAAAGGGGGCTAATGTAGATAGTGCTTTCTAGACAAACAGATCACAGCCACGTGGCAGTCATCTAGCACACCTAGCTGTGCTCCACATACACTAGATCACCACCCGCGCTGATCCACGTGGGGGCTGCGAGACAGGGCCCTCGCATATCACCACACGGGACTTGTAGGGACTTAGTGGTTTGGAGGCTAGAGTAAGTTCCGTCGCGCGCAAGTGACAACCAAGCCCGCGAGCGACCTTTAGTAAATGCTTTGAGAGATTTATGGCCACGAGCTCCATAAACCCGGTCAACCTCATAACGGTTCCGGTATACGCGGATGAAGTACGTAACGGTCCCTATATATGCGGACGAACGTGCCATTGTGGTTAAGGTAATTAAGCCGCCATTAATGGGCGCATTAACCCACTACAATGGTCATATTCTCCACTATATATAGGATCGTTAACCCTTCCTTACAGAACACTAATCTGCTGAACTACGCGGAAGCTCTGCCAAAACTCTGTCTCTCTCTCATTCAGTTTCTATTGTCTTACTCTCTCCCTACTCACTACCCTATACCTCCTGTGTTTCTCATTCCCTGTTCTTGGTGTACGTTGGAATCTCCCTTAAAGGATTCTCCTTTACACAGTTAGATACTTCCTTCTTTTAAACCCTGCATTGCGGGAGGAATTCCCGAGTGCGGAGTGACATTTTAATTTCCAAGGGGTGGAATTGGGGGGTGTTACAGTATAACCATACGAGGCCTCAAAATGAGTGAGTTTTAGGCTTGTATGAAAATTAGTGTTATACCATTATTCTATAAATCGTAACCACTTCACCATTTTTCTGCTTGTCATTAGTCATACACCTCAGATAAGTCTCCAAATACTTATTCAACATCCCACTTTTCCCATCTTCCTTGGGGGTGATAGGCAGTGACATTGCCAATTTGGTGCATATCTGCTTGAATACTTGTATCCAAAATCGGCTGAGAATTTTTTTTACCTCTATCAGAGAAAATTGTAATTGGAATTCCATGTAATCTGTACACCTCATTGAAGAACATAGCAGCTGCATCTTCTGCAAAAAAATGGTTTCTAAGAGCCAGGAAATACCTAAACTTAGTGGACTTGTCAATGACCACTAAAATTAGAGTTTTTCTCTCTGAATTTGGTAACCCTTCAATGAAATCCATGGCAATATCATAAAATGGTTTGTGAGGAATGGGCAATGGTTGCAGCAATCCAAGTGAAGCTACAGCCTCATGCTTCATCCTTTAAAAATGTTAGGCGGTGACTCGAAGTCAAAGTAGGAAAAAATAAAGTGGCCAAAGGCAGTGGTATATTTGTTTCCATGTGGCTATGTGGTTTATTTGGTAGCATGTTACCAAAGTTGAATTGTTTCACCGCCTTGATATTAGTATATAATGCACATGCTTGTTGCACTAAAGATACACACACAGTGAATGGGTTTGAGATCTGGTGAGCTTGAGATCTTTAATTGTGTATGTCGGGGGTGTTTGGTATCGGTTGGTCGTCGTGGCCGTCGTGGCCATGGCGTGCATTGTAATTGGGTTCTCTTCTCAATAAAATATTGGTTTCTGTCTGTGGAGGTAGCTAACGGGTTCGTTCTGAATTCGTTAGTGAACCACATTAAATATATGTCTCCTTCTTGTTTTTCTTTCGTCGTTCTTGCTCGAATACCCTCAGGTTTTAACAAACTAGTATCAGAGCTCTGAAACAGGAGTTCTGTTACAACAAACTGGTATCAGAGCCGGGGTTCCAAGATCTAGGTGGAGCCAAGAGCTAGGTTTTCACGTTTTGGTGGAACTCAAAGATAGGGTTTTGCGATTCACGTGGAGCAGGCTATCAGGAGTTGGGTTTTGAGATTCCGCCAAGAACGATGTCTAGTTTGGCTATCAAGATCGACCTGTCCGTGAAAAAGAAGCAGATACACCCACCATATCAAGCCCCGTGGAGGGGGATATCCGGGCTCCCATTGGAGCAATCAGGTGCGCATCTTATTAGGCGTGCAGGGGATCTGTCAAATCCAGCACGCATTTGATACTGGCGTGAATCTCGCGGTTCACGCGCATCTGCGTTCTGACGATTGACGTCCAGGCACAATCCGGCTCCCGACGTGGAGCATATGGCGTGTGGATTGAATTTGGTTCTGGCTCATGCTTTTCAGGAACTCGTTGGAGTTGGAGCAACGGCATGGAGCATCTGGCGCGTGAGATTTCTAGCACGCGCATCTGGTCGTGGTTCTGGCACGCATTCTGCACGAGTTTGGTTTTGGCGTGCATCTATTTTTGGAGCGTGTACCATGACACGCATTGAGCTCGCATGTGGCGCGATCTTTTTCTGTCGAGCATCTGGCGCATCTGAGGCATACAGGGCGCATCTGGCATGACAATTTGTGGCACTCGTCATCGGTGTATCTGGTCTGGATGACATTCAGGCACTTGTCATGGTGCATCTGCCTGGCGCAATTGGGCGAATCGGTAATACATTCGGTCCTTCTTTCTCAGTGAATGTATTCGAGTCTGGTTTTGGGTGGAGCACTTTTTTCTGTTTCCGGCGGTGCAACCACATCTGGCGCATTCATTGCAGGAACGCATGGTAGTTGAAGCAACAATTTGACAATTTTTCGCATATAGCTGCGGAACATTTTTTCGGGGAGGCGTGCTCGTTTCAGGTTCTAGGAGACGCATTCGGTTCAGTTTTGAGAAGAGAAGCATTAGGTTTCGATATTGAGTTGCTGAGATGATTCAAGTCAAGGTGGAGATTTGTTAGGCGGTGACTTGAAGTCAAAGTAGGAAAAAATAAAGTGGTCAAAGGCAGTGGTATATTTGTTTCAATGTGGCTATGTGGTTTCTTTGGTAGCTTGTTACCAAATTGGAATTGCTCCACCGCCTTGATATTGGTATATAATGCACATGCTTGTTGCACTAAAGATACACACACAGTCAACGTGTTTGAGATTTGGTGAGCTTGAGAGCTTTACTTGTGTGTGTCGGGGGTGTTTGGTTCTCGTTGGGCACCGTGGCCGTTGTGGCCACGGCGTGCAATGTATTCAGGTTCTCTTCTCAATAAAATATCGGATTCTGGCCGTGGAGGTAGCTAGCGGGTTTCTTCCGAATTCGTTAGTTAACCACGTTAAATATATGTGTTGTTCTTGTTTTACTTTCGTCGTCTTGCTCGAATACCCTCAGCTTTTAACAAACTAGTATCAGAGCTCTGAAACAGGAGTTCTCTTACAACAACAAAATGTCACAATTTCTAACCCAAGGCATCACATATTTCCTCAAGGTTGGCCAAAAGAAATGCTGAGAAGTTCTCTTATAAGTTCCATCCATACCTAAACGGCCTCATGTTGGAATAGATGCCCTAGATGCAATCCAGTTTAGTATGAATTTATTTGTGGCTAGAACATTCATTGTATTATTTATTGGATATTTAATATAATGAAGTCCTTAGATTTACAATTGTGTTGTTTATCTTAAATATCCCTAGTCCAGTATAATGATTAATGGGACAATCATCTATAGACTAGTATGGGGTTGGATTGATATTGAGATATCATGATCCAACACATGGGTGTGCATTAGGGGTAATGGCGCACCGGATTGACCCATCTCCGAGAAGGATATATACACGTTATGTTAAGTCACAAGTGCTTCTCGTGGTACAATGGTATTGTCATCCTTAGACTTGAAGTCGCTAGATATTCTAGTTGTGGATTATTGTGATTTTGGTAGCGTTAAACGGTACACCGTAACTGGGTAGTTATAAAGGCGTGTACCGGATACAATAAGAAGCATGCTTAGAGATCGTAGTGGACGTAGATAGAATTTGTCCCTCCCACATAACGGGAGAAAATATCCTAGGCCACTCGAGGGATAGTGCTTATAGAATGTCTGCCCAGACTCAAATAAATCAATATTGGATATTGATGTTATTTGCACGAATAAGGCTTTTCCCATGGATTGGATATACGAGTGTGACTTGTATGTCTCGTGTCCAATCCGGATATAGAGACAAAGGGATGAGACAATTACTTGTACAAGGTTTGTCGGATGACTATTCTATTAGTTGGCTAGAATGGATGTTTTGCTAGAAACCGCTCCATATTAGCAAATTGTTGCTACCAACTAGATAGAACCTATAGGGTCACACGCTATATAGAGTTGAATTTAGATTTGGGAATTAATTAATAGGATTAATTAATTAGAAGGATCACTTTGCAACACCTTGAAAACTTAGTAAGACTAATTTGCAAGGAAGGGACTAAACCGAATTCTAGTAGGACTAGAATGGGTCCTTTAGGTTGTTGGCAAGGATTTGTTGGACTATATAAAGGATGCTCCTTCCTTCCTTTCCACACTTATGACCTTATTGATCATAACTTGAGTGGGAGAGAACCAAAGGAGAGAGAGCAAGCAAGCAAGAGAGGCGCACGCCCCCCCCCCCCTTGCCGCCGCCCCATCCCGTCGGCCCAAACAAGGAGGCCGAAACCTCCTTGTTTCCTCGCGTTTTGTGATTTCTTCTTCCCCTTCCTCCATTCCGGGCTAGGAAAAAGGAGTAGGAAGATATAGAATTCAACTCTAGGCGTGGATCAACTATAGAGAACGTGACACAATTCGCGTTTGAAGTCATCAACGGAGAAACCCTAAGGTGTGTTGTTGATTTCTTCCTTTACCATCATTATGTCTCTTGACTTGTGATCCTTGGAGGGTATTGCATGGATTATATTTGTTTTTTCGTTGCGCATCCATGATCAAAACCCTACAGTGGTATCAGAGCCAGGTTGTAGAGCATAAACGTGGTTTATGTGTTATGTTTTGATAGTTTTACACTTTAAATTTTATTGTTTATCGCGTAAAACAAGACAAATCAAGCATATGATGCAATTTGTCAATAACCAATCATAACAAGACCTAGTTTTTGCATTGGATGCATGAATTAGTGAGTTTGAGAAATTCAGGATCTTAGATCTAAGGTTTGGGCATCCTATGAAAAGAATAATTCTTCCCATACAAGGAAACAACCAAACTTGAGCACCAAGCAAGGGAGTTATTTTGGAAATAACTCCCAAAGGAGGTTCGGCCCCCTAGGGGACCGCCCCTCCTTTCTTGCCGCCCAAGCAAGGCTCGGCCTAGGGGCCGGCCGGCCCAAGGCCTTTGCGGTTCACTTTTTGGGCCCGAGCAATTTGATTATTGGGCCCCACGGACCGTTTTAACCCTAGAAAATCCTAAAATCAATTAAAATTGACCAAGCGCGTTAAAATTGGATTTTAACTGTTTATGTGCAAATCGCATGGTGATTGGATATGGCCTTAGGATGTGGTTTGATGTGAATGTTTAATTTTTGTGGTTTGGTTTACGGCCTGCGAGCTGATCAATTAATTGTAATAATTAATTAGGATTTTATGGCCTGCGAGCCATTTTTTTTTCTCAACTTGTGAGATTTATTTTATTTAGAGTAGATTGTTAGCCAAGATTGAAGAAAAGAAGCCCAAAGCCAAAGGGAGCCACAAAATATGGAGCATGGAGCATTCCACATGACTATGAAGGATGGACCAAAAGATGAAGACGCATGGAGATGTGTTTGCTTTTAGGGTTCATGGATAATTCCATTGGCTTGGAATTATCTTAGTCTAGAAAAGTCCATGTTCACATCACGTTTTATTTTGTTTTGTGGTTGTTTAATTTTATTTTCTTATTATTTTGTGGTTGGTGTATGGATGATGCATGCAATTAGGATAATAAGATAATTAGACAACCCGGATCTATTATTTGGAGTTGTGCCCAAACTCAAATAGATAGATTAATTGATATTGATCAACAAAAAAAAATTAAATTTAATTTAAGATCCCTCAAAATTCAAATATTGTGTTCTTGCCTTCTCGTTATTTAAACACTCATTATCATCATGATTTATCAAGTTTGTGCGTGCCAAAGCATGGCGACTTGATTCATAATGATGGAATGCGATGGCACAAGCTAGTAATGTGCAATTGTTTAAATAATAGGTTGAACACAACTAGGCTATTAATATGATTAAAAACCTAGAGGTAATCAATTGGGATTATCCATACGGATTGATAAATAAGGATTTATTTGCCCAATTGAACCAAGAGTTGCATAGAGATGCAATTGGAATAAGTTCCTACCTAAAGTAGTCAAATTATGGGTGACTTGCCAAAGCAAGCTCATAAGGAGATGAAACATGGATCTTGGCCCACTAGAAAATATAAGGATATTTTCCGCATTAACATCTTGAGGGTTATTATCCTACTACCTATATAAAAGAAGTTACGGCCGGTTTGCGTGGCAGTGGTGGTCCAATTACGTGCTGCCAATTCGGACCAAGTGCCAGCGAAATGCCTACGTAATTGTGACGTGTAGAAAAGGTCGGTTATGCCCTTGCTGACGTGGAGGGGATAGGCTGTGGTTGAAGGGCGATTTTGTCTTTTGAGATGTCTCTGGTTGGTCTGTGCTGTGGAGCATGAACTTCTTAGTCGGTGATCTTCTTGGTGGGACAGGTGGCGATGCTCCGAGTAGCTGTGGCTGGTCTCCGGCAATCGTTAGTGGGACAGGTGTCGACTTTTTGCCATTTATTCTTAAGAATGTGGGAGAAGGCTCCTCTGATGTTTGTGTCATTTGCTGATCTATTGTCACCAGGTTAGTTCTTTCGTCTCTCTTCGTCTTCGTGTTTTCTACGGTTTGTGGGTTTTGTTTTCGCCGGCTGCCGGAAATTGGTATGGTATCGGTTTGTCAGGTTCTGTAGGGTTGTTGAATTGGGTTTTTTGACTTGGGTTTTACTTTTTCATTTTTTTCGGGCAGTTGGTGGTTGGAGGGGGGGGGTGGTGTTTATTTGGTTGATTGTGGATTGAATATTTACTCTGCCATGTGGGTTGTTTTAATACTTAGCTGCATGTGTGTTTTTAATGATGATGATTTACAAATAGGTATTTCTATGTGGTTTGATTGCTTGCATGTGTGTGTTCTGGGGTTTTATTGTTGGCTAATGGCGTTATTACTGCATGTAGAAGTGTGCTATATATACGTACAGGTTTTGCATGTGGTGGTTGTAGCCAGTTGATAAGATGATGCCTGGTTAGTATGATTCACATTTGCTTACATTCGGTGTTGGTGTTTGCAGGTTGATTGGCTGTTGGTTCGGCAAGGAATTCGTTGTGATCGCTTATCTGGTATGGTCATGTCTGTTAGAGTTGGCAGTGTGTGTTTTGTTCATGCCTGTTGTTTGTTGCTGAGTTCCTGATCTGGCTTGCTAGCGTGTGGGATTTGTGTCTTGCCACCCCTTTGGTTTTTGGTTTGTTTGTTTGGTTGAGTTAATTTTCCTGGTTTAATGTGTAATGCTGGCTCAGTGTCTTAAGCTGGTGCGTTTATTTTAGTAATGAGGCATCTTGTTGAGGTTGGAATCGGTATAAATCATGTGTAATCTGGATTGATGGTGCGACTGAGAATTTGCGGTGTAAATGTGGTTTGCCTGCTGCTTGGTTATTTGGTATAGATTCTGTGTCTGTGATGTTGTTATCGTGGTTGAAGTTCATTGATGTTTGTGGCTTTTTGTAGTGTGTGGCCTGTAGTTTCTAAATGCCTACAGGTAGTCTTGGGAAACGTACTCGCCGGGGTTTAGTGGGGGAGGAGCTAGCACGCGGTTCAGGATTATCTGCAGAAGTTAACACTCGTGGCCCGGCTCTTCGGCCGACGGGTTGACCGTGGTTGGGAAATGCGGATCGTGGGCCTTCATCTGATCGCTTATCTGGTATGTTCATGTCTGTTAGAGTTGGCAGTGTGTGCTTAGTTTCATGCCTGTTGTTTGTTGCTGTGTTTCTGTTGTGGCTTGCTAGCGTGTGGGATCTATGTCTTGCCATCCCTTTGGTTTTTTTGTTTGTTTGTTTCGTTTAGTTACTTTTACTTGGTTTAATGTGTAATGCTGGCTCAGTACCGCGGTTGGAAAATGCGAATAGTGGGCCTTCATCTGCAGGAGGTAATATGGCTGCCGTAGCTCCGCGGCCCCCGGGTAGACCGCGGGGGCGTATTGCGAATCCCAGCCCGTCTGTGCCCACCGCAGATGTAAGGGGCTCTGTTACCGGTTCTGTTGTCTATACCGCGATACCAGGTAGCAGTGTGCAAGCACCTAGGTGTGTTTCCCCGTATCCCATGCCTGTTGGTTCCATGGCTATGAGGGGCTTTGGGCTGAATAGACCGTGTGTTGGTGTTGCGGCCGGATATGGTACTGCTTTGGATGCCTATAATGGTTTACCAAACACTGTGCTGTCCTACATGCCAGCTGTGTCATCTGGGTTGCTGAATATTGCTTCAGGCGCGTCGGTTTCTTCATCGCCAGGTTCATTACAGCATCCACACACTGTATATGTGCCTCCCGGGAATAGGGGAACCTCTGTTGTACGTCCTGCTGTATCTGTGGGTGAATGTAGTAGTCGTGCTGGCGGTGCTGCTCCAGTTCCCGAACCACCACGTTAGTCTTCTGTTCTCGATTATGGTTTCATTTGTATTTATATGTGTTTTCAGTTATGGTTTGATATCTATTAATTGGTTTTTTATTTGGTTGTGCAGGTCAGAGGCGTACGAAAAAGTGGGAGCGGGGTGCTCCGCCCCCGCCTATGGAGCCAAGCATGCTGCCCTCTCCACGGAGATGTCCACATTGTGATGCTAAATTATTTGCGTACGAACCGGATGGCTTTTGCTGCGGTGAGGGGTGTGTAGTCCTTGCCCCCCATGAGATCCCAGATTCGTTGGCAGAGTTGCTCTTGTCTGACAATGTGACTAGCGAAGATTTTCGGAACAATATTCGCGCATACAATTGCCTGTTTTCTTTCACTTCCATGGGTGTGAAAGCTGATCCTGACACGAAGAATAAAAGCAAAGGGATCTATACATTTCGTGTACAAGGGCAGATATACCACTACATTAATGATATTGATCCTGGCCAACAACCTCCTAGATATCTACAGGTTTATTTCTATGATCCAGCCTTCCAGCTGCAAAGCCGATTGAAGGCTTTTGAAAATCTTGACCCGGCTGTTATTTCATGCTTGACTGATATTCTAGAGGCCAATCCTTATAACCAGTCATTTCAGTCTATTAGTGCAAGCCCTGAATTTGCTGATTGTGATGTTCGGATTAAATGTGATCCTGGACTTGATCAGCGAACGCAAAATTTACCCACATCTGATCAGGTTGCAGCAATTTGGATTGACGATGAGTCGCGCGCTGGTAAATATGTCCGTGATATTAGGGTGAGGCATAAGAGTGGTGAACCAAAGAGTATTCAGTATCATCTGGGTTGTTTTGATCCGCTTCAGTATCCTATCATGTTTCCTCGTGGGCAGCCTGGATGGCATACTAGAATTTATAAAAAACCTCCGAAAAAGAAGCCACGAAAAGGTAGTTTGATGTTGTTAGCTACTATGTGTGAGTTCATATTAGCAGTGTCGTTGTGTATGTTGTGTTGCTGAATAATGAGCCTTTAACTGCAGGTCCAAGTGATGCGGAGTCTAAGAGTGCAACTGTTAGCTGTCGTCAGTATTACTGCTACCGGTTACAGATGCGAGATATACGCCGGTCATCGATGTTGTTCTTTGGGCGTCTGCTTCAGCAATACATGGTCGATATGTACGTGAAACTTGAGACAAGCAGGCTAGATTATGTGCGTCAGCATCAGGACACCATCCGAGCGGATCTTTACCAGGGAATACTGGACAGCATCACTGCAGGGGAGATGAACCCAAATAATGTCGGGCGTCAAGTTGTGTTGCCGCCGTCTTTTGTAGGTGGGCCCCGTGATATGAAGCGTCGTTACCAGGATGCAATGGCTTTGGTGCGTAAATACGGTAAACCTGATTACCTTGTCACGATGACATGCAATCCCAATTGGGCAGAGATTCGTGCGGAGCTTCTACCATTTGAGCTACCTCAAAACCGGCCAGATTTAGTAGCGCGAATTTTCCGGGCGAAAACAGTAGAATTCAAGCGGGATTTGATTGATAGGGAGATACTTGGCCCAATTGCTGCTTACACGTACGTGATTGAGTACCAGAAGCGGGGTCTACCACATGTGCATTTCCTACTGATTCTAAAAAAATTTGCCAAGTTAATGAGTCCTGATAGAATTGACAAGTACATATCTGCTGAAATACCTGACCCGCATGCAAATCCTCATTTACATAATGCAGTGAAGAAACATATGATGCATGGTCCATGTGGTGAGTTTAACCGACAGTGCCCTTGCATGCGACCTAAAACTGGCTGCAAGAACAAATATCCCCGGGAATTTTCAGATGTTACAAGGACTGGTGATGATGCATTTGCAGTTTATCGCCGGCAAAGAAATGGCCGAACTGTTGAGGTGAGAGGGCAAACATTGGACAACAGGTGGGTTGTGCCGTATAATCCTTACTTGCTTGCTAAGTATGACTGCCACATAAATGTGGAAATATGATCAACCATAAAGGCTGTTAAATATCTGTACAAATATATATACAAAGGTCACGACAGGGTTGTGTTTCAAGTGATATCGGAGCAGAAGGGTTGCATAGATGAAATAAAGGCTTTTCAGTCTGCTAGATGGATTTCCCCGCCTGAAGCTGCTTGGCGTATCTTCAAGTTTCCTTTGAATGAGATGTATCCTCATGTCACTGTCCTCCAGCTTCATCTACCTGGGATGCAGTCCATTGCATTCAACAAATATACGAAACTTGCATATATCGCGACGGATAAGAAATATAAGAAGACGATGTTAACCGAATATTTTGAAACAAATAAACGGGATCCAGAAGCTAGGCGGTGGCTCTACAGTGAGTTTCCTGAACATTATGTATGGAATTCTACGAATTCGGAGTGGACGCCTCGGAAGAAAGGTGATGCTATTGGTCGTATAGTGGCTGCAAATCCCGCAGAAGGTGAGCGTTTCTTCTTGCGTATACTACTAATGCATGTCAGAGGTGCAGAATCGTACGAGCATCTTCGGACCGTCAGTAGTCATGTGTGTGAAACATATCGTGATGCTTGCGAAAAACTTGGGCTGCTTGAGAAAGACACTGCATTGGAAGATTGTTTAGAAGAGGCTACAACATTCCAGATGCCACACACTTTGCGACGACTGTTTGCTACCATTCTGGTCTTCTGCCAGCCAAGTAATCCTCGGCAGCTGTGGGAACGATTTTATGCTAAGCTTTCTGAAGACTACCGTCGTGGAGAAGCCTGTAGTGAAGGTCAGGTCCTTTCAAGAACTCTAAGACATGTAAATATGGTTCTTGAGTCAATGGGAAGGCAGTTAAGAGATTATAACTTGCCGATGGATATTAATGGTTCGGATGAAGTTGCACCGCTAAATCGAGAGATCGATGAAGAGTTAGCAATTCCTATCCCTCCAGAGGACATTGCGGCATCAAAGCAACTGAATGAGGACCAGCAAACTGCATATGATGTAATCATTGATCATGTTTTGCGGAAGAAAGGTGCGTGTTTCTTTGTTGATGGGCCTGGTGGAACTGGGAAGACATTCCTTTACAGAGCTATTCTCGCTCATATTCGTGGCATGGGTTATATTGCATTGGCTACTGCCAGTACAGGTATTGCAGCATCCAACTTACCTGGAGGTCGAACAGCGCATTCTCGCTTCAAGCTACCTCTGGACACAAAAGAGAGGAGTTGCTGCAACATTGGGAAGCGGACTGCCTTAGCAGAGCTGATTCGACAATCAAGTGTAATTATATGGGATGAGGTCACAATGGCAAAGAAGCAGAATATCGAGGCTTTTGAATCTATGCTCCGCGATATATGCTCAAGCAACGAATTGTTTGGAGGGAAGGTTGTTGTTTTCGGTGGTGATTTTAGGCAAGTACTTCCTGTGACAGTGCGAGCAACGAAGGAGGAATGTATGTGTAACAGCATTGTTGCTTCACACCTGTGGCCTCACATGCGCCTATTACGTCTAACGGCGAACATGAGGGCAATACATGATCCATCTTTTGCGGAGTTTCTACTATCAGTCGGGGATGGCAGCTTGCAAGAAAATGATGAATCCTTATTAAAGCTACCGCAATCTATGGTTGTGCCTTTTGTAAATGAAAGGGCATCGATTAATGCTTTCATTGATTACGTTTATCCTAACTTTGAAAGCGATTGCTTGAAATCTGATTACCTTGTCTACCGGGCCATCTTGACACCAAGAAATGATTGTGTTGATTTACTGAATCAAATTTTACTTGATAGATTCCCTGGAAATACACATGTCTACACAAGTTTTGATCATTGTCTTCCTGGTAGCCGAGATAACCATTCTTTAGAGTTTTTACATACTCTTACACCTAATGGACTGCCTCCTCATGAGCTGCGCTTAAAACGTGGTTGTCCTGTGATGTTGTTACGAAATTTAGATCCATCTGCCGGGCTGTCTAATGGTATTAAACTCATTTGTAAAAATCTCCTCCCTAATGTCATACATGCTGAAATAGCTATAGGACACAATAAAGGGAAGGATGTCTTCATACCTAGGATACCACTCAGGCCATCTGAGACAGATAACTACCCAGTTGAGTTTGAAAGAAAACAATTCCCGGTCCGACCATGCTTTGCTATGACAATTAACAAGTCCCAAGGCCAAACCTTGCAGTATGTTGGTATTTATCTTCCTCAACCAGTATTTTCGCACGGACAACTCTATGTTGCATTATCTCGAGCAACGTTGTCTGCGTCGGTGAAAATTTTAATACATCCACTTGATAATATCCAAACTGTCGACAGTACCCAGAATGTTGTGTACAAACATCTGCTGCGTCGAGCATCGGGCCAATTATAATAGTGATTCGCAATAGGAATGGTATATACTATATATACATACATATATATATATATATAATCTTTTGTGTTTTTTTTTTTTTTTTTTATTTTTTTTTTTGTGTGTCATGCTTTCGTTTGTGTTACTGGATATACGACACATGAAATTATGGCCCCAAATATGTGCTTACTATAATCTTGCCTGGCTGCATTATTATGGTTTAAATTTGTTGTTCGCTTGATTTTGCTACATTAAATGTACTTGCTGCAAAGTTAAACGATTGCATGATTATGCATCAAGTTTTTTTTCTTTGTTTTACGATCTCAAAAACATGTAACTACAAATGCGGTGCTTATATATGCTGCCTGTGTGTTGTTGTTGTAAACTAGGGATAGAAAGTGATATGCTAAAGTTAACTGCCCTGACTGATCAATTGAAAGAATGGAAGATTAAACTTCGTGTCGTCGAGAAGTACCGTGCAACAACCGCTCGATTTGGCAACACTAAGTATCAGCGATATGTCCTTTGTGATAGCGAGGTTAGTTAACGAGTAGTACACTGACCTCATCCAATACCTGTGTCGTGATTATTATTACCTGCTTTGTCCTATGCAGGGCAACAAAATACAAGCCACAGCCTTTGACTCTGAAATTGAAACGTTCGATAAACAGCTACATCCATATCATTCATACTGGTTCAGTGATGGTGCTGTACGCCGTGTTAACCCGCAACATCGCTACATTGATCACGATTATGTCCTTGTTCTGGACGCTCAGATGAAAATTGTACCAGTCGAAGATGCTGCAGATGAAAGGGGAGCTGTTACGTTCAATTTCAAGAATCTGGCTGACGCCCGCGACCTCATCGGGAAACCTGACAAATTTGGTAGTTTCCCCCAATATTTTATCATTGCACCGCTTGCTGTGTTGTTTATGCGTTGCTCTTATTTAGTTGTGCTTGTTATTGCTGTGCTTGCCGTGGCTATCTCTGTTCGTTCCATCAAAATTTACATACTCACAATATATGTATACATGTGCAGATGTTGCAGTGATAATCATAGCTGTCATGTCGCCGAAGACAGTGCCATGGAAGGATTCAAGTGGTCGTTCAAAGGTTCGAGATATAGTTGTTGTCGATGATACGTAAGTTCTTGGATGTGCCTTGCTTACTTCAAATATACTGCTCTGTGCCTATTCTTGTTAGTTAGGTATGATCATATTATAGCAGTGGAAGTTCTTGAATCGATAGTATAATTAAATATTTTCACCTACACTGCAAACATTGCTTTGTTATGCTCTGTAAAGTAATAGAAGAATGAAAGCATAGCAGATCAACATTGAGTTTGTGCAATGTGACTTGTGAGCAATGAACCATCAGTGTATGCAATAAAGATATTCTTGATTTGCCTGATAAATTAATATGACTATCTATAACACTTGCATGTTCCTTTGATTCATCAATTTTGTTTAGTTTATACTGGTATGGAATGTAGATATGAAATATACATGTTATATATATGTAAGATGCCTTTAGTTATTTATGATGCTGAAAATTGTTATGTAATCGATGATATCATATCGTGTCTTTTTCCTTCCCATTACTGAATCTTATCTACTCTATCTATTTGCTGTGTTTTCTAACTTCATTTGCCTTGCCAAACAGTTTGAGTCCAGTGTGCTTGTCAGCTTGGGATGAGATAGCAACTACTGATGCAGAAAACCTGGCCAAGTTAGCAAAGTCCCAGCCAGTGGTCATCGTCACTAATGTTGTGGCATCGAAATACTCCGGTATCAACATGCTATCCTTTGCTGAAATGTTGATGTGTGATATGTTATGTTTGTATTTACTGTTATATTTATAAGTGGTTTTGCCTGTGATTCCCAGGGTTCTCCTTGAAAACTACCATGTCTACGATGTTCTTGACTGATGTTCCTGATCCACGAGTTGATGAATTGTTGGATTGGTAAACTACCTTCATTATCTACCTATATGTAGTGCATAGGTTGTCGTCTGGTAGTTTATGTTGACAATCTAAAGATATTGCAGGCGTGATGCTAACTTAGAGAAAATTGATGCTATCAGTGACCCTGAGATGTTACTGAAAAAGAAAGTTGCCAATACTTCTACATCTGAGTTCAAACTTGTGAAGATTGCAGATTTACCAAGTAGTCCGGTAACTTGTCCTGTCTAGCATTGTAATCATGAGCAAGTTTATCTACGATGTCCCCGATTGAATTAATGTTATTTTGCATTGCAGCAGGCTGGTTTTGATGAAGACTGGGTGAGAGTGTGTGTTGTTGTAGAACCATGTAGTCAGCGGCCGTGGTATACCGCATGCAACAAGTGCAACCGGGCTACTAACCACGTGCTCGGCGAAGTATTTGCTTGCCCAGGCTGTGAAAAAAATGACTGCATTTCTGCACCATGGTATGCCCCGTTCAATCTGACATAATTTTTTTGAAGTTAATGTTTACGAATTCAATAACTCATGTCATCTGTAGTTGTATACACAACAGTCCATTTGTGAGCAACGGTGTTTTTCTCATGTAATTATATGATTTCTAATTGTGATGTAAAAAAATTGATATCATGCAGGGGGCGCCTCGGAGTTCGAATTGGTGATGGCAGTGGTGAACTTGAGGTTGCTATATTTGGACATGCTGTTGAAACAGTGCTAAATAAGAGTGCGGTCATCCTGTCTGCAATGACTCCCGATGTAAGCTAACTACGCCCATATATCGCAATTTTGAGTTGAAATGCGGCTGATTGCATGTGATGTTGATTAATATAGTCGTCTTATATTGGCATGCAGGAACAGAGCGATGTGTTGTCCAAGGCGAATGATGCAGCGGTAGACAAACGGTTCTATTTCCGCCTGGCTCCATCCAGCAGCAAGAATCCACGCTGGCTTAACAAGTGGAGTGTTCGCCAAGTTGAGATTGCATAAAATTAACTCTGTGATGAAGGCCTGTAAAGCTATGTAATCAGATATGTATGTAGATATAAGGACTACACTTAGCAGTGCATTTTGGAGACAGCAGTGCATAAAATTAACAACTTGTGCTTACACAGTTGTTATTTTTATGCCTTTTGCTAATATTTTTTGTGCAGTTTCAGAGCAAAACGTATCAGTCATTTTGTGCATATGAAGATGCCATACTATATAGTTTCCTGATCTGTTGTAGTGGTAGGGTTAAGTAATGTCTCGAATCATAGCAGAGACATGGGTATTTTTTTGGGAATACCTTTGGGATAACATATCTGTAAGATAACATATAATGTTTTGTTTGTTTTGTATCGGTGCTTTTCCTTGATATATATTTCATACGCCACTTCTAATATTTATTTATTGCACATCCATCTCTATAACATATCCAGCTTCACATTGATTGCTGGCAATTCATTGTTGTTTGATGTCAGTAATTTTCTATGCTTCATGTATTTGCATATATTATTCAAGTTAGTGTCTAATTATTGTTGTGTCATTGTAAAATAGACGTGTTTTATAGATATCTATACAAAAGTTATTATGTACACATTGTTTTGATGCAATTAGCGGATAGTTTCTATGATTCATGTATTTGCGTATATTATTCAAGTTAGTGTCTAATTATTGTTGTGTCCTTGTAAAATAGACGTCTTTTATAGATATCTATACAAAAGTTATTATGTACACATTGTTTTGATGCAATTAGCGGATAGTTCAATTTACCTGCGTACAAATCAGGCTGGTGTGATAGATGACATAGCAATTTAAACTTTGACGAATACAAAATTATAATAAAATCAGTTATTAATAAGATTGCAACCCTATTACAATGCAATACTGGACTCCAATTTATACGCAATGATTTTTCGTATAATTTTTAAACGCCGATACAGATATATTAATTTCTTAAACGAGGACTCAATTAGTTCCCAGCAATCAACTATTATGTGTCAGTTCTCGAGTAAACTCAGCCAATCATATGCATAATATTAAATATCTAGACATACAAGGGCCTGCACTGCAATTTTAGTCGAGCATATTAAATTAATCGCGCAAAACTTCATTGGGTATTCATGACCACCCACTGCTCCTCCCACCCAACCCTTCATATTGCAAATCTTAGGTATCGCCGCCAGGATTCATCTGCTTCAGGTATGTTTCGTTTAGGGGTTTACTTACAAATTGTAATATCACATGAAAAAGAAAGGGGTTAGAACAAGTTCATAAGTATACTTGCTTATATACGTATACCCAGCTCATTGGAATCAGCTATCATCTGTTTGTGTTATTGTATTCAACATTTTCAATCTGTAGTGTTTGCAATTGCGAGCTTACAGTGACAATCTGTTTTTCCCCCTTCGATATTGTTTCTGTACTTTTGCCTGCAAGTACTATTTCATCAAAGTATGCATGCTCAAGATGCCGAAGATTTGAAATGTGTAAATGAATAAATATATAAAACACGAGTTCTTGGATACTTTGAACCGCATTATGTTTGTGTCATTGTAAGAATGCATAACTATGTTATGATCCTTCCGGTTTGTCACTGTAGTGTGCGTTTGTGTGTGTGTGTGTAATACAATATGAACTTATTAAAGAATTGATGTGGTTGCCATTTGTATAAAGAGCCTATATTCTGCAATCAAACATTAGCAGTTAAGGCCTTAGCATTGGAATCAGTATGAATTTCTTCAAAGTTATCGTATCCAGTGATCCAGAAAATGACAGACTGGTAAGCTTATATATAAATCTTCTAATATCAGTATATGCATATGTTTTAAAATAGTTATTGAGTACATGTTCTGCATACAAGGAACTTAATAATATTATTTCAAACATGCAATCTAATCAACCGTTGTTCCGCTTGCAGTCCTTGCCCCGTATCTTTGTTGATGTATACAGGAAAGATGTTGGAAAGATTGTCCGGCTACGAACTCCCTCCGGCGCAATCTTTGACACGACGCTTCTTGCAGGCAACAATGAACTGTATCTTGGCAATGGGTGGAAAACTGTGGTCAAGTTCAACTCAATCACTTTGGGATATTTTGTTTTCTTCAAATTTAGAACGAATCTGAGCTATGATATAAGGATAATGGATCCAACGTGCACCGAAATCACTTACCACAGTATTGTTAAGCAGGAAAGCAACGCTACTGCAGGCATTAAAGAAATAGCACCTCGCTTCTTCAAGCTTTACGATCCATTTAACAAGAAAGATACCACCCTGGTAACAATCTTGGGTAATTTGTGTACGTGTTCTCCTTAATTACAATTTATTGAGTAGCTACCTCTATCGGATAACCATCTTCTTTGTGCAGCGAATCCCTCCAAAGTATGTTGCTCGTCACTACGACAGAATTGCACACATTGTTTACCTACATGTGCCCAACGGGGCATCGTGGAATATCTGCATCGATCAAGTAGAAAATGAGTATTACTTTGGCATGGGATGGCTTCAATTTGCCAGTGCTTATCGCATCCCTCCTAAAGCTGTGCTTATGTTCAAATATGAAGGCAATTTGAATTTCAAGGTTCGTATCATGGATGAATCTGCTGTGGAAATCAACTACGGGCTCAATCCTTCCGTCTTTCGAATGGGTCCACAAGAAAATCATGCTCTCGCTCGTGCGCAAGCTCACAACACTGAAGTGCCATTCTTTGCATTCCGCATCATTCATTCTTACACTACGAGAAAGGGCGGAGTTGTAAGTACTTTATTTCTAATTCCTTGGGATATTTGCGTTGATGCATGATATCAACAGGTTATTTTAAATTGTGCAGAACATTCCTACATATTTTGTGCGAGATTACTTGACTGGTACCCCGAACAAAGTGTGGCTAGAAACATCGGATAATGGCTACATGAGATGGGAAACAACATGTGGTTTCACGCATGCAGGAAATCCTTTCCACCGTCGTCTTGCTTGGTTTAAATACGTGCTGCATTCTCAGCTAGCGCTTAATGATGCATGCGTGATTGAATTGGTGGATCCCAGTATTCCAATGTTTCGGGCAATAGTCTACCGCCAGTAATTTGTCATGCGTAGCAGTCATCTGTGGTATTCGTGTATGTTTTTTTGTTATGTTATTTCTCATTTATGCCCCTTTTGCAGAACTGCATTGCTAATGTAAGCAGAGTAAAGCTAACAGTTGCCTGTTTTAATAGGCTTTTGTGAACAGATGTTTCATACCTGTGTCGTAGACATCATCTGATTTGGTAAAACTTGGTGTTGATCATATATGAAACCTCAATTAATGCTGAAGTGTATTTTTTGGTGAGTGGTGATCCGGTGGTAACTTCACCGCATTGAAATTTCTCCGATATATATAGTCTGGTCAGTTGTTTGTTTAATTGTCGTCAATTTTATGCTATTGTAATTGTGTGTGCATTGTGATATTTATGCATAGTATTTAATGATATCTACGTATCTGATTAAATTATCGGTAATATATTATTTACTGTATTCTAAAGTACATAACATATGATTTTGTATAATAGATGTTCAAAGGGAATACAATCACAGTCTTAATACTGTGCGTCTACGTTCATATCATATTTGTAGTAACATTCATTCCATATTATAGGAGAAAAATAAACAGTTACATGAAATATACTTTTCGTAATATATGTTGGACTGTATTGAATTTTAAACGTCTGATAATCCAAGATACAGCAGTAATCTTGCTCATATTTTTCTCTTGTGATTCCTATTTTGTGCATTTTCGTGGTATATTATTATGCACCGACCGCCAATAACTTTTCATAATGAAACTAACCAAAGCAGGCATTCTTGATATGAACTTCAAAATTTATAATAGCCATTTATGACCAAGTAATAGATTTGTAACATAAATTATGCGGTATATTACAAATAAAATATAATAATTAATCTATTTTCTACGCTTTTTCTTTGAATTTTTTTCATTAACATCGTCGGCTTTCATTTTCAATCGTTCCTGTCGCTCTGCTCTTTCTTTACGTCCTGCCTCCCTCTGTCGGCGAAACATAGCTAAAATAGCTTTCTTATTCCTTTCGTATGATCTTGCCGTATCACTGTCGCATGCCTCGTCTTCGTCTTCGTTTCCTGAGTAAACTGTAGTCTCAGATCCTTTGCCAACAACATAATCATGCCGATGCCATGTTGCCGAATCAACTTCATTATCACTTTCACTGCTCTCCGTGCTTACAGTATACTCCGGCTCCTTCCGCTTTTTGACTTCACTGTGTCGCTTCCCCTTGCTGCTCGATTTCTTTTCTGCAGTATCTGGAGACTTTCTTGCACCGTCCTCTTTCTTGTCCATAGCTATTCTGATATAATGTTTTTGAAAGTTTTAGGAATATTTTTTATAGCAGCAGCTGTATAATGGAAGTTGAAGAGCCTATTGACTGTTTTAATCTCCACCCACTGTATGCATTGCATAGATCCCCTTTTCAATGTTGTATTTATTGTTGCATCTATATAGATACAATTTCCTACCATAGATTGCATTAAAGAGTTACACAGTTTTGTGTGATGCATCAAAGATACCTGCATCAGTTTCGAAATACAGTGTCTCTGTATATTTCTCGTTTGTATATGAAATGAAAATTAAAAAAAAAGAAAAAATAAATAGATAAAAGAAAAAAAAAAACGAACAAACAAAATAAATCTCTGATTGATTAATACTCGGTGCTGACACTGTCCGCATGCGATACAATCCAAATTGATATTGTTACTTTCTATAATCATTTGTACAACCATTACCAATCCAAAGAATCATAATATAAGGCACCCCTAGCCATCGTCATCTTTGCTGTCGTCAGAGTATATTGTTGACACCGAACCTTAACCAGAGTCACTAACGCGTATACCAATACTTATCGTAAATGGGATGTAGTTTTGCTATTACGGCATCTTACGAACATTAGATGAAGTTGTCTTTTGTTCAACTGTGTTGATACTGTTACCAACTGAAATATTCACTGCCATACATTTATAGTTACAAATGCGTATGAAATGTACTCCAATTCCACTTCATTCATATCCAACTCATGTATATAAATGAAGACACAATTACACGCATCCAAATTTATACACGTGATCAGAATACACGAGCGACAGAAGACACGGCAACATATCCAGTTGCTGCTATTGAAATGCGTGCCATAATTTGTCAGCTATAATACTAAATCTGTCTCCCTCTTCATACAATCCAACGTTGCACCACCACAACAAGTGGATAGACAAAACTGGGAAAATTAACAATCGCTGCCTTTGATGTCATCTCCAAAGGAGGAGTCGTCAGACTCATCCGCTACATCCCGAACTTTACTCAGTGCAACAACTTTCCAGGATGAAATCCCTCCTAGGAGCATGCCTAACTTGCAAAGTAAGCATTATACATTCAGTCATGCTAATCACCGATAACATAAATGTGCATGTCTTTTATGATTTGTGGTGTAATTCTGTGCATAATATATGGTTGATACAGGGATTGCCAGAATAAGTGTGTATGGCTTCGCAGCTTCTGCAACAAGCAGTGGTGGTATCGGTGCAGTTTGCCGAGACAATGAAGATAACTGGATGCTTGGTTTCGTAGGAAAATTAGACGCAACAAATAAACTTGAGAGTGAACTTTGGGCAATCTATCACGGCATTCACTTGGCTTGTGATAAAAACTGGAGTAACATAGAAATACAGAGTTCATGCTACAAAGCAATAAAGATATTCCATTTTGTCAAAGATTTTCCTGCAGGTATGAGAAATCAAATCAACCAGGGGCATATTCTGCTCCGAGACATGCACATAGCCCTAAATCATATCGACTACTTAGAAAATTGCGTCGCCAAACAGCTTGCAAGTATGGGAGCACAGCAATTAGATGAATGCAAAATTCTATATGAAGCCCCAGAAATTATACAGGATTTGATTACAGAAGACAAGTTAGAAGCGTGTAGTCGTTATATGTCACCCAGTGATACGGATTAGCTGCATAATTCCAGCTATTTGCATCATATTTTGAATAAATGTTCAGCGTGTGGTTGTTTGGCATGTCGAGATTACTGATTCTGATGCTGCTTACTTATATTGTTACAGCCGCATGTATAATCAGGCATTAAGGTCCTCTATGCTTAAGACATCAAATTGACCAAATGCATAACCTTATTATTAACCTATATAGGTGAGACAGGGTATTAGTACATAAGTCTACATAGCCTTGCAAGCACGTTGCTTCAATAATTTCTAAACATGATCAGTCTAAACAAATTCAAGAGATATGTGAATATTTGCATGATGCTTCTTTACCTAGATCATATTCCACTAACTATTACAATCGAGATTCATACTGGTTTTTTATAAAAAAATGTACCGCAATATTTGTTATCTCATCAAAATCGACATATGATCCAACAGTATCCGCTTTACTGCTTCCCACACTGATCCCTACTATTGTGCGCCAAATATATTATATGATGTTCGTAAAATAGTACGCAACTTAATACTTGCGTACCAATTGTATACTTGTTGATTTGAGTCATGTAATTAACAATTCGTATCATTACATGCTTCATTTAATATTCTTCGATTACTGTGTTACTTGTGAACTGAATGTAATACATTGATAATGTCCACCGTACATACACCTAAATTTAATGGGTTTTTTTTTTTTTTTTTTTTTTCCCCTTTTTCTAGCAATATATCACTTTAATTCCGATGTTGATCAAACAATCAACTTCTCCAGCTTTTACGTATGTAGGTTGTCGTTTAGCCTCTTCACGTGTCATGTAATTCTCCAGCACCGCCCAAAAAATAGCTTATTGCCCTACCCATACGCATGTATACATACATGCAACACTTCATAGCCCTGCAAATTCAGATCACACACACACACACAACTTGTGATAAGCTTGAATGTTATAGCCATCTAAACGGCAAGCTCAGTATAACATACTGATACATTTGAGCTACTAACAACTGATCAATTATACCAAATCCATCTCATTGTCAGTTTCCCCATGAAATAGAAATGTGTGCCAACACATAGATAAGTTATCTATGCAAAACTGACAATTGCAGTGAAATGATGATGAACAGTCTGAATGCTTTATCGGCTAGCTTGCTCACATGCATTCTCAGCATATGCCTGTCTACCATGCAACCCAAACACTTGGCACACAACAGTATTGCACCCACACACTTGGCACAAACAATACCATAACAACTTTAACCATCTGTAAAATTACATCGCAGTCATTTCACGGACCATGACATTGATGATGCTACAGTATCTACCAGTGTAATACAGCACTATCCTGTTGTTGGAAAATTGACGAATCGCAAATTACACAACACGATCGAATATGTACAGAAATACGTCTCCTTCGCTAATTTCTAGGTGTCGGCATTGATACGAAACAATCTTTGAATCCCCATGTAACAATACACGTAATTTTTTCCTAATAGAACACATTACCCCACATCGTATTCTTAATATACATCCCAAACAATTTACCACTTACCAGTTATGCACTATATAAACCATTAGCTGCCCGAACGAGACATGCATCCAGTACCATTAAGCGCATCTTATGTTCCAACAATTGCACCACCAACATTCAATCGCCAGACCGAACATCATGACACCATTCACGATAGCAGAACTTCAGTCGGCATTGGTATCATTACTTCATGCAATACTATTGCAATATTACTTTCCAATGTCAGGTCATGTAAGCTCTTACTACACAACGATGTGATATTTAATTGAATCACGGCCACATTTTTTCTCAGGAAGCATACAATGAAGCTTGGATAAGAGTTTACATTCGTATCATCCCAACCACACAGCAGGGATGGTTCAATGCATGTGATACGTGCCAGCAAGAGTGTATTCATTCAAACTATCATAGTTGCCGCAACTCCCAATCCAACACTACTCCCAGGTTAACCAGCTATGACACATGCAAATTCACATTTAAAATTATTTAGATCAATATTTTACACACAAATATTTATTTCGATACAGATGCCGTCTCATGGTTGAGCTCAAAGATGACACCGGTACAGTGAATGTCACGCTGTTTGGGCAAGCGGGGGAAACTGTGCTTAACACAACAGCTGCAACCTTGGCCCGACTGACGCTAGAGGTGTTAATATAGTACTTACAAATAATAAATCATATAACTACATAATACAACATCGATAACATATTTACAATGGAATTTGTGCCTCACTTCAATGTTATAATTTAACACCAGGAATGCCAGTCTCTCATCATCACTGCCAACACAAGCAATGCATCAACACCTTTCTATGTGCGTGTTGTAAAAGGCGTACACCAAACTAATCGCAGCATATTTCGATGGGTGGTCCGCCATGTTAGGATTGCATGAATGTGACGACGCAATGGAAATAATAGTGAATAAGATCCAATCGTGAATATGTATCGATATAAAATTCTCTCGTGACGTACTTTGTTATATTTCATTTCTGTCTGTTGTACGATATGTGATGCAGTACCATATTTCCGTGTGGCTTTGTTGCATTGAATAAAATTTCGTTATATTTTGTACTTTGCCATTATTGTTGATACTGCATAGTGTACAGACTCTTATAATTGACTGTAAGTACACCAGCGTAGACAAGCAAAGATTACTTATTTTGCATATCTACTTCGGCTATAACCCAATTCCAACTATGTCGACCATGTAATTGCATGCATACCGTTATGCTGAACAACAAGATAAGAATATGCACATATAACTAAATCATGTTGACACTATAACCAAGATCATCATGATTAACATTCATATATCACTTCATCCCAACTTTGCTGAGCATGTTTCATTTCATCGATATGCGGTGACCTCAATGTACGCAACATATAGTAATGCGTGCCGTTCTATCCTGTGCACAATAGTTCAACTAACTAAGTAAGGCAATCATCCTATAAAAGCAGTACCTCCAGAATCTATACTATTAGCAACATACAGCATTGGTGCGACGGCTTTCAATGGAAGTCGGCAACATATCAGCAGTTAGGGCTACTTTGGTGAGTTGTTTCTTCCATTTAGTTATCTTGTCCACAGCATGACAATTGCAAAAAGCTAACACCTAATTAATTATACCTGTCAGCCCTTATACAGAGAAACATGGATTAAGGTATCAATGACTGCGATACCAACAACCCAGCAGCCATGGTTCAAAGCATGCCGCAATTGCAAAAGTGAGTGCTTGGGACAGATCTGCAGTAAATGCGGCAATTCTACTCAGGATGCAATCATATGGTTAGATAACTATTCAGTGTACAATATATGCAACAATTATTCTACTCTATACTACATTTGTTCTTGACATGAAATATATGCAAACTAACAATCACACAACCCTTTGATACAGCGGCCGCCTTTATGTTGAGTTACAAGATGACACTGGGATAATGGATGCCACAATATTTGGGCTACCTGTTGAAACTGTCTTAGACAACACCCTTGTCACAATGTCAACAATGTCTGAGCAGGTATTCTTATCTTTTAAAATAGGCAATGTATATATTCGATAATAACACCAACCACAATTTCATATTCAGGAACAACAGAATCTCCTGCTAGCCGCAAATGCGAGAGGAACATCACCGAAATTCTACGTCCGCATACTCAGATGCACACAAAACAGGAACCCAAGATTAACAAGGTGGGTTGTTCGCCGGGTTCAAAAAGCAGACTAAACATTTATAAGAACCATCACTGATGGCAGATATAGTACAGGCTTTTATAGATGCCATGCATGTTGACTGCCAATGTACTTTCCTTGCTGCAATGCTGCAATATCGAGTGTTTATGTTTTTGCTGTTTTAATGTAATATTCACAAGTTTTTAAACTATTCATGTTGCGGAGAAGCTACTATCAGCTATGGATCCGATTACTCTAAATATAATATACCTACATATCTTAAGACTATTTACAGTGACCGGCAATGACAACCGCATTTCTCCGCTCATCCGACAAACAGACGCCAAAAGGGTATTGGCAAATGGATCTAATATTTGTAAACATTTCACAGGACAACCAATCAAAACTTGTATAGATGTGTGGGTTATGAAAGCGTCTGACAAGTAAAATTTCTATCCAGATATCACAATAAGCAATCCTTCATGTCAAGCCAACTAGGTACACGATGTGCTCAAGCCTGAAGCAATCTGATCCAAAATTAGAGTAGGCATGTCCGGTGAAAATGATGATCAATGTTCTCACATATGCAAAAGGCACAACCATTGATTGTGATTAGTGGTTACATCTAATATTGTTTTATCAATAAAATGGATTGGTTATCCACTAATTATTTATCATCGTTACGCATCTTGTACGTTTGCTACATCACATTCAAATGGTTTAGCCAAGTACCAATATGGCTTAATTACTCATAACTTTCCTAAGTGATTTTTATCTGGAAAAAAAATGCATTGTACCATGCTGTAAAGAATTTATCACTTAGTTATGTACATGGATAAATATAAATAGGTAGGTTGCTGGTATTCTTGTAATGCGTGCCATTGTTACAGCATGTCTCAGTCTGAATGCGAAACAAGTTTCTAATAATTATAAAAAAAAAAAAAACACAAACAAAAAACAGCAGAGAAAAAGCATTCAGCACAGGACATTATATAACTATATCACATACAGCTCAGATACCTACCAATCCTTGCATCAAATGTTACTATAAATACTAACATACAGATCAACTACCTCATAATGCACAACAACCAAGCACCATTGCTTTGTTTTATAAACTTTGTTTGCACCTGGCGAGAACAATTCATCCAAGCATCAAAGTTTGTATCGTCTTCAAAGATACGAACAAGAAATGACACTCTGTGCAATAATCGATCTGCCATCACTACCGGTGAGAATTTCCTTCAGTAATGAACAATCACTGCCAGCTTAGTAATGCAGCTTTCCCAACAGTTTGATTTTAGATTGTATGTTTTTTTATGACTAACTGCAGGCTACAACACGCGAGATTTGGGTACAAGCCACAGTTCATGCTTTACCAACAAATCAGCAAGCATGGTATTACGCATGCAAGCTGTGCAATCGTGTTGCAAATCGTTATCCAAACAACAGATTCCAATGCTCTGCTTGTCAAAATAATGATTGTGATGCTATACCATGGTACGTAATGACACTAAGAAGCATTACACTGTAGACTGTACCAACCTAAGTTTACACAACATCAATTTAACGCCTTTCTTCAAAAAGGACGCGAAATCTAACTGACAAATGTTTTTATATATATATATATATATACATATATTTTATTTTTTTGCTTGTTTCTCCCCAGGGGACGTATAACTGTGCAACTTCATGACGGTAGTGCCGAACTCCAGGTACGCATCTTCGGACAGTCAGTAGACACTGTATTGGGGATAAATGCAACAACCATGTCGTCAATGTCGGCTGAGGTATGAAACAAAATTTCTTGATTTAAAATTATACCCCATACCCAAATAGCTTATTATATTCGGCACTGGGTTTGTTTCAAGGAACAACAAAGCGTGCTTGAATCCGTGAACACGAACAGCGGCGCAAGAAGATTTTACTTCCTCCTTTCCCGGTGCACCAATGGAAATGTATTCCCAATGAATGGTTGGACTGTACGCTATGTAGTTGAAGCTTGATGCTAGCTCACACATAAAAACATAGCCCTATCGACGAACTAATGAAGAAAATATGCCATTGTCGTTTTATATGTTATTGTAATTAACGCTCTGTTATCAGTTAATGTCCACGTAATATTGTAGTTCGGTCTGCATAATATGATGTCCCCGCTACATTTGTTACACATTTTATCCTTACTTGCAAAGTCACTTATGCGGTAGAATAGCGAATTAATATAAAACACATGCTAGGATGAATAAAAATCGAATCGCTGATTTTAATGACGATGTATACGGCCATTTACAAGATTAAACTCAAATCTTAAATGCAACAATAGTTCGGATAGCTATTGAAATAGTATTAAACCATGCTTTTGTGACAGTGTGGACAACAACTAAACGTATACTATTACACGGATAAATACAGGCTGGGCGTCATAACACATTAATCGCTTATGCTTCTAATTGCAAGTAGATCGCACTGGAGTGTGTTCACGAGTTATATTTGCTTAAATTCTTTTTGTGGCATTGTAACTCGTTTGATGCAAGCGTCATCCTGCAAATACATCATTGAAATTAGATAAGGTGTTTTGCAACACACCACCACCCGCAACATGAATAAAATACAATTAACCCTGAATTTAATTTTCAGATCCTTTTAGGAAAGAGATTCCGAGTCCATACTCGTGTATCTGCTAATTATTTATACTTCTCATATTAAGTTACAAGTTTTGGGATCATTGATATTGTTATTTACGAAAAAAAAAAATTCCCTACACATTTTAGTTACGAGGAAATATCTTACAAATAAAGTCGACTTCCATATCACATCTACAAGCATCACACAATATAATGTCTCCGTTCCGCACCCATCCTGATCTCCATCTGTGTTGGGGTTGCGATGCACAGCAACGCTGTTTCTCCATCTGTATGATTGGATTTTTAATCCAGATGCTCCTTAAAATTGACTTAACGTTTTGCCGGTACTGCTCCAATTTTGTTTCTATCTCCTTGTCTTTTGTCATTCCACAGAACAACTCGAGTCCCTTCTCACGGTATTTATCTCCACTCAACACCAAAATGATGACAATTATATAACGTGCTTCTCCAAGTCCAGCTTCTGCTGCTTTTTGTAAGGCGTCTAGGCCATCACTATATCGGCACAAACTGAAGTAATCAATCTAAAATTAAAAAAAAAAAGAAAAAAATAAAAAAAAAATGTACGTCAGTTTATGCCACTTCACAACGATTAACTTAGCTTTTCTTCTTGCTCCACGTTATGATAAATCAATATAACTACCGCTTACCATTCCTTGCCTAAATAGAGCTTCTGGATTCCTACTATCACTGCATCTCTTCATAAATTGCGAGAATCCCCAAATCCATTGCTGACTGGACCGCCATGGAACGACGGGGAACTTCTTAAGTGACACCTTCTCGTATACGCAATTATAGTTAGATGCTTCATTGAACATCTTCAAACTGCTACATGTTGCAAAAGATTGCAGAAAATCATCAAACTGGAAGGGGTGAAAGTGTCTTTACATCAAAGTTGAGGGGGTGAAACTGTGTTTTACCCCTATAATATGGTAAAGTTTCCAGTATAATTCCTCACCATCTAATGTGTATACATTAATTAGGGGTTATTGTTTGAAATAGACTAAACAAGGATACATTCAGAAATCAAACTACAAATGTTCTGAAACTGGTGAACTTCTCCTATTCCTCCCATCACCAACACCTAAAGAATGAGCCTTTGTTCAACAAACACTGCTTAATTGCTCGAAATTGAGGGCTAGGAAGACATCGGATAAAAATTGGTTTATCGTGTTTATTAAAATGTAAAAACGTAGACATATTCTCTGTCTGCAATCCCTATGTCCAGTCGCACTCTTATATAGAGACCAACCCCCACCCGAATTTTGAAATTTCCCAATTATTACGCTATATTTATTTATCTTATTATATTAGCCCCCAACTCTAAGTTTTAATATTCACAACATTTAGCCTACATTCTATTAATATAATCACATTAATTCCTACTCGTATAATATATTCACTTCAACAATATACCAATTCGTCATTTTATTCATTAAATACATCAAAATTTATCAACAAATCCGTCATTAAGCTTGACATTTTCCTTGTACTCACACAGCCAAATTTTAAATCCGCCCATGTCCGTGTCAAAGCTTTTATATAAACAAAAAAACACACTGGGTCATGTACACAAACATGGTAAGTGAAAATAGAAAACTCTCCAACTCTATCAGTATGATATGATAAAATCCTTCTTATTCTAATACTGTTCCTATTGATATTCAAATTAAGCTTTGAAGATTATGAATACTTGACGAAACAAGGGAGATATAGAAGCAGAATAACATAGAATATTACCTTTTCTTTGCGGTAAACAGATCATCAGATGAACAAGATCCCAAAATTGCCAATATTTCTGTGATTAACTCTTTCGGGAGTGAGTTGATGGTGGAGGAATTGCTCTCCTTTGTGTTCCTTCTTCTTACGGATGACCTCAGCGGCGCCATAGTTGTGTTGAAAAATAGCTAATTGTGTTCTTGTTCTTGGTGCTGCTGCACTACAGAAAGAATTGATAGAAAATAATACGTGGAAAGTGGTTTATATAGAGAATTGATGCATGTATATAGATAAGTATTCGGTACAAATAATGAGTATCACTCTGCATCTTAAATATCAAGTTTAAATAATAATCATTAACAATACACTGTGTTGTGCATGAACTGGTAATATACAGCACCTGTTCATATCATGATTACATTAAACTGATTGACATGCATATTTAAGCACACACATCTCCAATAAATGCAATCTGCAATACAAGTCAACTAAGCATCGTCTACTGCCAGGCATACTCAACTTGAGAAAACATCAATACACATCAGGCGAAGACGATACACAAAGACGATGTTATCCACACATCTCAGACCAAAAAAAAGATATTAATCGTCCGATCAAGCAAACACGATATGCATCAATCCATGAATAACATAGTATGATACATCATTCTAAAGGATTATTAAATTGTAAAGAAAGCAAACTCTGCATTGATACATGAAATATAGGCGAAGATGACATCAATCCATAACCCCACCACAAATTAAGCATGACCAAACTCAACATTAATTTTCATAAGACGTAACATGCAACTACGATCCACCATAACATAGCACACACACAAAAAAAAAAAAAAAAAAAAAAAAAAAAAAAAAAAAAACCCTAGACACTCTATAATCTTGGTTTCTTCTTGCATGAATCTTGAACATCTTCTCCAGTATTCTTCCTCTTGCTGCTCTTATCTGGTGTCGCATCCAGCGGAAGAATTGATTTCTTCATTTGCAAGTCTTCGCTACCTCCAGCTATGACTTTTTCCTTCTTCTTTCCACCTGAACTGGAAGAACGAGATACAGAATGCTTCAGCTTCAGCGGATACGAGGAAGCCGTATCACTTCCCCAGAAGTCATCCTCTTCCTCCGCATCTGAGTACACCGTAGTCTCCGAGCCCTTCCCGACCACGTAACCGTGTTCAGCCCAACTCTCCCACTCAGATTCGTCGGTCGTGAATTCTTCCTCACTCTGATATTTTTTACTTTTCCTCTTCTGCTCCTTGCTCTTCACCTTAGTAGTCTTTTTCTCTTTGTCATCGGTATTTTCCTTACCAGAGTCCATTGAATTAGAGTATGTTGTAACTTAGGCCAACTGCTTACGCTTTTATAGTAGAAGTAAGTAAGGACGTCAAAAGACCATAGCAAGTTTTCATGATCTTTAATTAAACTGATGGACATGATTACTTAGACAGACACATCTTCAGTAAATGTAATCTGAAGGACAGGTCAATCAACCACCAAACACTGCAAACCCTACTCAATCTACTTAAGAGATCTTCAATGCACATCAAGCAATCCATCTAAATGATGAAACCTAAAGCAGAAGGAGAAAGATGGTGACTCATTGGCGAAGGTAATAGGCGTTGACAATAGAATAGATTGTGCATGAACTGTTAATACATAGCATCCGTTCATGTCCTCTCATTGGACTGATTGACATGCACATTTACACAAACACATCTCCAATAAATGCAAGCTGCAAGACAGGTGAATCAAGCACAAGATACTGCAAGGCCAACGCAATCTACTAAATAAATCTTCAATTTACATCAACCAATGCATGTAAATTATGAAACCCAAATCAGAAGGACATAGATGTTGGGTGGTTGGACAAGATAACAAGCATTGACATTGGAAGGTAACATGTTATGAGTATGATTTTGTTAGGCTAAAGAGCTCATGATGCTCATTAAAAAGCAAAATAAGATAAATGTAAATATCAATTAAAAACACAAAGAAAATTCCCGATACCTATCTCACAAACATTGAATATCTGAACGCACTGCATTATATCAGCGGCTAGAAGTTCCCCAAGTTTGACTGCACAACCCATATATTATGTAGTTATAGCCCGATAATAAGGAAGATTGCCAAATTATAACATTGTAAAACATATTACTCAATATTACCTCCATTTCTTCTCTATCACACCAGTTTGATTTTTTGACTTGTATCTGGGTCACTTTGACCGGGTGATTTGGATAGCAAAACAACTCAATTTTTTGATAATTTTTTCACCGTGTTATAGAGCAACTTTTAATCTACAACACCATGAAAAAATTGTCAAAAAATTGTATCATTTTACTACACAAATTACCGGGTCAAAGTGACCCAGTGAATAGTGACGAAAGTCAAACCGGTGTGATAGAGAAGAAACGGAGGTAGTATATGTTGCCAAAAAGACAACACCTAATTCAAAGGCAAGTGCAACCAATATCTATGCAGCCAATTTAAGTTGCCATCAATGACACGCACGTCTACTACTCCTGCACTACCTCACTATGATGCTGAGATACTCTATGCATACTGTCCCGTTATTTTAATCTTGTGATTATACAATGTAATACAAATGTGATGCACCCAAACATGGTACGTAAGAATCATGAATTAGCAAATGTATATCTCCGCCCATCGGACAAGCAGACATGCCAAGGCCACACCGCGCGCAACGCGCGCGGGGTGGAACCTAGTAATCCGTAAAAAAATAGGGGAGTTATATTTGATAAACTAGCCATTATTGAATATAGTCAAAAAAAAATCACAAATACTAAAACTTGCGTATTTTCCTTTTTGTAGAATTTCAAATGGCAAACAACTCATCGAGTTCACAACATTCCCTACGATCTGTCCTTGAGAAGGAAAAGCTCTCTGGGACCAATTTCCTTGATTGGTACAGAAACTTGAGAATCGTTCTCAAGCAAGAGAAGAAACTGTACGCAATAGAGGAGCATGTTCCAGAAGGTCCAGAGAACCAAACACCTGCAGCCCTAAAGGCGTATCAAAAGTGTTTTGTTGACGCTAATGATGCGGCCTGCCTTATGCTATGCACCATGACTTCTGAGCTTCGGAAGCAACACGAACACATGAATGCTGTCGATATGATCGAGCATCTGAAGCAGCTCTTCCAAGAGCAGGCAAGGGTTGAGAGGTATGAGGTCTCTAAGGCATTGTTCAAGTGTCATCTGGCATAAGGGAACCCGGTGGGACCCCATGTACTCCGTATGATCGGGTACCTGAAGAATCTCGCCCGACTGGGGTTCCCGGTCGGCCAAGAGTTGGCAACCAATCTCGTGTTGCAATCGTTGCCTGAGAGTTATGGACAGTTCATCATGAACTATAACATGAACGAGATCGTGAAACCACTGCCAAATTTGCTCAATATGTTGAGGACAGCTGAACAAAGCATCAACAAGGGTAAGGGAAAGGCCATTATGATGGTGCAGAAAGGAAAGGGCAAAAGGTTTGCCTCATCCTCCAAGGGCAAAGGCAAGTCAGTTTCCAAGTCCAAGGAACCTGCCCTTAAGCCTGTTGGTGGCATTGCAAAAGGTATGACTAAAGGTGAATGTCACTACTGCAGTCAGCCTGGACACTGGAGAAGGAATTGCCCAAAATATCTGGAGGACAAAAGGCTTGGAATAGTGATTCCACCACCACCAGGTATTTTTGTTGTAGATGTCAATTTAACTGTCTCTACATCATGGGTATTAGATACTGGATGTGGATCTCACATTTGTCGAAATGTGCAGGATCTAAAGAGAAGTAGAAGATTGGCTAAAGGGGAGATAGATGTGCGCGTTGGGAATGGAGAAAAAGTTGTTGCGTTGGCCGTAGACGTGTGCGAGCTATCTCTGCCTTCAGGATTAGTTTTAGAATTAAATAATTGCTACTTTGTGCATGCTATGAGCAGAAACATTATTTCTATTTCTTGTTTGGACAAGGAAGATTTTATTATTTTAATAAAAAACAATTGTTGTTCCTTTTATTTGAATAATATTCACTATTTTAGTGCGCAGTTATTTAATGGACTGTATGTCCTTCATCTAAGCAATCATGTCTACAACATTAATACCAAGAGGATTAAAATACATGATTTAAATCATGCTTACTTATGGCACTGTCGTTTAGGCCATATAAACGAGAAACGTGTATCTAGACTCCATAAGGATGGACTACTAGACTCATTTGATTTTGAAACATATGAGACGTGTGAGGCTTGTTTATTGGAAAAAATGACAAAGTCCCCTTTCAATAAGAAAGGTGAGAGGACTAGTGAGCAATTGGCGCTCATACATACTGATGTGTGTGGGCCATTTGCCACGCCTGCCAGGGGTGGTTATGTCTACTTCATTACATTTACTGATGATTACAGTAGATATGGATTTGTGTACCTCATGAGGGCCAAATCCGAATCCTTTGAAATGTTCAAAGAATTCAAAAGTGAAGTAGAGAAGAAACTTGGCAAAAGTATCAAGGCTCTACAATCAGATCGTGGAGGAGAATACTTGAGCCAAGAGTTTGACGACTATCTTAGAGAGTGCGGGATCGTGTCCCAAATCACTCCACCCGGAATGCCACAATGGAATGGCGTGTCAAAGAGGAGAAATGGAACCCTATTTGATATGGTTCGATCTATGATGTGTCAAACTGATCTTCCATTATCATTTTGGGGCCACGCTCTATTAAGTGCAGCTTTCACCATTAACCGTGTTCCATCTAAATCAGTCATGAAGACACCACATGATATGTGGAGTGGGAGGCGTCTCACAATGTCGTTCATGAGGATTTGGGGCTGCGATGTCTATGTAAAACGTTTACAATCAGACAAGCTAGGGCCAAAGTCAGGTAAGTGTAAATTTGTGGGGTACCCTAAGGAAACTAAGGGTTACTACTACTACAATCCAACCGAGAACAAAGTGTTTGTTTCTCGGACTGGCGTGTTTCTAGAAAGAGAGTTTGTCTCTAAAGAAGAAAGTGGGAGGACTGTATAACTTGAAGAAATTCAAGAACCACAAATCACTGAACCGATTATGGAACATGAACAGGAACCACAAGCGGTTGTGGATTAGCCTGTTCAGGTAACACAAGAGTTTTGTAGATCTAGTAGAGTGCGCTAGGAGCCCGAGAGGTATGGACTTCTCGTGACCGATTCTGGTGACACAATGCTCATAGATGATGAGCCTACTACCTATGAAGAGGCCATGAAAGGGCCAGACTCACAGAAGTGGCTAGAATCCATGAGATCCGACATGGAATCCATGTACACCAACAAAGTATGGACTTTGGTGGAACCACCCGAAGGGGGAGCGGCCCATAGGGTGCAAGTGGGTCTTCAAGAAGAAGATCGACATGGATGGTAATGTGATTACCTATAACGGCCGATTGGTGACTAAAGGATTCAGACAGATTCATGGTATTGACTATGATGAAAGCTTTTCAGCAGTCGCTATGACCAAATCCATCCGAATCCTACTTGAAATCGCAGCATACCATGACTATGAGATTTGGCGGATGGATGTCAAAACAGCATTCCTTTATGGGAATCTCCTCGAGGACGTGTATATGATACAGCCGGAGGGTTTTGAGGATCCAAAGCAAGCCAACAAAGTCTGTAAGCTGCAACGATCCATTTATGGTTTGAAGCAAGCTTCTAGGAGTTGTTGGAATCGACGTTTTTATGAAGTAGTCAAAGAGTTTGGCTTCATCAGAAACGAAGATGAGTCTTGTGTATACAAGAAGGTTAGTGGGAGCTCTGTAGCTTTTCTGGTCTTGTATGTGGATGACATACTACTCATTGGAAACGACGTTCCCATGCTGCAATCTGTTAAAGATTGGCTAGGGAAATGTTTCTCAATGAGGGACTTAGGGGAAGCAGCCTATATACTCGGTATAAAGATCTATAGAGATAGATCTAAGAGACTGGTAGGCCTGAGTCAGAGTACATATATTGACAAGGTGTTGAAACGGTTCAACATGCAAGATACCAAGAAGGGATTCTTCCCTATGTCACATGGAATCACTCTTTCGAAGAATGGTTGTCCTTCCAATGAGATTGAGAAGGAACGCATGAATAGAATTCCCTATGCCTCGGCCATAGGATCTATCATGTACGCCATGTTATGTACTAGACCAGATGTGTCATATGCATTGAGTATGACAAGCAGATACCAATCCAATCCGGGTGAGAGTCACTGGATTGCAGTCAAGAACATCCTAAAGTACTTGAGAAGAACTAATGATGCTTTCTTGATATTTGGCGGTGATGAAGAGTTGCGTGTAAGGGGTTACACTCATGCAAGCTTCCAAACCGACATAGATGACTTTAGATCACAGTCGGGATATGTGTTTTGCCTGAATGGAGCAGCGGTGAGCTGGAAAAGTTCCAAGCAAGAGACGGTGGCTGATTCTACAACAGAGGCTGAGTACATTGCTGCAAATGGCGCAGCTAAGGAAGCTGTTTAGATGAGAAAGTTTGTTTCTGAACTTGGTGTGGTTCCTAGCATTGCGGATCCGGTTGAGTTGTACTGTGACAACACTGGGGCGATCGCGCAATCAAAGGAGCCCAGATCACACCAGAAATCCAAGAACGTGCTCAGGAAATTCCATCTTATTCGAGATATTGTCGATAGAGGAGACGTTCGGATATGCAAGATTCCTACAGATGAGAATCTGTCAGATCCACAGTGGAAGCATGAAGGGCACACTAGGAGCATGGGCACACGAGATGCGCCAGATTGGCTCTAGTGCAAGTGGGAGACTGTTGGAATAGATGCCCCAGAGGCAATCTAGTTGAGTATGAATTTATTTGTGGCTAGAACATTCATTGTATTATTTATTGGATATTTAATATAATGAAGTCCTTAGATTTAGAATTGTGTTGTTTATCTTAAATATCCCTAGTCCAGTATAATGATTAATGGGACAATCATCTATAGACTAGTATGGGGTTGGATTGATATGGAGATATCATGATCCAACACATGGGTGTGCATTAGGGGTAATGGCGCACCGGATTGACCCATCTCCGAGAAGGCTACATACACGTTATGTTAAGTCACAAGTGCTTCTCGTGGTACAATGGTATTGTCATCCTTAGACTTGAAGTCTCTAGATATTCTAATTGTGGATTATTGTGATTTTGATAGCGTTAAATGCTACACCGTAACTGGGTAGTTATAAAGGCGTGTACCGGATACAATAAGAAGCAAGCTTACAGATCGTAGTGGACATAGATAAAATTTGTCCCTCCCACAAAACGGGAGCAAATATCCTTGGCCACTCGAGGGATAGTGCTTATAGAATGTCTGGCCAGACTCAAATAAATCAATATTGGATATTGATGTTATTTGCACGAATAAGGCTATTCCCATTGATCGAGAAACTATGGATTGGATATACGAGTGTGACTTGTATGTCTCGTGTCCAATCCGGATATAGAGACAAAGGGATGAGACAATTACTTGTACAAGGTTTGTCGGATGACTATTCTATTAGTTGGCTAGAATGGATGTTTTGCTAGAAACCGCTCCATATTAGCAAATTGTTGCTACCAACTAGATAGAACATATGGGTTCACACGCTATATAGAGTTGAGCTAGATTTGGGAATTAATTAATAGGAATAATTAATTAGAAGGATAACTTTGCAACACCTTGCAAACATAGTAGGACTAATTTGCAAGGAATGGACTAAACCGAATTCTAGTAGGACTAGAATGGGTCCTTTTGGTAGTTGGCAAGGATTTGTTGGACTATATAAAGGATGCTCCTTCCTTCCTTCCCACACTTATGACCTTATTGATCATAACTTGAGTGGGATAGAACCAAAGGAGAGAGAGCAATTAAAGTACTCTGTGTCTGGCTCAAGATCCAAAAAACTGAACATTTAGACTCGAATGCATCTAACTGAGCAAAAAACATTTCCAACCGCGCAAGTACAGCCGTGTCCTTTACCAAACAGAGCCAGAATCAACTAGTCCAAAAGAAAATTAACATTAACATTTAAAGCACCACAGAACCGATCAAATGAAAATGCCAGTATTGTATACCAAAACCCATGACAAATTTTATACCCGTTTCTGATCATCCCATCAAAACCCAGATCATGATCAACCACAAAAATATCAAATTTCCAAGAAAAAATAAAACCACCATAGAACCAGATTAAATGAATAAGCAATTGTTCCCTAACCACAAGTCCACAATCCATTGCGAATTCCCTGCCCATTTTGGATCATGTAATCAACTGTGACAAAACCCACAAAAACCCAGATCAAGATCAACCATGGAAATGACCAGAATCAGCATGACAAATCACTAGTGTGAATCCATGATACATCATTATGATCATTTCGAACGAACATGCTAAAATTGGAAGACTTACCGAGTAATGAAGCGACGAATCCATTAGGCAATGAAGAATTGGGAATCAAAAAGTGGGGTTTTTGAACGGATTAAGATTTGGGTTTGTGGAAATTGAGGAAGGAGTGAAAAGGTAGCGGAATTTTTGTAGGTAAGATCATAGAGAGACGGGAGAGGCGGCGTGGAGAGAGAGAGAGGATGTGATCAAAGAGGAGGACTGATGGAGTGAGTGAGAGAGATAGAGAAAGAATCGGCAGATATGAGAGGAGAGGAGAGTGAGAGTGAGATTACATTTAAATTGAAACACGAAACAACACTTCTACCAACTACTACTACGAAAGCAAAGCATAGCAATTAGAGAGAGAGACCCCTTCCATTTTCATGCATGCTTTCTCTTACTATAGCTTTCCGGATGTTGGTACGTTTTTGGTTATTTTGCCCCCCTCCCATCACCTCCTGCCCTGCGAGCTTAGTATAACTACTAGTCACTCCCCTACTACACTACTAAATTGTTATCAATTACATTCATATTACTACTATTTTATTTCCTCCAAATAATAGCAATAAGAAGGGTAAAAGGCGCTTGCACCCCGTCAGGTTTGATTCAAAGACACTTCCACCCCTTTCCAGCTTGGTAAATGATATTTTCACTCTTTTTCTGCCAAACTGCAGGACACTTTGTGTCATTTTATACTCTAAGAGTAAACAATTGTCCCCAAAACTACTATTAGTGACCGACTACTGCCCCAGACAAAGGATGTCACAATTGGGAAAGGTAAGTGTCCTGAAATTTGGCACATCAAAGAGGTGAAAGCGTCATTTCCCAAACTAGAAGGGGCGAACATGTCTTTAATCTAAATAGGAATACAATTTATTTTTTTCCCCTGAAACTCAAACTAAAATGTTACTTTTTCAAGACAGAAAAATGAATATAGAAAGTTAAATGCTTGTTACACAGTCCTTTTACTATTTCTAAATCTCCTCCATTTTCGGATGGTCGTTTAATTTTTTATGCTCGTTTAAATTTTGTGGACAATTATACACACTCTAGCTCCTAACATTTGGGTGAATTTGGTATGTATTTTTAAGTTGACCATTTAGTAATGAAATAAATACGTAACAAAAATTGAATATATTTAGTTAAAAAAGTGTGTACTATTGTTTGTCATGTGACAATATTGTTGTTTAGTGAAAGTTATTATATTTCCTAAAAAAAGTTATTATAAGTCTAAAAAAGGAAGTTCTTATTATATACTAAAACTTGCGTATTTTTCTTTTGTAGAATTCCAATGGCAAACAACTCATCGAACTCATCTCACTCCCTACGCTCTGTCCTTGAGAAGGACAAGCTCTCCGGGACCAATTTTCTAGACTGGTACAGAAATTTGAGAATCGTTCTCAAGCAGGAAAAGAAACTGTTCGCACTAGAGGAGCAAGTTCCTGAAGGTCCGGAAAATAATACTGCTGTAGCCCTAAAGGCGTATCAAAAGCGTCTTGAAGGCGCAAATGATGCGGCCTTCCTAATGCTTTGCACCATGCCCTATGAGCTTCATAAGCAACAGGAGAACATGAATGCAGTCGATATGATCGCACACTTGAAGCTACTCTTCCAAGAGCAGGCTAGGGTTGAGAGGTATGAAGTTTCCAAGACATTGTTCAAATGTCATCTGTCAGAGGGAAACCCCATAGGGCCGCACGTGTTGCGTATGATCGGCTATCTAGAGAGCCTCGACCGCTTAGGGTTTTCGGTGGGTCAAGAGTTAGCCACCGATCTCATCTTGCAATAGTTGCTTGAGAGTTATGGATAGTTCATCATGAACTATAACATGAATGAGATCGTGAAACCTCTGCCAGATCTACTCAATATGTTGAGGACAGCTGAACAAAGCGTTAACAAGGTAAGGGCAAACCCATATTGATGGTGCAGAAAGGAAAGGGCACAAGGTTTGTCTCTACCTCCAAGGGAAAAGGCAAAGCAGTTACCAAACTCAAGGAATCTTCCCTAAAGCCTATTGGTGGCATTGTTAAAGGTGTGACTAAAGGTGAGTGTCACTACTGCAGTCGGCCTGGACATTAGAGGAGGAACTGCCCAAAATATATGGAGGATAAAAGGCTTGGAATAGTGATTCCACCATCACTAGGTATTTTTGTTATAGATGTCAACTTAAATCTCTCTTTATCTTGGTTATTGGATACTAGATGTGGATCTCACAGTTTTCGAAATGTGCAGGACCCAAGGAAAAGTAGAAGATTGGCTAAAGGGGAGATAGACATGCGCGTTAAGAATGGAGCAAGAGTTGATGCATTGGTCGTAGGCGTGTACGAGCTGTCTCTGCCTTCATGATTAGTTTTAGAATTAAATAATTGCTATTTTGTGCCTGCTATGAGCAGAAACATTATTTCTATTTCTTTTTTGGACAAGGATGGTTTTACTATTTCAATAAAGAACAATTGTTGTTCCATTTATTTTGATAGTATTCACTATTGTAGTGGGCAATTATTAGAGGGATCAAATCGCAACAACTTGCTAACTTAGTAGGACTAATATGCAATTTAGAATAATATGAACTTGAGTAGGATTAGGAGAGGGCCTCTATCCAGTAACAAGGAGTTGTTGGACTATATAAAGGATGCTCCTAGCTTCCGTCCCTACAACTAATGCTCATAACATAAGTTGAGTAGGAGAGAAAGAAGGAGAGAGCAAGACAACAAGAGGGCCGAAACCCCCCTTGCCGTCTGCCCCTACCCGTCGGCCAAAGAGAGGCCACCCCTCTCTTTTTGGTACCCCGTTGCGTGATTTTTTCATCCTCTTCCATTCTTCCTAGCTAGCACAAGGTGTTTGGAAGATCAATATCTCAATCGTAGGCGTGGATCAACCATAGAGACGTGATAATTTTCGCATTTGAAGTCATCAAAGGAGACCTTCAAGGTACATAACACGAATTCTTTACCATCGTTATGAATTCTCTTCCTGTGATCCTTGGAGGGTCTTGATCGGCTAAATTATTGTTATTCCGCTGCGTATCCATTATCAAAACACTACACAGACATGAAATAAGCAGAAACCAGAAGTGAAAGATGATCAACCTTCTGGGAAAAAGGTCAGAGTGAAGACCAGTGTAGTTAAAGCCAAAAGAAAAGGAAGTTTTGGTAAGTATTTACTTGCTAAAAATTGGTTTATCAGCCCATAAGTCAAACAAGTTTGGATGGATGGATATGCTTCTTCCAAAGTTGCTTTCTGTAGCCTAACTTCTGATGATCTATTTGATAAATTGGACATAGATTGCATCAGAAAGTTGAAAGATTCATTTGTTGGGAAGATGATAAACCCTAGTTCTGAGGGTTATCCTAGGCTTACAAGACTGTTATATTTGAATTTGGTGCAAGAAGAGGAAGAGAGTTATGTTTTAACTTCTAGAGTTGCAGGTGTTGCTATGAAGTTAGACCATAAAGTTTTTGCCAAAGTCTTGGGGGTTCTTAGGAAATACAAGGTGAGTGAACTTCCTGAGAGAAAAGAATGTTTGGAAAAGGCAAAAGAGATATTTTTCATAGAGGTTACACCAACTGGACCAAAGCAATTGACTCACTCTATGCTCAATTGTGAAGCTAAGATTTTGTTCACAACTATCATGAGGTGTATTGTCCCAAGAGAGCATTCAAGGTAGTTGTTTACTGATAGAGTGCTCATCCTGATGTTTCTGATTTGTCAAGGGTTTGAGATAGATCTTCCTAATGTTGTTATGGAGCATATGGTTTATTGTGAAACTAGGACAAGGAATCATCCCCTTCCTTATGTAAATTTGCTGCCATCATTCTGTTGGAATAGGTGCCCTAGAGGCAATATAATATTTAGTATGAACAATGTTATTGGCTAGAATATTCATTTATTATATATTGTGATATTTAACATAATGAAGTCCTTAGATGCAATGTGTTGTTTATCTTAAATATCCCTAGTCCATTATATTGATTAATAGGACGATCAAATATAGACTAGTATGTGTGTAGATTGATATGGAGATATCAAGTCTAACACATGGGTATGCATTAGGGGTAATGGCATACTGGATTGACCCACAACGAGGAGGATACATTATATTATGTTAAAGTCACAATCGCTTCTCGTAGTGCTAATATAATTTCAATCCTTAGACTTGAAGTCACTAGATACTCTGGTTGTGAAATATCGTGCTTTGATGTTATCAAACGTTACACCGTAACTGGGTAATCATAAAGATAGCTATCGGGCATGATAGGAAGCAAGCTTAGAGATCGTAGTGATGTAGAGAGGATTAGTCCCTACCACATAACGGGAGTAAATAAGCTTAGAGATCGTAGTGATCGTAGTGATGTAGTGATGATAGGAAGCAAGCTTGCACCCCGTCAGGTTTGATTCAAAGACACTTCCACCCCTTTCCAGCTTGGTAAATGATATTTTCACTCTTTTTCTGCCAAAATTCAGGACACTTTGTGTCATTTTATACTCTAAGAGTAAACAATTGTCCCCAAAACTACTATTAGTGACCGACTACTGCCCCAGACTAAGGATGTCACAATCGGGAGGGGTAAGTGTCCAGAAATTTGGCACATTAAAGAGGTGAAAGTGTCATTTCCCAAACTAGAAGGGGCGAACATGTCTTTAACCCAAATAGGAATACAATTTATTTTTTTCCCCTCAAACTCAAACTAAAATGTTACTTTTTCAAGACAGAACAATGAATATAGAAAGTTAAATGCTTGTTACACAGTCCTTTTACTATTTCTAGCTCTCCTCCATTTCCGGATGGGCGTTTAATTTTTTATGCTCGTTTAAATTTTGTGGACAATTATAGACACTCTAGCTTCTAACATTTGGGTGAATTTGGTATGTATTTTTAAGTTGACCATTTAGTATTGAAATAAATACGTAACAAAAATTGAATATATTTAGTTAAAAAAGTGTGTACTATTGTTTGTCATGTGACAATATTGTTGTTTAGTGAAAGTTATTATATTTCCAAAAAAAAAGTTATTATAAGTCTAAAAAAAGGATGTTCTTATTATATACTAAAACTTGCGTATTTTTCTTTTGTAGAATTTCAATGGCAAACAACTCATCGAACTCATCTCACTCCCTACGCTCTGTCCTTGAGAAGGACAAGCTCTCCGGGACCAATTTTCTAGACTGGTACAAAAACTTGAGAATCGTTCTCAAGCAGGAAAAGAAACTGTACGCACTAGAGGAGCAAGTTCCTGAAGGTCCAGAAAATAATACTGCTGCAGCCCTAAAGGCGTATCAAAAGCGTCTTGAAGGCGCAAATGATGCGGCCTTATTAATGCTTTTCACCATGCCCTATGAGCTTCATAATCAACATGAGAACATGAATGCAGTCGATATGATCGCACACTTGAAGCAACTCTTCCAAGAGCAGGCTAGGGTTGAGAGGTATGAAGTTTCTGAGACATTGTTCAAATGTCATCTGTCAGAGGGAAACCCCGTAGGGCCGCACGTGTTGCTTACGATCGGCTATCTAGAGAGCCTCGACCGCTTAGGGTTTTCGGTGGGTCAAGAGTTGGCCACCAATCTCATCTTGCAATAGTTGCTTGAGAGTTATGGACAGTTCATCATGAACAATAACATGAATGAGATCGTGAAACCTCTGCCAGATCTACTCAATATGTTGAGGACAGCTGAACAAAGCTTCAACAAGGTAAGGGTAAACCCATATTGATGGTGCAGAAAGGAAAGGGCTCAAGGTTTGCCTCTACCTCCAAGGGAATAGGCAAAGCAGTTGCCAAACTCAAGGAATCATCCCTAAAGCCTGTTGGTGGCATTGCTAATGGTGTGACTAAAGGTGAGTGTCACTACTGCATTGCTAAAGGTGTGACTAAAGCAAGCAAGAGAGGCGCACGCCCCCCCCTTGCCGCCCCCCATCCCGTCGGCCCAAACAAGGAGGCCAAAACCTCCTTGTTTCCTCGCGTTGTGTGATTTCTTCTTCCCCTTCCTCCATTCCGGGATAGCACAAAGGAGTAGGAAGACCTAGAATTCAACTCTAGGCATGGCTCAACTATAGAGAACGTGACACAATTCGCGTTTGAAGTCATCAAAGGAGAAACCCTAAGGTGTGTTGTTGATTTCTTCCTTTACCATCGTTATGTCTCTTGAATTGTGATCCTTGGAGGGTATTGCATGGATTATATTTTTTTTGCCGTTGCGCATCCATGATCAAAACCCTACACCTCATACACTGGAGTTGTGGATAGCTAACAGAATTTTTGATATGAACTCTCCATGAATGCCAATGCATAACTGTGTACCATGCCAAAAAAGGTCCCCGTTAATTGAAAAAGGTGATTGGCTACCAAGGCATAGTAGTAGTTGAGTCATAAGATTATGTACCCAATAATCACCTTGATAATTCTTAATAACTGATCCCACCCATGTAAACTTCACTGAGTGGATTGCAGCAATAGCAGCTTGAGTTAGTCTAGAAAAGGCATAGGCACTAGATTATCTTGACCTCTTTTTAAGTGATATTGTAGTTCAATCCCAACATCTTACTTAACCATTTGTGTTGTATAATGCTGACAAGCTTTGATCCAAAAAATACTTAATGTAATATTCCGCCCCACATTGAGATATTGTGGATTAGATGTTTGGTATATAGTAAACCTTGCCGATTACTACTAGCACCTTTGAGGCTTAAGCATTTAATCCGGTGGTACGGGTAAAGAAGTTGTTGGGACAGTATTCCACTCCAATTGTTACAAATGGTATCAGAACGAAAATCTGGTCTCGTAAGGGCTCTGTGGTGGTTGCACCTGCAAGGCTGGGGATATGTGACTAGGCACACTCAACGAGGGCGTCGATTATATTAGGTGATGGGATTGTAATACTTCATCCCGCATTGAGATATTTTAGATTAGATGTTTGGTATATCGTAAACCGTGCGAGTTACTACTAGCACCTTCGATGCGTGAGCATTTTTATCTGGTGGTATGGGTAAAGAAGTTGATGGGATAATATTCCGCTCAAGTTGTTACAAAATGGTATCACAACCAACCATGTTCCTACAAGGGCTCTGTGGCGCTGCACCGCCAGCCAAGGAGCTATGCGTTTGGGCACACACGACGAGGATGCCGAGTATATAAAACTTAAGCATTTTTAACCGGTGGTACGGGTAAAGAATATGATGGAATAGTTATCCGCTCGGGATTTGTTACACTTAAGAGTTTGACGATATGTCTTGATGGTAAAAGCAGCATCCTCCAAGTAGGACCTCCATTTAGGCATGGGCACCCCTTAGCTCTTTGATGGTTTTTGTGAAGGCCATGATTTCATATGCTCAATCTTTTTTGTATCATCATGCACTCCCCATCCAGAAATGTGTCCTAGATAACGCACTAGCCTATGTCACAGTGTCACGCTTAGATTTCTTTGAACACAATTGATTCTCTATAAGGAGCTGCAGTGTTGCCTCCAAATGAACCAAATGTTGTTGCAAAGAAGGGTTGTAGACTAGTATATCATCAAATAATACTAGCACGAACTGCCTTGAGTAGGGAGCAAACACCTTGTTCATTAAGGAACGGAAGGTTTCAGGTGCATTTGTCAATCCAATGGCATGATCTGGAACTGAAAAATGACCATGGTGGGTTCTGAAAGAAGTCTTGTAAATGTCTTCTTCAACCATTCTATCTAGATGATATCCAGACCTGATATACAACTTAGAAAACCAAATAGCCCCCTTCAATTCATCCAAGATTTCACCTATTATTGGTATAAGAAACTTGTGTTTCACAGTTAAATCATTCAACTTCCTATAATCAATGCAGAACATCCATGTGTTATCCTTCTTCTTGAATAATAATATTGGATAAGACAAAAAGACTTGTACTTTCATAGCCAACATTTCCTTAACTAGTTTATCAATCTCATTATTGTGCACAAAAGGGTATATGTATGGTATAGTGCATGCATCGATTAGAGCTCCTTGAGTATTGATCATAACTCCTTTCTGCAAAAACATCTTGGTATTGGTCCAATACCTGCATTTGTACTGGTATCTCTTCTGGTTACTCGAGCAATGTTGAAAACATGTGATGCAGTGACTTGTTAATTCTTGTGACAATACTTAAAAGTTCATTTAGATTGGCTTGTTGAATGCATTATTCTTGTTCATAGCCTGCAACCTCACTTCTTTACCACTTTTACTGAAAGAGTATATTGCGGGTTTTGAAGTCAATTCTTACTGGGTTGATTTAGTGTAACCATTGTATTCCTAGTACTAAAGCACACCCTCACAAATTTATGACATGGAAGTCCATAATTAATTCTTCTTGGTGCATCTTGACTTTTTCATTTTAGCATTGACCTTGTCATTTGAGTATACTCCCATCTGCCACACTTACTGTCATTTTGGAAGCCCGGGTCACTAGTATTTGCAATTTATGCGCAATGTGAGTGTCTAGAAAATTGTGTGTGGCACCAAAATCTAACAACAAATCGATGGAGTGTTCTTGATATGCCCTGTAAACTTCGTGGTTTGTGGACTGACTACCCCAAATAATGCATTTAGAGATATGGTAGGACTCGCTTCTTCAATGACTCATTCCTCTGTATTTTCCCATTTTCCCAATACTCATGTATAGATAGTTGCTTATTCTTGCACATATGTCCTGCCACATACTTCTCATCACAGTAATACCATAGTTGTTTCTCTCTTCTAATTCCACATTTTCTCAGAGGTTATTCTTTTGACTTGCAAGGATTTGACACTAGTACCAGAGACTGCAGTATTACTACTAGCTTGTGATACTGATGGTAATGCACCTAGACTGTTGTGATAAGTGTTACCAGTACTGTTAGAGCTATTGATGTACTTCTTGTTGTTGTAACTTGATCGTGATCTAGTGTTTTGGCTTGGTTAGAAGTTTGAGTTTCAACCATTCTTGCTAATACTTTTGCCTGTCTGAGAGAGTTTAGGAATTGCAGTCGTACCACATTATGTATTTCTTTTTTATGGCCATCAAAGAAAATTTCCATGTAATTACAAGTCTCCGTAATTCCCATATACAGCTTTCACTCTTGGTTTCAGTCTGTCGAATATGTTTTGGTATTTCACCACATTAGTTTCTTGCTTGAGTTTGATGAATTCTTCCAAGATGTTTCAAATGCTCTTTAGAGCTCACTGCTTCACAAAAACTCAACCAAGTGACTCCTGCAAAGTCTTCATATTCTGATAAACACCAAGAACCGGCCTCCCCTTTTCAACTTAGAGCTGCCATTACTAGTGTTTGTTCATCTAACTTTGTTGAAGTGAGAAATACATGTTACATTAGACCCGCCACCCCAATGGATCATTTCCACTTAATTTTGAGAATTCCAACTTTGGAGTATTAGACTGTAATGCATTCTAGTTTTGGAACTGTTCTTGTCATTGCTTCATGAACCAATGATGACCTTGGTTGGTACTTTCTGTTGGGGAATCCGGGCTCAAACACGACAATATAACAAGTCGTAGCGGAAGCAAGTAACCCAAAGAATCAAACTTTCCCCCAAATACGCGCAACTAAACGGAGAGCCGGACAATGCAATTGAAGAAATTAATAATAAATGAGACAAGCACCAATTTTTAACGTGGAAAACCCTAAATCGGGAAAAACCACGGAGCCACTCTCGACTCAAAGCTTCCACTATAATCAACAATAGTAGGATACACCACTCTAGTACCACTAGAGTATAATCACATCGAAGAAATTAACTATCTTGGGATCAACAACCCCCACCAACACCAACTAGGTGAACAAGCAAAGTAGAAACCCTACTCTACTAACAATTGGGGATAACACAAAGAGAGGAGGAGAAGGAAATCCGAACCGTTGGATTGAAAGAGCACGTTGCAAGGGTCAATCCCCCGAAATTCGAGACGAAACGGACCAACTTTCACCGTTGAACTCCCCGGAGAAGTTGCTGGTCGGACCTTCAAGAAAACCCAGAAATGGCCTCTGGTCTCTGCCTTCTCCTGAAACCTTCTCTTTTTTTTTTCACCGTGTGACACACACCACACACAATACATGTGTGAAACAAATATGCCAATCATTGGCTATTAACATCCCACGTAGCAAAGCATAAAGCCACACAATGAATTCAAAATGGATTCACCATTTCAACCTGGAGACAACCAGGAAGCATCCTTTTTTTTCTTTTTGATTTTTCTTTAATTACTCAAATTGAGAAGTTATTCGGTGTGTCGCACCCACAATGAGGTGGACTACACCAACAATCTCCCCCTCGACCTCATATGGAGGACTCCATACCCGCGATGCTTCTACACACTTCAAGCTTCGCGACCGGTACGGACTTCGTCATCATATCAGCACCATTGTCGTCGGTATGAATCTTGACAAGTTCAACCGACTTCCCATCCAACACATCTCGAATCCAGTGATACCTCACATCGATGTGCTTGGATCTCGAGTGAAAACTCGAGTTCTTGCTGAGATGGATCGCACTCTGACTGTCACAATACAGAGTATACTTCTCTTGCTTCAACCCCAGCTGTTGTAACAGCTTCTTCATCCAAAGCAACTCCTTGCAACCCTCAGTAGCTGCAATAAACTCAGCCTCAGTAGTAGACAATGCAACGCATTTTTGCAACCTAGACTGCCACGAAACTTCTCCCCCTGCAAAAGTGTTCAGATGCCCAGACGTAGACTTCCTCGAATCAATATCCCCAGCCATGTCAGCATCCGTGAAACTAACAAGAGTAGGATCACCATTTCCAAAGCATATACACAACTGAGAAGTACCCCCTGAGATACCTGAATATCCACTTGATCGCAGACCAATGCTCTCTACCGGGATTGGAGAGAAACTGGCTGACAACGCCAACCGCATGAGCTATGTCCGGCCTCGTACACACCATGGCGTACATCAAACTACCCACTGGTGAAGCATACAGAACCGACATCATGTCTTCCTTCTCTGCCTCTGTCTTGGGACTCTGCTTTGAGCTCAACTTGAAGTGACCAGCAAGAGGTGTACTAACTGGCTTTTCCTGGTCCATATTGAACCTCTTCAGGACCTTCTCAATGTAGGACTCCTGAGATAACCAAAGCCTCTTGGCTTTCCGGTCTCGCGAAATTCTCATACCAAGAATTTGCTCCGCGGACCCCAAATCCTTCATAGCAAAGGATTTGCCCAACTCCTTCTTCAATCTGGAAATCTTGCTGGCATCACGACCAACGATCAACATGTCATCGACATACATACGAAGAATGATCGAATCACCGTCAGAGAAATTCTTCACAAACACAAAATGATCTGAAGTTGTCTTCTTGTATCCATGCTCCCCCATGAACGAGTCAAACTTCCTATACCATTGTCGTGGTGCCTGCTTCAAGCCATACAGACTCTTCTTCAGGTTGCACACCAGATTCTCCTTTCCCCGAACTCTGAAACCCTCCTGCTGTTCCATGTAGATCTCCTCCTCCAAATCACCATGGAGGAACGCAGTCTTGACATCAAGCTGCTCAATCTCCCAGTCTCTGCCTTCAGCTATACCTAGAACAACCCGGATAGACGACATCTTTACCACCGGTGAGAATATCTCCTTGTAGTCTACACCTTTCTTCTTCCTGAACCCTTTCACAACCAATCTTGCTTTATACCTTGGTTCTGAGTTCTCAGACTTCAACCTGTATACCCATCTGTTCTTGAGTGCTCTCTTACCCTTAGGCAACTCCACCAACTCATAGGTGTTGTTTTCATGTAAGGACCGCATCTCAGATTCCATGGCTTTCAGCCATTTCTCTTTCTTCTCAATTGTCATGGCCTCATCATAGCTCTCTGGCTCCCCCTCATCCGTGAGTGTCACATACTCAGACGGAGAATACTTATGATAGGGTTTCCAATCTCTTGTAGATCTCCTCAACTCTGTAACAGCTGGAGCTGGTGCCTCTGGAGGTAACTCCTCATCATGTGCATCTGCCTGATCATCAACTAGAGGTGGGTCAACATCACCTGCATCACCCTGATCATCCTGCACTATCTCATCACCATGCTCAACTGGAGTAGGAACTGGACTCATGTCCACCAAATCATCACCATCAGCTTGAGGCGTATCACATCTCCCGATGTCCTCAATAGTCTGATCTTCGAGAAATACCACATCTCGGCTCCTGACAATCTTCTTGGTAACTGGATCCCATAACCGGTATCCAAACTCTTCATGGCCATAACCCAGAAAGATTCATTGCTTGGATTTGTCGTCAATCTTTGATCTTTCATCTTTCGGGACATGTACAAATGCCCGACACCCGAACACTCTCAAGTGATCGCAACACACATCTCTACCTGTCCATACTCCGTCAGGTATATCTGTCTCCAAAGGAACTTAAGGAGAGAGATTGATCAAATCCACAGCTGTTCTCATCGCCTCACTCCAAAAGGTTCTTGGCAGCTTTGCATGTGACAACATACATTTGATCTTCTCAATCATGGTCCTGTTCATCCTTTCTGCTACACCATTATGTTGTGGGGTCTTGGGAGGTTTCCTCTGATGCTTAATCCCATGGTTCCTGCAATACCAGTGAAAGGAACCCTTGTACTCACCGCCATTGTCAGTCCTGATGCACTTCAATGGCTTTCCAGTTTCCCGCTCAACACTAGCATGAAACTCCTTAAACACATCAGCCACTTGGTCCTTACTACGAAGAGTGTATGCCCACACTTTCCTTGAATGATCGTCAATGAAAGTGACAAAGTATCTCGCACCACCAAGTGTTCTTGACTTCATGGGTCCACAAACATCAGAATGTACCAGTTCTAGAATATCAGACTTTCTAGAACCATAAGAATGCTGAAAACTCAACCTGTGTTGCTTTCCAGCCAAACAATGAGTATAATGCTTCAAAGGATTACCTTTAATGCCTGAGCTGCTCGCTTGGTTAGGACATCCAGTCCTTTCTGACTCATGTGACCAAGCCTCTTGTGCCACAAATCTGTAGAGGAATCATCAACTGCATTTACCACTGGACTGGTAAGCTTCACGTGCATCACATACAGTGAACAGTCCTTCATTCCTCTAGCAACAACCAATGAGCCCCGTGTAAGTCTCCATTTCCCATCACCGAAATGATTGATATACCCGTCTTCTTCAAGCTTCCCTGCAGAAATCAAATTCAGCCGAATATCCGGAACATGTCTGACATCCCTGAGAACAAGCTTGCTTCCCGTGTTAGTCTCCAAGAATACATCACCCATGCCAATGATCTCTGACACACCGTCATTTCCCATCTTCACAACACCATAGTCACCTGGTCTGTAAGATGAGAAGAACTCCCTCCTGGAGGTAACATGAATGGAAGCCCCGCTATCAATAACCCACATGCTGCTCTGACAAGCTATACTGACAACATTCTCCTCACAGACAATGAGAGTATCATCCTTAGTCGTTGTAGCAACTGTCTTCTCATTCTTGTTGTCTGACCCATTCTGTCCCTTGTTCTTCAGCTTCCTGCACTCTTTCTTCATATGTCCCATACCCCCACAATGGTAGCATTTGACAGTCTTCTTCCAATCACTCGACTGGCCTCTCGAGTGGTTCCTTTTTTCTTTGGACCCATGTTGTGACTTCTCCCTCTATCCTGTTTCTTTTCTGAAACCAGTGCCTCAGCCTCCGAGTTCATGCCTGACTCGGACCGTCTAGCTTCTTCATTCAACAAGCTATCCTTGACCATGTCATTGGTCAACTTTCCATCTGGAGCCGAATTGCTGAGAGCCACTGTCAAAGTTTCCCAACTATCCGGCAAGCTACTGAGGAGAAACAATGCCTGAATCTCATCATTAAATACAATCCGCATCGCCGTCAACTGATTCATGAGCTCCTGAAACCCGCTCATATGCTCAGACACACTCTGGCCATCCCTGTACCTCAAATTCACAAGCCGCTTCATGAGGTGCATCTTGTTCTGAGCTGTCTGTCTCTCATAAAATGACTCTAGCTTTTTCCACAAAACATCTGCTCTTGTCTCTTTGACGACGTTGTGAAAAACGCTTTGGTCAATCCACTGTCTGATAGTGTCCACAGTCTTCCTATGCAATGATCATACAAGTCCTTACAAAACAAGAGATCCTCCATCCTTGGCTTCCAAATTGAGTAATTTGACGAAGTCAATTTTATCATCGTGCCACCAACACTATGCTCGTCCATTTTAGTCAACGCTACAACCGAGCCAACAACAATGAACATGGCTCTGATACCACTTGTTGGGGAATCCGGGCTCAAACACGACAATATACCAAGTCGTAGCGGAAGCAAGTAACCCAAAGAATCAACTTTCCCCCAAATACGCGCAACTAAACGGCGAGCCGGACAATGCAATTGAAGACAATAATAATAAACGAGACAAGCACCAATTTTTAACGTGGAAAACCCGAAATCGGGAAAAACCACGGAGCCACTCTCGACTCAAAGCTTCCACTATAATCAACAATAGTAGGATACACCACTCTAGTACCACTAGAGTATAATCACATCGAAGAAATTAACTATCTTGGGATCAACAACCCCCACCAACACCAATTAGGTGAACAAGCAAAGTAGAAACCCTACTCTATTAACAATTGGGGATAACAAAAAGAGAGGAGGAGAAGGAAATTTGAACCGTTGGATTGAAAGAGCACGTTGCAAGGATCAATCCTTCGAAATCTGAGACGAAACGGACCAACTTTCACCGTTGAACTCCCCGGCGAAGTTGCTGGTCGCACCTTCAAGAAAACCAGAAATGGCCTCTGGTCTCTGCCTTCTCCCGAAACCTTCTCTCTGTTTTTTTTTTCACCGTGTGACCACACACCACACACAATACATGTGTGAAACAAACATGCCAATCATTGGCTATTAACAGCCCACGTAGCAAAGCATAAAGCCACACAATGAAATTCAAAATGGATTCACCATTTCAACCTGGAGACAACCAGGAAGCATCCTTTTTTTTTCTTTTTGATTTTTCTTTAATTACTCAAATTGAGCAGTTATTCAGTGTGTTGCTCCCACAATGAGGTGGACTACACCAACACTTTCAACCTTGGTGTCTTGATCTTTGTAGTTTGTACGGTACTTTCTCCTGATTTATTATTCCTTCTCTGCACATTGTTTCTGACAAAATTTGCATGTCTTGAATTGGTTTATTATTCCTTTTCCGCACATTGTTGCTGATTAAATTGGCATGTCTTAAAGGTGTACGAGTGTATTCAACAATGGTGGGATTGGTGGTACTGGATTCTTGAGTTGTTCAAGAACCATTTGAGCCACTTGAGCTGTTAGCCCCTCCACTCCTGCACCCAACCCATGGATATTAACCCTCAACACTCCAATTGCTTCGCACTGAACCCCAAGCACACCAAACTAACCCCCATGTCCTCCATCTTCTACTAGTTCAGTGACCGTTGCCCTACTCCTTTCTTGAATCAGTCCCTGTTTTCCCAAATCTTGTTCCGAATCTCGAATTCGCTGAACACACAGCCTTTGATTTCATCACAGAAAGAAAACCAAAAGAACAGAGGAAGATGATTAGAATTGAACTATTGATCGATGCCCTGACCTGTGCTCTATTCGGGTCTTAATAGGGTTCCAGAAAGAGAGAAGAACACAGCCAATCAACCTGCTCCACATGGACAGGCCCGTTGTTAGCCCGCTCCTGCGGTTACTTTACGCTTTCCACCATCTTTTTACCTGATTAAAGACCATTATGTCCTTAGCTAAGGGTCAGACCCACTTTTCAATTTTTGGGGTTCATGTTCCAATTCACGACAAGCATGTAGAGAACATATCACCTTCTTACCCCGCACACCAGAAAGACACTACAGAAATCTACATCTAGCTCTCATACCAGTAGAAACTACTGAAAATAGACCACAGTTCCAAGACACAAAAGAAGTCATTCAGAATGAGAATCTATTATCACGTCATTATTAGTGTTTTACAGTTGCCAGATGCTACATAGCCGATATTCCTAACGGGCTAACCTCGTCAAGGCTGAATCCCTAGCCTACAAAATTCAAAGAGTTGCTCGAGCTCAAGTTGGATCCTCCCTCAACTTCTTTCTTCTGTACTCTGTTTCATAACCCTTGGACCGCGGCAGCACTACTAGTACCCATAACCTGACAGGACAAAGATAGAATAAGTGAGATACTCTCGAACCAGGGTTTATTTTAAAGTACAGCAGAAGAGTAACACATAGTTACCTGAATTGTCCATGGGGTTTCCTGCAGGGGCTGCTTGCTCAGGTTCCTTGATCTCCACAACCACACAATCAGACATTAGGAATGTCTTTGCAACCGACGATGCATGCTCCAAACAACATCTAACAACCTGTAACATGAGGCAGTATCAGTACCACACAATAGTCTTGCGGGGTTTCTGCTTTACCATCTACTTGGGCAAACCAAGAATGGGTGCAATGATAAAAAATAAACATAACCATTTGCTTTACCATCTACTTGGGCAAACCAAGAATGGGGACTCTAAATGATAAAACTATGGATTAAAACAAAGACCATATTCTGCTTGGACAGCTGTTGTTTTCTTTCACTGTGTACTGATTGTTGTTGGATTTAGAAGAACCACTGCAGAAACTAAATGCATGATAAAGGAGCAAACATTCCTTTGCTATTCTTATCTCAGTCAGAACCAGACAATTAAATTTACGGCACGCCACAATGGCATATGGCAGGCTTGGGAAAGGCTATTTTGTTGAACAATAAGTTTCATCTGCTTCGGAACTGGACCAGGTATGGCGTCGGGTAGGCAGAAAAACCAAGACCCAGAAGCACCCTTCACTAGGCATGAATTACATCTAATAGAAGGATCAAATACATCTAACAAAATGCTGATTATGACTTTCATCCTTGTCATTGATTTCCTGTACCAGATATTGGCTCACTAAAAGCTGGTGAGGTTAAGTTACAATATTTTGAAGTTTGATCTACCACCGTTACTCTCTCAATCCCCTGGACCCTCGATTACATTCCTCACTATTGTAGGGAGTCAGAAGTTGAGTGGTCACATAAATCAGCACAGGTCATGAGCAATCAACTCATCTGTTGACACAATCCGTCCGTATCCGCAGCAAAAATAGCTTATCTTTATCTCACTCCCAGGTAAGACTTAAATAAGCGGTAAAATAAACTTTTACCAAACTGCAAGACACCCCGTGATTGTGACATTCCGTACTATAAGAAGGCAAATTTGCCTCGACGACATTCTAAGAAGGCAAATTTGTCTCAAACTACTATCAATGAATGACTTGAACCCATCCCAGACTAACGGGGTCACAATTCGGGAGTGTAGGTGTCCTGATATTTGCACACTAAAGGCATGAAAGTGTCCTTTCCTAAACTGGAAGGGGTGCACATGTCTTTGCATCAAACTTGAGAGGATGGAAGTGTCTTTTACCACTACATAAGTTGATATCAACATTGGCCAACACTTCTGTAGTTCTATGCAGTAGGGAACACTCACTATTGGAGCAAAGGCTCCCCAACCAACCAGGTAGGGAGAGGATAAGTAATGCTCTGCTAAAGGAAAACATGGAACCCTACCTGATTGCAGCATTGCAAATAACTGAAAGGCCAACGAGGAGGGAAAAGATGTTCAGACAGTTCAGTGGTTTCTAATGTTGGATCTGGATACCTGTACAAAGACCCATGTGTTTGACGGAATGATGTATGTTGCAATTGGTTAGTTAAATATGGACATAGGGTAAAGCCACTGAAGGTAGCGAGTTCAGACGGTTGCAAATTTTAGAATCAGGCATGGGTGCAAAATCGAATGTCACGAGAAACCCAGCACCTCATAGTTTAATTGGAACAACTACTGGCAAGACATACAGGCGTGCAGCCCCGTCACCGTGGAAAATAATGAAAGTAAATAATGAAAGTAAATATTTCATAGTAGCCTCATTGGACCGTACGTCTTTCTTGGTATATCCAGATAAAGGTTGGGTATATCCTGATAGTAGGTAGGAGCATAAACTGAAACATTCGAAGGTATAAGAAGGTATAAATACCCTGGGATACAGCTATCTAGTTTGGAAAAAAAGAATCATAGGAAATATGGTTAAGTCTTAGCTACAACTCCTAACTATTAGCTAGGTGAGAGCTCTCTTCGCTCTAGATACCCCATCAAAAATAGATAATTTTGTATCTAACTGTATAAAGGCAGGCGCAGATTTATTTCGCTGCACGGTTACAGTAGTATCGAGCTAAAAGCTTTGAAGTGTGGATTGGACAGGGATAGAAACTATAGTACGAAGTTTTCTTAGTGCAAATCTAAGAGGAAAAAGATGCATCTGCGTAAACACCATTTCGGAGGCAACAGTATACCACCCATCATGATGTTTGTCTATAACACATGCCGCACAGGTTTTCTCAACCCCTCCCACCCAACCCAATCTAAGGAGGTTGAATTTTCTCGATCACACAATAGTACAACAATGTTGGATAGCACTACATATAGATGCAATAACAGTTAACTGTATAAATCCAACCATGCTCCACTCACCTTGGTAGGATCAATAATTCCAGCCGCCATTAAATCCTCATAATTCCCGGTTGCAGCATTGTAACCATATTTTGGGTTATCACTAGAGAGCACCTATGAAGTAGGAAAAGACTGGAATCAGTATAACCTCTTCTAAAACATGATAGTAACTGACTGAATATATGATATAGCTACATACCTTCTCACTAACAACACTTCCATTGACTCCAGCATTTTTGGCAATTAACTTCAACGGGTAACTCAGAGCTCTCTTAACTATATCTGCTCCAACCTGCGGCTCCAAAGGAAAAAATAAATTATTAGAATGATCCTCTAAGAAGAAATAGTACGTACCAATTACACAACTGCTGCAATAACAGATTAACTTTTTCAAAATGCTTACAGATTCAAATTAATTTGCAAAAGAGCCAAGAATATAAAACCTAGCTGAAATCAGCATCAATCTTTAAACCAACAACGCAGATTCCACAGTAGTAGGAAATCAACAAGTGGATTATGAGACTAGTATTTACCTTTTCCTCATCATAGTCAAGAGTCAACTTAATTGCATCGACTTTTGAAGCAAGCCTCAACAGAGTGCATCCACCACCAACAACGATACCCTCCTCAACAGCAGCCTGTAAACCATTTCCAATTGGCACATTAGAAAAAAAATGTCATACAAACATTTAAATCAGTTAAATGGTGAGGTCACTTAAACAAATTACCTTAGTTGCATTGAGAGCATCTTCAACTCTCAATTTCTTCTCTTTCAGCTCCGTCTCAGTTTGGGCTCCAACCTAAAATAAATTATAGGGAAGTCAGTAATCAGCACTTCTATTTTCCTTACAGATAAATATTATCCAAACCTTCAGTAGGCTTGCTCAATGAACCTGCTTCTATAGCTGGCTAGATAAACAAAGTGAATATTTAAGTTACCTGAATGACAGCAACACCACCAGATAGTTTTGCAATTCTTTCATTTAGCTTTTCCTTCTCGTAGTCTTGCTCTGCAACCTGCTCACCAACACCGTACTCATTATATGACAAAGAGAGAGAGAGAGAGAAAGAGAGAGAGAGAGAGAGAGAGAGAGAGAGAGAGAGAGAGGGAGGGACGGAGAGAGAGAGAGAGGGAGGGACGGAGAGAGAGAGACCTCAATAAGGTTTCTGATCTGGGCGACACGCTTAGTTACAGCATCCTGGGTGCTACCATCACCAACTATTGTCGTGGAGTCTTTGGTGAGTACAACCTTGGCAGCATGACCAAGAACTTCCTTACCTGCTTTGTCCAAGGAAAGTCCAACTTCTTCTCTGATAACAGTTCCTATAATCAAATCGAGAGAGTTAATTATCATACAATGAACAAATATCAGAGAATGGTGTAAATGAGAAATCATAGTACCAATTCAATGTGAAAAGAGAATAATTTAGATGCACTAGAAAATAACAATTGATCATGGATACAGTCATACAGCCCGCAACAATCACAAAAAACCTCAATCAACAAGTTTGACATGCAAATGTAAAAAATGTTTATTCCCTAGATACAAGAGATGCACAATGAGTAGAGAGATTTCCGAATGAAGAGAAATGGGATTAACGCGGAGGGGAGGAAGAGAGAGAGAGGTAGTACATCTCATATGCCATTCATCTACACAGCATCTAACATTGCCTATGTTCTCTAATTTGTAAATGATCACTTGCAGTAGCACAGATTCTTTTAATTTGTAAATGATACTCATTGTTCAATTTTCATTGTTAAACTGTACGACATAGATAGGAGAAACAAACAGCTTGCATGTGCAATTAATACAACTGGAGAACAAATTAACAACAAACCTCCAGTCAGGATTGCTACATCATCAAGGTATTGACTTTTCCTGTCTCCGAACCCGGGAGCTTTCAGTGCTGCAATCTTCAATGCTCCCCTAAGCTTGTTCACAACAAGAGTTGCCAGAGCTTCTTGTTCAATATCCTCGGCAATTATCACAATTGGGTATCCACCTCTGATAGCATCCTCCAGTACATTGATAAGGTCCCTGGCATTTGTGATTTTTTTGTCAACTAGAAGCAACTGCATTAGCACAGGAAAACAATTAGTCAGCTGTTCTTCTTCAAACAATGTCAGACTTGAATCTCCAAATGTTATAACAAACATCCCTACCTTGCAGTTCTCAAATTCCACAGACATTTTCTCGCTATCAGTGACAAAGTAAGGGGAGATATATCCCCGATCAAATTGCATTCCTTCCACAACGTAAAGGCTGTTTTCAGCACTCTTTCCCTCTTCAAGGGTGACCACACCCTTCCGACCCACCCTACTCATGGCCTCTGCTATCATTTCTCCAACTTCAGGGTTGTTCCCAGCACTAACTGCAGCAACATCAGCTAGTTCACTGTCCTCTACCTGTGCTTTCACAAAGTCAGCAATAAAAGATGACAATGCATAACAAGAGAAAAATATTTTCCTGATAGAAATATTTGTTGTCAATCAGAGGCCTAAGGTCTGAAACCGTGTATAACACCATTGTTTACCTCTTTCGATATCTTCTTAAGTTCAGCAACCAATGCCCTTGTTGTCTTCTCAATTCCTCTGGTAATTAGAACAGGGTTTGCACCAGCTGCAACTACCTGAACAGACAATGCAACCACCAGTTATGCAAGGGTACTTAATGGATAGTGAGAAAGGATCAAAATTGAAGCACACCAAAATATACCTTGACACCTTCAGTAATAAGACCTTGTGCAAGAACAACAGATGTGGTTGTTCCATCTCCAGCCAAGTCATTGGTCTTGGCAGCAGCTTGCCTGACCAACTTAGCTCCAATGTTTTCCACTGGATCTTCCAACTCAACCTAGAAAATAGCAAAAGCATCATCCTCAATAGCCTCTTTCAAAATCTTTCAAGATACCTTAGTATCAATACTAATCTCCATAAATTCGATCGAAATTAGTACAAGGCTTGTTGAGAGTATCTTTGATTTCAATACCTCTTTGGCCACAGTAACTCCATCGTTCACAATTTTGGGGGAACCATATTTGCTCTCCAGAACAACATTCCTGCCCTTGGGACCAAGTGTAACTCCAACAAGATCGGCAAGCTTGTTCACACCAGCCTGACATAAATATGCAATACTTGAGTCACTTGCTCTTCATAAATATGCAACACTCAAGGAAACCATAACTAGAACGAAGAGTGGCAAGGACTTACTTGCAGCTTCTTAATGGCTGACCCATCCTTGTTAAAGTACAACTCCTTTGCCATGGCATTTATCTTGGGAGATTGAGATCTGCGCAGAGACACATGCTGCCTTCTACTGAAGGAGCTAGTCGATGATATAGAAGCCAAAGACGATAACTTGTTCGATTTCACATCCTTCACATGGGCGCCTGGTGCAGCCAACGACCCAGCAGAGGACATGGCAGCGAAAGTCGAAGCCATTTCTATATGAAATCTGTTCAAGACAGCGACTTAAGTAAACAAACCTTCCAATCAAACATCAAAATCTTTCTACGACACTATGCACAAAATAACATATCAATAGCAATACATGAGCTAATTTATCCACTACTTCCATAATTTTCATGCTGAAACTCCCATTTCTATATATAATCTGTTCATAACAGTGTCTTCAATCAGCCATCCTCCTCAATCAAACACCAGCATCTTTTTACAACACTATGCTTAAAATTGAACATGACCTAATCAAATCCAAAACATTCATTCCATTATGCTGAAACAATAAGAATACTGTCCTTTCTATACGAAATCTGTTGAAACCAGTTTAGACTAACAAATACTAAGAATTGAACCTCAATAGCATCACATGACCTAGTTAGACCATTACTTCCACAACTTTCATGATGAAACAATTAGACTTCAGTCAACTCATGAGCGGCAAGTGAAGTGTAAGTTTGTGAAACAACATTTCACTTTCAGGCTATACGTTCTCCCAAACCTCGATTCAACAGAAAACATCGCATTTCCAGGATATGTAAGTGTGCAGAAAGGGAAAATATAAGCATAAAACGGCACAGAAGAGACAGAGAGAGAGAGAGATTACGAGTTACCGGCGGCTGGAGTTGTTCTTCTTCTTCTTGCTGCAAGAAGAGAGCAGCGAGCGTCGAAGTGGGTAGAGGACGGACTGGTGAGGTTTATCTCTTCAGTTTCGGCTAGTGAGAGAGAAGATGGAGAGTGGGTGAGGGGATTAGGTATTATATATAAAAACTCTGGCAAAGAGGGGTTTAGATGGGCAATCGTTATTGCTCGTGAAGCTTCGAGCTAATTTTAGCCGTCGGATTGGGTTTTGATACTGTTTCCTTTGTCGCATACATGGAACAATCTAGAACTCATTTCATACTTTCCTTCAACATTTAGATATTGTTTTTTCTACCAATGGGAGTTAGGCTAAGTGCATGTTTGGTATCCCAGATTTTAATCCAATATATCCCAGATTTTAATCCAATTGGATTAAAATCGGCCTCTTTTCAACAATCTCGTTTGTTATGCTCGTAGATTTTAATCTGATAATCTGCGGATTAAAATAATCTGTGTGCAATTGTAGAATCTCCAAAATTGGGGATTATGCAGCTTAAAATCTCTAAAAAAATAATTTTGATTTTCTTTTTATATTAGCATGATCACATTTCAGTTACAAATATGTGTATTCAATTACTTGACTTTAGAGCTCTTTAAATTTTGTTAAATTAATCAAGTTAGTGATCTATAATTTCAGCTCATACCAAACAGATTGTGATTCTCAGTTAAGTTGGATTTTCTTTTCAGATTATTTTCAGCTGATTATTAAGATTTTAAGCTGGTACCAAACAAGCTCTAAGTGGTAAAGCAACTTGGTTCCGCTTAAGTACGTCTCGGGTTCGAGTTCATGTGTATGCAGAAAATTTCCAATGGAAGACCCACATGCCTTTACAGGCATGCTACAGAGGTCGGGCCGGATTAAGGGGCAAAGCCCGGAACAGGATGGTAACCAAAAAAAAAGATATTGTTTTTTCTAGGATATTTTGGGGAGAAGTGATCAAGTACCATGAATCCCTAATAGCAAAATATGCATGACGTTAATAATTTACATAATCTTTCTTATTATCAAAGAGACTGATAAGAGTCCCTTTTTTAGGGAAAAGAGGTTATATTGAATTTGGGATTGGGTAGTTTTATCGATCATAACACACTGATGAGCTCAATTGAAATAAGTCCCAACACAAACCATGATTCCATCTAAACTCAAACCATTAGTAGCCAACACATGAGCGGTAAAATAGGTCTACTTAGGATTAGGGTTGAGCAGAAACCCGGCCAACCCGAATTAACCTACCGGTCCGAGCCGCATCGATTGGAAAAAGAGTAAAATTTGGATTTAATTATTGGATATGGGTTGGGTTTTACCATACCCGCCAAAAACAATTGGGTCACGGGTACTGGATTGGTGGATCCGAAATAAACCGCCCCGGCCGACTCAGATGACTAGTACTAGTCAAGTAGTCATATATATTAATCTCTTTCGTATTTACCAAACCCTAACCCACTGTTGCGCCGCTTCTCTCTGAAGAGTAGAGAGATGGAACAACAACCACGAACCAGTTGACCACTTAGGCACTTACCCACCGATCGGCAACAATCGTCAATCATTTGTGGCCTTCAACCCTTCGTTCTCCACCTTCGTCTTCATCAGTTCATTGTCTTCGTTCAAGCTGCAATCATCGTCAACCATTCAAGGCTGTAATGGCAGACTGAGTTACCGATTCTCCTCTCGATCTTCGATCATGGGCCACCAGACTTCGTTCTTCGATTGATTCCATTGCATGTCTTCGTTGTTCTTCATCTCTTCTATCAATCTGGGAAATTGAAATGGTATATTGCTTTCAATTCTCGAATATACACTGCGTTGCTACCTACTTTGAATATACACTGTGTTGCCTCATATTCTCGGCTTCATATTGTCCTTCGCGTTCTTCTTCTAATATACTATGTGTTTCTTTGAATTTGTATTTTAGACCTCTTATTTGCTTAATTTCTTGTCAACATGCTCTGAAACTGACATGGTAAATTCTGAAACTGTCATTGTAAATTGGTTTGAAACTTATTTCAGACATCTTAATGTTTAATTTCTTGTCAACATACTTCTTTCTAGTATCACTTCTTATGTACTGAGTTAGTGGCAATCTGACATGATAGTTACTTAGTGACAATTTTTGTGTGCTTTTTTTTGTCTAAATGTTTTGGTAAGTTTAGTTGATACTGAATGATGCAATATTATCGAATATATAATATCGAAACAGTGCTAATTTGTTATGCTTTTTATAAAATACATGTTTGTTTTTCTAACTGGATACGATAACAGATCTTGCCCTTGACGATTGAAAATCAGGTACATTAACAGATCTTACCCTTGACGATGTAATTTCAGAAGAAATTGATCCTACTGTGAATGCGAGGGCTGCTCCTAACACAACTTCTAAGAGGAAACCTCGTGAAAAAGTGGAAGTTATTGCTAAACCACCCTCTGGTCCTCCTAGAAAAAGAAGCGAGAAAGTTGTGAAACTACAAAATCATGTCAGATCTAACTCAACATCACAAATTTGGAATCATTTCACTAGAATTGAGGGTACAATTAGGTGCAGATGTAACTATTGTCGTGATAAAACGTATGCTGCTGATCCAAACCAACATGGACCTAGCAACATGTGGTCTCACTATAATAACTGTAAAAACAATCCTACTTATCTAGAAGATATAAAACAAAAGACTTTAGCTTTTGTTCCTTGTGTTGCTACCGAGAAGGGTGTACTTGTGGGTAATTTAAAATCTTTTATATTTAGTGATGATGATAGCAGGAAAGATCTTGCAAAAATAGTCATGCTTGACGAGCTTCCCTTTAAAATGGTTGAGGGGTTAGGTTTCAAGATATTCTGCCATGGAATGCAACCTCGGTTCACCAATCCCTCTGAGTGGACAGTGGCCCGTGATGTAGGGTTTTAAAAGATGTTTCATAACTAAACGTGAATCTCCTAACTATTAACCATGAAACCTTAATATAAATTTAAGGATTACATGAAGAGAAATAATGACAATGGTAAGAGAATTGTGTTATGTACCTTTGAGGTCTTCTTGATGACTTCTAACGCAAAAAATATCACGTCTCTACGGTTGATCCACGCCTAGAGGTTATATCTAGATCTTCCAAATACCTGTGCTAGCTAGGAGGAATGGAAGAGGATGAAGAAATCACGCAACGGAGCACCAAAAGAGAGGGGCGGCCCTCTGACTACTAGAAATCTTAGCAAATACCACATTTTATTTGTAGCATTTGAAAAAATGCGGTAATTGATACCCTAAAGCATCATTAGTATTAATCTTGCAAAGTAAATGTTGTGATATTGCAGCATTAATCCAATAATGCTGCAAATAGCATATAAATTGCAGCATTAATCCAATAATGTTGCAATGTTTGACTAAACATGATACAAATTGCAGCATTAATCACATTAATGCTGTTTTTTTTTACAAATTCAATGTTTTACTTTGCAGCATTAACGAACTAATGCTGCAATTAAAAAAAACACATTGCAGCATTAAAGTGTGGGGCCGACGGGTAGGGCGGACGCAAGGGGGGCTTCGGCCTTCCTTGTTTTCTTGCTCTCTCATTCCTTCTCTCCTACTCAATGTATGTTATGAGCATAAGTTGTAGGGAAGGAAGCTAGGAGCATCCTTTATATAGTCCAACAAATCCTTGTTACTACATAAAGGCCCTCTCATAATCCTACTCTAGTCCAACTTGCATATTAGTCATATTAAGTTAGCTAGTTGTTGCGATTTGATTTGTACACCCCCAAATGGCCAAACCCGAAAAGCCGAGAAGGGGTCACTCCGTACCCGAGATTGAACCCGAATACAAGGAGGTTTTAATAATCAGAAGATCCAACGATTAACCATGAAATCCTTAATATAAATTTATTTAAAACGTTGTGCCACAAATATGGGCATGATCCAAACTAGGAAAAAGAAAACTATTTAAAAGATGTTTCATAACTAAACGTGAATCTCCTAACTATTGTGAAGTGTCTCGATTTCCCCCAAAAGCCATGCTTCCACCTAAACCTGTGGTGCAGAAACAAAAAGAAACACCACAGTTTCCAAAGTCAGTGGAACATCTGAGTAAGCAACACCCAGACATGTTAATAGATTATGAAGCGGTTTATAAAAGACACATAAGTTTGAAGAGTAAAGAATTCGAGTAAGAGTATAAGTATGAAATAATAATTCACAAATCTTTTCCTTTTATCACTTCACTTGTGGGGAAACATTCTCAAATCCTTCTCAATTTGTCCAATCGGGACATTCAAATTAAACAATAAAGGTCGAAACTTGGAAATCCATCTTTTATCATGTTGACACGGGGAAGATCTGCTAATAACTGGCTACCAGACCATAAGTGTCGACACCCCCCTAAGACTTCTTGCGGCCAGAGAGGTAAGTACATGGAGCGAAATCGGGGCGGTTGCGACCGAGCGAAATAAAATAACGTGGGTCGAGAGACGTAGTCCACATCGACCAAAGCTCAAATATTGATCCCCGGTACAACTATTTCACTTTACGTCTTTACGTCTTATTAATCATGTGATAGTTGTGATAGAATCACCTTTATAAAATCAGTAAACTTTCTCAAATCAACAGTTCAAGTAGATATTCCAATTTTGAGACAATAAATCACAAAAGCAGTTTAGACACGAAAGAAGATATGGGCGCTAGGTCTGGCATGTTTACTTACCTTCAATCTCAAACAAAGCAAATCACTTCCTAGTCATACTCGACGTATCCTTCATCAACGAAATTTGTCGTCTACAAATTTTATAATATCATAATCAACACATTGCACACGAAGTCCTATAGGTAAATGAAATAAATCCCTTACTAACTCTTCCCAACCATTGCTAAGGTGAACAACCCCTTTTATAATAAAATACGCTTTATAAAGCTAACGTTTATTATTTGTAAAAACATATCAAACTATAATTATATAACTTATAAAGAGATTAATAAATATCTGAATAGCCACATGTTATTTTCCCAAACTTGATAACGTGACATACTACTACTATTTAAGTCGTGATTTATATGAGCTTTTGTTTATAAAAACGTAATATAATTATATAACTCAAGGTAGTAAATATTTATTTTTCTTTTAAAAGAATTTAATTAAACATAACCATAAACATTATTTCTCAATAAATTAGCTTTATACAAGAAAAATAAACTCCCAAATAAAATAACCCTCAAAAGTATCAAATAAGGCTTTCATCCCCCTAATTCGTCTCTTTTAAAATTTGAGTATTGATGAGTAAAAAATAGTTGCCTCATGTGAGACCCAAACCCACGATTAACTCCAATACAAGCATGCACTCTAACCACTAGGCCAACTGCCTCTTTGTTCTCTCTTCTTTCCCAACTAATAATATTAACTAACAGTAAAGAGGGAACAAAACAAGAAATAAATAAAAGGGAAAGAAACCCAATCGGGTTGTTACCCGAGAGAGAGAGGACGGGACATAGATGGAGGAACGGTGACGAAGACGACGCCGGAGACACAGGCGGTGGCCGACGACGAGGACGGCGACGGCGGCGACGGTTAACGGCGACCGCGGGGGCAGACAGACAGAGAGAGAGAGAGAGAGAGAGAGGGAGAGAGAGAGAGAGAAATTGAGAGGGAGAGTTTGAGAGAGCTTTGGGGAGTATTTTGGTGTGAATTTCTTTGAGTTTCAAGGTGCTTATATAGCCTTTAAGTGAAGAATCCGGCAAGGACAAGGAAACCCACCGGCGATATTTTCGATTCCGAATCGGGACATAAATTGGATGAAATTGGTTTTCTTGATGCTAAAGATTTGGTCTTTGTAAAGTTTAGAGTTGTTTAGGATTGTATTTGGGTGAAAAGAGGATAAAATTTGAACAGTTGTAGTTGGAGATGGAGAGGTGGTTGGTGGTGGAGAAAGAAACCCACGTTGGTTTCATCTTTGGGGAAGAAGATGACATAATTAATGTTAAAAGACACTTATCCCCCACAAGTTTAGTCAAAAAGACACCCACTATCCCCTAGTTTAGTTAAAATGCACTTTTTAAAGTAGGGAAAATACATAAAAGCCCCAAACCTTTAATAACTATAAAAATTAACTCCCGGCCAATAAAATTAATACTCAACACTTATAATAATATTATATTAACGCCCAATAGTTATAGTAATATTATAAATATCCATATCCACAAAAGGGGGTATTTCATGATCCTTCTAATTAATTAATCATATTAATCAATTAATTCCCAAGTCTAGTTCACCCCTGTATGGCGTGTGACCCCATATGTTCTATTTAGTTGGTAGTAACTACTTACTAATATAAAGCGGCCTCTAGCAAGACATCCATTCTAGCCAACAAATAGAAATAGTCATCATGACAAACCTTGTGCAAGTATTGTCTCGTCCCTTTGTCTCAATATCCGGATTGGACACGAGACATACAAGTCATACTCGTATATCCCATTGTTCCTCGATCCTGGGAATAGCCTTATTCGTGCAAATAACATCAATATCCTATACATATATTTATTTGAGTTTGGCCAGACATTCTATAAGAACTACCCCTCGAGTGGCCTAGGATATTTTCTCCCGTTATGTGGAAGGGACAAATTCTATCTACATCACTACGATATCTAAGATTGCTTCCTATTATGTCCAATACGTGCCTTTATGACTACCCAATCACGGTGCAGCGTTTGACGCTACCAAAACACAATATTCCACAACTAGAACATCTAGTGACTTCAAGTCTAAGGATGACAATACCATTGTCACATCGAGAAGCACTTGTGACTTTAAAAAACATGTATGTAGCCTTCTCAGAGATGGGTTAATCCAGTATGCTATTACTCCTAACGCATACCCATGTGTTGAATCATGAGATCTCCATATCAATCTAACCCCATACTAGTCTATAGATGATTGTCCCATTTAATCACTATAATGGACTAGAGATATTTAAGATAAACAAAAATATTGTAAATCTAAGGACTTCATTATATTAAATATCCAATAAATAATACAATGAATGTTCTAGCCAATTTATTGTTCATACTAAACTATACTGCCTCTAGGGCACCTATTCCAACACGTGACTGTTTTAAGATTTAAGAAGAAGAGAAACTGAAACTAAAATTCATGTTAAAGAACCAAGGAGTATGCCTTACCAGAGATACTTGGTCATCAATTCAGAATTTCAATTACATGTGTATCACTTGTCATTTGATTGATGATTCATGGAACTATCAAAAACGAATTTGAGCTTTTGCCAAGTCCCGAATCACAAAGGTGAGACCATTGGTAAGTTTATTGAGGCTTGCTTAAAAGAGTGGGGGATAGGAAACTTATTCACTGTAACTGTTGACAACGCTAGCTCCACTTGTGGAGCAATTCGTCACTTGAGAGGGAGATCTAAAGATTAGAGGGGTACAATACGGACATGAGTTTCTTCATGTATGATGTTCTGCTCATATCCTTAACTTAATTGTGAAAGATGATCTAGAAGACATTGAAGATACAATTGTTAAGGTTAGAAACGCTGTCCGTTATGTGGGATCTTCTCCGAGTAGGTTGGAAAGTTTTAAGAAATGTGTTAAGAAGAAAACATTAAAAGCAAAAAGTTATTGAGTTTAGACATTGAAACAAGATGGAATTCAACCTATATGATGCTTGATGCTGTTGAAAAGTTCGAGCAAGCTTTTGTTCGACACTAGGAGGAAGATTCTAAGTACTACGCGCACTTAAACAGTGAAGAAAATGAAGAAAATAGTATTAGAAAGGCAAGGGGGAGGGTTAACAAGATACTCAGTTCTCCTAACAAGGATGATTGAAAAAGGCAAGGTTTTTTATGGAAAAGGGCAAGGTTTTTTAATCAGCACTTGGAAGTATTTTACCGTGCAACCTTGTAGTTTTCCAGTTCATCTTATGTGACATCAAATCAGTTTTTCGATGAACTTGTGGTAACTCAGTCCACTTTATCCCAAATTATCGAAATTGATGATGTCGCTTTGAAAGCAATGGCCGAGAGAATGAAGACGAAGTTTGATAAGTATTGCGATAACCTTGATAATATAAACTTTTTGCTTTATATGGACGCTGTCTTGGATCCTCGAAATAAAATGAAATACGTGAATTTTTGCTTTGATAGAGTTCATTTTAGTGCTAAAGCACTTGAAATGACGAAGAAGTGGAATCTACCTTGCTCAAACTGTTAATTTCTATGTACAACATGAGACTAGTACTAATAGTACTAGTTAAACTGTCAAGGAACAAGGTAATGCTGGATTTGTTGGTGCAGGAAAGAGGTCGGGTTTGCACTCACAGTTTGTCAAGCAAATGGAAGATGAAGAATGCATGGAAACCAAGACCGAATTGGGCAAGAACTTGAAAGAAAGTTGTGTGGCAGATGGATATTCGTTTAGCGTCCTATCTTGGTGGAAGCTTAACGAATCTAAGTATCCAATTCTTTCTAAAATTGCCAAGGATGTGTTGGCGATTCCAGTTTCCACAGTAGCTTTTGAATCTGCCTTTAGCACAAGTGGGAGGATCCTTGATTCTTTCAGGAGCTCTCTATCACCTAAAATGGTATAGGCTCTTCTATGTGGTCAAAACTGGTTAAGGGCAGGGATGGAAAGAATTGATCTGCGCGAGTCAATGGATATCGCTGAATCTTTTGACGAGTTTAAACCTGGTTCAGGTATTAATTGTGTTATGAATTTTTTTGAATTTTTTATTATCATGGATTTTGTACTTTATTTCCTCTCGTAGAGTTGGATGGTCTCAGCTCCATTATAATCGACGATTGATCTCCGGTATATTGTGTGGCTGTGTGCGTATGCTTTGAGTTCTAATTTATGGACAGGTCCTAACTTTATTTTTCTTGATAATAATTGCAGGTCGGATATTCCTTTTGGGAATAACAATGATTTTTCTATTAACAGTATGATGTGGAACTAGTAGATAAGATAACTTTACTTTCATATATTTGGAGTTGCGATAGATGGGACTGCTTGTACTTTGCTTGTTTTTAGAGTTGTGATATATGTCTGCGTGTGCTTTTGCTTGTCCTTAACGGAATACTTGCACTTGACAAATCTGATGCCTTTTTGGTGGCTAATGTCCTTTTTGGTGGCTATGCCTTTTTAGTGGCTGATGCCTTTTTCTAGATAATATCTATGCAGTTTGGTAACTCTTTTTGTTAAACTCGGTTATTAATTGTGTTAATTCTTATTTCTTGATGGCCATTGCAGGTTGGTTACTATTTTGGAGATACTGATCATATGTCGCGAAATGGTTCAGTTATACAATGACTTTTTGAAGGATGTTTCTGCCTTTATTTACTTTCAACTCAATCCATGACGAATGACTTTTTGAAGGATTAATGAATTATTAGGCCGAAAGTAAGTGATATTACCCTTTTTCGTATATTTCAATTGGAGTTTTTGCCCCTCAACAACCTGCAATTATGCAGTTGAAGAACAATATTTGGATTGAATTAAAGTAATATGATTGAATTTATTGTTTCTTTCTGATAAAAATTGATAAAAGATATTTTGGGATTTTACACTATCAGGGTTTTGAAGTGGTTGCTTGTAATCACCCTGGGATGCCATGTCGAATCCATGAAAGAACGGACAATAACTTTGAACAGTGCGCAAGGAGAAGAAATAGACGTCGTAAGTTAGATGATACGTTTTTTGTCGTTTACTCTTTTTTCAGCTATCAATGAACATGGATTTTACATTTCTCTCTGTTGTGATATGCTGAATGATGGGCTGTAGACTGTAGTTATACAGTCAGTTCAGATTTACTAGGGTGGTTTTCTAAGTAGTTAGATTAGGGTCTGCTAGCTATTTGGTTGAAGTTAAATGACAAACTATTGCTTTCTGAAATAATTTACTCTAATAGTAGTTCACATCTCACCTTGCAATGATACTCAAATAGTAGTTCACTCTAACACACTATTAAGCTGTTTTAACTTCCTCGTTGTAGCAACATGTCGTGAGCTGAATAATTCTGTTTTTGCAATTGTAGGTGACAAATTTTTGTATTAATGCTTCTTTTGACCAACAAGCAGGATTTCTTCAAAGTAAAAAAGTCCTCATACAACGTAAGTCTGTTGCCTTTCATAGCTTTAATTAAATAGCCGATCACTGGTATTAAATATTATTTGCCAAATTATCAGTTGGCGCTACTATCTTCGTTCCCACTGGCTGATATTAATAGCTTTAATCAGTAATTCTTTGAAAGGTTTCTGGTCAATGGTACTCTAATCATTCGAGCACAAGTTGGTATTCCCCTGTCAGAATTGCCTTAGTTCATTGTACAAGTCCGTATCCTTCGTTCATTGTACATTTCTTATTTTTTTCCTTTTCTTCTTTGGAAACTTACTCATTTTAATCATGAAACGAACTCAGGTACATATTTATGCTTCATCTGGACTTATAATCACTCAGTAGCATGACAACCTAAAGTGGACAGTTCACAACGCAAACAAAAATCTCTATGTCTATGTCTGATTGTAAGCGCCGTTCGAATTGCTGAATTATCTGCTAAATGTTCGTTCCAGTTCATCCAGAATATTGGAACTCCATTAATACAAATCACTTACTTATCTTGTAGCAGGTCTATGTATTCTTTGTTTGGCAATACTTTTCATGTGCACAATTCTAAATTTTCGTCAAATGTTTCCAAACTTTCGGGTAAGTAATCTTTTCAAACCTGGTTAATGCTCCACCTCATTTCCTATCCCAGATAAATATATTTGTTTTAATACATTTACAAATCAGAAGTTACTATGTCAGGAATCAACTCAAGCTTGATGGAGGAGTGTACAAGCACTTGAAAATAGTCCCTACTACCTTCCCTTACCATATGCACCGTGGTCCAACTATCTATTGTTGCAAGCTGCTCATCAATTGTATTATTTACCGTCTTGTAACAGATTTGTGTAGGACGCATAGTTTTGTAATTAATTTTAGGTTGCCAACTGATAACTTCTTTTGGGTGTATGTGGATATCAGATTTGATACTGTAGGAATATTGTTTATGTATTCACTCGATTGTATGACTCTTATTTGCTGGTTTGAGATGTATTGTTCAATTTATGATTGTAATTATGATTACAGATTGTAGATTTTAAACCTGTTAAACCAGGACCGGTCCCGTCCAAGTTGAATGGGTTGATTGGGTATGGTTTTGACAATCACTTGATTGGGTTTGGGTTGTGATACATCCAAGCCGGGATCATTGGGTTGGGGCATAAAGAGAGCGTTCACCCGGCCGACCCGATTCATGCTCAACCCTACTTAAGACACCACTCAAAGTTGATCTCCTCAAAATAGCGCACAATGGCTCGACAATCTTTAACTACCATATTGAATATCGATCGGTCATGCACAGTACCTTGCTCTCGTCGGAGATCTGCAGTCAGCCAATTCGGATCACTTGCAATCAGAATTTTCTAGTACCCAAAGCGCCTGGACAAGCAAAGCCCTTCTCTAACTACAATAGCTTCGGCGACTCTTGTCGGTGTAGTAGCGTGAACTAGTCCACCCATAGCTACAAGCACATCTCTTGTCCACCCTTTAAGAACTACTCCGATCAACGTTTCTTGCTCGGCTTCCCTCCAGGAGGCGTCAACGTTGAGTTTAACCCACCCTTCGATCGGTGGGATCCGGACTCGAATTCTCAAGATTTGCGCCGGTGGCAGACTTGAAACCCTTTAGATATGTTCCAATTTCTTCCAAATTTTTTGTAAGCATATGTTTTAATGCCTTCAAACACCCACGGTTGCGGCAGTTCCACATTTCCCAAATTGCCACAGTCAATTTCTCTATATACTGGTCGAAATTTATAATTGATTGCTCGATTCAACTTTTAATGTTCCGGGACCTTTTTTTGCACCAAATCTGATTCAGAGAGGGCAGCCCAAATATAAATGCTCCTCTGATTCATTGCTAGGACCACACCAAGAACATACAACATGTACATCAATGCCTCTCCTACACAAATTTGTGTCGTTGGTAAAGAGTTGTGCAATAATCGCCAGCTTGTGAAGATAGTCCTTTTCGGGACACTTAGCGATCATAACATGGATAACCACTTCGCCTGGTGTGGATTTTTGTGGCCTATCATTGTAACACCTTGCAGATTTGCAAGGGGTTTAAAATGTAGGCTCAATTGCACATTGCATACCCCCAGTATATCAAAACTCCCTGATTGCAATCCCCTGTTCTAAAACTATCTGATTCCATCCCCCATTTGCAAAGTTTCTCTCATGTTGAAACTGGTAAAATATTTCCATAAGCAAGTTAATGAATGTTCTGTTAGTGGACATCCATGTCTTCTTATGTGAGGGCAAAATGGTAAACATCATACTACTATGAAGATCGTGAGTATCACCACGATCTCCACCACAAATACACCCATTACCGCCACTCCTACTACCACCATTGCTGTCACAACCGCCATCACAAATCTAGATTCCTAGCACCCCCTCAAATCAACCCCTCTTGTCTTCTTCCTCCTAAAACCCCCAACTTTCACCAATTATACCCCATAGTTTTCTCCAAATTGACTCAGCTAACACACATCAGGCTCACCCAAATTCAAAACAAGTCAGGACTAAAATCCAGCAACACAATCAATTCAAAAGCCCAAAACATGGGTTAATTCAATGGCCTTCATGACAGAGGAAGCTAGATTTGTTCTAGAGTGAATTCATATTTTTTTTAAATCCTGGGTGCGATAATCTGCCGCCAGTCCAAGTCCTGAAGATTTATAGCTCGCCAATTTTTCGAATTCGCAACAACGAAATCACGTGTTCTCCATCTCTTTCAAATCTTTCAATTTTATTGAATCCAAAACCTCCACTGAGAGCCAAAGAGAGAACGATACGGAGTCCGAGAGTGGGAAATCGAGAGACAATTACATCCACATCACTCGATTCGAACCAGAGCGAACCGGTTCTCCAACACACCAAATCAACCCTTTTCTTCTGAAAGCCATTGACATCGGCAAAATCAACGTCTAAATCATAATCACCCTCGTATGGAGAAAAGAACGATAGAGTGAGAGTGAGAGAGAGCGAGGAATCCAGAGAGAAAGAGGAACAATCGAAAGAGCGATTCCTGAACCTCTTGCTTGATTCAAATTCTGTGAGCAGGTTAAGTCAAAATCAGGGCGAATTCATGGGTTTCAATCTGAATTTGGTAACTACTATCATGGGTTGTGAAATAGGTCAAGGTTATGGTTGTGGGTATCAGATGTGAGGACAGGAGACCAGATAGAGAGATAACAGATCAAGAGAATCACGCCTCTTCTTCTTCTTCTTTCTGGTCTTTTATTTTAGGCTCATGTCTTCTATTTAGAACAAATGTATCATTATTACATTTGTTCTTGATTTTTAGTATTTTTAATATGTTATTATACATAGCATTGACAATTATACCCTTCATAAACTGATGGTGTTTTAGACGGAAATTTTACCAGTTTCAACATGATAGGAACTTTGCAAATGGGGGATGCAATCAGGTAGTTGTAGAAGTGGGGGTTGCAATCAGGGAGTTTTGATATACTGGGGGTATGCAATGTACAATTGAGCCTAAAATTTAATACTTTAACATTTTGAGGTCACTGTCTCCTAAATTCAGTAACAGTTTTATCTGGCAAAATAGGATTTCCTATATAGTATATAATATGGGATTTGTTGATCGTACTTTAAGAGCATGGGGTGGTTTTGTAAATTCTACAAATATAAAGAATACGTAATCTTACCTCTATGTTTCCTAAAACTATCATTGGGAGCCCAATGTGAAACAATGTAGAAGTCACACCCCTAGTGTTTTGCCACATAACCCCATGAGGTGGCACCTTGTCCATAAACCATCTAGCATATATATCTTTACTAAACTTAAGTCTATACAAAAAATTATGAGCTTTCTCTCTCTTGTTTTGGTGCTGTGACTTGGTTTGTGTGCCCAACGGACCTTTCTCCGTCGGAGATTGCTTCAGCGATCGCCATCCCATCCTGGCTTCCCAGTCAAGTGGCCTGGATCCTTCACGGGATCTGGGTGATGTCTTTAAGCACACCGAAGCCTCTCTGGTAGAGGAGATGAATATTACTCTGTCGGAGGATCTTAGCGACTCAGTGGCTAATCTCAAAGTCTCCGATTTGGTCATGGAAGATTCTGCTATAGCAGCGAACACCAAACCGGAAACAGAGTACACTCTGTTGACGGAAAATGGGTCGAAATCAAATTCCTATATCAGGGCTCTAGTGGGTGTTACTGATAGGGAGAAATATTTCGATCTAGACCCAATCTCCAACTCTAGGATTCATGAGAATCTGGAAAAGAAAGTCGAAATCCTAAGAGGTACCACTGCAGATCCTACCACTGCTCATGTGGTGTTCAAAGAGGAGTTCCTCGAGGAGCTTCGTGCTTCGTGGAGAAACCACCTCATTGTTCGGCCACTTGGTAATCGATTAGCCGAATTTAAACTCATCCCAAGAATCAAAGGCCTATGGCGCCCTAAAGGAAAAATTAATCATATTGATATAGGAAGGGGATTTTTCCTCTTTAACTTTGATTTGGTCGCTGATTATAACAGAGCTTTGATGGGGGGTCCATGGATAATCCAAGATCAATACATCTTGGTCCAGAAATGGACCCCTGATTTCAAAGTGTCTGAAGCTTTTGAACAAAAGACGGCAGCTTGGGCTAAGATTCAAGAGCTACCCAGTGAATATTACCGGGAAGATAGCCTTCACTCAATTGCAAGTGCCATTGGTCTCCCTTTAAAACTTGATACTGTGACTGCTTATCTGGAAAGGGGACACTTTGCTAGAGTGTGTGTTGAGATTGACCTCAACAAACCTTTAATCTCTGATGTCGTGGTTGGAAAAAAAAGCTATTGCGTTGAATATGAGCATCTTCACCAGATCTGTTTTGAGTGTGGCACGGTTGGACATAGCAAAAGCAAATGCACGGGAAGCGGGAAGGAACAAGGACAGAGAGTAGTGACCACATCACCGGAGAGTTCACCGGAGACGGAGAAGAAAGAAGACCCTCAGAGCCACTACAGTGATCGATTCAATTAGGGTCAAGACACATCTGGGCCGAAAGGTCCAGGCCCATGGACGGTGGTGATGAAAAAAAAGCCCAAAAAGATCTACAAGGGAGGAAACAGGCCAAGAGATAACAGATTTGGGCCTCTCAAAGACATGAAAGGAGAAGAAAAGGACAACCTGCTTCAAAAACCGGCCCAGAAAGTTTCTGAACCGAATAGGGGTCAAGGGGGTAGACAACCCGTTCATAATCGGGTAGGAACTAAACCTAGAGGGGAGTCGGGTTCAATCCAAAACAGATCCAACTATGAGGGAAAGGATAAGCTTGGCATCGATGGTTCCTCGAGTACTTCGTCGGTCATTACATCGGTTCACATCCCCAAATCCGTAGGGGATGTATCGACGGTTGGGATGGAGGTTGACGGACTGAAACCCCCCTCGATCAATGGAAAAGGCAATGAGGTGGAGAGTCGAGAAAAAGGGGGAAATCTCTTGACAAATCCAGACAATCCACAGAAAGTTCAAGAAGATAAGAATCAAACATTAGTGGATGTGAGTTCTCTCTGGCCTCCCTTCTCAAAGAGTGCTGCTGTTCTGGAAGCTCAGAATCCATACTTTCAGATCCCTCCTTCAAACCCTAAAAGTTTGTCTAGGAAAGCTCCGAAAAATAATAGAAGGGCCTCACCGTAACATGTCGATCGAGGTAAAGGAAGAGTTGTTGGGGAGAAACAAGATCCAATTCATGATGACCAGATTTGGAAGACAAGCGATCTTGGTGAAGACGCCGTGGCCAGTGGAGGTCCTGGATCTACAAGCCTACCGTATGATGACAGAGGGAGCAGACCCTTCAGATCTGGGAGTGGAAATCAAGATGAACGGATCTCTGGAAGAGGTGAAGAAGAGATTAGTTGATATTGCTAAGGAGTATGGGTTCCGTTATGATCAAAACGTTTCCATGATTGATACAACCAACGTGGTGTTTTGGAACTGCAGAGGTACAAAGAATAAGTCTTTCAAACAGAATTTCAAGTTTCTTAGGAGAAATCACCGTTTCGATATTGTGGTACTGTTGGAGACTAAAGTCAGTATCCAAGATATGGGAAATTTCTTCCTAAATCAGGGATTGACTGAGAACATTCATGTGGATCCCCAAGGAAGAGCGGGAGGTATCTGGGTGTTGTGGAACCCGCAGCAGGTGGAAGTCTCTCAGATTGATACTCACCCGCAGGCCATTCACGCCAAGGTGAAGAAACTTAATTTCACGGAGTGGATCTTGTCCGCTGTTTATGCCAGCCCAGTGGAAAGTAAGAGAGCTGAGGTTTGGGACGACATCAGAAGTAAGGCTGCGAGCATTGTTGAGCCATGGCTTTTGGTGGGTGATTTCAATGATTTCACGGGAAGTTCGGAGAGAAGAAGTTTTTCGCAAACCAACTCGTTGAGGAAAAACATGAACTTTGTGGGGAATATTCATGACTGTAACCTTGTCGAACTGGGTCACAAGGGTCCGAAAATGACCTGGTCAAATAATAGGCACGGGCTGGCAAACACTCAGGAGATGCTGGACAGAGGTCTCTGCAATATCAATTGGAAGCTGGCGTACCCCCACAGTCTGGTAACCTCTCTTCCTAGAACTTATTCAGATCATTCCCCTATGATTATGGAGATGCAAGGTATGTCTTCTAACAAAATTTGTAAACCCTTTCGTTTTGAAATTTTTTGGATGGCTCATCCTGAGTTTCTGGAAGTGATTAAGCGTAATTGGGATCCCTCTTTACCCATTTATGAAGCTCTCGATCTAATTCAAGATGCTCTTATAAAGTGGAATAAGATGAAGTTTGGGAATATCCATAAAAAGAAAAGACACTTGCTTGCTCGTATCAATGGGATCCAAAGATCCTTAAGTTGTAGCTTCTCTCAGGAGCTCTTTAATCTAGAGAGAAACCTGGTTAAAGAGTTCAATGAGGTGCTTGATCAGGAGCAGGCTCTTTGGCATCAAAAATCTAGACTTAATTGGCTCCTCCTTGGGGAAAGAAATACCAAATTCTTTCACCTCTCTACCCTTATGAGGAGAAGAAGAAATAATATTAGTATGTTGAAGGATGATTCGGGCTCTTGGATCTCGGATGACTCTCTTTTAAAAGATCATGTCTCAAACTATTTTACTACTCTTTATGAGTTGAATTCTGAGGTTTGTGATGTTGAGATTAATTATGATTTTAAAGTTATGCATCTCAATCAAGAGATGAATTTGTCACTCACTGAGAGGGTTAATCATGACCTTGTGTTCAAAACCATTAAGAGTATTAACAAGAACAGAGCCCCGGGCCCGGATGGGTTCAATGCAGCCTTCTTTCACAGTTGATGGGACACTGTTGGCACTGAGGTTTGTAACACAGTGCTAAATGTGTTCCACACTTCTACTATCCCTGAGGAGCTTAATAGAACTCATATCACTTTGATCCCTAAAGTCAGTAATCCTGAGAATATTAAGCAGTTTAGGCCTATTGGGCTGTGTAATGTAGTTTATAAGACTGCTGCTAAGATCATTGTTGACAGAATTAGACCCCTTATGGAAAAGTTGATCTCCCACACCCAAAGCAGTTTTATTCCTGGGAGATCAACCTGTGATAACATCATTCTTGTTCAAGAGATGATACACTCTTTTAAGAGAAAGAAAGGGAAAATTGGAGCTATGATTGTCAAAATTGACCTTGAAAAGGCCTATGATAGGTTGTCCTGGTCCTTTTTGCTTGATAGTTTGGTCTATTTCAAGTTTGATGATGGGCTAATCAAGTTAGTTATGAGTTGTGTGAGCTCTGTGAGCTACTCAGTCCTCTGGAATGGTGAACCTCTTCCTTTCTTTAAGGCAGGGAGAGGTTTAAGACAAGGAGACCCCCTATCCCCCTATCTCTTTGTCCTATGCTTGGAAAGGTTGACTAGCATGATTTACCAGGTTCATGGGCAAGGCTTGTGGAAAGGGGTTAAAATCTCTAAAAATGGGCCTGCTCTCACCCATTTATTCTTTGCTGATGATATGCTCGCCTTCTCTCAGACTGACAATATCTCTTATGGGTTTGTCATGCAGGTGATGGAGGATTTTTGTGTTCTATCTGGTCAAAAAATCAATCTCAATAAGTCTAAAATTTTTCTGTCTGCTAATACTAAAACTCATGTGGCCACTGCTATTAGAAACAAGTTGGGAATTCCTTTGACCCAGAATCTTGGGAATTATCTTGGGATTAATCTCAATAATGATAGAATAGGGAAAGAGAAATTTGCTGCTCTTATTGAGAAATTCCAATTAAAACTGGCTGGTTGGAAGTCCTCCCTTCTTTCTCTGGGAGGTAGAGCTACTATTATTAATTCTGTGTCTTCTGCCATTCCTGTCTACACTATGCAGACTCAGAACTTGCCTGTTAATGTGTGCAATTTGTTAGATAAGTTGAACAGAGGTTTCCTTTGGGGAGATAGTCTCCACAAAAGGAAAATCCACCATGTTAACTGGAAAACTGTGTGAAAAAATAAAAAGAATGGTGGTTTGGGGATTAGAAGTATGAAAATGCAGAATAGAGCTCTTTTGGCTAAACTTGGTTGGAAACTTTTGAGTGAGTCCACTGCTTTGTGGGTGGACTGCCTTAGGAAAAAATATCTGATGAAGAACTCTCTTTTAAACTGGCCTAAGAAAGATAATGTCTCTACTAGCACCTGGAAAGGGATTGTGGAGGCTTGTTCTCTAATTAAGGACAATATCAAATGGTCTATTGGTAATGGGAGGAAAGTGTCTGTTTGGTATGATAATTGGCTTGGAAACTATTCCTTGCATGATGTGTACCCTCAGTTCAGTGTTGATAACTCTATCAAAGTCAGTGATTTGATTAGAGAGGATAGAACTTGGAATTTGAATACTATCAGTAATTTAATTTCTGTGGATCATGTGAATACTATCCTTGCCAAAAGTATTCCCCTGGATCCCAATTCTGAGGACACCCTTGCCTGGAATGGCTCTGGAAATAGGATGTTCTCTGTCTCCTCTGCCTACAATTCCATGGTTACAGATAGTGATAATGCTGTGATTAGATGGGATTGGGTTTGGAAGAAAAAAGTCCCTATGAAAATTTTGTTATTTGCTTGGAAAATTAGGCATACTAAAATTTTCACTAACCTTGAGAGATCCATTAGGGGTCTCTCCTTGAATGATTCTTGTCCTCACTGTCCTGGTATTAGTGAGGACCAGAATCATTTATTTAGAAGCTGTCCAAAGAGTGTTGACATTTGGACAGTGATTTTTAATCCTTCTTGGATTAATTCCCAACTGAATATGAGCTTTCTGAACTGGTTTGACCTCAATTTCAAAGAAGGAAAAAAAAAACTAGCTTTTCACACTCAGTTTTGTTTATTTGTGGATGTTGGAATATTTGGTTGAATAGAAATAATTTCTGTTTCAACCAAATTTCCACCCCAATTCATGTGAGTGTGAGAAATATTTTTTGCCTAGCTGATGATATTGAGAAAGCCTTTAGTAAAAGCTCTAATGCAGTTTTCATGCATCAAATTCCTAAGCATATGTGGTATCCTCCTTCTCCAGGAACTCTCAAACTTAATACTAATGGGAGCAAATAGGGAGCTAATGGGGATGCTGGTTTTGGAGGAGTGATCAGAGATGAGGAAGGAAAGTGGATCAAAGGCTACCTGGGTCAGATAGGCTTCAGCTCTGTCCTGGAAGCTGAGCTTTGGGGGATTCACAGGGGACTAGTCCTAATTCACCAACTCAACTTGTAGAATGTTGAAGTGGAAACTGACTCCCAGGATGCTTGCTTTTTCTGCAAAACTGAGTGTCCTAAAGACTTCCCTTTCAAAGTTATTGTGAAGGAAATCAAGGTCCTGTTGGAAGGCTGCAACTGTAGTATTCAACATATTAGCAGGGATATTAATGGCATTGCTGATGCGCTTGCTAAAAAGGGAGCTAGCCAAACTGAGAGCCTGGTGATTCTGGATAATGCCCCTGATGACATGGTGTAGATGGTGATCAAGGACATGGTGCTCAGGGACTCTGCTTATTAGAGCCTGTTTCTGTCCTTTTTGTGCATTTTCTTCTTGTTTCTTTGTTTCTTTGTTTGTTTGTGTTTTCAATTCCGAATGATCAAAAAAAAAATAAATATATATCTTTACTCTTATAAAAGGAGGAATAATGAAAAAAAGTGTTCCTAAGATGGTTAATATTAAAAAAACCCCACATAAATTGTATATTTTAAAAAATAACCCCACAATCTTTACTCTTTAAAGAGTGGAGAATTTCATAAGATGGCTTATTATAGATTCACCATTTTAAAAAAACATTATAACAAAAAGACCCCAACAAAAGAGAGTTCACCAAACGATGCATCTGTAGTATCTCTATCGAGAAACATAAATTAAATTGATTGAATGAAGCGAATTCCCGTCGCCCCCTTTGCCCTTCTTTCCAGATTCTGATTTGCAGATTTATTTATTATCAAAATTCCAGATTGGTTCATATATACATACTACACTGGAAGTGCCCTGTTCAATATGCTTCATAAACAATCGGCGTCCAGACAAGTGGCCTTCCGTACACTTCAGTAATCTTTTAGGGATAACTGCTATCTATGATTGCAAATACCTTTTAAGAATTTCTTTGGCATGTCTCCGCTTGAAACATTGAATCAGAATGGAATCTTATTTCATCTCATCGAGGTATTCTATGAAGCGTGGAGGTTGACCGCTTGATCAAACATAAGGGAGATAAGTCATGGGTTCCGAGAGAACCGCAATGTATCCGGTCAACCACCACTGACAGTTTAGTGTTTTTGGTTTGATGAAAAAAACTGCAGTTGATGAGGGCTCCGACAGAACGAGCCATCTCCTTTGTTAATTGGTTGTTAGATTTGCATTGAGATTCTCAAAACTCTTTCACTCAATTTCCCTCATGGCAGCAACTTCGTCTATTCAGGAGGTATGTTTGATATCCTCCTATTTTCGCTTCATGTTCATCCCATTAGTAATAGTAACACAAAACAGAGCATTGAAGGGAGTGTTCACTTGGGTGTTTGCCGATTTTTGGTTGTTCTCGGTAAAGCACACAATTCGTCCCAGGTTCTTTACTATAATTGCTCTAATCATATACTATGTTAGATATCTTTTTAATCTTATACACACTTCTCCGCCAAATCATATTTTTGTGCTCCTTTTGTTTCTTATCTTTCAATTTGACGATTAATGTCAGTTTATTTCCTGCCAAGTTTGACAGATGCCATAACTTCAATACATGTAAATATGTTAAGGCTCTTAGTTAAATATTTACAGAAAATGCCGTAAGACTATTTTCTTCAATAAGGGAGAACACATAACCTTATCCTCAGATGTTTTGCAATTTCATTTCTTCTTTGAACTAGGAATATAGGTTGAAACATTCATATTTTATCGTTACTCTTATAAAAGTGGGACGAAATAAAGTTGTTAAAGATATTTTTTTCTACAAAATTCTCATTCTAAATTGAAGAAATTTATTCTGTTCCCGTAATCATACACACGCTTTGGCTGGTCAAACAATTTTACCAAACTCTTTCATTCCTCTCTTCTCTGATTGATGCAATGAATTTCTCTCCTTCAGTGCAGCCACCAAACCAAGAGATTGGATCGGATATTTGGATGTCATTCACTTTGTTGTGGAATGCGGAACGTTTGTATCTTCAAGGTGAAAAACAACTAATAAAAGTTCAACATAAGAACACTTGACTTTTGTTTGTGTGTTTGACCACATGTTTATTTTTTTCTAAAACTATCTTCATCTATTTTTAATATTGATTGAAAATGAGTAATGAATGAAACGTATAGGTTTCCATTCAAATGAGTGAGTAAAAAATTGGTGATATTTACAGAATATATGGATGATTCTTTGTGATGACTAACAGAGGAGATTTATTTTTTATATTTCACAATCATCAATTCAGGGGTAAGTTTCTAACGATTCCGTACCGTACCAATATCTCTTCGTGGACAAATTATTCAGTATCATACAATGCCGATATAGAAAATTGTCTTTGATATGTATAAGTAATTGCAGATGGAAGAATTTTCCGAACACAGTAAATGAGAATTTTTTAAAAAAATGTAACAAAGGACCACCATATGTAGAATTGGAATTAATTTTATTTTGGTTTTGACAAAATAGCATGACAATGCTTGTTAGTCAAATGTTAACGATATAATTTCTTCCTTGATTTCGGCCCCAGGAAAGCGCCTCTATCATTTACTCATGTTCCCTCATTTACTCATGCGCCTCTATCATTTTCAGTCTTTTTTGGGTTTTGACAAAATAGCATGATAGTGCTTGTTAGTTCAATGTTAAAGATATAATTTCTTCCTTGATTTCAGCCCCAGGGAAGCACGTCTATCATTTACTCATGTTCTGTCATTAATATCTTCTTCATTTGTCTTTAATAACGGCACAAGTATCTTTTCTATTTGCTTATGAGATAATAGCCTATCTTGGTTGAAATTTCCATGCCAACATAAAAAAATCTTATAACAGTGTGAATTCTTCATATTTAATTCTTTGTACATCCATAGGATATACATTTATTTGCAAAATCGTATTTGACTCATAGTTATTTAAGTAGTCAGCTCCTTTTGTGACATGAGCATATACTTGAAAGGATTGCCACATTCATGATAATGGGATGACTCAATCCTCATGTTCAAGCATTAGGGCAGTCGCGAACATAGATCAATGGCTTCATCTTCTTGATGGAATATTGAAGGATGGCATTAGATATGAGATCTTTGCTACATAATTCACATAGATCTTAGTGTGTTACTAATTTGACCTCCTATGGTCTCCATTTGAAACCTCCTATGGTCTCCATATTTTCTTTTTGTACCATTCTTAAATTGGTTGATCAGATCGCACCCAAAGAGCGAATTGCATTCATTACTTGTTGTATGTACACTGATCATAAATATTTTACTGAATTATGGTTTCACTGACATGTTAAGGTGTTCTGTATGTTTCAAGTAGTAATTTATAGGGAGTAATTATCCAATAATCGTTGACATCTCTTATCATGAATAGAAAGAAACATATCATGCTCGGTTATGACTTATTTTGAACTTTATAGTATTTTGATTTAGGTTCTTTTCTTTGTAAGAGGTGAAATAGAATAACTCGGATAAAGCACAATCGTATATTTTTAATGCATTTGAAAGCCCCATAATGGGTCCTATTCTTCTACCCCTTCCCAGAATTGGGAGAAAATAAAAATATGTTATTCAATTTGACTAGCTTGGACGTTGCCGATTGTAGAAAAGAAAATAAAATGTTTACCCTATAATCTTGATAAGTTCATTCTGTATTGGGTTTTATTGTCTTGAACTTATTTGGGGTTGAAGACCTGAGCTTGCTGATGAAGACATGAGAAGAGTTGTTAAGCATGCATGAACTTGGTCCTTGTTGCACATGGATAGATGGATTGAGAAGTTTTTGGCTAATTTAGTTGAAGAAAATTTGGATGGCACATAGGTACACTTTATTCTATGTTAAGTATGCAGGGTCACTAAAGTAAGTACGGCTAGATACAGTGGCGGAGCCAGAAATCCGTAAGAGGGGAGACACAACTGCACAGTGTAATATTTTTGGGGTGCACTACTGCTATTTAATGAAGGGTACAATTAAAATTGTTAATGGATTATGGGGGTATAGTAGAAGTTACTCAAACGTTTTAGAGTGCACCTGCACACTCGTGCCTTTATGTGGCTCAGTCACTAGCTAGAGGTTATTTCTGTGTTGAATTCTGCAGATCAACAAATGATTACTACCTCCGTTTCGCTAGCTTCTTCTTACTTTGACTTTTACGGCTATTTACCAGCTCACTTTGATCCAGTGATTTGATTAGCAAAACAATGCAAGAATTTGGTAATCTTTTAATGGCATTGTCGAGTAGACAATACTATTAAACGATTATAAAATAATGCATCGTTTTGCTATCCAAATCACTGGATTAAAGTGACATGGTTATGGATGAAAAATTCAAAGTAGGAAGAAGCTGGCGAAACAGCGGTAGTACAATTTTCTTTTTTGTCTTCTGTGGAGTATGCAATGACACATCAACAATCTATTGATTGTACTATTGAAGCTGCACTATTTCTGAATAATTAGGTTGATGAATTTAAGTCATTTTCCTTGCTGTCTGATGTTATAATCAAGTTTATATCCTATTCTGATGATATAATAAAGGCTACCACCTTTGATATTCTTATGTTATAATAAACTTAAATTTATTATTAGAAGTGTGTAATATTTAAAATTAGATAAATTATATAAATAACTTGAGACTGGATTCTTACGAGATAACTTGTCGAATAACTTATTGCCTATCAATAACCACACATTATCCGCAGTGTTAAAAAGATATTTATGACTTTCTCTTGTTTTCAGTGGCGGATTTTGTAGAGTCCAGTAACTCTAACTGAGACTTATTTACATAATTAAGTTTGTTTAAATCAATTTCGGATGATCGCTCATTTTGACATTTGTACTATCAAAAAATGTGAAACAGGTAGAACATGGGTTTCTTCATTTTTCTTTTCATGATGAACCTGGTCCTTAGTCAAGCAAATTGCACTCAAACTATCAAAGTAGACAATCTCCTGATCTTGAAGCAGCCCTAGATAATTGATCATTCCCTTTAGCCAAATTGTCTCCTTTGATGCTTCCGCTAGAGCCATATACTCCGCCTCCGTGGTGGGCAAAGTCACCGTCGGCTGTAGTGTCGCCTTCAACTCACAAAAGATGCTCCCAGAGCAAACACGTACCAGCCATTGATCTTCTACTATCAACATCCTCTACATAGTCCGCATCCGAGAACCCAGCTACCAAGATGTCTCCCCTGGTCCCATAACATAAGCCCATGTCTAACGTACCCTTAAGGTACCTGAATATGCGCTTCACCGCCTGCCAATGGTCCCTTCCCGGATGAGCCATAAAACGACTAACAACACTAACATCAAATTGTATGTCCGGTCGAGTACGAACCATAGCATACATGAGGCTTCCAACTGCGCTAGCATATGGAACCTTGGACATGTACTCATTCTCCTCCTCAATTTGAACGCGTACTAGATTGATATGCCATACAACTAACAGAGAATGTTTTCATTCTGAATCACAGATGTCGTAATATCATTTCATCTTCTAAGTCTGTTACTTTCAATTTTGCTGCACCGTGACTATTTGCGGATTTCATGACCACAAAAGTTAACAATTTATGTGCTATTCAATTTATATACACCCATTTCATCTAGAAAAATTTCCGACTAATATTGTGAACATGTTTGCACATTTCATCATTCATTTAAAGTAGTTGGTGATGCAATATGTATTCCCACGTGCAACACACGTGCTTCCTACTAGTATACATATATGTGTGTGTGTATACATATACACTCACACACACACACACACACACACACATATATATATATACATATATATATATATGTATATACACATATGTATATATATGTATATATACATATGTGTATATATATATATGTATACATATGTGTATATACATATATATATATATATATATATATATGTATATATAGGATTTATGTGCCCCTTCAGGAGTTAATCCTCGACGGGTAAACCGATTACAAATTATTCTCTCTATAAACAGTATCCTTCCAAAGTTAGACTTCTTTCATTTCCGAATTCGCTTGCGACAAGTCCTAGCATTAGTATGAGTTCGTTGACCGCGTAAGGGCAATCCATCTTGATGACGAATTCCACTATGAACAACCGCGCTGGTTGTAATAGATCGACTTTCATGTAAATTATAGACCACTTCAAATCTGCGTTATATATACACATATGTATACATATAAATATGTTTATTTACATATATATACACATATGTATATGTATGTGTGTGTATAGATGCATACATATATATATATATATATATATATATATATATATATATATATATATATATATATATATATATATATATATATATATACAGATAGACATATATACACATACCCATATATATATACACATACATATATATATATATATATATATATATATATATATATATATACAGGTATATATACATATACACACACACACACCCACACACACATATATATATATATATATACTATATACACATACGTACATATGTATATTTTTGTATACACACAAACACATAATAAAACAGCACAGAGTGGTTCCCATGCATATTATTAAAGACATTTTCAAAAGACATTTTCAAGGATACATTTTCAACCGTTCAATTTAATTGGGTGTAGATATTTTGAACAATGGGATATTTATACTGACAAATCAATAGTCTACTGACTTCCAAACCCTAACCATGGGAGTACCCAAAAGGCTCAAACCCATATCTCCATCGAAGGCGACGTTCCGTCCTTCGTGCCACAACCGTCGTCATCGCCGGCAACCAGGTATTCTACTCCCCCTCTCTTCGTAATTCTGAACCGTCTCTTTCAACTCCAGAACCGCTCTCCACAATCTCTCTCTAGATAACTAGATCGTCGACCACCTCTCCAGATTGAAGAAGTACCGAGGTCGAACTCTGCTAATCATCCCAGTCGGGTAACTTCTTCTCTTCTCTAAAACTCTCACCTTGCTTTTACACCATTATCATTCTAGGGTTCTTCATATGAGTGTTCTTTATTGAAGCTCCTACTTCAGATTATTTTTTGTTCAACCCAGTTATTGAGTAAAATTTAAATGATTGGAAAGTTTTACTATCGTTATTTTCCTTATATGATTGGAACTACTATTTTTTATTATACTTTATTTGAACTTCTTAGATTCATGTGTTTTTTATTCATGAGTGAAGGGATGATTTTTCCAAAGGATGCGTCCTATTTTTTAGGTCTAAAATGTTTACACAATGTTTTTTGAGTGACGGGATGATATTTTTTGCTTTAATGGAGAAATTCTACTAATATATATTTATGTGGTGTAAAGGATGATGATGCCTGGAACACGTTCTGTGTCAGATGAATTATGTTGCTACTGTGGACAATTCTTGGATGGAACTATGTGGTCCAACATTTCAATTGATAATTTGTTTCAACGGAGAAGTCTCGATCTTGATACAACTTTTCTATATTTAGACATTGCACATTACAGTTTGCAGGTAAGACATCTAACTCAATGTTTGAAAAATTACAGGCCTCTTACTTCATGCCATTTTTCACCAGATATGAATGTTCAAATTGTGTGTGTGAATATGAATGGTAACATATATTTGTGAGTTTCTTCAATTTCATGTCTTTTTTATGTAACCGTGAATTCCAAAATCAATACGCTAGGCTGATGTCATCATTGTTTAACAATATCATGCAATTTATTATTGTTTCATTAATCAGCTAGAAAAAAAATAATATTATGTTATACACTCAGGTAAGGACAAAGATCAGTGACTATGGCAGTCCATAATTAATGGGTGTTACTAATCATTTTAATATTCATAACTAAGATACATTTCTTATACTATATCTTTGGGGGTTCTTTGTCGTAAGAAACAGCTATTGAACCAATTACTTTGAGATCTTGGGGTTCTACTTTCAAAGTTTTATTCTCCATCGGAGGTTAATACGGTTATTTAGATAGGACTTCAAACTGGGTGTTTTCAATTGCCTCTGATGATGAACTTCAAATTGGGTGGTTTCAGAACTTTTAGGTCTGAACTCCAGTTTTCGGAGCTACATCTAACCTGCCCATTATGTACTTGACATTAAAGGTTTATAACAATGTCATATTACTGTGTCATAATTAAGCCGTTCTATGCATTAATTTTTGCCTTATTTGTTTCAATGTGATATTATTATTCCGAATAAATTATAGCTTTCGGTGGAAGTGGAGGTACATTTAAAGGAAGAGTTGATGAGGAAAATGTGGATTCACTGTATGAGCACTTTCCAAAAAAAGTCCTCCTGTGTCGCTAGAAGACTTTCTTGAAGAACGTACGTTAAGCGACATGTAAGAATAACCCAATTATGCATTTTCTCTTTCTCTAGAAAAAGGGTATGCATCGGTTGGAACTAGTAGTCTCAGTACATATGAGGAAACATGTTACGTTCATTTTGGGTATGCAATTTAAGTTTTTGCGAATTTACTTGAACTCATATTCTTTTGAATGTAATTCGGGGCTGATAAGATTAGTGAGTATGGCAAGCTCTAAATAGCGGTTTGGGTCGGTGCGTGATGTTGTCAGGCCATACCAAATAGTGTAACACAAATCAGCAACCGAATGTGTAAATCATTCGGAAGTGTCAAAAAATGTAATGGCCGAGAATTCTTATTGTTTGTCTATGATGAGGATTTATTCTGATCTCTCTTTTGATCTCGGATTGTATAGTTGGATAGCCTATTAGTTTCTTTCTTCTTTTTGAAATGCTATTAGTTTCTTAGTTGAAAGAAATTATTTTTAATTCTCACTAGATGAAAGCTTACTTTTTGTAACATTTTTTAGGCTAGCACTACTGTACGTCCTGGCCCCACTAGAAAGAAACTGTCGTAGCTGGTTTCTCCCAGTAATTACGATGTTGCCCGCTAAAAGACAAAAAAATGGACCCCAGGGCGCCGTCATCAGAAACTCGGATACAAATGTAAAGATATGGATAAAATTGTAAAATTTAAGATAAAACTAGAGATAGATATAATTAGAACTGGACAAAACTGAATAGAAATGGATAAAAATCAAATTAATCAGATAGAAATGCAAACAACGCTCTACAACTAAGCTATTACAGCAGATTTGCAAGCACTGAAGGTTTAAAAGGAGGATACAGAACTTGTAAAACATAAAAAAGGACACAAGCACACCTTGCGACGATTGTTTCACCTAAAAAAATAACAACCATTGCAAAAAGTAACGCAAATGCAAGAACGATGATGCACGCGTGTGATATCCTTTGACTCTTTAGCATTTCTTGATTTTCAGACTTCATTTTTCTCGTTGTTGCAACAATTGTGGACCATCGTTGCATTGTCTCCTCGCAAGAGCATGGAGGTTCTTCGTCGGCCCATACGAAGTAACTGCATTGAGACCCCTGAGGTAGTGGGCACCGGAAGAAATCTCGACCTGGGTTCTTTGTGTGATGACATGTTGTTCTGATCACTCGTATCCTTCCAGAGTTACATTATCTTGGTCGAGACTCGGTGTTACGACGAAATTGGTGGAAGGAGGAGTTTAAGGAGGTATGTGATATGGTGGTAATGAGAAGTTGGGGATATTTGGAGGATGATAAGATGATGGAGAGGATGTGTAAATGACAGATCTGATTGTGCAAGAGGGTGTTGGTGTATAAGTATAAGAAGTGAATGGGTGGTTTATTGTTGGACATAAATGGGGAGTAAATTGACTACTCTGTAAACAAAGAGCAAGTCGGAGCTGAGTAACACAGGGAAAGAGCAATGAATGTGGTCATGAGTGATAAACTAATGTGACAAAATAACAGATAAAAGAGTAAAAGCAGACAAACAGAATTGATAAACCATCAGAAAACCTTATCGACTCTCTGAACAAAAATCATACAAGTTAATTTTTTTAAAACCACATTCACCATTACAACCACAATATCCTGCAACACCCAAATGATTCAACAACAACCAGTCAATTCTTTTCAAAACAAACACAAAACTACAAAAGAGATTAAAATGATGGATTGCCTCACTCAAATATAACTATCGAAATAAGCTGCATGAACCGTAGGTCATGTACTTCTTGGCGAATTCCTATTCATTGTTTTCTTGAGATTTGAAGTTGTTCATATTTGCAAGAAGGATTTCCCTAAGGTCGTTGTACACAGAATGATCAATGAAATTGGCAACCTCGATCATAAGGTAATCTTCACGTGGGATATGAAGTCAATCATCTGCAGTCAGTTAAGAGAACCAATAGGATAAAAATGTAAAAAAATAGAAATCTATGTAAACATTTTAGTGCAACAACATAACATTGATTGTGTACTAAGAACATAAAGAAAATAATTTATCGCTTCTCCCAAGAACCAAGGAGCCTCAAGCTTCCATGAAAAATTCTTGGCTTTAGTAGCCACTCCATTGGATATATGAACGAGATATGGAGTGTTGTTTCACTGATACAATCTATAAACAATAAGATTGATAGTTTAATTAGTCAAAAACATTCTAAAGTAGAAAGGATGCGTACTCTTTAAAAGGTACCCTCATGTCTGACTTTGTTGACATGTACGGAATAGTCTCACGACTCATGTATAAATGCAATAAGGATTCATCGACTTCCAGCATTCTTGGCAGCATACATCAAACTAACCCTGCATCCTTATTCTTTTGGAGGTTCTATTTGGCCCCTTGAAAGTCTCTCTCTCCCTCTCCCTACTCTTCATCTGTTCATTCGACTGAAATTGTTTTTTTAGGATAAAAGATGCCACATTGGGTGATCCATGAGCATGACTGATGGGTGGGGAAGCGTCCACCTTGGGTGATTTATGATTAGGTCTGACTGGAGTTGAAGTTACTTGAATTGGAGACTTGGGTAGAGGCTTGTTGGGTGCGGCCTACACTCACATAAACAAACATATAGAATAGATAATCAGATTGTACAAGACCTAAATATAATAGACAAAACAATGTGTAATACATGTTGCAAACCATTGAAGACTGTTATAAACCCTAGCTGGGTGCTTTAGGCTTTTATCCAGAAAGGGTTTAAGTGCTTTAAGTTTTTATCCATATAGGGTTAGGGTTTATGTGCTCTAGGGTTTTATCCGATTATAGTTTACAGAATAGGTGCTTTACATTTCACTTCTTTGTTTCAAAACAGACCATATTACTAGCTAGGTTTATGGTTTAAGATTAAGCTTCGTTGGGATTGAATGAATTTGACTTTTTATGACAAACATATCGTGTAAAATATGTAGTTAACATGAATTTACATTGTTGAAGTTGTACAATTTGTATCATAACACATTTTAGAAAAAATGAGCTTCTCCAACATGGGAATAAGTATAATATTTTATATTGAAATTTTAAAGTTTAAAGATTCTCAATAATTTCAATATAAAATAGCATCTGTCGTTTTTAGGACGTGGTTTTCAGATAATCACCGTTTCCAAAAAAGGAAAGGGCGGTTTTTCCATTAATGCCGCCAATTTTAACGGCGGATTGTCTAAAGCGCCGTTTCTAATTGTTGAAAGGGCGGTTTTGTACTGTAGATTCGTTAAATTTAACGGTAGTAACTCTGAAGCGCCGGTTCCAAAACAAGAAAGGGCAGTTTTTTTCTAACGCCGTTAATTTCGTGGCGCTTTCCCTATTTGCGCCGTTTACACTAACGGTGCTTTTAAAGCAACCACCTTTACTCAAATATCATTTTTAGAACAGATCTGGGCCGTCCAAATAAAACCCTATGTTATAAGTAACCCACCCACCCACTCTATCTTCACTTGTGCGGCGTACAAGTTCTAGATCCATCTCCCTGCTCTACCATCGTCTCTCTCCCTACCTCCCATAGTCATCTCCTTCCTCCTCCCTCCCTCCAATGAAGATCGTGGTCTGATGGTCCAGGTATCTATCTCTCTCTCTCCCATCCCCTCTCTTCCTCCCTCTCGATAACCTCTCTCCTTCATCCATCTCGATCTGTTCTCTATCCCCCCTCGATCTGCTATCCCCTTCCTCCCTTTCGATCTCCTCTCTCCCCTACCTCTCAATCTGCTCTCCCGCTCCCCCTCACTCCCGATCTTGTGTATGTCCTCTCTCCTTCTTCATCCTTTCTCTTGAGATCTATTTCATGAACAAATCTGGGTTTGTTGGTTGAGGAGAAATTTATAGGTGTGGTTCTTGAAATTTCTGGGTTTGTTGGTTGGTAAACAATCTGGGTTTGGGAACAAATCTGGGTGTGGTGAACAAACTTTTGGGTTTGTTGCATATGTAAAAAAATATGGGCTTGTTGCAGATGTACAAAAATGAAATTGATGGAATCCTTAACCAAAAAAAAGTTCAAAATTTTTAATAAAAATGAAAAACATGAACGCTGAAAAAAAAGAAAAGAAGAACTTGAACTGTGTAAATTTAAAAAAAAAAATAATGATACATCAGGCAGTTTTGTTGCAACCGCCTTATTATTACGGCGGATATGAACATCCGTTTAACTTTACAGTGCTTCGTTCAAAACGCCGTTAAATGAAACGGCGGTTCAAAGCGCCGTTTCGACATAAACGACACTTAGCTTAAGGGCACTTGCTAAACCGCCGTAAAGGCTACAAACCGCGGTTTTGATCCTTTTAACGGCAGTTTATAGGTACCTTTTCTATGGATTTTTCTAGTAGTGTTCCATCACACTTAAATATTGTATCCGCTTCCATGCTTGAATTACAATGCGTTGTCTAGTATATGTATGTAAGTTTCATCCTTGTATTATAATGGACAATCATTCTTAAGTGGTGTTTGGAGTGTTAGGTGACCACATCCTCATACGGATGGTCATTGACACATAGCTATCATAAGTACATTACAGATGGTATTCACTTGTCATATATATGAAAGATTCATACTTGCATTACAGTGTCTTGTATTGCATGTATGGAAGATTCATGTTTGCAGTCTTGCATTTTTGTGGAATTGTTAATTGAGAACATCTTCGTAAAGATGTTTATTGACCAAAATATATCACAAATACATATCTCCTTGTTATTTTGAATGAGAAGGAGAACATGATATAAAACTATGTCAAATGTGCTCTCTGGACTGTTTAATATTTATCTAGAAGTTCTTGAATACTATCCAAAGTGTCTAAACATTTATCTGCAGTAAATCATTGTTAACTATGTTTCTCTTGTTATTTTTTGGTGGTATAACATTAAATTTTGCGTGTTTATTCTCATTATTAGGCCTTGAGCCTTCACAAATAAAGTCAAGAATTTTTCGTATGCAGCCATGTTCTACACTAGGATCGGGTTTGCAAAGTTCAAGGAGAATGCAATGAAGGTAAAACACTGCAAATCTGTTGACATTCAACAATTACCTGAATATTAAATGGATGCAATCTATGTCACAAGGGAGAAGGACAGGGCATCTCTAGTAAGTTCATACAATACACTACATGTTATTGTCGCTTTAGAATTTTATCTTCTTGTTTAAGGTTTCTTTCCAGAACTGAAATTGAAATATATGATGTTCTTTGTTTATTGAGCAGTCCTCTCCAGTACTAGTTTATTTTTCTCAGTATTTAATTTTTTCTATCTGAAATGTCAAATGAAATATCTGAATGTCTTGAATTTTGTTCTGTCATCACACATTCTCTGTCAACGAGATAATAGCATGCTCTACTGTTCCTGCAAGAGGTTTGAGTCATCACATATGGTTTGTGGCCACGTTATTTTTGTGCTCTTTCATAAAGGAGTACAATTCATTCCGGAAAACTTGTTATTGAAACGATGGCAGAAGACGGATAGTGACTTCTACATGAATGATCCAACCATGGAGGACCAAAAAATAAGACGGTGTGACGATCCATAAACCCAGGAATTTTTTCATGGTTGCATGAAGGGAATAATGGAGTTTATTAGTGACATGGGTGGAACATCACAAGAGAGTTACGACTATTGGCGAGAACATGTTGACTTGATAATAGTAAGTCTCAAGAAAATTATTTGAAGCAAGAAAATGAAGAGCCCGTGGTTAATGTCAACTCGCAAGAGTACGCTCACGTAATGCCTCCATCCAAAGGGGATACAAAACCCAACGGGAGCTTCAAAATGTTCGAAAGAAGTGCGGGAGATGTTAAGCATACGGACACAATCGAACTACATGCCCGAATCCTCCAGTTGGTGTTTCCGGTCAAGATGTCGGCCAATCTCAATCGCAACTGTCGCAACAAACTCTGATTTCCAACGTCAAATACAACTGGTCCGAGGGAATGAGTGACCAATACTCTTCAAGACGTGTTGGGCATGACTGGGCTGATTTTTTCTAGGGATTATAGTAACTGTGTGCATGTTCTAGTTAAGTACCTGGACATGATTATCCATTATTTGACCCTTTTTGTCTGATGTTTTAGTGTGTTATCTGGTTCTATGCGTTTTTATCCGTTGTTGTGAACTTTTGATAATTTATGAATCCGTTTCCTTGCATTTTTATCCGTTTTAGCGCATTTTTATCCACTGGGGGTGGTGACCTGCTAGAACCGGTCACTACCCCATGAATTTCCGTGTATTTTTGTCCGTTAGTGGGGGGGGGGGGGGGTCCACCACAAAAATATTTGCACCCCACCCCGCTGGACGCATAGTAGACATACCCATTTTTTAAAATTGCTTATTTTGACTCTTTTATGTATGGAATGTGTTCAATGAACACTTTTACTGCCTTCAGCGGGATTTTTGCTTATTTATTCAGCGAGATGTTTGATTATTTTTTCATCGTGCCTTTAGGCACGGGAAATACCTAGTGTGTGTGTGTATCAACTCATTTAGCTGGCCAATTTCATCTTTGAAGAGAAGGCAAGGAAAGCATTCAATTTTTTTTGCTCCTTCCATAAAATCACCACTAACACCACCCCGGTAACTCCACCCTTACTCCACCACATCTTCTTCATTTTAAAAGCTGTTATACCTAGAGGAAGCTCTCTTTTGTGTAGAACCATAATCCTTTTATCAATTCGTGAGTTCAAACCATAACGCGGAGAAAACGAGGTAAGTTCGTATGAACTCTAACTTTGTTCTGGGTTGAATTATCTTCCCTTGTTGATAATTGGTGTGATGGGAAACTGGATTCTTGTTCCTGAACTTCAGGCGAACCCAACATACTCTCTTGGAGCCACCGCCCTGCCGATTTATGCCATTGTCGCGAGAAACTGTGCAAGAAGCCCGACGAAATCTACTGGTGCGCCGCATAAGATGTTAAAAGATTTGTTTCTTTACCAAATATCGTGATTCTTTCATCACAGAGGTATCTATGAGGTTTGCAATCTATCTAGACCTTGCACATTTTCCCAACAACACAACTATTGTGGCTTTGAACTCATGTTCTGCACTTTTTCGGCGAGCTTGTAGCCAACTTTGCAGGCCTGTAACTTCAATGTTACTTGATGAAATGCCATGTTTATTGACTCTTTGAACTCCACAAACCTAGAAATACAAGTGTCATTTAGATTATGTCTCATGATTCCATCTCTAGGACCTCTAAAAACTGGGTTGAAGTTGGATGCACAACATGTTCTTGCAACAATTGGTTTGACCTGAGAATGTTGTGCAATTTTCACAAAGCCTAAATTTCTTAATACATGATGAAATACGGTGTTTGTTGGCTTTGAATACTCTCTGTAAACCAACTTTGGATCCATAACAAACTTTGGGTAGAATCCAAAATAAACCCTTGCATTTTCAACCATGAATATTAATGTAAATATGATGAACTATCTTGAACTTAAGAAATATTCTAAGTATTGGAGGTGGTGCTAAATATGTCATTTTAATCTGGCAATAACTCTTCAATACATCTCAAAATCTTGAACTATTTATTTGTGAATCCTACAATTGACGTGCTACGAGTTTCCTTCAAATTCTAAACAAATTTTTGAGGAATTGAGACGGAATTTGACTAAACATCAGTTTTTAGTATGAAATGTAAGCGAAAACAACTAACTTTGAACTATCATAACTTCTTCAGTACTCGATCAAATCTAGTTATGCTTTAACCTGTGAGAAGCTGATTGATAATAATTCAAATCACTCCTAGATAATAATTTTTTATTTACTGAAAATATTGCTCAGAAATCAAGCTCAAAGTAGCCACCTAGAAACTATGAAATCACTTGAAACATTCTAAGTATTGGTCGACGATTTTCGCCCAACTTTGACAAGCAATATCTCCTTGTATGTTTTGAAGAAATCAAATATGTTCTGGAAGCCTGGTACTTTAAATGTACAAAACCCTATTTTCATATTCGCATATCTCTCCCTAAGTTGACAAGAAATTGACTGCGAAGTTGACCATGTGAGCCAGTTTCATAGTTATCTTTGAATTTCTGATTTGAGATACTAAATGAATCAATTGACCAAATTTCCTTTTGGAAAGCTGTTAAGAACGACATTGTTTTTCCAAGGGTCATCCAAGTTTGAATTTTTGGAAACCCTAGTCTGACTGAGCTGTATACGAGGGGCAAATTAGTAATTTTATATAAACTTGAGTTGGATAGTCAAATCATGGCTTGGGGCATGACCTTGTGCCTCTTTATTAGTTTCATAACATTTGGAGCTAGTCTATACCTATATGGGTTGAAATTTACTAGAAGTCAACTGTAGGGGCTTTTCTGTAATGTTACCAAACTACACGGATCTATATGCTATTAAGTGAAAGTTGTAAAATTCAATACTGAGTAATCAAGAAGGTACAGGGATCATGTATGCATAATTATAGACTTGACTGAGTATCATTGGAGGTTTCATGCACAATCATGGACGATGTAATATCGCGAATTTATTATAAGTGTATATTGGTAATCAGAGTAGCAAAGAGGCTTTCAGAGCGTGGGAACGTATTATGTCCGTATTCCAGTTATTCGTCTTTAACTATTAATTTATAGATAATCTGATAAGATGGGTAATTTGAAGATTTAATAACTTTTGGGGGTTGTAATTGTGTATTTCAGAAGTTATAAAATAGTTGAATAATATTTTGGTGAAGTAATTGCATTTTAGAGAAGTAATAATATGTATATGCATATAAAATACTTGCAGCAACCGTAATTTATCATAGCCGACACGTATAATAGTATAACCCAGTAGTATATTCGATATATTTATACCTACGTGTATTTTATTGGCAACCCGACCCAATAACTCGGTATAATTATACTTACAATATGCAAACCCCGTGTTTTGGTTCTTACTCGACCCGAAACCAATTCACTACCCGGTTGGGTAAAATTTCTTTTTCCTCCTTTCCTTTCCCTACTCCACCCACCACCTTCTTCTTCTTCTTCTTCTTCTTCTTCTGCTTCTTCTTCTTCTTCTTCTTCTTCTTCTTCTTCTTCTTCTTCTGCTTCTGCTTCTTCTTCTTCTGCTTCTTCTTCTTCTGCTTCTGCTTCTGCTTCTTCTGCTTCTGCTTCTTCTTCTTCTGCTTCTTCTTCTTCTGCTTCTTCTTCTTCTTCTTCTTCTTCTTCTTCTTCTTCTTCTTCTTCTTCTTCTTCTTCTTCTTCTTCTTCTTCTTCTTCTTCTTCTTCTTCTTCTTCTTCTTCTTCTAGCAGCAACCCAACTCCCCTCCCTATTTTTTCTTACCCGAACTTCACCACCAACACCTTCATAAACACCATAGACAACACCACCTCCATCTCCACCTTCGGCAGCACCACCACTGCCTACATCTCCCTCTTTCTACTGTGCCTCCCTTTCAATCTCACTCCCTCTCTTTGTAGTGAATCAATACAGTAGCAGCAACAACAACAACCTACAAATCACAGCCAACCTAAACACCACCACCACTGGCCCCTCCATCACCTCCATATCTAGTTCCATCTCTCTCTCTCTCTTGGCGTCCACTCTCTGTTCCCTCCATCTATCCCCCTCTCTGTCCGATCAACAACTCGTGCAGCAGCGGCCAAAAGTGTAGGGTTTTGGTGCAGGTTATGCAGCGGAAATACAAAATTTTCCTGCCTTAAACTCTCCACGAATCACATGTGAAGCTTCATAACATGAACAAGGAGAAGGTTTACCTTGTCAATCTGACTGATCACTGCGCAAAAGTAGTGTCCATGCCTCTTCTGGTACCCACACCGTAGGATCATCGATTATAACTTTCTCTACTCTTTGTGATAGCAATGTAGGAGAAGGAGCAATCAGGAGCTTGATCAAATCAAGGAGTGTGCTCAATAATGGAGGAGGGAGGGCGACCTCTTCGTGTCGTCGGGTAAGGAGGGGTTTGGCTTCCACATCTCTTATCTCTCTTGCTCTAATATATTATCTAATGATTAATTAGGTCTGGACTAGTCTTTCATAATTTATAACTCTTTAATAATTACAAAACTGCCCCACTACTAATTAGATCCAAAAGTTTGGATCAACTTTTGGTTCAGTCCAGTTTGCTATTTAGTCCAACTAAATATGCGCTTTGTTGCGATTTGATCCCAGTTCTTTATTGTTAACTAGTCCAACTAATTAACATCTACATCCAGTCTAATCCTTTGGTGTGTGATCCCACATGTTCCTATTACGTTGGTAGTAACAATTACAAACATTGTGCAATGTCTAGCAACACATCAATGCTACCCAAGCAATATGAATATTATGTGATTTGACAAACCTATGTGACCAATGTTACCGTGCTGTATTGTCCCTTTGTCACAATATCTAGATTGTACACGAGACACATATGTCACACTCGTATATCCAATCTGCAGTTTCTTGATTCTGGGAGTAGATTTATTTGAACAGATAACAACAATATCGTATATTAATCTACCTGAGCCTGGCCCGGTATTTGTTAAGTTCTACTCATCGAGGGGCCATGGATACATACTCCTGTTATGTGGGAGGTACAAATCCTCTCTACATCACTACCATCTCTCAGCTTGCTTTATATCATGTTCGGTTGTTGCCTTTATAGTTACCCAGTTATGATGAAACTTTTGACGATATCACAACATGATATTTCACAACTAGAGTATCTAGTGAGTTCAAGTCAAAGGACCACAACACCATTGTCACTACGGGAAGCACTTGTGACATTCACGTAACTCCCTTGAAGCCTTCTCGTGGCGGATCAATCTAGTATGCCATTACTCCTAATGCATACACACGTGTTAGACTTGATATCTCCATATCAATCTACCCACATACTAGTCTCTATGCATAGTGATCGTCCTAATAACCATTATACTTGATTAGGGATAATTTAATGTAACAACAATTGCAATCTATGGACTTCATTATATTAATATCTCCATATCTAATAAAATGAATAGTCTAGCCAAAACAACGTTTATACTAAAATAGATTGCCTCTAGGGCCTACACCAACAAAAAGCCACCGCGGAAGCAGACCCGAAGGCCGACCCGACAGGAGCTCAGTGCGCAGCCCTCCTCTAGGCCTCTCCTTCTCTTCTAGTGACTCCCCCACCCCCGTAGAGGTTCGACCGAGGTCAGGAGGCACCAAGGCCAGTCTCCGAACCACCGTAGCCCCATATTTTCCGGTCAGAAGCTCAATCCGAATACGATACTCAATCAAATGAAAACCAATTTCAAAGTTTTTTTTCCTTAAATCTTGATGTTTAGAGCATCTTCCATAGTGCACTAAATCATAAATATGATGGTAAATTTTGGTGTTTTGGCCTCCCACAACAAAACACCAAATCATCAAATCACCATAAATGTTGATTTTTTTTGGCCTCCCACAGTCGTTGACCAAAAAAGCACCAAATCACCAAATCCTATATTTGGTGTAGCTTTTTTGAAATGGTGAAGTGCATCTCACAGAGTACCCTCTAATCCTATCCCATATCACCAAATCCTATTTTTACCATCAAATTTGATGGCAAAAATAGGATTTAGTGTAATCTACACCAAATTTTTAGTTAGTGTTTAGGATATGCCTTTACATTACTTATATATAATTAGAAACATAATGTCATATTAACAATTTCATTTTCTACTTACTTCATGTAAATGTCTACAATGTCTTTTCTAATACAAAGTCTATAAGAATAATCAACGAGCAAGGAAGCTTTTCAGGAACCGACTGTTGGGGTTCCCAAGAAGTTTATTCATTCGAGCTTCATTCCGACAAAGATATTGTACGAGAAGACCAAGGCTGGAGATTCTTTGGCAATTATGGAGAAGGCTGATGAGTTCCCACCCTTGTCGGAGGGAGCCTTTAATGCTCCTCCCGCCGTTGTATCAACGGTCTGGTCCGATAAACTAAAGCGGTTTGACCCGGGATTTCAGTTGAAGTTTAACCCGAATGCTATTCTGGTCAATGGTAAGCTTACTATACCAGATGAAATCACAGATCTAGGTGCGAAGAATCGGGATACGTGTTTTGTGGGTTTGTCCTTGGAAGAAACCTACCATTCATGTTTGTTAAAAAATCTGTTTTGAAGTTGTCGAGGAAATTCCAGTTCAAACATGTTGCAGCTAAATCTGAAGGAGTGTTTGTTTTTCGCTTTGACAATAAGCAAGATTGTGAAGCAGTTATGGAGGCAGGGCCATGGCATGTTGGAGGCAGAGCTCTTATCATCAAACCCTGGGCTCTAATGCTTGACCTGAAGAAAAAAAATGCAACCAAAGTTCCTCTGTGGGTCAATGTCTATAACTTGCCAACAGACCTCTGGACCATATAGGGACTTGAGTATGTGTGTAGTCCCATTGGCAGACCTGTGGGAGCTGATAAAGTGATTTGGGATTTCACCAAACTGTCTTTTGTTAGGGTGTGTGTGGAAGTGGAAGCTATAGGCCTACCTCCCAAAAGTTCACAATTCACTCAAAGGGAGAAGATGTTGACACTGAGTTTGAATATCCATGGTTTTCTCCATTGTGTGAGAAGTGTTGTACATTTGGACATAAGTGTCAACCTCCACCTCCTAATCCACAAGAAGTTGTCAATAAGTGGAAACCCGCAGAGAGTGATTTGAATGTAGTGAATGTTGATCTGAGTAGGGTTGATATTGTTGATCAAATGATGAAGGTGTCCAAGCTTGTATATGATCTTAATCAGAAACTTGGTGATGAAGATGCTACAAGTAGTAAGGCTGGTGAAGATGAACAGGATGACAAAGTCTCTGAGGTTGGTTTTGATGTTTCAGATCATGAAGACAATATGCAGAGTGAGTTTGCAGGGTTTCAACTTGGTGAAGCTATCAATGCCTATTCATTGTGTCATGTTGATGAGATTAGCCCTCCTTTGGCAACCTCAACTGATGTGGACATGGGGGTTGAAGCTGATGATCATTCTGAAGTGCAGATGGAGGAAGAACAGGAAGTTGCTGATCCTAGTATTCCACATCATTGTATTTCTTCTGCACTTGCAGGCAACCCAGAGAGTGATGTTGGGTGGACTGATGTGGTTTCAAAGAGTAGACTGAAGAGAGAGTCCAGAAGAAGAGCAGCTGCAGCAAAAGAAGAGTTGAGGCAGTCAATCTTGAAGAAGAAATCTGAGAAGAAGTCCCTGCTGAGGCCGGGAGGTAGGAGGTCTTAGTGTTCTTGTTTGTCTCTTTTGTGCTTTCTATGAATATATTCTCATGGAATACAAGGGGCTTAAATGACCCCATAAGGAAACTAGATACTAAGGTGTTGATAAATAAATACAAGTTTGGTGTTTTGTCTTTGGTGGAAACTAAAGTGAAAGAGAACAATGCTGGTTCTATTAGGAACAATATCTTTAAAGGATGGGATTTTGTTGATAATTACACACACTCACCACTTGGGAGAATTTGGGTTTGTTGGAACCCTAATTGTTGTAGTGTCATCAAGCTTTGTGAATCTGACCAGTTTGTGCGTTGCCAGATTGATACTACTGATGCAGAACAGTTCTTTGTGACATTTGTTATGCTAAGAATGACCATATTCTTAGAAGAAGGCTTTGGGGTGACATGTTGATGCTTGCTCCAACAGTCTCTGCAAACAAGTTGATGATGGTGGGAGACTTGAATGTAGTTAGGAGGCCTAATGACAAAGCTGGAGGAAGCCTTGAGTGGCCTGATCACATGAATGAATTTGCAAATTTCATAAGAGATGCAGAATTGATTGAGCGGAGGAGCTCTGGATTCAGGTATTCTTGGTCCAATAGATAAGTTGCCAACCCTAATCCACAAAATTGACTTGGCTTTGGTGAATCTTGAATGGGATAGCTGTTTCCCATTAAGTTTCTCTTTGTATGGTGCTACACTCTCATCCGATCATAACCCAGTCTTGATCTCTTTGGGGATGCAGATGCCTACAGTGGCTAAACCATTTAAGTTTTTTGGCATGTGGGAAACACACCCCTTGTTCATGAAGCTTGTTGAGGATGAATTGAGTGTTCAGATAACTGGGTGTCACATGTATAGACTGCATAGGAATTTAAAGAATCTGAAGGGTCCTTTGAGGAAGTTTAATCAGCTGCATTTAGCCAAATAAGTGAGAGAGTTGAACATAGTTTGGAAGATATTGAGATGTGTCAGATGAGCATTGAACTTAATCCAGATGATCAGGCTTTGAGGCAACAAGAAAAAGACCTATTATGTGATCACATGAGGGTAAGTCAAGCAGAAGAAGAATTTAGAAGACAAAAGGCCAGAGCCACATGGTTGGAGTTGGGAGATAAGAATTCTTCCTATTTCTTCAGATGCCTAGAAACTAACCAAGCAAAGAACAGAATTGCTAGCATTGAGGTGGATGGCAACACTACTGCTGACCCAGTTCTGATACAGAGAGCTTTTGTGGACTACTTTAGCAATCTTATTGGAACCAAACATCAGAGCTCTTATGCAGGCGTTGAGGAGGTACAACCTTTGATTAGGCATAAACTATCTGATGAGCAACAAACAACTATGTGACTTGGGTTTACAGACAAGGAGATTGAAGCTGCATTCTTGAGTATGCCATCTAACAAGGCAACATGCCCAGATGGGTACTCTAATGGGTTCTTCAAGAAAGCTTGGCCAATTGTTAGAGATGATGTGATATCTGCAGTTAGATAGTTCTTTATCACATGTCAGATGCTGAGAGCAATCAATGCAACAACTGTAGATTTAATTCCAAAGTTGAATGCCCAAGGGAAGTAAAGGAGTTCAGAACAATTTCATTGTGTAATAATGTTTACAAATGTGCATCCAAGTTGGTGGCTGACAGGATTAAGCTGGTACTTCCTTTTCTAATCCATGGAGCTCAATCTGCATTTGTAAAAGGAAGGTACATATCTGACAATAATATTGAAAAACTACCACAATGATAGCTTAACAGTCCAACTAAGATGTGCACTGAATGTTGATTTAATGAAAGCATATGACTGTGTAAGGTGGGATTTTCATCTTGATGTCCTAAGGGTTATGAGGTTTCCCTCCACTATGATTAAGTGGATTGAAGCATGCATTTCAACAGTTACTTATACAGTTGGTATTAATGGAGAGCAAAAGGGCTTCTTTGCTGGTGCTAAAGGGCTTAAACAGGGAGACCCTGTTTCACCCTATCTCTTTGTTATAGTAATGGAAGCATTAGCAGGAGGGTTGGCTTTGGCAACATCTGAACCTAAATTTAAATTCCATTGGAAATGTAAGGAGAATGCAATAACACATCTGTGTTTTGCAGATGATTTGTCGATCTTCTCTTTTTGGCTCTCTTGAAGCTGCTACACCAATTAAGAGAGCCTTGGACTCCTTCTCTTCCATGTCAGGTTTGACCCCTAACCTGGATAAGAGTGAGATCTTTTTCTCAAATGTGGATTTGAATACTCAAGCTCAGCTCAAGGGTTTGTTTGGATTCTCTGTTGGTGAACTTCCAGTGAGATATTTAGGTGTCCCCTTGATCACATCTAAGCTTACTGCAGCAGATTGTAAACCATTAATCACCAGAATTATAGCTAGAATGTTGTCCTGGGCTCCTAAGTATTTATTGTAGGGTTTTGTTCATGGATACGCAGCGGAAAGATAAATTTACCATTCAATACCCTCCAAGGATCACATGAAGAGAATCATAACGATGGTAAAGGAAGAATCATGTTACACACCTTAGGGTTTTTCCTGTGATGACTTGTAACGTGAATTGTGTCACCTCTCTATGGTTGATCCACGCGTAGAGTTGAGATCTAGATCTTCCTTATCCTTTTTGCTAGCTTGGACCGGAGGAAGAGGAAGAAGAAACCACGCAACGAGATCACAAAGGAAGCTTTCGACGTCCTCTTGTGGCCGACGGGTATGGGGCGGACCAAGGGACGGTCGGCCTCTTGTGTCTTGCTCTCTCTCTCTCTCCCCTTTGTTTCCTTCCCACTCAACTTATGTTATGAGAATTAGTGTGGGAAGGAAGCTAGGAGTATCCTTTATATAGTCCAACAACTCCTTGTCAACTACCTAAAGGCCCTTCCTAATCCAACATGAATTCGAATTCGTCCCTTCCTTGCATATTAGTCCTACTATGTTTGCAAGGTGTTGCAAAGTGATCCTTATAATTAATTAATCATATTAATTAATTCCCAAATCCAGTTCAAATCTATCTAGCGTGTGACCCCATAGGTTCTATCTAGTTGGTAACAACAAATTGCTAATATGGAGAGGTCTCTAGCAAGACATCCATTCTAACCAACTAATAGAATAATCATCCGACAAACCTTGTGCAAGTAATTGTCGCATCCCTTTGTCTCTATATCCGGATTGGACACGAGACATACAAGTCACACTCGTATCCAATCCATAGTTTCTCGATTCTGGGAATAGCCTTATTCGTGCAAATAACATCAATATCCTATATTGATTTATTTGAGTCTGGCCAGACATTCCATAAGCACTATCCCTCGAGTGGCCTCGGATATTTGCTCCCGTTATGTGGGAGGGACAAATTCAATCTATGTCTACTATGATTTCTAATCTTTCTTCTTATTGTATCCGGTACACGCCTTTATGACTACCCAGTTAGGGTGTAGCGTTTGACGCTACCAAAGTCACAATATCCACAACTAGACAATCCATTGACTTCAAGTCTAAGGATGACAATACCGTTTTCACCACGAGAAGCGCTTGTGACTTTACATAACATGTATGTAGCCTTCTCGGAGATGGGTCAATCCAGTGCGCCATTACCCTTAATGCACACCCCTGTGTTGGATCATGATATCTCCATATCAATCAAACCCCATACAAGTCTATAGATGATTGTCATATTAATCACTATAATGGACTAGGGATACTTAAGATAAACAACACAATTGTAAATCTAAGGACTTCATTGTATTAAATATCCAATAAATAATACAATGAATGTTCTAGCCAAAACAAGTTCATACTAAACTAGATTGCCTTTAGGGAATCTATTCCAACAGTCTCCCACTTGCACTAGAGCCAATCTGATGCATCCCGTATGCCAAGGATCCTAGTTTTCCCTTCATGCTTCCACTGATAAATCGGCTTTGTAAGTGGATCTGACAGATTCTCATTTGTAGGAATCTTGCATATCCGAACGTCTCCTCTATCAATAATATCTCGAATAAGATGAAACTTCCTGAGCACGTGTTTGGATTTCTGGTGTGATCGGGGCTCCTTTGATTGCGCGATCGCCCAAGTGTTGTCACAGTACAAATCTACTGGATCCGCAATGCTAGGAACCACACCAAGTTCAGAAAAAATTTTCCTAATCCAAACAGCTTCCTTTGCTGCGCCATTTGCAGCAATGTACTTAGCTTATGTTGTAGAATCAGCCACCGTCTCTTGCTTGGAACTCTTCCAGCTCACCGCTGCTCCATTCAGGCAAAACACATATCCCGATTGTGATCTAAAATCATCTCTGTCGGTTTGGAAGCTTGCATCCGTATAACCCCTTACACGCAACTCTTCCTCTCCGCCAAATATCAATAAAGCATCCTTAGTTCTTCTCAAGTACTTTAGGATGTTCTTGAATGCAATCCAGGGACTCTCACCTGGATTGGATTGGAATCTGCTTTTCATACTCAAGGCATATGACACATCTGGTTTAGTACATAACATGCCGTACATGATAGATCGTATGGCCGAGGCATAGGGTATCTTACTCATGCGTTCCTTCTCAATCTCATTGGAAGGACAATTACTCTTCGAAAGAGTAATTTCCATGTGACATGGGCAAGAATCCTCTCTTGGAATCTTGCATGTTGAACCATCTCAACACCTTGTCTATGTATGTACTTTGACTTAGGCCTAGCAGTCTTCTAGATCTATCTCTATAGATCGTTATACCAAGTACATAGGCTGCTTCCCCTAAGTCTTTCATTGAGAAACACTTTCCTAGCCAATCTTTAACAGATTGTAGCATGGGAACGTCATTTCCAGTGAGTAGTATGTCATCCACATACAAGAGCAGAAAAGCTACATAGCTCCCACAAACCTTCTTGTAGACACAAGACTCATATTCGTTTCTGATGAAGCAAACTCTTTGAATACTTCATCAAAACTTCAATTCCAACTCCTAGAAGCTTGCTTCAATCTATAAATGGATCGTTGCAGCTTACAGACTTTATTGGCTTGCTTTGGATCTTCAAAACCCTCCGGTTGTATCATATACACGTCCTCGAGGAGATTCCTATAGAGGAATGCTGTTTTGACATCCATCTGCCAAATCTCATAGTCGTAGTATGGTGGAATGGCAAGTAGGATTCGGATGGATTTGGTCATAGCGTCTGGCGAAAAGGTTTCATCATAGTCAATACCATGAATCTGTCTGAATCCCTTAGCCACCAATCGGCCCTTATAGGTAATCAGATTACCATCCATGTCGATCTTCTTCTTGAAGACCCACTCGCACCCTATGGGCCGCGCCCCTTCGGGTGGTTCCACCAAAGTCCATACTTTGTTGGTATACATGGATTCCATCTCGGATCTCATGGCTTCAAGCCACTTCTGAGAGTCTGGCCCTTTCATGGCCTCTTCATAGGTATTAGACTCATCATCTATGAGCATTGTGTCACCAGACTCTTTCACGAGAAGTCCATATCTCTCGGGCTCCTGGCGCGCTCTACTAGATCTACGAAGCTCTTGTGTTACTTGAATAGGCTGTTCCAAAATTTCTTGTGGAACCTGTTCATGTTCCATAGTTGGTTCAGTGTTTTGTGGTTCTTGAATTTCTTCAAGTTCTATAGTCCTCCCACTTGCTTCTTTAGAGACAAACTCTCTTTCTATAAACATGCTGGACCGAGAAACAAACACTTTGTTCTCAGTTGGACTGTAGAAGTTGTAACCCTTAGTTTCCTTAGGGTACCCCACAAACTTACACTTATCCGACTTTGGCCCTAACTTGTCTGATTTTAAACATTTAACATAGACGTCGCATCCCCAAATCTTCATGAACGACAGTGTGGGACGCCTCCCACTCCACATCTCATGTGGTGTTTTAATTATTGATTTAGATGGAACACGGTTAATGGTAAAAGCTGCACTTAATAGAGCATAGCCCCAAAATTACAATGGAAGACCGGTCTGACACATCATAGATCGAACCATATCCAATAGTGTTTGTTTCCTCCTCTCGGACACGCCATTCCATTGTGGCGTTCCGGGTGGAGTGAGTTGGGACACGATCCCACACTCTCTAAGATAGTCGTCAAACTCTTGGATCAAGTACTCTCCTCCACGATCCGGTCGTAGTGCCTTGATACTTTTGCCAAGCTGCTTCTCTACTTCTCTCTTGAATTCTTTGAACCTTTCAAAGGATTCAGATTTGGCCTTCATAAGATATACAAATCCATATCTATTGAAATCATCAGTAAATGTAATGAAGTAGACATAACCACCCCTGGCAGGCGTGGCAAATGGCCCACATACATCAGCATGTACGAGTGCCAATGGCTCACTAGTCCTCTCACTTTGTTATTAAAAGGGGACTTTGTCATTTTTCCCAATAAACAAGCCTCACATGTCTCATATGATTCAAAATCAAATGAGTCTAGAAATCCATCCTTATGGAGTCTAGATACACGTTTCTCGTTTATGTGGCCTAACGATTGTGCCATAAGTAAGCAGGATTTAAGTCATTTATTTTAATCCTCATAGTATTTATGTTGTAGACAGTATTGCTTAGATCAAGGACATACAGTCCATTAAATAATTGCATACTACAATAGTGAATATTATTAAAATAAATGGAACAACAATTGTTCTTTATTGAAATAATAAAACCTTCCTTGTCCAAACAAGAAGTAGAAATAATGTTTCTGATCATAGCAGGCACAAAATAGCAATTATTTAATTCTAAAACTAATCCTGAAGGCAGAGACAGCTCGTATACGCCTATGGCCAATGCAACAACTTTTGCTCCATTCCCATCGCGCAGGTCTATCTCCCCTTTAGCCAATCTTCTATTTATCTTTAGATCCTGCACATTTCAAAAAATGTGAGATCCACATCCAGTATCCAATACCCACGATGTAGAGATAGTTAAATAGACATCTACAACAAAAATACCTGGTGGTGGTGGAATCAATATTCCAAGCCTCTTGTCCTCCATATATTTTGGGCAGTTCCTCCTCCAGTGTCCAGGCTGACAGTAGTAGTGACACTCACCTTTAGTCACACCTTTGGAAATGCCACCAACATGCTTAAGGACAGGTTCCTCGAACTTAGCAACTGACTTGCCTTTGCCCTTGGAGGATGAGGCAAACCTTTTTCCCTTCCTTTCTGTACCATCATAATGGCCTTGCCCTTACCCTTGTTGATGCTTTGTTCAGCTGTCCTCAACATATTGAGTAAATCAAGCAGTGGTTTCAAGATCTCGTTCATGTTATAGTTCATGATGAACTGTTCATAACTCTCAGGCAACGATTGCAACACGAGATCAGTGGCTAATCTTGGCAGACCGGGAACCCTATTCGTGCGAGATTCTCCAAGTACCCGATCATACGGAGTACGTGAGGTCCCACAGGGTTTCCTTCAACCAGATGACATTTGAGCAATGCCTTAGAAACTTCATACCTCTCAACCCTTGCCTTCTCTTGGAAGAGCTGCTTCAAGTGTTTGATCATATCGACTGCATTCATGTTCTTGTGTTGCTTCTGAAGCTCAGAGGTCATGGTGCATAGCATGATACAGGCCGCATCATTAGCGTCATCAACACGCTTCTGATGCGCCTTATGGGCTGCAGGAGTATTGTTTTCTGGACCTGCTGGAACTTGCTCCTCTAATGCGTACAGTTTCTTCTCTTACTTGAGAACGATTCTCAAGTTTCTGTACCAATCAAGGAAGTTGGTTCCAGAGAGCTTGTCCTTCTGAAGGACAGATCGTAGGGAATTTTGTGAACTCGATGAGTTGTTTGCCATTTGGAATTCTACAAAAGGAAAATATGCAAGTTTTTAGTATTTGTGAACTTTTGACTATATTCAAGAATTGCTAGTTTATTAAATATAGCTCCCAATATTTTTCTACGGATTAATAACCCTCAAGATATTAATGCAGAAAATATCCTTATGTTTTCTAGTGGGCCAAGATCCATGTTTCATCTCCTTTTGAGCTTGCTTTGGCAAGTCACCCAAAATTTGACTACTGTAGGTAGGAACGATTTCAATTGCATCCTATGCAACTCTTGGTTCAGTAGGGCAAATAAATCTTTATTTATCCATCCGCATGGATAATCCCAATTCATTGCCTCTAGGTTTTAATCATATTAATAACACAGTTGTGTCAAACCTCTTATTTAAACAATTTCACATTACTTGCTTGTGCCATCGCATTGCATCATTAGAACCAAGTCGCCTTGCTTTTGCATGCACGAGATTGATAAATCATGATGGCAATGAGTGTTTAAATAACGAGAAAGCAAAACACAATATTTGAATTTTGAGGGATTTTAAAATTCAATTCTAATTGTTTTGTTGATCCATATCAACTGATCTATCTATTTTGAGTTTGGGCACAACTCCAAATAATAGACCCGAGTTGTTAATTCTCTTATTATCCTAATTGCATGCATCATCATACACCAATCACAAAATAATAAGATAAGAAAATAAACAACCACAAAATGAAATAAAACGTGATATGGATATGGCCTTTTCTAGACTAAGATATTCCCAAGCCAATGGGAATATCTATGAACCCTAAAAGCAAACACATCTCCATGCGTCTTCATCTTTGGTCCATCTTTCATAGTCATGTGGAATGCTCCATGCTCCATCTTTTGTGGCTTCTTTTGGCTTTGGGCTTCTTTTCTTCAATATTGGCTAACAATCTATTCTATCTAGTACTAGCTAACAACTATACTAAATAAAATAAATCTCACAAGTTAAGAAAAAAAATCGGCTCGCAGGCCGTAAACCCTAATTAATTATTACATTAAATTGGTCAGCTTTCAGGCCGTTAACCAAACCACAAATTTAAACAATCACATAAACCACATCCTAAGGCCATATCCAACCACCATGCGATTTGCACATAAACAGTTAAAATCCAATTTTAAAGCTCTTGGTCAATTTTTAATTGATTTTAAGATTTCTAGGGTTAAAACAGTCCAAGGAGCCCACCACACAATGGCCGAACCACCTTGGAGCCGCCCCAGGCCGGTCGACCCAACCCGTGGGGTTGGCTGACTGCCTAGGCCTTTGGCCTAGGTGGTTTGGGCGGAAAGGAAGGAGAGGGGGCAGTCCCTAGGGCCGATCCTCCTTGTTGTTTCCAAAACAACTCCTTCCTTGTTCTCCAAGTCCAAAAAGTTTCCAAATTTGAAACTAGTTTCCAAATTGGTGCCCAAAACCTAGATTTAAGATCCTAAAATTTCTCAAACTCACTAATTCTTGCATCCAATGCAAAACTAGGTCTTGTTTTGTTTGATTATTGACAAATTGCATCATATGCTTGATATGTCTATTTTACGCGATAAACTATAAATTTAAAGTGTAAAACTATCAAAGCGTAACACATTAACCACATATATGTTCTACGACCTGTGGCTCTGATACCACTGTAGGGTTTTGATCATGGATACGCAGCGGAAAGATAAATTATCCATTCAATACCCTCCAAGGGTCACATGAAGAGAATCATAACGATGGTAAAGGAAGAATCATGTTACACACCATAGAATTTTTCCTGTGATGACTTGTAACGTGAATTGTGTCACGTCTCTACGGTTGATCCACGCCAAGAGTTGAGATCTAGATCTTCCTTCTCCTTTGTGCTAGCTTGGACCGGAGGAAGAGGAAGAATAAATCACGCAACGAGATCACAAAGGAAGCTTTCGGCTTCCTCTTGTGGCGGACGGGTATGGGGCGGACCAAGGGACGGTCGGCCTCTTGTGTCTTGCTCTCTCTCTCTACTTTGTTTCCTTTCCACTCAACTTATGTTATGAGAATTAGTGTGGGAAGGAAGCTAGGATTATCCTTTATATAGTCCAACAACTCCGTGTCAACTACCTAAAGGCCCTTCCTAATCCAACATGAATTTGGATTAGTCCCTTCCTTGCATATTAGTCCTACTAAGTTTGCAAGGTGTTGCAAAGTGATCCTTCCAATTAATTAATCATATTAATTAATTCCCAAATTTAGTTCTAATCTATCTAGCATGTGACCTCATATGTTCTATCTAGTTGGTAACAACAGATTGCTAATATGGAGCGGTCTCTAGCAAGACATACATTCTAACCAACTAATAGAATAGTCATCCGACAAACCTTGTGCAAGTAATTGTTGCATCCATTTGTCTATATATCCGGATTAGACACGAGAGATAGAAGCAACACTCGTATATCCAATCCATAGTTTCTCAATTTGAGAATAGCCTTATTCGTGCAAATAACATCAATATACTATATTGATTTATTTGAGTCTGGCCAGACATTCCATACGCACTATCTCTCGAGTGGCCTCAGATAATTGCTCCCGTTATGTGGAAGGGAAAAGTTCTATCTATGTCTACTACGATTTTTAAGCTTGCTTCTTATTGTATCTGGTACGCGCCTTTATGACTACCGAGTTACGGTGTAGCGTTTGATGCTACCAAAATCACGATAATCCACAACTAGACAATCCAGTGACTTCAAGGTTAAGGATGGAAATACATTTTTCACCACAAGAAGCGCTTGTGACTTTACATAACATGTATGTAGCCTTCTCGGAGATGGGTCAATCCAGTGCGCCATTACCCTTAATGCGCACCCATGTGTTGGATCATGATATCTCCATATCAATCCAACCCCATACTATTCTATAGATGATTGTCCTAATAATCACTATAATGGACTAGGGATATTTAAGATAAACAACACAAATGTAAATCTAAGGACTTCATTATATAAAATATCCAATAAATAATACAATGAATGTTCTAGCCAAAACAAGTTCTTACTAAACTAGATTGCCTCTAGGGCATCTATTCCAACATTTATCATATGCTAGGAGACTCCAACTTATGAAATCTGTGGTGTTTGCTATATGAATGTATTGGTCTTCAATTTTTCTCCTCCCAGCCAAAGTACACAAAGATATTGAGCAGCTAATGAGGAAATTTCTCTTGAGTGCAGCTGAAATGAAGAGCTCAGGTGCAAAAGTAGCTTGGGAGAGTGTCTACTTGCCATTATTTGAAGGTGGATTGGGTATAAAAATAACTAAGGAGTGGAATAAAGCAGCAGTGGCTAAGAACATTTGGAAGCTTATTTCTGGACAATCTACTGCACTATGGTGATGTTGGGCAAAGGTACATTTACTGAAATTTAAATGCTTCTGTAAATAACCATGCCCAACTAATGCATATTGGTTTTGGAGGAAAACACTTGGAGTTAGAGATGAGATAAAAAAAATTTTGTTTTGGAAAGTAGGAGATGGGTCATTAGTCTTCCTGTGGTGTGATTTCTGGTTACCCCAAGGTAGAATTATGGACAAATTTTCTGAAAGGCTTATCTATGATTCTGCTATTGATAGATTAGCCAAACTTAGTTATGTCCAATAACCATATTGTGTGGCCAAGTGAGCACAATGGGGATATTAAATAGGTAAATAAACTTTCAAAGCAAATGAGGTTCAACCAGGCTGAGAAGGATGTACTTTTGTGGTTGGATGGATCATTAGCCGAGTTTAGTACAACAAGGGCCTGGAATTCCTTAAGAGCAAAGAGATCTGAGGTTGAGTGGTTTCATCTGTGCTGGTATCCCAAACATGTGCCTAGATTCAGCTTCATGTTCTGGCTTGCAATTCATTGTAAACTATCAACATGAGACATGTTGATTGCTTGGGGAGTGGCAGCTCAAGCTCCATGCCTACTGTGTAATTCTACTCTTGAAGATCATGACCATCTGTTCTTCAACTGTAGATTTATAAGGTATGTTCTTTCTCATTTTGAGAAGTTGTGTTCCTTTTCAGTTCCCAGAATTCCATGGAAGGCCCTTATTGCTGAAGTTGCAGTTAGATGGAAGTCCAAGACTAGAAGATCCACCTTGTTCAAGAGATCCACCTTGTTCAAGAGAGTCCCAGAAAGACTTATTGCTTATGGGATAGTAATGGTCAAATTGATTAGACATGTCAATTAAATTTTTTTGAAATGTTATTTAATCATTTTATAATTTCATGTAATATTGTTTTGGTAATAAAGTTCTTTTTTTTTGTTATGGAATTCAAGTTTGGTGATAAATTTGAAGATTTGTTGTGGGAGGCCAAAAATACCATTCTCTAAATTTGATGAAATGGTGAAGTAACTATCTGATGTAAAACTTAGTGAAAACTGTGGGAGACTAAAAGTGCTATTTTCCACCAAAAATGGTGAGATGGTGTTTTTGAGGGTTAACTGTGGGAGGCCAGACCATTTTTCTCCACCAAATATAGGAATTGGTGTAAAATTTGATATCAACAATGGAAGATGCTCTTAGACTTGAATCGGAGTTGAACGTAATCAAAATTGTATGTGTATCATTGAGCATGAAGATTAACAGATTGGATTGGATGGTAAAGAAGATGGTGTTATCAATAATAAGGGGGGGGGGGTGGTATTTTTGTCATATTTCGTTGTTATTTGTCAAATACAATGGCTTCATATGTTTATTTATGTTGTCTTGACAGGAACAAATGCTAATCAGTTGATAGGAGGCATGGAACGAACTTCGGAAACAACGGGAGCTCAAGTGGAGTGAAGGGAAGCCAAGTTGGAGGAGGTAGAATGACCAGCCTGCACTCTTTTTAAATCTCAGGAAATTCACAATGAATTTTGGAGAAATTCCAGATCCATTTGAAAGTAGACATCCAGCGCTTTCCAACGATATATGGTAGGCCCAAAGATGAGTCCGCATGAGAGAGTTATGGCCCGCGCAAGATGAGCTTACAATTCTGTCTAGGAATTACAAACTGGAGGGGCTGAAGTGCAATTTCGGCCAAAGGACATTAAAATTCGTCCTCAAATGGTAAAAAAACGGGGAGAATACCTAGGAGGCAGTCCATAAACGCACGGGACACCATTGGAGAGCATCTTGGAGCTTGGGGATTGCACAAATTCGTCAACGCTTTGGCGGTTTCACCGTTTGATCACTTCTTCTCTCCTCTTTAATTATCTATGGAGAAACTTGTGTATCTTTTCATTGCCATGAGCAGCTAGATACTTTTCTAGGTTCTATGGAGAGCCTAGGGTTATGTTAGACTTATACTTTTCCGGATTTTAGGGATTGATTCATGTTTAGATGCAAGTTTATGGATTAATCTTTATTTCAATTGGTGTATTGTTGAGCTAGCATTTTTGACACATGTTAGTGATGATTTGAATGGCCATGAGAGATGAATTGATGTTGAAACTTGTTATCTTACTTAATGTTTAATCCATCTTAGTTATTGTTCATGTTTGATGCTTAATCCTTAGCAACAATGGAGTAGCTACCCGGAATTGCTAGTACTTAGGTGGAGTGCTCGACGGAGACTTGGCCTAGGGTGATAGAGAACATGAACACAATACTTAATAAATGAGACTAAGAGGTGATTTGAATAGGATTGGCCATTTGGTCGACGACAGTGGACCGACATGACCTGTAGTAGACCGTGACGTAGGACTACGTGAGATCGAAAGAAGATCATAGTGACTAGTTGCCTGGCATAACTGCGTTAGGATTAGCGTATTTCAATATGATATCCGGAATCGTCTAACAGCCCTAGGTGATACATAGATCGCTTAGTCCCTTTACACACTTAATTAAACCTTGCTTAATATTTCAGTATTTGAATACAACCACTTGTTTGGGGTTGGAAACTCTTTAAATAAAACAACTTCCTCCTGGTTACTTCACTTTAAACTAACATTTTAACTAAATATTCTCGTGATTTTCCTCGTGGGATCGATAACTCGGGGTTGAAATATTACCCTATATTACTTGAACCGTGCACTTGCAGTAACACGTAAGAATACGTGTCAAAGTTTTTGGCGCCGTTGCCGGGGACAACGGTAGATTGTTTAGTTAGAAATTAGTTTAGAGTTTTATTTTATCTTTATTTTTTTCACTATTTGCTTACCTCACGTGTGTGCTAGTGTTGTTTTCTCAGGTAGCGATGGCGGAAGGCCAAGGACTGATTAGCCTTACCACGTAGCAACTACAAGCTATGGTTTCTGCAGCCGTAGAGAAAGCAATGGAGGCAACATCTATACCACACCCGACCTTAATGCCATATAATCGTTCAGGGAAAGAAATAATCCAGGCATTTAGGCGAATCTTAAAGGAAGGGAGTCAGCCATTCTAGTGCCAGAGATTCAGGCAGAAACCTTATGCCTAAGCTGGACACAATTTAATTTTCTCAGGAACAGTGCACATTTGATGGTACGCATGAGGAAGACCCACATACATTCATGGGGATATTTCAGAGCCATTGTGGGCTAATCCGTTATAGTGGGGTCACTTCTGAAGCAATACGAGACATGCTCTTCCCTCATTGCCTCAAGGGAGCTGCGGTGGATTCTCTAGATTCTTTGCCATCCAACTCAATCAAGACATATGAAGAGTGTGCCTCCCAGTTCATGGGTAAATTTTTTCCCATCTCACACATGATTCAGCTGAAGAAAAAGATTTGGTCATTCGGGAAAAAGCAGCATGAATCTATGGTCAAAGCATGGGAGCATCTCAACTTCTTGCTACGCAAATTCCCCAACCATGGAATTGCCAAATCCCATATCATCCAGATATTCGATGATGCACTTGGAACGCTTGAAAAAGACAAGATTGACAGAGACGCTGGGGGCAATTTTTTGTTCAAATGCGATATGGAGGGTGCATATGAGCTGATGAGACGTGTGGTGGAACAAGAGGAGAGCTTGGATTATGAGTCCTAGCAGTAAGAACTGATGAAGCAAAATGCAATTGCTTATGGAACAGTTCAGGTGAATGCGGTGAAGGCAATGCATCAAGCAGCTGTTTCAGAGTTGCAGCAGCAACAACAAGAATTATATTCAAAGTTGGCTGAGATGAGAGGATAGATGAAAGTGATGGGTCAACATGTGATGACCATGATTTCCGAGAGCATTACTTCTGCAGTTGCACTCCGAGAAGCTCTAGCAATAGTTAAGGATCTTAAGCAGCAACTCGAACACAGAGCACGAGATTACACTGTTATTGCATCTGAGGAACATGTTCAGGCCATCACCACTCGCAGTGGTACAACACTCAAAGCCCCCCATACCATAGTCATACCAGAGCTGTAGAGTCAAAGGCTGAGGAGCATGAGGTTTTCGATTCTATGAAGACCCCTGTCATGGTCCTCTAATCAAAGGGCATGACTCAGCAGGATGAGGAGGAAGTCACTGAGGTACTACTTTCATCTCCTCCTTCATCTTCAGATCTTCCATACCCATTTCATAGTAGGAAGAAGAAGAATTACTCTGAGGAATACAGGCACTTTCTGAATGTCTTTTCTAAATTGCATAGAAATATTCTGTTGATTGAGGCACTTCATGCCTAAGTATGCGCGGTTTATTAAGATGCAGTCCTTCGAAAGAAAGCGGCGGATGAATTTCAGAGGGTGAATTTAGATGAACATGTTAGTTCTTGTGTGTTGCATGGGATACCTAAGAAGAAGAAGGATCCATGTAATTTTGTCAGTGAAGCTACATGGGTGATGCCTACACTGGGAGAGCTCTCTGTGATCTGGGAGCAATTGGGAATTTGATACCATTGTCGGTATTTAAAAAGCTAAGTGTGGGTGAGCCTTTGAAAACCTGGATCACTCTCCAATTTGCAGACAATTGATAGATTATAAGCTCTTTGGTATTAATATATGGATATATACAAAGGACGAGCTTTGGTTCCTTGATGATGAAAGCCAGAAAAAAAAGTATCAAAGCTTCAAAGCTTTGAGACATTGTAGTTGCCTTATATGTGTTTAACTGTTCTGTATTCTACAGGTCTATAAGTTGGTGTTTGGAAGGATTTCGTCATTCTCTATGATGTTCTGCAAATACTATGGAATTATGTTTTGGATGGTACAACACAATTTGCAGGACTGTGTTGGATTGGGAATCCAAGTTCATTTTCATAAATTAGCAGTCAAGCTTCAAAGCTTTGAGAATTTATGAGTACTTCTTACTGCTAAGTTCTTCTAACCAGATCTGTGTATGCAGGTCAATTCATTTGGTTTTATAACGTGTTATTAACTTATACTAGTCTATTAATACTTGTTTTATAATGGTTAATTGGATGAATAAGCTGTTTTTATTATCAGACAAAACTTAGCCTAATTTCTTCATGAACTGTCAGCATAATGCTGATTAGATCTTAATGCTAGTTTGTCTGGATATTGTTCGATATAGTTTGTTGAGTGTATGCAGGGTTTTTAGGTGTTCCAACGTTCATAAAAAAATCAGATAACTATCCAAGAATAGTTGTTGAAGGAAGCATATCAGGGGAGAGGATGTTTAGGCATTCAGTTCCTAAAATCTCTCAGGTTGTTGCAGGCTGTTACTTAAGGGATCAGTGTTTTTAATTTCAAAGAGAGACACACAAGGAGAGGCTGATCAACATGGGAATTGAAGTGTGTTACAAACAGGAGAGATCAGATCATACAATTCTTCAAATCATCAGGCATATTAACACTTCAGAAGCAAGATCATTCAACAGAGACTGAAGAACACTTCCAAGCATTATTGCTCATTTCCATTATGTGTTCTTCACACTTGTACTGAAATTGTATTATCTTTCTGTGTTCTTAAACCTCACAAACTTAGAAGTTTAGTTGTTCAATTAAACAACAAAGAGGTTCTTATTGTTTCAACAGGTTGTATCTGGAACAGATAGTTTGGGAACCACAAGCTGTATAGGTGAAAGCTAGCTCACTTAGGCTTGAGATCTAGGGCAAAATTTGGGTGATTAATAAGAAGTTGTGTTAGAATCCTGGAGGGATAAGATCCCTCAGGCAGAGACTAGGTCCAATTGTGACTGAACTCTGTAAAATCTTTGTGTTCTTGTTGCTTACTTTTATTATCTTTACATTCCAGTCTAAGCAGGAAGTTCCAAAGCTTTGGAGCTTTCCAAATATCAAAGTTTTGAAGCTTCTGTGTTCTGCAGTTATATCTCTAGTTTCTCAAATATTTTCCAAAGCTTTGAGATATCAACTGCATACTCTCTCTAAGTTTCAAAAGACTGTTTTTAAGCAAAAGTTGACATACTCTATTCAACCCCCCCATTCTAGAGTATTTAGACCCTGTTGATATACTTACATTACAAACTTTCAATTGGTATCAGAGCTTGGGTAACTGTTTAAGGATCTAACAATCTTGTTACAATGAGTAATGTAGGTGATGGAGGATTCTCACAGGGTAGAGAAGCTAATACACCTCCACTGTTCCGTGGTGATAACTTTGTGCATTGGAGGGCATTGATGAAAATGTTCATCATAGATCAAGACATGGAGCTATGGTCTATTGTTGTGAATGGTCCAAACTTGTTCTATAATACTTCTGATGGAATCAAAACTGTCAAATCAGAGGAAGATCTCTCAGTTAGTGAAATGGAAAAGGTATCAAAAACTTACAAAGCTTTGAACTTATTTTATTATGCTCTTAGTGAAGATGAGTTTAACAGGATATCCAACAGCAAGAGTGCAAAAGAGATATGGGATAAGCTAACTGTTACTTATGAAGGAACTAGCCAAGTCAAGCAGAAAAAGATCAATATCTTTTTGAGACCGTATGAACTGTTTAAGATGAATTATGTTGAATCCATCAAGGACATGTTCAAAAGGTTTACAGATATTGTGAACAACTCGGAATCTTTGGGAAAAGCTTTCTCAAATGAAGAAAAAGTCAGGATGATACTCAGAAGCTTGCCAAAAGCTAAATGGGATCCCCAAAAAACTAAAATTGAGGAAGCTCATGATTTAAGCATCTTGGAACTAGATGATCTGCAAGGAAAACTGCTCACTCATGAGATCTCAATGAAGGAGGTAGATGGTGACATGAGTGACAAATTCAAGAACCTGGAACTCAAGGAAAAGGACAATGAGAAATCTCAAAGTCTTGAACAGGAGGATGATGATGATGATGAAGAAGCCTTAGCCTTGATTTTCAAAGCCTTGGCCAGAATTCTGAAAAAGAAAAGAAACTTTGGAAACAAGGACTATAACAAGGATATTCAGATCCTCAACTAGCAAGGATCAGAAAGTTAAATCATCTTCACATTCATATAAACCTAAAGTTATGAATTGCTATGAATGTGGAGATGAAGATCATCTGGTAAGTGATTGCCCTCCAAAGAAGAAAAGCATGCAATTTCGTAAGAAGGAAAATGACAACAGAAGAAAGAAGGCAATGGTAGCCTCATGGAATGATTCAGACTCTTCAGACTCCGATTCTGATGAAGATCAAACCAATCTCTGTGTGATGGCTGAACATAAAGAAGATCACTCTACAAAGCACTTGAATTGTTCTCATCTCTTTCAGGTTTGTCCCCAAATTTGGATAAGAGTAATCTATTCTTTTCTGATGTGGATGATTCTGTTAAAGAACAGTTGAGAGGGCTCTTTGGATTTGTTGTTGGCCAACTCTCAGTGAGGTATTTGGGGGTCCCCTTGATAACAACAAAGCTTACCTCCATAGATTGTGTGACACTCACTGATAGAATCGCCTCAAGAATCACTTCTTGGCCTGTAAAGTATCTCTCCTTTGCTGGGAGGCTCCAACTTATTAAATTAGTGTTATTTGCTATTCAATCCTATTGGGCTTCAATCTTAATTTTACCTGCTAAGGTGCATAAAGATATTGAACAACTGTTGAGGATGTTTCTGTGGTCAGGGGCTACTATGAAAAAGTCTGGTGCTAAAGTTGCATGGGTTGATGTATGTCTACCACAATCAGAAGGAAGCCTGGGGATAAAAAGAACTAAAGAGTCGAATAAAGCTTTAGTGACAAAAAACATTTGGAAACTTCTCTCAAGAACACCGGATGCATTGTGGCCTTGTTGGGTGGCAAATTACTTACTGAAATATAAGTGTTTCTGGAAACTAAAGTGCCCCACAAATGCTTCCTGGTTTTGGAGGAAAGCACTGGGTCTTAGAAGTGAATTAAAACACCATCTGTTTTGGAAACTTGGTAATGGTGATTTAGTGTTTTTGTGGTGGGACTACTGGCTAACTGAGGGGAGGATTATGGATCAATTTTCTGAAAGGTTGATTTATGATTCAGCAATTCCACATTTTTCCTTGATAGCACATGATCAAATTATTTGGCCAAGTGTGCATAACATTGATATCCAGGTGCTGAAATGCCAATCTGATGTGTTGAGATTTTGCACAAGTGATAAAGATGAATTAATGTGGTTGGATGGTTCTTGCTCAAGCTTCTCATCTTCAGGTGTTTGGCAATATCTAAGATCCAAAGGAACACTTGTTGCTTGGCATAGCCTCTGCTGGTTCCCCAAAGCTGTTCCTAGGTTCAACTTTCTTTTCTGGCTTGCCATTAATTGTAAGCTCTCAACAGGAGATAGGCTTATAGCTTGGGGGGGGGGGGTAACTCAATCAGCTCCTAGTTTACTATGTAAGTCAGCACCAGAGGACCACACTAATCTCATCTTTTCTTGCTACTTTACTAATGAGGTTCTTAGCTTCTTTGAGGCTTTATTTTCTTTCTCTGTTCCCTGATTGGCTTGAACACAGATTGTGGATGATCTCTCTAACAGGTGGAGTTCAAAGATTTTGAAGAATTCTATGTTCAAGAGAATTGTTTCAGCTGTTGTGTACTACTGTTGGAGAGAGATAAATTCTAGATTTCACACCAAATGTTCACTTCCTGCTGCAGCAATCATCAGAGTGATCAGAAGTGTTGTTATGGTTGAAGGCTTTGATGTCCATTGATGCAGTTCCAATTGGAATGTTGGCTGGGGATTTACCCCTACCATTCCTTGTACTGTTCACTTAATTGAATGAGTTTGATGTAACTGGTATGGATATTCAGTTGTTAGGTATTGATCTTGTTGTAACTTATGTTGTTGATGTATACTGTTAATTACAGTTAGTTGTGCCATCTTGGCTTGTATAGGACTACTCATGCTTTGTCACGTGTTCTTGTCTTTTAGTTTTGAGATACTCCTCTCAAACCCGCTCTTAGTGTGGTCTAGCTTTGTTATTGTTTTGGGCAGTGGGTATGTTCCACTTGCTCATCCTGGGGTATGCCCCTTGTAGTTATGTAATTTTTTCCTTTAATTCAAAATTTAAATGTTACCAAAAAAAATAAGATCACTCTATAGAGAAGTCAATTGAAGATATGGTAAAGATTCTTTTATCTAGTCCTTCTGATGTACTGCCTGAAATCTTCAAAAGTATGTTTTTGAATGAGGAAAGTTACAGGAGTGAGACTGATTCCTTGAAAGTAAAGGTTCATGAGCAAGCAAAGGAAACTTTAGATTTGGTTTTCAAAAAAATGTCTTGAATCTACTAAGTTGAAAATTGATAGTGACTTCAAAGCCTTGGACAGCAGATTCAAAGCTTTGAAATCACAAGTCAATGAAGTTGTTGATCAAAACTTTCTTTGAATTGATAAATATGTTCATCTAAAGAGTCATTCAGATGATTTAGAACAACAAAACATTTCATTGACTAGTAAGCTTCAAGAATCCAAGAAAATTCTTTCAAACTTTGCTGGCTCATAACATAAGCTAAATCTTATGCTTGGAGGAGGTATGCATTCTGTATACAAAATTGGAATTGGTTATAATCTAAATTTTCCAAAAAGAAACCAAACCACATTTGTAAAATCAGGGAATTTGAGATGAGCTTAATTGGAGAACTACATTTCTTTCTTGGACTCCATGTACATCAAATGAAGAAATGAATATTTGTGCATCAAGGAAAATACACCAAGGACTTGTTAAATAAATATAACATGTCTCAGTCCAAGGTAGTTAAGGCTCCTATGAGTTTATCATTATCCTCATACAAGGATCAAGTGGTAAGAGTGTGAATTAAAAGGATTATAGAGGTATCATTGGTTCATTTCTATAATTTACTGCTAGTAGACCAGACATTATGTTTAGTGTATGTATGTGTGCTAGATTTCAAGCAGATCCTAAAGAAAGTCATTTGAGTGCTGTGAAAAGGATTTTCAGATACTTGAATGGAACCAAAGACGTGGGGCTTTGGTATCCAAGAAGAACTAACTTTATGTTGAGTAGTTATTCAGATTCAGACATTGCATGTTACAAAGTAGACAGAAAGAGCACTTCAGGATGTTGCCAATTTCTTGGTTCATCACTGATTAGTTGACATTCAAAGAAGCAAAATTCAGTAGCTCTATTAACTGCAGAAGATGAATACATTGCAGCTGGAGCCTGTTGTTCTCAGGTTTTATAGATTGCTCAACAGCTAAGAGATCGTGGATATGAATTCAGAAATGTGGCTATTAACTGTGACAATACGAGTGCCATTTCTATATCAAAGAATCCGGTTCCGCATTCAAGGACAAAGGACATAGATGTTAGACATCATTTTCTTAGAGATCATGCTAAAAAAGGTGATGTTGTTCTATCTTTTATTTCTACTACTATGCAAATAGCTGATATTTTCACTAAACCATTGTCATATGAGAGGTTTGCATCCCTAAGGCTTGAATTGGGTATGTTAAACAAGTATGCATTGGTTTAGGGGAAGTATTAGTTTCTATGTATGTTATGTGTGTAAATCTCAAAGCCTTGAGATCATACTTAGCCTTGAAAGTATGCCTCAAAACTTTGAAGATTTATGTTTTGTTCTGAAAATTCTCAAAGCTTTGAACTACTGTTCAGCAGCTTTGATTAAGTGGATATGCATTTTATTAAAAATGGATCATGGAATATTTTGTAATATCTTTTTAGATAATTACATAATATTTCAAATGTTCAGAGATTTTGACAAAATATCCCAAAAATATCTCATGAAATCTTTTACAATCTGATTTGCATGCAATCCCCTTTTAAATCAAAATCTTCTACCTACTTAAGCCAACTTTAGGGCTTATTTTGTTCATTCTCACATCTCTTCTCTTCATATCTATCTCTCTCTCTTTCTCTCTCTCAAACCCTCTCAAACGCTAACCACAATGGGGCGTAAATCTGAGAGGATCAAGCAACAAGTACAGACTTCCACAAAGAGGACAAACAGGAAGGCTAACAGGAAGATCACCACTCATGGATCAGATTCAGAAGAGACATCTAGTGTCCATGAGACTTCACCTCCCTCAAATAAGATCAATAAGGGAAATGAATTTCAAGAAGAACCAGAGGCTGGGTCAGAATCTGAGTCTGCAACAGAAGAAGTGGTGAAGATCAAAGAACAGGGGAGTAAGGATCAGGGAGAGAAATGAAGCAAAAAGAATAAGGAAGTGGCTGAAGGGAAAAGTGAGAAGAAGAGTGTACCGTCTTCAAAGGAAAAGAAAGATGATGAGAAGAAGGATGAAAGAACTCCAGAGAAGAAGAGAGTGAAACACAGTGCAGTAAAGACCAAGAACGCTATAAATTTTGATAAGAACGTTTTGCCAGATTCTTGGTTTGTCAATTCAGATGTTAAGACTGTGTAGATGGATGGGTATGCATCATTCAAGATATCTTTCTGTAGTCTAATTAGTACTGAGTTATTAGATTTATTGGACTAAGACTACATTAAGAAATTAAGAGAATCATCTGTTGGGAGTTTGTTAAATCCATCATCTAAGGCTTACCCTTGGCTAACTAGGCTTTTTTATCTGAACTTGGTTCAAGAATTGGATGATAGTGAAAATTTCACTATGACATCTAAAGTTTGATATTAATTTGGACCATAGGGTTTTTTCCAAAGTCTTGGGAGTTCCTAGAAAATATAGGATTGATGATCATCCTGATAGGAGATTTTAGAGAAAGCCAAAGCCTTGTTTTTCTTGGAGGGAACCCCTACTGGACCAAAACAGTTAACACATTCTGTGTTTACTTGTGATGTCAAATGTGTAGTTCCCAGGGAGTATCCCAAATAATTGATTACAAATAGGGTGTTGATCCTTATGTATCTAATATGTCAAGGGTTTTAAGTTTATCTCCCTACTGTTGTGATGGAGCATATGGTTTACTGTGGCACTAGGACTAGGAACAATTCCCTGCCTTGTGCCAATATGTTACCTTTGTTTTTCAAACACTTTGGAGTCCCTTTGGAAGATGAGGAGAAGATTACAACTGGTTTTGGGTCGGTGGATGATGCATCTCTTCAAAGGATTGGGATAGTTCAAACTGTCAAAGGAAAGTGGAAATTCTATTCTGAATTGAGTGCTAAGGAATTGAAGGAGAAGGAGTTTATCAAACCTAGAGCTGCTACAACCCCCAAAGTGTCTGGTAATTTGGATTTTTTCTCAAATACTGGATAGGGTTGAGATTTTAGAATATGGAGTGGAGGATTTGAGGCAAAGGTTATTTGACCTATCTACTGACTTCACCAAGTTCAAAGGTTTGGTGAACAACAAGCTTGATGTCATCATCAAAGGTTTGAACCTGGAGAAAATACCCTCTTCAGAGAGAAGAGACACTATCATTAATTCAGATGAGATAATTAGAGAAGTTATAAAGAGGCAGAAGAAGAAGAAATCGGTCCCTATTGTTCTTGCTTCGAAGGATATTTTTGAGCAATCTGAGGATGAGGCTGGTGGTGAGGAAACAGCTGCAGAGACTGCTGAGAAAGAAGCTGCTAAAGTGAATGAGGTTATTGATGAAGGGATGGCAAACATTCAATCTGAAACTGAGGAAGCACAGGGTGAAGAAGCTGATGAACAAGTTGAACAGAAAGAAGAACAAGCTGAAGCTGAAGGAGAGTCAGATGCTGAGATAGGTGAAGAAGATCAAGAAGAGGTTCAAGACAAGGGAAAGGGAAAAGCTAAGCATGGAAAGAAATCTGCAAAGTAGGGTGCTCAAGCTGAATCTTCAAAGCCTTGAAACCTATCTTTCTTATTCTTTCAATCTTTTCTTTCTTCCAAGTCCTGAAGTGCTTAAAGTTTTGTTTTCTTTTTAAAACACTCTGAACAAGGTCCTACATTCCTTCTACTCTTTTTATGAAAGTCAAAAAGGGGGAGAAGATTATTTGTGTTTTGAGTTTTCGATAAGTCTTGTAATACTTTTGGATATTGTAGGATGCTGGTTCTTGCCTTTTTGCTATAAGTTAAGATTGGTTGTTTTGCTAATTGTATTGCCATGATAAGTTAAGACTGCTTAGTTTGGTTTTATTACTGGTATTTCAGAATCACTTGTGTTTTTGAGTTGCAGGGAAAGATTCAAAAATTTCTGGACTTCAATTATAGTGTTTTGTCTTTCATCAAGGGGGAGATTGATAGATCAGAAGCTCTTTGGTATTAATATATGGATACATGCAAAGGAGGAGCTTTGGTTCCTTGATGATGAAAGCCAGAAACACAAGTGTCAAAGAGAGACACACAAGGAAGGCTGATCAACGTGGGAATTGAAGAGTGTTACAAACAGGAGAGATCAGATCATACAATTCTTCAAATCATCAGGCCTATTAACAATGTAGAAGCAAGATCATTCATCAGAGATTGAAAAACACTTCCAAGGTTTATTGCTCATTTCCATTATGTGTTCTTCTCACTTGTACTTAGATTGTATTATCTTTTTGTGTTATTAAACCTCACAAACTTATAATTTTAGTTGTTCAATTGAACAACAAAGAGGTTCTTATTGTTTCAACAGGTTGTAGCAGGAAGTAGATAGGTTGGGAACCACAAGTTGTATAGGTGATAGGTGTATTGTTTTGATCATGGATACGTGGAGGAAAAAAGAAAAATATCCATTCAAGACCCTCCAAGGATCATAGGAAGAGAATCATAACGATGGTAAATGAAGAAACAAGTAACACACCTTAGAGATCTCCTGTGATGACTTCTAACGTGAATTGTGTCATGTCTCTACGGTTGATCCACGCCTAGGGTTGATGTCTAGATATTCCTTCTCCTTTGTGCTAGCTTGGACCGGAGGAAGAGAAAGAAGAAATCACGCAATGAGGATCAAAGAGAGGGCTCGGCCTCTCTTTGTGGCCGACGGCTAGGGGACGGACGGCTAGGGGCGGTCGTCCTCTAGCTTGTCTTTCTCTCTCTCCTTTGTTTCTCTCCCACTCAACTTATGTTATGAGCATTTGTGTGGGAAGGAAGCTAGGATTACCAATTATATAGTCCAACAACTCCTTGTCAACTACCTAAAGCCCTTCGTAATCCAACATGAGTTCGGATTAGTCCCTTCCTTGCATATTAGTCCTACTAATTTTGCAAGGTGTTGCAAAGTGATCCTTTTAATTAATTAATCATATTAATTAATTCTCAAATCTAGTTCAACCCTATGTAGCGTGTGACCCCATAGGTTCTATCTAGTTGGTAGCAACAATTTGCTAATATGAAGCGGTCTCTAGCAAGACATCCATTCTAGCCAACTAATAGAATAGTCATCCGACAAACCTTGTGCAAGTAATTGTCTCATCCCTTTGTCTCCATATCCAGACTGGACAAGAGAAATACAAGTCACGGTCGTATATCCAATCCATAGTTTCTCGATCCTGGGAATAGCCTTATTCGTGCAAATAACATCAATATCCCATATTGATTTATTTGCGTCTGGCCAGACATTCCATAAGCACTATCCCTCGAGTGCCTCGGATATTTGCACCTGTTATGTGGGAGGTACAAATTATATCAACATCTACTACGATTTCTAAGCTTGCTTCTTATTGTACCCGGTACGCGCCTTTATGGCTACCTAGTTACGGTGTAGCGTTTGACGCTATCAAAATCACAATAATCAACAACTAGATAATCTAGTGACTTCAAGTCTAAGGATGACAATACCGTTTTCACCACGAGAAGCGCTTGTGACTCAACATAACATGCATGTAGCCTTCTTGGAGATGGGTCAATCCAGTATGCCATTACCCCAAATGCATACCCATGTGTTGGATCGTGATATCTCCATATCAATCCAACCCCATACTAGTTTATAGATGATTGTCCCATTTAATCATTATAATGGACTAGGGATATTTAAGATAAACAACACAATTGTAAATCAAAGGACTTCATTATTTTAATTATCCAATAAATAATACAATGAATATTCTAGCCAAAATAAGTTTATACTAAACTAGATTGCCTCTAGGGCATCTATTCCAACAGTCTCTCACTTGCACTAGAGCCAATCTGATGCATCCCGTATGCCAATGCTCCTAGTGTTCCCTTCATGCTTGCGCTGAACAAGCGGCTTTGTAAGTGGATCTGACAGATTCTCATCTGTAGGAATCTTGCATATCCGAACGTCTCCTCTATCGATAATATCTCGAATAAGATGGAACTTCCTGAGCATGTGTTTGGATTTATGTTGTGACCGGGGCTCCTTTGATTGCGCGATCGCCCCAGTGTTGTCACAGTACAACTCTACTGGATCCGCAATGCTAGGAACCACACCAAGTTCATAAACAAATTTCCTAATCCAAACAGCTTCTTTTGCTGCGCCATTCGCAGTAATGTACTCAGCCTCTGTTGTAGAATCAGCCACCGTCTCTTGCTTGGAACTCTTCTAGCTCACCGCTACTCCACTCAGGCAAAAAACATATCCCGATTGTGATCTGAAAACATCTATTTGGGTTTGGAAGCTTGCATCCGTGTAACCCCTTCAACGCAACTCTTCCTCACCACCAAATATCAAGAATGCATCCTTAGTTCTTCACAAGTACTTAGTATGTTCTTGACTACAATCCAGTGACTCTCACCTGGATTGGACTGGTATCTGCTTGTCATACTCAATGCATATGACTCATCTGGTCTAGTACATAGCATGGCGTACATGATAGATCCTATGGCCGAGTACTCATGCGTTCCTTCTCAATCTCATTTGAAGGACAATCACTCTTCAAAAGAGTGATTCCATGCGACATGGACAAGAATCCCTTCTTGGAATCTTGCATGTTGAACCGTTTCAACACCTTGTCAATATATGTACTTTGAATTAGGCCTATCAGTCTTTTAGATCTATCTCTATAGATCTTTATACCAAGTATATAGGCTACTTCCCCTAAGTCTTTCATTGAGAAACATTTTCTTAGCCAATATTTAACAGATTGCAGCATGGGAATGTCGTTTCCAATGAGTAGTATGTCATCCACATACAAGACCAGAAAAGCTATAGAGCTCCCACTAACCTTCTTGTAGACACAAGAATCATCTTCGTTTCTGATGAAACCAAACTCTTTGAATACTTCATCAAAACGTCAATTCCAATTCCTGAAGCTTGCTTCAATCCATAAATGGATCATTGCAGATTACAAAATATGTTGGCTTGCTTTGGATCTTCAAAACCCTCAGGCTGTATCATATACACGTCATCGAGGAGATTCCCATAGAGGAATGCTGTTTTGACATCCATCTGCCAAATCTCATAGTCGTAGTATGCTGCAATAGCAAGTACGATTCGGATGGATTTGGTCATAGCGACTGGTGAAAAGGTTTCATCATTGTCAATATCATGAATCTGTCTGAATCCTTTAGCCACCAATCGGCCCGTATAGGTAATCACATTACCATCCATGTCGATCTTCTTCTTGAAGACCCACTTGCACCCTATGGGTCGCGCCCCTATGGGTGGTTCCACCAAAGTCCATACATTGTTGGTATACATGGATTCCATCTCGGATCTCATGGCTTCAAGCCACTTCTAAGAGTCTGGCCCTTTCATGGCCTCTTCATAGGTAGTAGTCTCATCATCTATGAGCATCGTGTCACCAGTCTCAGTCACGAGAAGTCCATACCTCTCTGGATCCTGACGCACTCTACTAGATCTACAAAGTTCTTGTGCTATTTGAACAGGTTGCTCCACAACTACTTGTGGTTCCTGCTCATGTTCCATAGTAGGATCAATGCTTTGTGGTTCTTGAATTTATTCAAGTTCTACAGTAATTCCACTTGCTTCTTTAGAGACAAATTCTCTTTCTAGAAACACGCCGGACCGAGCAACAAACACTTTGTTCTCGGTTGGATTGTAGAAGTAGTAACCCTTAGTTTCCTTAGGGTACCCGACAAACTTACACTTATTCGACTTGGGCCCTTACTTGTCTGATTGTAAACGCTTTACATAGACATCACAACTCCAAATCTTCATGAACGACAGTGTGGGACGCCACCCACTCCACATCTCATGTGGTGTCTTCATGACTGATTTAGATGGAACACGGTTGATGGTGAAAGTTGTACTTAATAAAGCATATCCCCAAAATGATAATGGAAGATCGGTTTGACACATCATATATCGCATATCCAATAGTGTTCGATTCCTCCTCTCGGACACACCATTCTATTGTGGTGTTCCGGGTGGAGTGAGTTGGGACACGATCCCACACTTTCTAAGATAGTCGTCAAACTCTTGGCTTAAGTATTCTCCTCCATGATCCGATTGTAGAGCCTTGATAATTTTGCAAAGTTTCTTCTCTACTTCACTCTTGAATTCTTTGAACCTTTCAAAGGATTCAGATTTGGCCTTCATAAGGTATTGAAATCCATATCTACTGAAATCGTCAGTAAATGTGATGAAGTAGACGTAACCACTCCTGGAAGGCGTGGCAAATGGTCCACATATATCAGTATGCACGAGTGCCAATTGCTGACTAGTCCTTTCACCATTCTTATTGAAAGGGGACTTTGTCATTTTTCACAATAAACAAGCCTCACATGTCTCATATGATTCAAAATCAAATGAGTCTATAAATCCATCCTTATGGATTCTAGATACACGTTTCTCGTTTATGTGGCCTAAACTACAGTGCCATAAGTAAGCGGGATTCAAATCATTTATTTAATCCTCTCAGTATTAATGTTGTAGACATGATTGCTTAAATCAAAGACGTACAGTCCAATAAATAATTGCACACTACAATAGTGAAGATTATTAAAATAAATGGAACAAAAATTTTTCTTCATTGAAATAATAAAACCTTCCTTGTCCAAAAAAGAAATAGAAATAATATTTCCGCTCATAGTAGGCGCAAAATAGCAATTATTTAATTCTAAAACTAATCCTGAAGGCAGAGACAGCTCGTACACGCCTACGGCTAATGCAGCAATATTTGCTCCATCCCAACGCGCATTTCTATCTCCCCTTTAGCCAACCTTCTACTTCTCTTTAGATCCTGCACATTTCGACAAATGTGAGATCCACATCCAGTATCCAATACCCATGACGTGATAGTTAAATTGTCATCTACAAAAAAAATACCTAGTGGTGGTGGAATCACTATTCCAAGCCTCTTGTCCTCCCGATATTTTGGGCAGTTCCTCCTCCAGTGTCTAGGCTGACTGCAGTAGTGACATTCACCTTTAGTCACACATTTGGCAATGCCACCAACAGGCATAAGGGAAGGTTCCTTGGACTTGGCAATTGGCTTTGCCTTTGCCTTTGGAGGATGGGGCAAACATTTTGCCCTTTCCTTTATGCACCATCATAATGACCTTTCCCTTACCCTTGTTGATGCTTTGTTCAGCTGTCCTCAACATATTGAGTAAATCTGGCAGTGGTTTCACGATCTCGTTCATGTTATAGCTCATGATGAACTGTGCATAACTCTCAGGCAACGATTGAAACACGAGATCGGTGGCCAACTCTTGGCCGAGCAGGAACCCTAGTCGCACAAGATTCTCCAAGTACCCGATCATACGGAGTACATGACGTCCCACAGGGTTTCCTTCAGCCAGATGACATTTGAACAATGCCTTAGAAACTTCATATCTCTCAACCATTGCCTGCTCTTGGAAGAGCTGCTTTAAATGTTCGATCATATCGACTGCATTCATGTTCTCATGTTGCTTCTGAAGCTCAGAGGTCATGGTGCAAAGCATGAGTTAGGCCACATCATTAGCATCATTAAAACGCTTCTGATACGCCTTTAGGGCTGCAGGAGTATTGTTTTCTGGACCTGATGGAACTTGCTCCTCTATTGCGTACAATTTCTTTTCTTGCTTGAGAACTATTCTCAAGTTTCTGTACCAGTCAAGGAAATTGGTTCTAGAGATCTTGTCCTTCTCAAGGACAGAGCGTAGGTAATGTTGTGAACTCGATGAGTTATTTGCCATTTGGAATTCTACAAAAGGAAAATATGCAAGTTTTTAGTATTTGTGAACTTTTGACTATATTCAAGAATTGCTAGTTTATTAAATATAGCTCCCAATATTTTTCTACGGATTAATAACCCTCAAGATATTGAAAATATCCTTATATTTTATAGTGGGCCAAGATCCATGTTTCATCTCCTCTTGAGCTTGCTTTGGCAAGTCACCCAAAATTTGACTACCTTAGGTAGGAACAATTCCAATTGCATCCCATGCAACTCTTGGTTCAATTGGGAAAATAACTCCTTATTTATCCATCTGCATGGATATTCCCAATTGATTGCCTCTAGGTTTTAATCATATTAATAACCCAGTTGTGTCAAACCTCTTATTTAAACAATTGCACATTACTTGCTTGTGCCATCGCACCACACCATTATGAACCAAGTTGCCTTGCTTTGGCATGAACGAGCTTGATAAATCATGATGATGATGAGTGTTTAAATAACGAGAAGACAAAACACAATATTTGAACTTTGAGGGATTTTAAAATTAAATTTTAATTGTTTTGTTGATCCATATCATTTGATCTATCTATTTTGAGTTTGGGCACAACTCCAAATAATAAATCCCGGTTGTTAATTATCTTATTATCCTAATTGCATGCATCATCCATACACCAATCACAAAATAATAAGACAAAAAATGAACAACCACAAAATTAAAAAAACGTGATATGGATATGGCCTTTTCTAGACTAAGATATTCCCAAGCCAATGGGAATATCTATGAACCCTAAAAGCAAACACTTCTCCATGCGGCTTCATCTTTTGGTCCATCCTTCATGGTCTTGTGGAATGCTTCATGCTCCATGCTCCATCTTTTGTGGCTTCTTTGTCTTTGGGCTTCTTTTCTCCAGTCTTGGCTATCAATCTATTCTATCTAGCACTAGATAACGACTATACTAAATAAAATAAATCTCACAAGTTGAAAAAAAAATCGGCTCGCAGGCCGTAAACCCTAATTAATTATTACATCAAATTGATCGGCTCGCAGGCCGTAAACCAAACCACAAAATTAAACAATAACATAAAACCACATCCTAAGGCCATATCCAACCACCATGCAATTTGCACATAAACAGTTAAAATCCAATTTTAACGCGCTTGGTCCATTTTAATTGATTTTAGGATTACTAAGGTTAAAACGGTCCAAGGGTCCCACCAATATATGGCCGGACCACCTTGGAGCCGCCATGGGCCGAGCCTAGGAAAGGAACAAGACATCAGCGGTGCACGCACATGAAGCGGTGCTTCAAATTCAGCATAGGAAAGCAAAACTGGAAGCGGCATAATATGCCAGATCACCCTCATGAGGTGGCAGAGGTAATGGGGTCGGGCTGTCGACCTTAAATTACAAGCGTTTCTTGGGAGGCAACCCAATGTAGAGTAGGATGTTATTCATGTTACTTTGTGCTTTTGAGTTCTCCATATTTGATTGTGAGAGGTGAGATAAAGTGCTTTTAATATTTCCTATGAGTGTGCAGGACACATGTACCGTAGACTACTCGGGATTCCCCTTCTTGATGCATGTGCACGATATTGCACGCAAAATAAGGAACAACTGGCTAATCTGAAGAATTGTGCATGATAGAGAAGTTACTCGAGGTCGAGTGATTGATTATTTTTTAAGATCATGGCAGCGAGTTGTTTTACCGGGTTTGCACGTAATGGAATCCGGAGCGGAAGTTATGATTCAAGAGCTTAAGTGGCGAGATTCATGCACACGAGAGCAAATTTAAGAAGAAATGGAAATTCCCCAGACTTCGGGAATTTCCAATAAAAAATGGATTCCTCGCTGTTAATTGAGTTCATCGGTGCAAGAATCGAGGAAATCGGATGCCGGATGAAGAAATTGGATCAAAATCAAAAAGCGCGTGAGAAGCCAAGGCCGAAATACCCTCCATTTCGGGCCGAAATGGACACTTAGAAAACTTTTTCGACCCCATTTCGGGCCGAAATAAAAAGAGCCATATGTTTTTAAAATCAAGAACCATTTCGGGCTGCAATGGGGGGTCCATTTTGGGCCGAAATGCATTTCGGGTCGAAATGGGTCGGGCTACACTCTAAGTGGGGGTATTTTTTTCATTTTGGGAGGGGTATAAAGCTCAAAAACCGGCCAAATAAGCTTCTCAAGACCCCATTCGGATCAAACAAAGCTTTCTTCATGTTCTTCTCAAAAACTCAAGAACACAAACCCACTCAAAACCCAAAACTCATCCAAATCAATATTTTTTTTTAAATTGACTCCTTGCAAGCCGTCTACAAGATTAATTATTGGGGGGTTTGAGAGATAGTGAGTAGTTTGAGGATGGGGGGAATTAAAGAGGAAGAGCTCCAAGAACAAAAAAATTCCGATTCGTCGACTTGGAGTTGGATTCGGCCAAAGCTCAAGAAGAGGCTTTCGACGGGGACATGGAGGAGAATGAGGAGGTATACTTCTCTCAACTTCCTCAACTTTTCGGAAAATTTGGTCGACCGATTCGGTCCTTTCTTAACCAATTTTCGCGAAACCAATCCCGTAAGAATGATACTCCGGGACCGTATGTACCATATTCTCTCTCTCGCTTTAAACTTCTTGTTTAGGCACTTCTAGGGATTCTATTTCTTACGAATTTCACTTTCTCTTTAATTGTACCCCGGGTTACTTGGTGTAGTCACTCTAGGCGAAATGCTCTGCAACACTTGACTTTTTAGCTCTTTCTTCCTCACACTAGGGGATCATGTCATTTGGGGGGACACTCTAAATTCATTGAGGACAATGATTATATCAAGTGTGTGTGTGTGTGTGTGGGGGGGGTTACATATATCATTGCTAGCCTAAACTTGCATAACCATGTTACATATAGATTAGTGAATCCGTTTGCACGTAGGTGTCAGAGTTAGGATTGTATGTGCACGTTTAATTATTGCATTGTATATATATTGTTGACACTTTTAATTATTGAGTCCACCTACTCATATGTGTTGTTAATCGAGTTGGCCCAAGCATATACAGTTAGGAAAATTAAATTAAACAAAAAACAAAGAAAAAAATTAAGAAATTGAAAAAATCCTAAAAAATGTTTTTTTGGAGAAAGGGCAATTGAAGAGAGTGAATGTGGAGAGGGCTTAATGATATAATTCCTTAAGCAGCTTCGTCGGACCGAGGTAGGGAATCTCAACGTTATAGCCCTAAATGTATTGCGTTGCCTGTTTATATGCTAGTCGTTGTACTGCTTAGATATATTCATTATAATTGCTAAATTGCCATTACTGTGTCGATGTTATACCTGATTATTGTGAATTTGCAAATTGATATATGATTCATGTGGAGATGATGTCAAATTGTTATTTGAGTATTTGAATCATACAGAGATGCTGCTGAAATTGCTGTTCGAATATACTGTTGATATTCGTGACTATGCTGGATACATGCTATCAACTGTGTTGATTGTTGATATGCTGTTAGCATGATGATATTATCGATGTTGATGTTCATGCACGATTTGCATGTGAAATTAAATATGAAAGTGGAAAGATAAAATGGACGGGGTTAGGGATTGGACATCCCTTGGGTCAAAGACCCTGATTGCACCCGAGGCCTGGTGCAGAAAGCACTGCCGGCTTGATGGCAGGTGGGGCACTCCGCTCCCAGTTGAGAGTACGTATGCGGAGGGCGGCTGACTCACTCCGGGCTGCGACCGCGCATGTGAGCACCTACGAAGATATGAGGTAAGGTAGACGCGATAATCTGGAGTAGGAAGGCTATAGACTAATGCACTTGAGAATTGCGAGTAGCTGCCTCTCAGGCTAGTTATCCTACTAGCGCTACACCACCGTCACTTAGATAGTCGTCAACCCTCCTCGTAGTGGAAACGGAACAGCTGTGTAAGTGATGTTTATGGGGACCTAACGTCCCGTCTCCATCTCCTAGGTCCACTAGTTACCCCAATTTGATCCATTTACCCCTTTTATTCACAGCCTCTAGCCTAGGAAGTCGTTCATTTGTGACTTGCATCACTAGTTAGAATGGTCCCTTCCTATGCGTCATGATAGAGGGATTCAAGTTAGGGAGGTTCGTTGAGGGTGAGCTGATATTATATATCTTAAGTGGATTCTCTTACATCTCATATTTTTGAGGGGATGTGAGGGTGAGTTATAGACGGCAGCAGACTTCGGTGTGGCGATGAGTCGTGTCCTTACACCACGATCACATGTGGAGACTCATATTGCGTGGTATTCTTTCTGCACGATACGGGGTGGGGGTTGATTCATCTTATAGGAGGTCGTGATGGGTTTTTCATTCATATTCTCTATATCTTAAGTGATGAGGAGGATTGGTTGGAAATATCACGTTTTTACTTTGACTATCGAGTTTTTCATATGGTTTACATCGAGTGTGGGGGTGTCGACATCTATTTTGATTACATCATTGATTTAACACGTTCCACCCCTACGTTATTTTCTTTGACGAATTGCTCTCCTCGGATATTTACTACTATTATGAGCTCCATGTGATTTATTGCGTTGAAAAAAAAGAAGAAAAAAAAGAAATTAGAAAAAAATAGATATTGAAAGTGAAAGGAATAAAGGAGCAAGCTTGAAATTGAAGACCGTGGAGATAAGCTATTGTTCGAGATCACTTCTTCACATTTGTGGCCGCGAGAAAGGCGTTGTACCAAGATTGAGGGAATGAGGGCCGAAGTAGTTAGATTCGGTGGGGTTCCTTAGATTTAAGTGAGGGAGTGTGAGAATCGGGTTTTGTGAGTGATATCATGACGTCTAGGACTACGCTTCTAAATATCCTATCCTACCATTCTTAAGCCGTTAACAATTTAACCCGTTGATTAATAGCTCAGATGGTAAGTGCTAGGGATACGTTTGATGAGTGTGCGGAAGAAACTTATTTAGTGTTCGTGCCTGTTCTGTTTGACGAAACTGGCCGCAAGCTCTACCGATCACCGGAGTTATAGAATCTCCAAGGGGATATGAGAGCCTTATGACATGCCGGTTTACTTTTCGAGATTGCCCGATCTATAACCAAAAAGATTTTTTTAATAAATATTGTTCTTTAGTTCGTTGCATTGTTCATACTCAAGTTGCATTGTTTAAAGTCATGTAGATTGCATAGTTCGGTGTTTGAGTCGTTGTTTCCAAGGCAAAGTAAAGATATTTGTGAGCCTTTGAAGCAAGTGTTGCTCGGGACGAGCAAGAAGGTAGTGTGGGGGAATTTGATAGCTCCTTTTATGAGCTATATATAATTGTTAATTTCTACATTATCATGAGATATTTGAGCTTAAATTCAGAGAATATGAGTTGGTTTGTCACTTGTTGATTCATATGCGCTTTATTGCTACTCCGGGCATTTCTATGCATTTTTTGTTGTTATTTGTAAAATATAATCACTTGGTATGTTTGTTATTTTGTATTGACAGGAACGGATGCTAATCGGTTGATGAGAGGCATGGAACGAACTTCTGAAACAACGGGAGCTCAAGTTGAGTGAAGGGAAGCCAAGTTGGAGGATCTAGAATGACCAACCTACACTATTTTTAATGCTCATGAAAATCTACATTGAATTTAGGAGCAAGGAGAGCGCCATTTGAAAGTTGACATCCAACGATATATGGTAGGCCCAAAGACGAGTCCGCATGAGAGAGTTATGGCCCACGCAAGATCAGCTTACAATTATGTCCGGGAATTACAAACTGGAGGGGCGGAAGTGCAATTTCGGCACATTAAAGTTCGTCCTCAACTGGTAAAAAAACGGGGAGAATACCTAGGAGGCAGTCCATATACGCACGGGATACCATTGGAGAGCATCTTGGAGCTTGGGGATTGCACGGATTCGTCAACGCTTTGGCGATTTCACCGTTCGATCACTTCTTCTCTTCTCTTTAATTATCTATGGAGAAACTTGTGTGTATTTTCATTGCCATGAGCAGCTAGATACTTTTCTAGGCTCTATGGAGAGCCTAGGTTATGTTAGACTTATACTTTCCTAGATTTTAGGGATTGATTCATGTTTAGATGCAAGTTTATGGATTAATCTTTATTTGAATTGGTGTATTATTGAGCAAGCATTATTGACACATGTTAGTGGTGATTGGAATGGCCATGAGAGATGAATTGATGTTGAACCTTTTTATCTTACTTAATGCTTAATCCAACTTAGTTATTGTTCATGTTTGATGCTTAATCCTTAGCAACAATGGAGTAGCTACCCGGAATTGCTTGTACTTGGGTAGAGTGCTCGACGGAGACTTGTCCTAGGGTGATAGAGAACATGAACACAACCTTAATCAATGAGACTGAGAGGATATTTGAATAGGATTGGCCATTTGGTAGACGACAGTGGACTGACATGACCTGTAGTAGACCGTGACATAGGACTACGTGAGATCGAAAGAAGCTCGTAGTGACTAGTTGTTCGCAGTGTTAGGATTAGCGTGTTTCAATATGATATCCGGAATTGTCTAACAGCCCTAGGTGATCCATAGATCGCCTAGTCCCTTTCCAAACTTAATTAAACCATTATAATTATATCTTTTAGTATTTTAATACAACCACTTGTTTGAGGTGGCAACTCTTTAAATCAAATAGCTCCTCCCGGTTACTTCACTTTAAACTAAAATAATAACTAAATAATCTCGTGATTGTCCTCGTGGGATCGATAACTCGGGGTTGAAATATTACCCTATATTACTTGAACCGTGCAGTTGCGGTATCACGTAAGAATACGCGTCAGCTCCTCCCGGTTACTTCACTTTAAACTAAAATTATAACTAAATAATCTCGTGATTGTCCTCGTGGGATCGATAACTCGGGGTTGAAATATTACCCCATATTACTTGAACCGTGTAGTTGCGGTATCACGTAAGAATACATGTCATCCGCCATCAGTAACTCGGATAGAAATGTAAAGGAATGGATAAACTTGTCAAGTTAAAGGTAAAGCTTAAGATAAAAATAATTCAAAAATAAAAAAAAACTGGATAGAAATCGACAAAACTGAAATGAATCAGATAGAACTGTAAACAATTTCAACAACTAAGGGCATCTCCAACCTATGGGGGGAGGTGGAGGGGGAAAACCATATAAAATTACGGTTCATGTCCAACCCTATGGGGGGAGGGTTAGGGGGAGGGGGAGGAGGTGTTATGTTAAGTCCTACTCATCGAGTGGCCATGGATACATACTCCCCTTATGAGGGAGGGAAAAATCCTCTCTACGTCACTACCATCTCTCAACTTGCTTCATATCATGTCCGATTATCACCTTTATAGTTACCCAGTTACGGTGAAACTTTTGTCGATATCAAAACATGATAATTCACAACTAGATTATCTAGTGACTTCAAGTCAAAGGACCACAACACCATTGTCACTACGAGAAGCACTTGTGACATTGACATAACTCCCATGTAGATTTTTCATGGCGGGTCAATTCGATATGCCATTACTCCTAACGCATACCCATGAGTTAGACTTGATATCTCCATATCAATCTAACCACATACTACTCTCTATGCGTATTGATCGTCCTAATTACTTGACTAGGGACAATTTAATATAAAAACAATTGCAATCTATGGACTTCATTATATAAATAGCTCCATATCTAATAAAATGAATAGTCTAGCAAAAACAACGTTTATACTAAAACAGATTGCCTATACGACATACACCAACCGTCTCCCATTTTCACTAGAGCCAATCTTGTGCATCTCGTATTCCTATCGATCTAGTGCGACCCTCATGCTTCCGCTAACCAAGGGGTTTAGTGAGTGAATATGAAAGTTTATCATATGTTAATATCTTACATATCTCACATCTCCTCTATCGACAATGTCTCAAATAAGATGGGATATCCTGAGTATATGTTTGGAATTTTGGTGTGACATGGGTTCCTTAGCTTGTGCGATCGCCCCAGTGTTGTCACAATAAAACACAATGGGATCCACTATGCTAGGAACCACACCCAGTTCAATGATGAACTTCTTGATCCAAACAACTTCCTTTGCACTCGATGCAGCAATGTACGCAACTTCTGTTGTAGAATCAGCAATTGTCTCTTCCTTAGAACTCTTCTTGCTCACAGCTCCTCCATTTAGGCAACACATAAACCGACTGCGATCTGAAAACATCCTTGTGACTTTGGAAGCTCGCATCAGTATAACCCTCTATATCGAGTTCTTCTTCTCCTTCACATATCAAGAATGCATCCTTAGTCCTTCTTAACTACTTAAGGATATTGTTGAAAGCAATCCAGTGACTCTCATCCAGATTGGACTGGTATCTGCTTGTCATAATTAAAGCATATGACACATCTCGTCTAGTACATAACATGGCGTACATGATATATCCTATAGACGACGCATATAGGATCTTACTCATACGGTCCTTCTCAATCTGATTGGAATGATAGTTAGCCTTCGTACGGGTAACTCCATATGACATGGGACAAATTCCTTTCTTCGATTCTTGCATGTTGAGAAGCTTCACCACCTTGTTAATATATGTACTTTGACTTAGGCCATGCAACTTCCCCTAAGTATTTCATTGAGAAGCAATTCACTCGCCAATATTTAATAGATTACGAGGTAGGTACATCGTTTCCAATGAGTAGTATGTCATCCACATAGAAGAACAAAAAACACTACATACCTCCCACTAACCTTCTTGTAGACACAAGGTTCATCTTCGTTCTTGATGAAGCCAAACTATTTGACTGCATCATCAAAACGAAGATTCCAAGTCCGAGAATCTTGCTTCAACCCATAAATGGAACACTGCAACTTACATAACTTATTGGCATGCTTTGGATCCTCAAACCCTATGGATGAGTCATGTACACATATTCCGGGAGTTATCCATACTGAAACGCTGTTTTGACATCTATCTGTCGAATCTCATAATCGTGATAAGCTGCAATAGCAAGCAAGATGTGAATGTATTTAAGCATCACAACTGGGGAAAAGGTTTCGTCATAGTCAATACGATGAATCTTTTTGAAGCCTTTTTCCACCAATCGCCCCTTAAAGGCAATCACATTGCCATCGATGCCAGTTTTCTTCTTAAGAACCCACTTGCACCCTATGGACGAGCCCCATCAGGTGGTTCCACTAAAGTCCATACTTTATTGGAATGCATGGAACCTATTTCGGATCTTATGGCTTCAAGCCATTTCTGAGAGTCCGGATCCTTTATGGTTTCTTCATAGGTTGTAGGCTCATCATCATCCATGAGCAATACATCACGGGGTTCAGTCACGAGAAGTCCATACCTCTCTGGCCCCTGACGTATCCTACCAAACCTACGAAGCTATTGTGTCACTTGAGCAGTGGTCCCTGCTAATGTTCCATCGTAGAATCAATGCTTTGTGGTTCTTGAACTTCTTCAATTCCTCCCACTGATTTCTTTAGAGACAAACTCCCTTTTTAGAAACAGACCGGTCAGAGAAACATAACACTTTGTTCTCGGTTGGATTGATGAAATAATATCCTTTCGTTTCCTTGGACATCCCAGAAATATACACTTATCTGACTTGGGTCCAATTTTATCGAATTGTAAACGCTTTCTCTCAATCCCAAATTCTCATGAACGACACACGTGGACACCTCCCAATCCATATCTCATATGACAGCTTCATGACTGATTTGGATGGAACACGGTTAAGGGTAAAGATAGCTGTTAATGGTCCCAAAATGAAATTGGGAGATCTGACTGACTCATCATAGATCTATCCATGTCCAACAATGTCCGATTCCTCCTCTCAGACACACCATTCCATTGTGGTGTTCCAGGTGGAGTGAGTTGGGAGAAGATCCCACACTCTCTGAGATAGTCGTCAAACTCTTGGCTTAAGTATTCTCCTCCACGATCTGATCATAGAGCCTTAATACTCTTGCCAAGCTGGTTCTCCACATCATTCTTGAATCCTTTGAAATTTTCAAAGGATTTTGATTTGTTCTTCACAAGATACACAAAACCATATCTACTGAAGTCATCGGTAAATGTGATGAAGTAAGAGTAACCTCCCCTGGCGCTTGTGGCGAATGGCCCACACACATCTCTATGTGTGAGTGCCAATAGCTCACTCGTCCTGTCACCTTTCTTCGTGGAAAGGGGTCAATCATTTTCCCAATAAACAAGCTTCACATGTATCAGATGATTCACAATCAAATGAGTCTAGAAATGCATCCTTATGGAGCCTAGAAATGCGCTTCTCGTTTATATGGCCTAAACGACAATGTTAAAGGTATGTAGGATTTAAATCGTTATATTTAATCCTCTTAGTTTTTATGTTATAGACAGAATTATCTTGATCAAGGATATACAACCCAATAGACAAAAGTGCATTACAATAATGCATACTATAAAAATAAACTGAGCAACCCTTGTCCTTTATAATGACAGAAAAACCTTTCTTCTCCGAACGAGAAATAGAAATAATGTTCATAGTCATAGCAGGTACATAAAAACAATTGTCTAATTCTAAAATAAGTCTAGAAGGTACTGATAACTCATAAGTTCCTACGACTAATGCAACAACTCTTGCTCCATTCCCAACGCTTAGGTCAATCTCCCCCTTAGCCAGTTGTCAACTTCTCTTTAGATCCTGCACATTTCTAAAAATGTGTGATCCACGTGTAAGATCAGCATGTTTCAAAGGTTTGAAACTGCACTGTTTCAAGGCCTTGAAACAGCTTTCAAAGGCTTGAAACTATACTGCCGTCTATGGAATAAACTTAGGGGGAGATTTTCCTTCTAATATGATTCCTAATCTCTTATCACTACAACAAATCTTGCTTTCAGCGACTAGTTTCATTCTGACAACCATGATTATGGTGTTTAAAAGCAGTACAAACAGTCGTTTTTCTGTTTGTCGTTAGGATGGTCGTCTTTCAGATTTTTTAAGACCAACTGTGATTTTGTCGTGGGAAAACAACTAGTCATCTGAAATCCAAAATTATCAACGGCATGTAGTATGTCGCCAATGGATCTTAACACAATTTTGACCAAACTTTCAGGGGGGAATTAAACTTTTTATGAAATAATTGTGGTAAAAACACAATTTTACTAAATTTTAACTCCACCTATTATCATTTTGGGAGGCCATTGAAAATTTTAGCAACCATTTTGGAGGGGAAACTATATCAATTCACAAACTTTTTACAGCCAAAACCAATTCATCAATTCACCATAACATAAACTCGGGGTAAATGGATTGAAATTTTCAAATTATCCTTTCTCATTTTTATCTCTAGCTATCTGTTCTTCTATTCTTCACACCTTGCGGAAAATCGATCTCTGTTCATCTCTTCTTCACAAACCCCGCGGGCAAATTGACCGATTTCATAAGCCCCTTTTCTCCTCGATCTCTAGCTCATCATCTGTTCTTCATCGATCGATACTCCCACAATAGCCGCATAACCACGAGCCTATTATTCTATGAGGTGACAGCTAGGTCAATCGAAAGAGGGAGGGAGAGATGAGGCACTTAGATCTGGAGCCCTAACGGGGTCCGGTTGCCATCGATCGAACGGAATTGCTTAGAACTTCGTGGAAGAATCTAATTCTAAGCTAATTTTCCCCAATACTCAAGTAAGAATTCACTGATTTGATTTACAGTTAATAAATTAGGTTATTCATATATGGGACTTCTGTTGCTGCGAGGATTAGTGGTATCGTGTTTGGGGCTTTCTTTGTTCTTGATTCCAATAACTTGTTCTAGGGGTTTTTCTTTTTTCTGAGTGGGTTTTAATTCCTTGTTTGTCTTCAATATGACAATTTTCATTTGAATATGTGAATTACTGACATGCTGAGTAATGTGCTAGTGTCGATAATTTTCAATTATTTGGTATATGCATGAAGTTGTGTGATACCTTTAGATATAAGAGTGTTATGTCTCCAAGTGTGCTGGATGAAACTAAGCTAATTAGTTGATAGTCTATGTGTCCAAATTCATATTTATGAAATTAAAGTTTTAAAGTCAGCGTGGCTCTTTGCTTCTTGTATTCCATTTTTCCTGGTGAAATAACTTTTTGCGTCTCATTTACTTGGACAACGCATTACGTGGTACATGCAGTCCACCAGTTAACTGAACTTTATATATAGCTATTTGTGTCCTATGTGGTTGCATTAGCTGTGACTATTTGTGAGAATTTCAAAGGCCGTGATGATTTGGATCTCTGTATAGAATTCACCCATTGAAGCTGATAGAGTGTTATATGCATGGCAGGGCAGAATCTTTATCCTATCATCATCATCGTCATCTCTTATTTAGTTTTGATGAGTACCGCGCGATCTGAGCCGTCCTCTCCATTCTCATTGAAGAGTCCGTGATGCTGTGGATCTATTGAATTCACTCTTTGAAGATGATAGAGTGTCATATGGGCAAGGCAAAATCCTTTTGTAGCCTCTGATCATCTCTTATTTTCTTTTCATGAGTACAATCTGAGCCTTTTCATGCTCACTGAAGAGTCCGTGATGTTATATATGGATCTATCAAATTCACTCGTTGAAGCTGATAGCTAGAGTATATAATATGCATGGCAAAATCCTTTTGCAGCCTCTGATTAACTCTTATTTTCTTTTCATGAATCATCTGAGCCTCTTTCCGTATCGAATGTTTGGGTCTGTATTAGAGTATCTGTTATGGCGTAATTACATGTGGTGTATCGTTGTGACATATTTTATTTGCTTTTCAGTAATAGTTGTCTGGGCCTCATTGTGCGTGTGTTTTCTTAGAATTGCTCAGTGTTCATCTCTGATTAGGGGATGAAAATCAATGATGACCACCAATCTGTATTCCACGAGAGTATTTTCTATTATGCTGCTTCATGCATATCTCTATTCCGGTGCTATCTTCTGTGACTGTTTTGTGACCTATGCTACCTATGTGTGGCTACTGATTGTGGCTTTAAATCTGAAAGTATTTGATAGTTCTGACTGTGTTTTATATGAGATGTTAAGCATGCGAGATTATATCAGTGATCATAAGAGGCCGTGATGATATGGATCCATGGATCACTTGAGAGATTGTAATACGCATGGCGGCGCAATTTTCTTTTCGCAGCCTATGATCATCTCTTATTTTGTATTCAGTTACATATCTGAGCCTATCACTATTCTTGAAACAATTTGGCTATTGTAAGAATTGAAATAATTTGCTATTGATTTAACAATTTAGTACTTGAGAGCCAGATTGAAGTAGTTTGTTCCTCACCAATATCTGTTATTGACAGTCTGTGTGTGCTGTCTTGTAGCAATGAGTCGCAAACAGAACTACTACGCCGTATTTGTTGGCCGAAAAAATGGCGTATATAAGACATGGGAAGAGTTTCAGCAAAAAAAAAAAAGAGGATACAAGGGCGCTTGCTCTCAAAAGTATGCAGATTACGAAGAGGCTACGAATGCCTTGTTGGCAGATCAAGAACGGCGTTGTGCTGGTCCATCCAATTGTTCCGCAGGACGTGTTATGTCTACACCAAATAATAACTGGCTACTTTCCGACAGTGTTGGATTTCTTTTGGGCTTCTGTGTCGCATGTATAATTATGTCATAGTGATGTTTATGAATTTTTAATAATATTTGGATATTTACATGAATATGTTGCAATATGTTTTGTAACATCATTTAATTTGGAACTCTCTAATCAAGTGTGTATTACGACTCACATATTGTTTGTTGATAATCTGTAAAATTGTGTGACTTCTCGTTTAGTAATGGAAACTAATTGTTTTTTTTGGGGGTAAATGTCAATGTAATGGCAACTGATTGTTTGTTGATAATTGGCGTAAAGCGCGTAGATTGTAATTAAGTAATAGGTTGGGTCAATGAAAAGTCAACAATTCATTACAAAGTAAATTGTACAGTCAATGGTCAACTCATAAGTCAATATGCAGTCAACGGTCCACTTTGCAGAAACTAATAGGTTCGGTCAGATAGTCAACGGTGGACAAAAAGTCAACTCTACGGCGTACGGTCAACACAAAAGTCAAATACGTAGTCAAAGGTCAAATTTGTAGTGTCTAATTAGAGAGACTAATATGTTTGGTCAAACAAGGTCAACAATTAACTAAAAACTTAACTGTACGGTCAACTAAAAAGTCAATTATGTAGTGAACGGTCAACTTTGCTGCTACCACTTGGTGACACTATTAGGTTCGGCCAAAGAAAGTCAATAGCGAACTAAATAGTCAATTGTACGGTCAATGGTCAACTCAAAATTCAATTATGTACTCAACGGTCAACTTTGCGGCTACCACTTGGTAACACTAATAGGTTTGGTCAAATATATTCAACGTTAAACTAAAAATTTAACTATACAGTCAATGGTAATGTCATCAGTCACGGTAAATGTTGCTATCTCGCATAGGTTAAACTAGCTAATAGGTTCGGTCAAACAGAGTCAACGGTTAACTCTAAAGTACTAGCTACTGGTCTACAATCCACGGTAAACTTCGCGGTCCCCACTTAACCCTATGAGCTCTAGAGAGTTCACTCCACAGTTAACGGTCAAGCCAGTCGATCTAAGCCCCCTAATCCATGAACCACTAATCTTGTTCTTCAAAGTTCACTATAGAGTCAATGGTCTGCAATTTAATTTTCGGTCCCTTGTAAACCCACAACCCTTAACTCCCAATCATGAGCTCGTAAGTTGACACGACACCCTAAACCCTAAATTCTAAACCCAACACTAATTAACCGTGACTTTTCGATCCCCATACTTAACCCTTATGAGCTCTAGAGAGTTCACTTCACAGTCAACTGTCAAATTTGTGATCCCCACTCTAAGCCCTAATCCATGAACCCCAAATCCTGATCTTTAAAGCTCACTTTAGAGTCAATCGTCTGAAACTTATTTTTTGGTCCCCTGTAAACCCTCAACCCTTAACCCCCAATCATGAGCTCGTAAGTTGACACTACGCCCTAAACCCTAAACCCTAAACCCTAAACCAACGCTAATTAATTGTGACTTTGCGGTCCCCACTAAACCCTACACCCTTATTAATCCATAAACCGTTTAACGTTAACCATCATGGATAATACATTGCATTATCGGGTTACCTTAATTTAGAAACGATTATGCTCTTAATTACCTCTTTATTTCACGCACAATAATATTCCCCGTGTTTGTTTTGGAGTAAAATGACAATTGTTCCAAACTTTAGGACTAAAAGTCATTTGTGAAAAAACAATATGAGGATAGGGAAATACAAATACACTGAAACTTCCAGCGGAAAATACGATTAACAACAAAATTTGGAGGGTATGGAAATATAACTAAGTATAAATGTGGGACAAAGAATACAAATAGCATATATAAATCTGGTGGGTGGAATGAATTAAAGAAATACGATTGGATCCCCATGCTCCACTCATTCTCTCCCTTGTCCACAAAAAATCTCCCGACGCAAACTCTCAAGCCCTTTCCCGCTCCCCGACCGATCAAACAACCGTGCTTGAATCGGTCTGTCACTACGACTTAAACTCGTCTGGAGGTCATCGGAGTGTTCATTGAAGCACCCACGGTGTCTGTCTCGTCTTAGCATAAAGAACACTCGGTATGGTGTTTCTTCTATCAAAATTCGATACATTACTTCTTGTAAGTTAAGCTTGTTTCAAAGCCTTGAAACAGCCCTGAAACTGGTTTCAAGGGTTTGAAACAAGCACTGCAGATTTTGACATGAACTTAGGGGGAGCTTTTGATTCTATTCCAACTCCTGATCTCCTATGTTTGATTATATGTTAATGGATGACGAAAGACAAATCATTCTACTACTCTAAACTGTGATTAATCTATCTGTTTGACTCAGTTTTTGCAGGGATATATAGTTTCCTATTTTGTAGGTTTATTTCCTAATATATTTGAACGCAGGATGGAAATCAATCTGTCAAAGTTATTGTGCACTTGATCTGCTGTACCTAAAGATTCCCTGCCTTCTAACAAACAAGAGTAAGTATGTATCTTTGAAGATACTAAGCACCTAGCCATTGGGAGAGCTGTTAGAAGAGTCAAAGACTTGCACTTGAATTTAGGAAATTTTGTAACGAAGATCCTGCACACATTTAATTCAAACAAGCTGCATAAAAGGGTTTTTGAATGATGAATTTCGAGGCAGAACATACAGAGACATTCAAACCTTACAGAGGATTAACAAGCAACCAAGAAGAATATCTACATCACTCAATCCAATCATCTGAAGAACATTCTCACTGTAGACTTAGTTCTCAGTGTTCTTCTCTTCTGAAGTATCACTTAGATAATACTTCCAGTTTTTATTCTTGTGAATTGTTCAAGGTGAACAATAGAGAATTCTTAGTTAATCAGTTAGCTAGAGCAGGTATTAGATAGGTTAGTGATAATCACAAGCTATAACAAAAGTAAGGAATCTATCTGTGCTTGAGACTAATAAGAACTGAGTTGAAAATCCTGCAGGGATTAAGCCCCTGAGGTAGAGACGTAGGTCCAAGTGGAATGAACTCTATAAATCACTGTGTCTCTTGCATTTACTTTGCTTCACTTTACTTATCTTATATACTACTCAAAACAGGTTTCAGTTCAAGGGCTTGAAGCTCATTTCAAGGCCTTGAAAACTATCAGCTTTCTCTTTACTTTATGTTTTGATTTCAAGGACTTGAAACTCACTTCAAAGCCTTTAAATACTTGTTGCACTTCACAAACTTATTTGAAACCACTCTTTGAGTGAAAGTCGCAAAATTTGCCATAATCTATTCAATCCCCCTTATAGAGTATTGATCCTGTTGTCATTCCTACATTACTGTCTTTCAATTGGTATCAGAGCTTGTATCACTGCATAGATCTAACGATCTTGTGATTATGAGTACTGTAGGAGATGGTGGTTTCTCACAGGGAATAGACCTCCCTTGCTCGGTGGTGACAATTTTGTGCATTGAAAAGCCCTGATGAAAATGTTCATCATAGATCAAGATATTGAACTATGGACTATCATTCAAAAGAGTCCTCATATCTTCTACACTTAGAAAGATGGGATCAGAACTCCCAAGACTAAGGATTCACTTTTTGCTTCTGAATTAGAGCAATTTTCTAATAATTTATAGAGCTATGAATCTCTTATATTGTGCTTTGAGTGCAGATGAATTTAATAGGATTTTAGGATGCAAGAATGCCAAGGAGTTATGGGATAAGCTTGTGGTAACCTTTGAAAGAACTAGCCAAGTCAAGCATAGCAAGATCAACATATTTCTAAGGAAATATGAACTATTCAAGATGAATTGAGTTGAATCAATCAGAGACATGTTCAAAAGGTTCACTGATATTGTTAACAACCTTGATTCATTAGGAAAACACATTTCCAATGAAGAAAAGGTTACAAAGATTCTGAGAAGTCTTCCTAAAGAAAAATGGGAACCAAAGACTACTGTCATTGAAGAAGCTCAAGATCTCTCATCTCTTCAGCTTGATGACCTGCATGGAAAACTGCTTACACATGAGATCTCCATGAATGAAGCTGATGGAGATCTACCAGACAGCGTCAAGAACTTAGCTCTCAAGGCCAAGCAGAGTTAATCATCTCAAAGACTTGAAACAGAAGAAGATGATGATGAAGATCATTTTTCTCTCATTTCCAAAGCCTTGATCAGGATTCTAAAGATGAAAAAGAACATTGGAAACAAATACTTCAGTAAGGACAAACACAGATCCTCCAGTAGCAGAGCCTACAAAGGCAAAGCTATCTCTCATGGTAATAAAGCTAAAGTAATGAATTGCTTTGAGGGCGGTGATGCAGGACATATAATCACAGACTGTCCACACAAGAAGAGCAAACAGTTTCAGAAGAAAGACCATGACAAAAGAAAGAAAGCTATGGTAGCCTTCTGGAGTGATTCTGATTCCTCTAGTGATTCTGAATCTGAAGAAGAACAAGCCAACCTTTGCCTTATGGCCAAGCATGATGAAAGTTCTTAGAAGAACATTGAGGTAATGGTAAACTGTCTGATTTCTAAACTAACAGATGTCCTCACTGATTATCTTAGAACAATGCTTTTAAATGAGGAAGACTATATGAGAGAAATTATAACTTTGAAAGAAAAGGTTCATGAGAAAGCAAAAGAAAACTTGGAACTTGTTCGCCAAAATCAAAGCCTTGAAATTTCTCAGAAAACTCTGACCGAGATTTCAAAGCCTTGGAAACCAGTTTCAAGGCCTTGAAAACTCAAGTCAAGGAAGTAGTCACTGAGAACTCTCTTTTGAGTGACAGAATTGTTACTCTAAGACATCATTGTGATGAATTGGAGGAACTAAAGACTACTATAACTGAGAAACTACAAGATGCTAAGAGTTCTATGACAAATCTTTCTAGATCATAACACAATCTGAACTTGATTCTTGGAGGAAGCTTATAGTCTATTCACAAAACTGGTATTGGCTACAATCCAAACTTCCCTAGAAAAAGCAACACCGGATTTGTGAAGGAGAGTAACAAAACTTCTCCCAAGTGCCATTACTTCAACAGCATTGGTCATGTAAAAATGACTTGTCCTTTTAGAAGAAGAGACCCTCAAATAATGAGGAACACTTTCCATTTCAACTTAAAGGACAAGTTAGACAGATTTGGGTTCAAAAGGGGTTAGACCACCTAATATGGTTGACCCTGAATATGAATCTAAATTCCACACTTGGTCTAACATATGGGTAAGGCAGTGAATGGTGTTTGCAGGATGTCACCAAGAGTAAAGATCAAAGATGGATTATGGACAGTGGATGCTCCAGACATATGAGTGGAAAGACATCTTTACACTCAGAACTAAAAGAGCAATCTTAAGGCTCAATCACACTTGGTGACAAAGGCAAATGCATCATTTTAGGTATTGGTAAAGTTGGTACAGATTCTGAAAATTCTATTTTAGGTGTCTACTTAGTTAATGGTTTGAAATTTAACCTGCTTAGTGTATCTCAACTTTGTGATAATGGTAACAAGGTTATCTTTGAAAAAGAGAAATGTGTGGTGCAAAATGAGAAATCTGGAATTTGCATTCTCACTGCCTCAAGGTCAAACAATGTCTATATCTTTACACACTAACAAAGTTGCAGGTGAAAGCTTGAAGTGTCTCAAGGCCTTGAAAGAGGATTCAAAACTTTGGCACAGAAAACTTGGACACATCAGCTTGCATACCTTGAACAATTTAATCTCTAAAGCCCTGTTTAGAGAATTGCCTTCTATCAAATTCAGAGATGATGAAGTATGCAAAGCATGTGCTCAATGTAAGCAGACAATGAGCTCATTCAAACCAAAGAAATTTGTAAGTACTACTAGACACATTGAACTACTTCACATGTATCTTTGTGGTCCTATGAGGACTCCAATTCCAAAGAGTAAGAAGTATATGTTAGTTATTGTTGATAACTATTCTAGATTCACTTGGGTTATGTTTCTTAGAGATAAATCTGAAGCTCTAACTGAATTTCCAAAGCTTTGTAAAGAGCATCAAACTTTGAAAAACCTACCAATTGCTTCAATCAGAAGTGATCATGGTAGAGAATTTGATCAGCTTGAGTTTGATTTATTTTGTGCTAAGCATGGTATCTCTCACAACTTTTCTGCTCCAAGAACTCAACAGAATGTTGTTGTTGAAAGAAAAAACACTCTTTAAGATATGTCAAGGACAATTCTTCTAGAGAACAAGTTGCCAAAGTCATTCTGGGCTGAAGATGTGAACACAGCCAACTACATTCTCAACAGGTGCCTGATTAGGCCAATTATGAAAAAGACCCCCTATGAACATTTCAAAGGAAGAAAGCCAAATATTTCATATTTCAAACCTTTTGGCTGCACATTTTTTGTTCACAACAATGGTAAGGACAATCTTGATAAGTTGATGCAAGAAGTGATGAAGGTATCTTTTATGGTTATTCTTTGACTATCAAAGCTTATATGGTTTACAATAAAAGAACTAAGCTTGTTGAAGAAAGTATTCATGTCATTTTTGATGAAAGCTATGATGGTACTTTAAGTGAAAGTTTTGCATACTTGAACTTGAACAAGCATGAGTCAGAAGATGAAGCAGAGACTTCACATGGTTTCAAGGATAGCTTGCAGGAAAACAGGAAAAATGTTCTAGTCCTTGAAAATAGGTCTCAAAGCCTTGAAAATGAGCAACAGAAGAATCAAAGTGATCAAGCCACTTCCTCAAGATCTCTAAGGATTGAAAAATAACCCGGAGAACCTTAGCCATGGGATCCAAGAAAGAGATTCAAATATTTGTTATCTCATCCAGTTGACAACATTATATCTGATCCATCCACTGGTACACAAACAAGGTCTCAATTGAAAAACTTGTGTGCTTTTAATGCTTTTGCTTCTCTTGTAGAACCCAAAATGTGAAAGAAGCATTACATGAAGCAGACTGGATCATTGCAATGCAAATTGAGCTCAATGAATTTGAGAGAAACAAGGTGTGGAATCTAGTTCCTTCAGCAAAAGATCAGTCTGTTATTGGCACAAGGTGGGTGTTCGGGAAAAAGTTAGATGAAAATGGCAAGGTAATCAGAAACAAAGCCAGACTAGTAGCTCAAGGCTACAACCAAGAAGAAGGTATTGATTATAATAAGACTTTTGCTCCAGTTTCAAGGATAGAAGAAATTAGAATATTACTTGCATTTGCATCTTACATAAACATTAAACCTTTTCAAATGGATGTCAAGTGTGCATTTTTAAATGGTTACTTGCAAGAAGAAGTTTATGTGGCTCAACCTCCAGGATTTGAAAGTGATGAGTTTCCAAACCATGTTCTTAAACTTCAAAAAGCTCTCAATGATTTAAAACAAGCTCCAAGAGCTTGGTATGAAAGACTATCAAAGTTTTTACTTGAAAATGGTTTCAAGAGAGGATTGGTTGACAAAACCCTCTTCATGGTGACTCATGAGAAATAAATTTTAGTAGTTCAAATCTATGTTGATGATATTCTACTTGGAGATACTAATAATTCTCTTTGCAAGGATTTCTCAAGTCTTATGAGCAGGGAATATGAGATGAGCCTAATGGGAGAATTAAACTTCTTCCTTGGACTACATGTACAACAGATGAAGAAATGAATATTTCTGCATCAAAATAAATATACTAAGGACTTGATCACAAGTACAATTTGTCTCAGTCCAAAGTTACAAAGACTCCTATGAGTTCTACACTATCTTTAAATAAGGATCAAGCTGGTAAGAGTGTAAATTAGATAGAGTATAGAGGTAGATTGGTTCTTTGCTATATCTCACTGCTAGTAGACCAGACATTATGTTTAATGTCTGTATATGGGCAAGATTCCAATCTAATCCCAAGGAGTCACATTTAACTGTTGTTAAAAGGATATTCAGATATCTAAATGGTACCAAGACTTAGGGCTTTGGTATCCAAAACAGTCTAACTTCTCTATCTATGGATATTCAGATGCTGAATTTGAAGGATATAAAGTTGACAGAAAGAGCACTTCACGGTGTTGCCAATTCCTTGGTTCGTCCCTAATCAGCTGGCATTCAAAGAAACGGAACTCTGTGGCATTATCAACAGCCGAAGCTGAATATATAGCAGCTGGAGCATGCTGTTCTCAAGTGCTGTGGATTACTCAGCAAATGAGGGATCTTGGATTTGATTTTAAATAAATACCTATCAAATGTGACAACACCAGTTCTATTCAATTACAAAGAATCCAGTTCAGCATTCGAGAACTAAGCACATAGATGTTAGACATCATTTCATCAGAGATCATGCTAAAAAAGGTAATATTATTCTTCAAAATGTTTCTACTAACATGCAACTGACATATATCTTCAGTAAACCATTTCCAGAAGAAAGATTTTCTACCCTCATATTAGAGGTGGGTATGCTTAATAAGGAAACATTGGTTTATGGGGAGTATGAGGTAAGTTTAAGGTAAGGTATTATGTGTTTCAAAGTTTTGAACTGATTTTCAAAGCCTTGAAAATCATTTCAAAGCCTTGATGTTACTTGTTTCAGCAGTATAGCTTTTCAAGGCCTTGAAAAGCTTTCCAAAGCCTTGAAAATAAGTCTGTCTGCTATTTAGTCAAAAATTGGATCTTTCAATATGGGGTGCTATCTCAGTAGATAATTGCTCAATATTCTACTTTTAAAAATTTATTTTTTTATAAATCAGTATTATTTTATTTCCTTTCCCACGTAACACACACACACACAAATTTGAAATTTATTCAAACTGAAAAGATCTCAAGGAGATTTGGAAATATTTCTATTTCCAAATCTAACTCAAACTCTCTAGTATTTATCTTCTTCTGTCTCTCTCTTCTCCGTATCAATCATGCCTATATGTTCTCTACCCCAAACCCTAATGAGATCGAGAAGAGAATTCCAAAGAATCAAGATGGCTGGAGGTTCAAAGGTGGTTTCAGAAAAGAAGAGGAAGACTGCAGAAGATGTGATTCAAACTATCAATCCAACTGAAGAAAAGGCTCCTTCTCCTCCAAAGAATAAGAGCAAGAAAGATCCGACACCAACTTCCAGCAAGAAGAGGAAGATGGTAGATCAGTTTGCTCCGGAGAAACATCCAGAGGAACAAGTGGCTAGTCCCAAGAAGCTGAAGAAGAAGAAGAAGCCTACAGTTGCTGACAAGGGAAAAGAAAAAGCTGTAGAGGTTGAACAAGAGAAAAGCACTAGCAAAGAACTGCGGATCTATTCACAAAAGCCTCAATCCCCTGGTAAGAAACTTTCCAGCAAGTGGTTTATTTCTCAAACTGCTAGAGTTCAGTGGTTAGATGTTTTTGCTTCTTGACCAGTGTCCTATTGTAGCATGGTTAGTGTTAACATGATGAAAATCATGAATCTGGAGTGTGTTAAGAGGCTGAAGAAAAGCTCCATTTGGAAAGTTTTGAACCCTCCTGAAGTTGCCTACCCTAGACTTACTAGGCTTTTATACCTTAGTATGATGCAACTCAAAACAACTGGTAACCTGATGATTCAATCCAAAATTGCTGGGATTACAATGGAGTTAGATCACTCTGAGTTTGCCAATGTCTTAAGAAAGGTATAGCCCTGGAAACTATCCCAACAAAGTTGAATCTTTGAAACTGGATAGGGAAGAATTCTTTCTACCTAATGTCTCTACCTCCTGTAAACAGTTAACACACTCTGTGCTAACTATTGAAGCCAAAGTTTTGTTCACAATCTTGATGAGGTGTGTAGTGCCTAGGGAGAATTCAAAAGAGCTGCTGACTGACAGGGTACATATGTTTGATGTATTTCTTGATGAGGTGTGTAGTGCCTTGTTTACAAACTTGATGAGGTGTGTAGTGCCTTGTTCACAATCTTGACGAGGTGTGTAATCTATCTGTTTGGCTCAGTTTTTGCAGGGATATATAGTTTCCTATTTTACAGGATTATTTCCTAATCTATTCGAATGCAGGATGGAAATCAATCTGTCAAAGTTATTGTGCACTTGATCTGCTGTACCTAAAGCTTCCTAGCCTTCTAACAAACAAGATCAAGTCAGTATCTTTGAAGATACTGAGCAACTAGCCGTTGGGAGATCTATTAGAAGAGTCAAAGACTTGGAGCTGAATTTTAGGAAAGTTTGTTAATGAAGATACTGAATATCTTCAATTCAAACAAGCTGCATAAAAGGGTTTTTGAATGAGTAATTTCGAGGCAGAACATACAGAGACATTCAAACACTACAGAGGATTGACAAGTTTAGATAGTGCAGCTTAGGCAGATCAACCACTGTCCACGTGGCAGCTATCCGGGAGGTTCGATGGTACTCCAGTATCACCCTATCATTGTCCTTATATTCGCAGTTATCTGTATGGGGGCTGCGAGACAGGGTCGACCTCGATACTAACCAGGGGAGTTGTAGGTTTCAAGTAGCTTGGAGGTCAGAGTAAGGCACGTCGCGCGCGAACATCAACATTCGCACGCGACCCTTGTCAATTGTCTGAGAGATCTGATGAACACATGTCCTATATACACAGATAACCGTTGGGACGTGACCTACACACACGGACGAGCGTGTATCGTTCCCCATAGATACGGTTAACGTGCTGTGAACGAGACGGTTATCTCGCCATCAGTTAAGGCCACATTAACCCCTCGTAACAGCACCCTTATGCCCTACATATAGGAACGTTATCCTTCCTTGGAAACTCTCTGATCTCAGGCTAATCTTCATTTTGTCTCTCTCTCAAGCAGTTGACAAGAGCTTACTCTTCTCCTATACCCTTACTCTCAATCTCTATGTGCCTTGTTCATGTTCTTGTTCTTGTTCTTGTTCTTATTCTCTGTCACATGTGTACACTTGGATCTTCCTTACAGGATCCTATTGCACACATTTTGTGAACCCGACGTGAATCGAACACACAAAGATCTCAAATCAACCGTTATCCATCATGACTCACCATGTTATAAACAAGCCAACTAAGGATGTGCGCAACAATCTATTTCCATCCCATTCATAGCAGGAGTCTAAGGAAAAATAGGTTTCAATGATCTCGATCGTGGACCACGAAGAAGTTGCAGATGAACTGCCTATTGTTGCAGAGATCCGAAAAGAGGAGGATTACGGCGTGGACACATAAGACGCTCGAGCTGAACGAATGAAGGGCTCAAACAAATTTGAAAGGTTATTTGATGACATGAACTTCTCGGATGCGTGCTGCTCAGAGATGATAAAGGCAATCTTGAGGGTCGCCGAATACTTTGGGGAAGAGCTAGTAGTCTCGAACGGAGAAGTTATCAAAGCTGCACGCTCGAATGGCTTGGTAATGTCCTTTGCAGAATCAGACAAATGTACACATGCGAGCCACCAAAGACCGCTGTATGTGACAGCAGTAGTCAATGATGTCGAGTTCAAAAGAGCCTTTGTTGATGGAGGAGCAGCACTGAACGTAATACCACTCAACACGCTTGAGTTGGCCGGTATCTCAGAAATAAAAATTGTCAAACAGCCATCGCCTCTGATGGGCTTCGGGATTTATTCAAGAATGACTGTTGGATTAATGCCACACAACCCATTAATGAAGCCAAACAACCCAAAAGCAATGAAGTGCAGCTCAAGACTAATGTGGATCATACTTTGCTTAGTGTGGAGACAAAATTCGTTTTTGACCAGCCCACTAAATGGTTCAACTATTCAGAATCTCATTTAGTCAATTAGAGCATTAACTTTGGCTCTTTGAACTAGCTAATTAGTCATTGCTTGTTTTCAAGACATTAATTAAGGTGTTGGGAGTTGTTTTTAGGTTGGAACTAGCTAAATTAGTTGCTGCATGGTTTCAATACTTTTAGTATGGTTTTCCCATTCTTGGAGGGTTGTTCCAAGATAAATAAGGGCTGTAACCTCATGGATTGAGAAGACTTTGATAATTTTTCGGTTTAGTCCTTTGGATTATCTCTCAAAATTCTGTATCTCTTTGGTGGATTCCATAGAGTGGTGAATTTAACCTGGTTTCTGTATCTTAAGGTGGATTCCTTAAGTAGTGAGCCGTTTATCTCAGGTTCTGTATCTTAGAGTTGATTCTCTAAGTGGTGAGCCTTGGTTTTGTATCTTAGAGTGGATTCTCTAAGTGGTGAACCATTTTATCCATTATTGATAGTTTGTGCTTTGCCATCCAAGCACAATCTGTCACCATATACCATTTCCTAAAACCAAACGGTATCAGAGGCCAAGTTCAAGTTGACGAGACGTGTAGCTCCTCTTCTCAAGAATTACATGCATTGAATGATGTTGAACGTGATATGGATATAGCTCAACTCAAAAGAGTAGTGGCGTTGCTTCAAAGGCAGCTAGAGAAAAAACAACGACGAAACAATGTCCAATCAAGAATAGGCCAAGATAGTGATGAAGATTCTGATTTGAATCCATTCCACAATGGAACTGATTCAAGTGATGATTCTGCCCATTCTAGAAGGTATTGACGCTATATGCGTAGAGGAGACAATGATGTGAAGGTTGAAGTTCCAGATTTCGATGGAAAGATGAAAGGTGATGTTTTTCTTGATTGGTTACTTAGTGTTGAAAGAATTTTCGAATATAAGGATTTTTCGGAGGAAAGGAAGGTCAACTTGGTGGCCATCAAGCTGAAGGGTTATGCTTCACTATGGTGGGAAAATCTGAAGAGAGAGAGAGGATTAGAGAAGGAAGAAGGCCTATTAGAACATGGGAGAAGATGAAAAGGAATTTGAGGACAGTTTTTCTCTCTGAAAACTATTGGCAAGACAACTACACCAAGTTGTACATAAGGGAGTTTGAGCATTTGATTCTTAGATGTGGCATCAATGAAGAGGAAGAACAAACTACTGCTCGATTCTTAGGAGGATTGAAGAGAGAGCTTTCTGATGCAATTCGGCTACAACCTTTTTGGACCTTCAACGATGTTAAGAAGCTTGGACTTACTATTGAGCAGCAAAGGATGAAGTATGGATCCAAATCAGCCTCTAAGATCGTCTCATCTAGTCAAGAGGTTGGTTCTCCAAGTTCAAGGAAAGGAGTGTCCATATCTACAACTTCTAACAAGAATGAAGCTAAGGGTGATGGAGGTTCAATGGCCAAGGCACCGAGCTGCTCTAGTTCAACCAAGAGGTGTTTCAAATGCAAAGGTATTGGGCACATAACATCTGAGTGTCCCAATAGGAGGGTGGTGACCATTATGGAAGAAGGAATTGATGAATATGAGGAAGATTTGAACCATGTTGAAGATCTGTTGAAGAGTTCAGTGAATATGCAGATGAAGGAGAAGCATTGGTGATTCGAAGGAGTCTCAACGTCAGCCAAGAGACTAGTGATTCATGGCTGCGAGAAAACATTTCCCACACAAGATTCACTAGTCAAGGGAAGGTTTGAAATGTGATTATTTATGGTGGAAGTTGTGCAAATGTAGTGGCGCATGAGATGGTGACAAAACTGAAGTTGATGGCCGAGCCGCATCATCAGTCGTACAAGATCAAGTGGTTCAATAAAGATAGTGGGATGAAGGTAACCAAGAAGTGCTTAGTCTGATTTTCAATTGGCAAGAACTACCAAGATGAGTTCTGGTTTGATGTTGTACAAATGGATGCATGTCATTTGTTGCTTGGAAGGCCGTGGGAGTATGATCGGAGGGTTCTTCATGATGGCTAAAAGAACACATATTCTTTTTTCAAACATGGTGTTGTAGGGTTTTGATTCATGGATGCGCAACGGAAACAATAATTAACCATGCAAAACCCTCCAAGGATCACAAGTCAAGAGACATAACGATGGTAAGGGAAGAAATCAATAACACACCTTAGGGTTCTCCTTTGATGACTTCAAACGCGAATTGTGTTACGTCTCTACGGTTGATCCACGCCTAGAGGTGAGATCTAGATCTTCCAATCCTTGGTGCTAGCCCGGAAAGAGGAAGAGGAAAAAGAATCACGCAAAACTAGACAAACCAAGGAGGACTCGACCTCCTTTAGGGCCGACGGGTAGGGGCGGCAATCCCAAGGGGGTTCGGCCCCTTGTGGGATTTCTCTCTCTCTTCTTTTCTCTCCCACTCACTTATGTTATGAGTATTAGTGTGGGAAGGAAGGAAGGAGCATCCTTTATATAGTCCAACAACTCCTTGTTAACTACATAAAGGCCCTATTCTAGTCCTACTAGAATTCGGATTAGTCCCCTTTTGCAAACTAGTCCTAATCATGTCCATACATGGATTAGTTCTATTTGCCCATTAATCCTAATCATGTCTCTACATGAATTAGGCCACCTTGGAAAATCCTAATCATGTCTCTACATGAATTAGGCTAACTTGCATATTAGTCCTAATAAGTTAACAAGTTTTTGCGATTTGATCCTTCTAATTAATTAATCATATTAATTAATTATTTCCCAAGTCTAGTTCACCCATATATGGCGTGTGACCCCATAGGCTCTATTTAGTTGGTAGTAACTATTTACTAATATGGAGCGGCCTCTAGCAAGACATCCATTCTAGCCAAAAAATAGAATAGTCATCATGACAAACCTTGTGCAAGTAATTGTCTCATCCCTTTGTCTCAATATCCGGATTGGACACGAGACATACAAGTCACACTCGTATATCCAATCCATAGTTTCTCGATCCTGTGAATAGCCTTATTCGTGCAAATAACATCAATATCCCATATTGATTTATTTGAGTCTGGCCAGACATTTTATAAGCACTATCCCTCGAGTGGCCTAGGATATTTTTATCCCGTTATGTGGGAGGGAAAAATTCTATCTACGTCCAGTACGATCTCTAAGCTTGCTTCTTATTGTATCCAGTACACGCCTTTATAGCTACCCAGTTACGGTGTAGCGTTTGACGCTACCAAGATCACAATAGTGCACAACTAGAATATCTAGCGACTTCAAGTCTAAGGATGACAATACCATTGCACCACGAGAAGGCTTGTGACTTAACATAACATGTATGTAGCCTTCTCGGAGATGGGTCAATCCAGTATGCCATTACTCCTAATTCATACCCATGTGCTGGATCATGATATCTCCATACCAATCCAACCCCTTACTAGTCTATAGATGATTGTCCCATTAATCATTATAATTGACTAGGGATATTTAAGAATATAACAATTGTATTCTAAGGACTTCATTCATGTTATCAGATCTCTATATCAATAACATAATGAATCGTAAATCCATAAATGTCACAATTAATTGATTGCCTCTAGGGCACAATCCCAACAGGTGTTCGCATCACTCTAGCTCCAAAAAATCCAAAATTAAAGCAACCAAAGGAAAGTGAGAATTCATTTCTAACAGGTGAACAACTTGGAACTTCTTTGCATAATCATGATGAAGTTTATGCTCTCTTTGTTGTGGATGTTGCAGCCATTAAATCTGGACCTTTTCATGAGTTATTATTGCCCTTGTTGGAGGAGTTTAAGGATGTTGTGCCAGATGAGTTGCCTATTGGTTTGCCACCATTGAGGAGTATCCAACACCATATTGATCTTGTTCGGGGCTCTTCCTCACCAAACAACCCTGCCTACCGAATGAACCTAATGCAACAAGCTGAGTTATAGAGACAAGTTGATGATCTTATTGCTCGTGGTTTGGTTCACGAAAGAATGAGTTCTTGTGCCGTTCCAGCTCTTTTAGTCTGAAAGAAAGATGGAACTTGGCGCATGTGTGTTGATAGTAGAGCCATCAACAAAATCACCATCAAGTACCGATTTCCAATCACCATCTTGTTGACCAAATTCATGGAGCTTAACTATTTTCTAAGGTTGATCTTAGAAGTGGATATCACCAAATCAGAATGAGAGAGGGGGATGAATGGAAGACAACTTTCAAAACCAGGAAGGGGCTATATGAATGGCTTGTGATGCCATTTGGTCTATCACACGCACCAAGTACCTTCACGAGGCTCATGACACATGTTCAATCACCTCTCTTGAGGAAGTTTGTTGTTTATTTCGATGACATTATGATTTACAGAAAATCTTTGGATGAGCACGTGGAGCATCTAAGGAGTGTTATTTTTTTTGGGTAAATGTCAATGTATTAGAAACACCAAAAAGGACAAGTTACAAGGGGCATACCCCAGGTAGTGTAAACAGGCAGACAACTATACAGTAAGCTCTAGTCTATACACCATTGTCTAACAAGATCAACCAGGTGATGGTGGGATAACATATCTCTAGCCATCAATCTAGATCTAATAGTGTTGGCAATCTTTCTACAAATTACAAGAACAGATGTACATTTGCCCCTAAACACTCTACAATTTCTTTCAATCCAAATATGATAGATAGTAGCTGAAAAACAAAGCTTCAAAGTAGTATTTCTGGCATTGCAGATCTTCAATTCACTGCTCAAGTCTGTGATCCACTCATTCCAGCAAACAGGGGGAGTGATACCAAAATAAGCCCAGATTTGTTGAGTGTAAGTACAACAGCAGAACATATGAGAGTGGTTCTCTGTGGCCTGGTTGCACAAATAACAAGTGGTATTGGTGGTAACTCCCCACCTGGAAATTATGTCACAAGTGTTTAGTCTTTCTTGAGCTGCTAACCACAGAATGAAAGGATATCTAGGAATACAGAGAGAGAACCAGCAAAGATGAGTCCAAGTCTTGAGGCTGGCTTTCTCTCTTATGATTTTCCATGCTGAGGAAATGGTGTAAGTACCAGAAGGATCAGCAATCCAATTCACTGTATCAGGGGAGTTATTGGGAGGGGGAAGGTGATCAGTTTGATGAACAAGCTCCCTAACATAATTTCTCTGAGGAGATGGCCAAACCCAGTTATGATCACGAATAATCTCACTCACCTTTGCATCTTTCCTGAGTGCTGCATCATAAAGCACTATCTCATTAACTTCTGGTAAAATTGGCCCTCTAGGTAACCAGTTGTCATACCATAAGAAGGTGGTGAGGCCATTGCCAACACACCACTGAATATAGGGCATGAATGTTTCTTTGAGGCTAAGCAGCTTTCTCCAAATCCAAGAGGAATTTCTAGGACATTTAAGCCTCCAAAATGATCTGCTTTTATCAAATGAGAATGAGCCCATTTTACCCAGTAAGAGATGCTCTTCTTAGTAACTATAGACCATAAATGCTTCCCTATAGTCGTTGTATTCCATGTTTTAGTGCTCTTTATGTTCAAATCTCCTTCAATATAAGGCTTGCACACATTTTCCCAAGCAACCCTAGCTCCAGTATGCTTTAAATCAGCCCCTGACCATAAGAAATTTCTCAATAAAGCCTCAATCTCTTTGTGGACTCTACCTGGTAGTATGAATATGGAAGACCAATAAATTTGGATTGAGAACAGCATGGTATTCACTAGCTGGAGTCTTCCTGCATAGGATAGGTATTTTAAAGTCCAAATCTTGATTCTACCCACAATTCTATCAATCAACCCCTTACAATCAGCATACTTGAGCTTGGTGGTGATAAGAGGAACACCAAGGTATCTCACAGGGATAGAACCTGTAGGGTAGCCAACAATGCAGGAAATCTGGTTCTTGCTCTGAGAAGACAAACCAGACATACAGATAGTACTCTTAAGGGCATTGGGTTGTAATCCTGAGAGCTCAGTGAAGTTACTAATCCCATCCATAATAAGGCTAACAGATTGAGTGTCTCCTCTACAGAAGACCGTGAGGTCATCTACAAAGCATAAATTCACAATACCCTCCTCTCTGCATCTCCAGTGGTAGCCAAAGTCAGGATTCCTAGCTTGTGAATGAAGGATACCAGATAGCACCTCCATCACCATGACAAAGAGGTAGGGGGACATTGGATACCCCTGTCTCAAGCCTCTAGTGCCTTTGAAGAAACCACTAAGTTCACCATTAAGACTAATAGAGAAAGCTGCAGTGGTTACACACTCCTGTATCCAATTAATCATCACTGTAGGGAAACCAAAACAGTGGAGAGTGGTGAAGAGAAAGTTCCAATTCACATGGTCATAGGCCTTCATGAGGGCAATCTTCATAGCCACTCTAGGAGAATTGTTATCACTGTGGTAGTTCCTGAGAAGCTCTTGGGATAAGAACACATTGTCTGAAATCTGCCTCCCCTTGACAAAAGCTGATTGGGAAGCATGGATCAAATGGGAGAGGAAAACTTTGATTCTATTAGCAATAACCTTGGAGATGACTTTATAGGTTGTATTGCAGCAGGATATAGGTCTATAGTCACTGAATTTTGTGGGGTTTCCAGTTTTAGGCACAAGGGCTATGGCAGTGGTGTTGCAAGCTTTAAGAAGCTGACCAGAGGAGAATAACTCCAACAAAGCACCCAAAGTGTCTTGTTTCACAACCTCCCAAGTATTTTTGAAGAAACCAACAGAATACCCATCTGGACAGGGGATTTATTGGGGGGGGGGGAGCTTTGAAAGCTAGCTCAACTTCCTCCTCTGTCACACGTTGGCTGAGAAACTCTTGTTGAGAAGCTGTAAGAGTATTCCTAATGAAAGGCAGCACTTGATCAATCTGGACATTATGTTGACTAGTAGTAGGACCAATTAGGTTCTGGTAGTAGTCAATAAACTCCACTTTTAAAGCTGCTGGGTCAGTAATCTGTTCTCTTGTGTCCTTGGTAATAGCAACAATTTTGTGTTGGGCTCATTTACTCTTCACAAACTTGTAGAAGTAAGCAGTGTTTTGGTCCCCTAGGTTAAGCCACTTTTCCATAGCTTTTTCCCTAAAGAAGCTCTCCTCAGCAAGAGCAAGCAAATAGTAGGTTGAAGCAGCTTTCTTCTCCTCCTCAATAAGCACATCATTGGTAGGGTCCTTATCAATCTGGCTCTGCAAGTCTTCAAGCTTTTCTCTACTGTCCAGGGTCCTTTCTTGGATATTGCTAAAGTGGTTCTTTTTGAGAGTCTTCAAAGATTGTTTGAGGAGCTTGAGTTTCCTGTTTAAGAGAAACTGCTTTGAACCCCTGATATCCATGTCCCAAGCAGATGTCACAGTGGCCAAATACTCTGGGTGGTGAGTCCACATATCAAAGAATCTAAAAGGCTTGTTCACTCTGTTGAGCTCCAAAGCAGTGTGTACAATGATGGGACTGTGGTCTAAGGAGTGTTCTTCAAACTTTGAGGGAGCAAAAACTTTTTGCTAACTTGAAAAAGTGCGATTTCTTTACCGATAACCTTGTTTTCTTGGGTTATGTGGTGTCTAGTGCAGGGATAAAGATGGACCCTAGCAAGGTGGAAGCGATTGAAACTTGGCCGGTCTCTATGTCAATTCATGATGTAAGGAGCTTCCATGAAATGATCTCGTTTTATAGGAGATTCATCAAGAATTTCAGTAGCATTGTCGCACCCATTACCGAGTGCATGAAGGGAGGAGTATTCAAGTGGACTAAGGAGGCTCAAGAAAGATTTAAATTGATTAGGAAAAAGGTGACCACAGCCCCAGTTCTAACACTTCCAGATTTCTGCGAAGTGTTTTAAGTGGAGTGTGACGCCTGTAATATGGGAATTGGCGCTGTTCTTAGCCAAGAGGGTAGACCCATTGCCTTTTCCAGCGAGAAGTTGAACGATGGAAATAAGTATTCTAAATATGACAAAGAGTTCCATGCCACCATTCGAGCTCTTGGTCATTGGAGTCATTACTTGCTGCCCAAGGAGTTTGTGCTTTATTCTGATCATGAAGCCTTGAAGTATTAGAGCACTCAACACAAGCTGAGCACTCATCATGCCAAATGGGTAGAATTTCCCCAAAATTTTCAATTTGTTCTTAATCACAAGTCTGGAAAATTGAACAAAGTTGTCGATGCATTGAGTAGGAGGCATGCATTGTTGAATACTATGAAAACTATAGTGGTTGGTTTTGAAGTTGTGAAGACGTTATATGAAGATGATCCTAATTTTGGTGACCTTTGGAAAAATTGTTTAAGTGGACCAAAGAACAAATTCTTCAATCACGAGGGTTATCTTTTCAGGGGAAAACAACTTTGTGTTCCAACTTGCTCACTTCGGGAAGCTATTATTCAAGAAGCTCATGGTGGAGGGCTTGCTGGACACTTTGGAAGAGATAAAACGGTAATTCTGGTGCAAGAGAATTTTTATTGGCCAAAGCTTGTGCAAGATGTTGAGAAGATTGTGAAGAAAGTGTGTTACTTGCCACAAAGATAAATTGCATGGAACTAAGCAGGATTGTATACTCCTCTACCCATTCCAAAGGCTCCATGGGAAGATGTGAGTATGAATTTTGTCGTGGGATTGCCTAGAACTCAAAGATGTAAGGACTCTATCATGGTTGTGGTGGACAGATTCTCAAAGATGGCTCACTTTTTCCCTTGCAACAAGACCTCTGATGCTAATCATGTCGCTGATTCTACTTTAAAGAGATTGTTAAACTTCATGGCGTACCCAAGACAATCACATCATATCGAGATTCAAAGTTCCTAAGTCATTTTTGGAGGACTCTTTGGAGGAAGTTGGGTACTAAGTTACAATTTAGTTCTTCTCATCATTCTCAAACTGATGGGAAAACTGAAGTTGTGAATAGATCATTGGGAGCACTAAACCGAATTTTGGTGAAGAAGAATGTTGGAGAATGGGAGACCTTACTTGCGCATGCTGAGTTTGCTTACAATCGCTTTACAAGTCAAACAACGGGTTGTTCTCCATTTGAAGCTGTTTATGGTATAAATCCTACTAGCCCTTTGGATTTATCTCCTATTAATGTTGATCATAATTTTAGCGGAGAAGCTGATGAAAGAGCCAAGTCAATCAAACAAATTCATGAGCAAGTGAAAAAGAAGATCTTGAAGCAAACTGAAAAGTACAAGAAACAAGCTGATAAACATCGAAGGAAAGTTGTGTTCAATGAAGGATATTTGGCGTGGATTCACTTAAGGAAGGAGACTTTTCCAAACAAGAGGTTTGCTAAGCGTCAAACTAGAGCTGATGGTCCTTTCAAGATCGTCCAAAAGATAAATGACAATGCTTACAGAGTGGAACTACCAGGTGATTATCGAGTTTCTGCAACATTCAATGTTTCTGATTTATCTCCCTATGTCGATGATGAGAAACTTAAGTTAGTCTATGTAACTTAAGCTCGCGGCTTCGTCTCAATTCGCGTTCCCATTCCCCTACCTTGATTGATGACGTGCGATTTTAAAATGGAAAAAGCTGACGCAGTTTTGAAGAAAATGATCAGTAAAAACTGAGTAAATACACACTACGACATGTAAAGAAATGAGTGGAACACAAGCATGAGTTAAAATAAATAAATAGATTTGAAGCACTGATAAGTAAAAGTGTTGGGAGTTTATGAACAAGTATAAGTAATCGCGTAGCAAGAACGTCCAAACTTTAAAACGTTAATAGAGCACGAGCATTCGAAATATTCCTAAACCAGTATAATTTCACGAGAGCGAATCATGTTTCAGTGAAATTGTTTTAACTCAGGAGTACCAAATTTCTTTCAATTTCATATAATTTTGTTGGGGGCATATCCAGATCCACAAACAACACCAATAAAGTAGTCAAACTTTCGTTCAAGTTCAATTTAACCATTAAGTTTAGCTGAGGCATGTCCAAAGCCACCAGCAGGATTGATGTAAACAGAGGGATCACAAAATAATCACAAAGGGTTCCTTCTAGGGTCTATCAAACTCAATTTCACCCAAGCTTTAAGGGATCCCATTAGTCAACCCCGCTCACAACATTAGCTAAAAGGCCTTAAGTGTCGACATCCCTATACCGTAGTGACCCTTACAAGTATAAGAAGAACTCTATAGCTCTAAAAAACCCCTTGGCCTCAATACTTTGGTACATTTTGGCTCATCGTGGGCGGATTTGTGAAAATTAAAGTTCTATCCAATAATATGAAGCATTGCTTCGATGGTCTTAGCGATAAGAAAATGGAGGATCGCTCGGCGCCTCCCATTAATAACATAACTATGTACATCGTCCTAACTCTATTAGAAGTATTTTATTACCTTCCTTTCACATAACGAAATCGGTATAAAATCTTTCACGAGTCATTTCCAAGAGTTTTCAAGGGATATCAATAAAATATTCCAAACAAATTTTCGAGTTTTAAACTTACATTCTCATACTTTTCATATAACATGCATTCATTTGAAACATCTCACACATGCACACATTTTGATATGAAAAGGCCGTACATATGTACTTACCTCTGAGCCATGAAAGGCGCAAAGAAAATCTAGCACTCCTACAACGCTCGTCTCATGTGAATCCGGGTCTCACAGTCAATGCAGCAACACGAATAAATACGTCTACTTGGTACGAGCACAACGGCTGGATATAAACAAGTCAAGTATACGGTCTATTAGCATTTACCATATATGAGATTGTATGCAAGAATTCAATGGAATGCGGGTCATGCAGGCTAACTCGACCAATATGCCCCTGATACTTTGAAACTGTCCAGTACCATCCCTGACTGTGCCTGGACTTCATATTACACTCATACTGTCCAAAAAACATCCAAGAATGACTCTTAGATCTTCCATATGAACTTAACATTGAAATATACAACTTTCTATTAATTACACTTAATCCCCTAAAGTTTGTTAAAATTACAGAAAGACCCCCACCATTGATTTGGTCACTCCCGAGTCAAACACTTCCTTCTTAAGGCTCCAAATATCCCTCTAAGTCAGGTTTTTGGTCTCAAAACATTAAATTTGTCTCAAGTAGTTCAAATGTGAAGTTTTAATTAAATGCACATAGGCCCCCAAAGTTTTATAAAACTACAAAAAGGCCCCAACTGTTGACTTGGTCAACCCTACCCGAGATTGACATACGAGTACTCCGAATACGCATATAAGACATGCTGACAAACTCCAAGTTACTAAACGAAACAAAATTCAAATCTTATGTGAAATTACTCTTTTGCCCCTCCTATCTAGATCAGTCAAACTACGGTTTTTGAAAAGTCAAACTTGGTCAAACTTTATATTTAGACTCAAAATATGAATACGAACAAGTTTCATGGAGAACGTTAATGCTAGAAATCACATTTAGAATGCCAAAATTGAAAGTCAAACGTAAAAGCCAAATCATCTAAACTAGTCAACTTTAGAGCTGATTTGTGGTAAAATGAGGAAGGGTTTAGGAAATCTGAAGGTAGGGTCTTGAAGAGGGTGTTCCAAGCTTTCCAAAACATGTTGAACCCCTAAGAAAATCTAAGTATTGAGGGAGATTAAGCAAGTTAAAGATAGGTGAAAATGATCTTTCAACACTTTAAAAAAATTTGGAGTTCTTACAAATCAAAATCAGTCACATGCAGTGACTTTCCAGCCAAATTCTCGGCCACTGGTAGGTACTCATGAGGCATGCTATATATGGATTTGAAGAACTCATCACCATCTAAAAGTAGGAAGAAACATAAGCTCAATCCATCAAGAGATGAGATAGATAATGAGGTTCAAAGTTGGGTGAAAATTTAGTATCCAACACTTAAAAAAATTCTGCACTTGGACAGATTGCACAGCACGAAATCAGCAACTTCAACATGATTTTTAGGTAGTTTAGAGACCGAATTAGACAAAATTTAAAACATGAACGTTTTAGACAATCATCCGAGGATTCAAGAAAGCTAAAGATCACTCAAAAAAGATTAAAATTGAGGGAGATACGAGCACTTGAACAGGAGCAGTTTATGTTCCAAAGAAATGAACAAAATGCATGAACAAGGAATCAAAATCGATCCTAACAACAATCTGGGAATATTTGGATCATTCAAACAGGTTCACGACATGATTGGGAGAAATTTGATGCATAGAACGAGAAATTTGGTGGAGAAATGAAACTTACCCATGCTTCGGCGCCCATGGCGGTTTGCCGTCGACGTGGGGAGATTCCGGCGGTGTGCTGCTCTATTCCACGCGCTCCTGGTGATTCCTAGGCAGATTAGCGAGCTCTAAATCATCACACCTCAGAGGAAGGCTTGAAACTGGAGAAAACGCGGTGAAAGAAGATTACAGAGCCTCCCCCGTCCATGGTGGTTGCCGGCAGCCAAGGTGCCGAGTTCTCTGGCGATTGGTCGCGAATCCGGTTAGTTGGGAGCTGGTTTTGGTCTCCTTAGGTGCGCCTCAAAGTGAAGAAACCGAAAACAAAAACCAAATTCAGTAATTTACAACTACCAGAGAGAATTGAACCGATTACGATCTAGGGTTCATTACCTTCAAACTCAGATTTCTCACTCGATACTCCGCATTTTCTCAAATCGATTAGTGCATTTTACTACTGGTGTTGGTGGCTACCTCCGGTATTAGCAGTTCGGGAAGAGGAGAAGAGACGGTGGTGTGGTTGTGGAGGAGTGGTGGTGATGAAGGAGGAAGAAGAGGCAGATGATGAAGTCTCTCTCTCTCTCTCTCTCTCTACAATCTAATGGGGTGGGAGATGAAGAAGAAGTTGCTACCTCACCTAGGGAGGTGTCAAATTGGAATAGACAAGTGGCAAGCATGCATGTGGGTGAAAGTTTAATTTTCTAAAATTTGGGGTACAAAATTGTAGAGAATTGCAGAACCACCCCGAACATCTCTAGTGCTTCAAAATCATTCTAACAACGTCTAAATATCACCAACACTCAAAAATTCCCACTTTACAGCCGTGACAAACTATTTACAAATTTGCCCCCAAATTCTTGATATTGCACTAAGAACTCTCTCGGGAATTAGGGGTGTTACAAGCTAGACTCGAGGACGGGTCCTTTTGAAGCCAGGGAGAATGATGCCTCACATCCCATTATTGAAGCCAAACAGCCCAAAAGCAATGAAGTGCAGCTCAAGACTAATGTGGATCATACTTTTCTTAGTGTGGAGACAAAATTCGTTTTTGACCAGCCCACTAAATGGTTCAACTATTCAGAATCTCATTTAGTCAATTAGAGCATTAACTTTGGCTCTTGGAACTAGCTAATTAGTCATTGCTTGTTTTCAAGACATTTTAATGTGTTGGGAGTTGTTTTTAGGTTGGAACTAGCTAAATTAGTTGCTACATGGTTTCAAGACTTTTAGTATGGTTTTCTTGGAGGGTTGTTCCAAGATAAATAAGGGCTGTAACCTCATGGATTGAGAAGACTTTGATAATTATTCAGTTTAATCCTTTGGATTATCTCTCTATATTTTGTATCTCTTTGGTGGATTCCATAGAGTGGTGAATTTAACCCAGTTTATGTATCTTAAGGTGGATTCCTTAAGTGGTGAGCCATTTATCTCAGGTTTTGTATCTTAGAGTGAATTCTCTTAGTGGTGAGTCGTGGTTCTGTATCTTGGAGTGGATTCTCTAAGTGGTGAACCATTTTATCCATTGTTGATAGTTTGTGCTTTGCCATCCAAGCACAATCTGTCACCATATACCGTTTCCTAAAACCAAACGGTATCAGTAATGATGCCTCACAGCCCATTATTGAAGCCAAATAGCCCAAAAGCAATGAAGTGCCGCTCAAGACTAATGTGGATCATAATTTGCTTAGTATAGAGACGAAATTCGTTTTTGACCAGCCCACTAAATGGTTCAACTATTCAGAATATCATTTAGCCAATTAGCGCATTAACTATGGCTCTTGGAACTAGCTAATTAGTCATTGCTTGTTTTCAAGACATTAATTAAGGTGTTGGGAGTTGTTTTTAGGTTGTAACTAGCTAAATTAGTTGTTGAATGGTTTCAAGACTTTTATTATGGTTTTCCAATTCCTCGAGGGTTGTTCCAAGATAAATAAGGGTTGTAACCTCATGGATTGAGAAGACTTTGATAATTATTCAGTTTAATCCGTTGGATTATCTCTCTAAATTTTGTATCTCTTTGGTGGATTCCATAGAGTGGTGAGTAACCCAGTTTATGTATCTTAAGGTGGATTCCTTAAGTGGTGAGCCATTTATCTCAGGTTTTGTATCTTAGAGTGGATTCTCTAAGTGGTGAGCCTTCTGTATCTTGGAGTGGATTCTCTAATTGGTGACATTTTATCCCTTGTTGATAGTTTGTGCTTTGCCATCCAAGCACAATCTGTCACCATATACCCTTTCTTAAAACCAAACGGTATCATGGATGGATTCGCTTACGGATCCTGATTGGCAAAATCAAGTGTTCTGCCAAGTTTCATGTGATCAATGCAAGCACCACATACCACATGATAATCGGACGTTCATGGATTCACCGTTTTGATGCTATGCTATCCACTGCGCACTAAGTGATGAAGGCGATTTTGAAAGATAGGATGGTCGACATACCATCCTCCATAAGTCCGTTCAATCTGAATGAAGAACACCAGACAGAAGAAGCGAGGGACTTTCAAGCCAACTCCCTTGCCTAAATGGGAACACATTAAAGACCAGTTGTCAGCTGGAGTAATGGTGATGAGAGAAGCCCGGAAGGAGAAGCAGCCTTCATATGAAGAGGTTTCGAAGGAGGTATACCAAAAGAAGAATGTCTACAAACTCAAAAGAATCGTCAGGCACGACAATAAAGGCAAGGAGGTAGACATGGGAAGAAATGTTATCGCATCTTAAGGTGCGTGGGGCCATCTTCGACCCCACCTATCGAGGATGTCCCTAGGCAAATCAATAAGATAGAAGACAAAGTACCAGAAGAGGATATGATAGGAACACCCATAGAAAAGCTGAAGGAGGCACCCGAGTGCATGGAAGACAAGCCAAAATCGCAAAAACAATAAGTGAAAAATGTGTTCTTGAGCCCAACAGAGCAGAAGAAAAGACCAATATTTCTGAGTGCGGATCTTGAACTAGAAGACGAACTGGGTCTGTTGGAACTACTAACAGAATATAAAGATGTCTTTGCATGGGAGTATGAAGAAATGTCCGGATGAGATATGGAGGTCACCATGCACATGTGGGACGTCATTCCAGGAACTAAGCCAATAAATCAAAGCACGAGAAGTTTTCGGTCGGAGTTTAACATGAAGATAAAAGAGGAAATAGTGAAACTGCTGAATGCTAAGTTTATCAAGCGTGAGCACCATCCCACTTGGCTTGCCAACATTGTACCAGTTCTGAAGAAGAATGGGCAGCTGCGAATCTGCGTTGACTTTGGGAACTTGAATCAATTTGGCTCAAAAGATGACTTCCCATTTCCCAACATAGATCTCTTGATTGATTCCACTGCAGGCCACCAGATGTTCAGCTTCATGGACGAATTTAGCGGCTACAATCAGATCAAGATGGACCCCAAAGACGCGAGGAAGGCTGCCTTCATTACACCAGTGGGAGTGTTTCACTACAGAGTCATGCTCTTCGGCTTGAAGAATGCTCGAGCAACCTATTAGCGCGTGATAATGGCGCTTTTCTACGACATGATGCATCAAGAAGTCGAATTATATGTGGATGATTTGGTGATCAAGTTAAGGCAAAAAAGGATCATTTGAAAGACTTGAGAAAAGTCTTTGAGAGATGCAGGAGGTTCCAGCAGAAGATGAACCCCATGAAGTCCGCATTTGGGCTAACCTCGGGGAAGTTTTTAGGATGTGTGATCAACCGGCATGGAATGGAGCCCGATCCCGCTAAGGTTTCAACTATCACCATCTTGCTTGCACCACAGACCCAAAGTGCATTGAAGACATGCATGGGAAAGCTCTCATATTTGAGGAGATTCATACCTGCAGTTGCAGAACTGACATTTTGCTTTGGTAATTTGCTTAAGAAAAATGCAACATATATTTGGACGAGGAGCACCAAACGATGTTTGAGAAGCTGAAACAATTGCTGACATCTAACCGAGTTATGATCGCGCCTCAACTTAGACCGCCTCTGCTCCTGTACCTTACTTCAAAGACGAAATTCATTGGAGCCTTACTCGCCCAGGAGTTTGAAGGCCATGAGAGACCTATCTATTACATCTCGCGCGTGGTGCAGTCCGCTGAATCCAGGTACACAGATATTGAGCGACACTACCTTGATCTATTCTTTGTTATTGGGAAGTTTAAGCACTACTTTGTCTCTCATAAAGTAGTAGTAATGACCAAGAGCGACCCTATTCGATACATGCTGGGGCATTTTTCTCCATGTGGAAGGCCGGCCAAATGGAATATGACCATATCACTGTATGACATCACGTATGCGCGCCCAAAAGCCATTAAGTCTCAAGTAGTGGCAGATTTGTTAGCACAATTCCCAGATGAGAACTTTGAGCCTGTGATAGAGGGGAACTCGAAGGACCCGAAATGTATGAGATAAAGTTGCTTTATTGGAGGCTGCACTTTGACGGATCATCAACGAGAACAGGAGGAGGAACTGGGATTGTTCTGACTAGGCCTGATGGGGAAGTCATTCAAATGTCAAGCAAGTTGGACTTCGCGGTAACCAACAATGAAGCTGAGTATGAAGCTCTACCTACAGGTCTCCTCGCAGCCAAAACTTTAGAAGTTCAGAATTTGGTTGTGATGGGGGACTCCAAACTAATTGTGAAGCAAGCTTCTGGCGAATACGGGTTGAGAGAAATCAACTTGTTGACTTATAGAACGATTGTGCAGATGCTAGTTTAGAAGTTCAATTTAGTCAAGTACGAGCACACTCCTAGAGCTGATAGTCGACATGCAAATACGCTAGCTACTCTAGGATCAAAGATCAGCACAGACAAGTGTCCAGCAAAGATCTCGATCGAGGTCAAAATTACCCCTTAACAAATCAAATAATTGTGCGAAGATGAGTCCATATAAGCCGAATATTGGAGAAAGTCTGTCATACGTGAGATTGCGGAAGGAACAAGCAAGGAAGGTTGGGTCTCTACAAAAGGCTTCTGCATGCACGACAATTCGCTTTACTACAAAGGACCTGGCAGAATCTTGATGCGATGCGTTGCGGAAGAGGAAGGTCGAGCTCTGCTAGAGAAGATCCATGAAATCTCTTGTGGAGAAAATGAAGTCTGAATCTACAGAAAAGCTCAGAGATACGGTATTCATTGGCCTCAAATGTCATGCTATGCTACAATCTTACAGGGCAACTGTGAGAAGTGTGCATTGGTGAAGGACTCTCTGGAGGTTGCTACAATTAATAATGAGGTTGATCGGCGAAATTCCCTGATTGATAATTTGCAAGACAAAGTTTATCAAGCAACAAGAAGGAGTCCAAGAAACTCAAGAGGAAATCAACTCGGTACGTGCTAAAAGATAACCTGCTATGGCGAAAGGGACATGATGGAAATCTACTTAGATGCCTCAATGGTCAAGAAATACAGGAGGTCATGGACTTATCACACCAGGTGGAACATCAAGGAGGCGCGAAGCTTTGCAGACAATCCTCGTCATGCCACGCCCTATTAAAGGCTAACGATGTTACATGGCCCTAGGCAATGATAACTGCTTCTAGGGGATAGGGTTTTAAAATTAATTTCGAGTTGATTCCAGAATCTGCATGGAGTCACGCACGGCCGATTTTGCGCGTTTATACAACGACGCGCGTGATATACGCGCAAAAAGGGGGCTAATGTAGATAGTGCATCTCAGGTAGATCAACCTCTCTCCACGTGGCAGCTATCAAGGAGGTTCGATGGTACTCCATTATCACTCTATCATTGTCCTTAAATTATCACTTATCCGTATGGGAGCTGCGAGACAGGGTCGCCCTCGATACTAACCGCGCGGGAGTTGTATGGTTCAAGTGGCTTGGAGGTTAGAGTAAGGGACGTCACGCGCGAACATCAACATTCGCACGGGACCCTTGTCAATTCTGGGAGATCTGATGAACACATGTCCTATACAGATGGATAACCGTTGGGACGTGCCCTACACACACGGACGAGCGTGCAACGGTCCCCATATATACGGGTAACGTGCTGTGACGAGGCGGTTATCTCGCCATTAGTTACAGCCGCATTAACCCCTCGTAACGACACCCTTATGCCCTATATATAGGAACGTTGGCCTTCCTTGGCAACTCTCTGATCTCTGGCTAATCATCCGGCTGTCTCTCTCTCAAGCAGTTGACAAGAGCTTACTCTTTCCCTATACCATTACTCTCAATCTCTCTGTGCATTGTTCTTGTTCGTGTTCTTGTTATTATTCTCTATCACACGTGTACACTTGGATCTTCCTTACAGGATCCTCTTTCACAAAACAAGCAACCAAGAAGCAAATCAACATCACTCAATCCAATCATCTGAAGAACACTGCATTCTCACTGTAGACTTAGTTCTCAATGTTCTTCTCTTCTGATCTTCAATTGTATATTATTTAGATAATACTTCCAGTTTTTATTCTCATGAATTGTTCAAGGTGAACAATAGAGAATTCTTAGTTAATCAGTTAGCCAGAGCAGGTACTAGATAGGTTAGTGAGAACCACGTGATGTAACAGAGTGAGGCATCTCTCTATGCCTTGAGATCAAGGGCTTAGCTTTTTATTAATAAGAATTGATTTGAAAATCCTGCAGGGATTAAGTCCCTGAGGTAGAGACGTAGGTCCAAGTTGACTGAACTCTATAAATCACTGTGTCTCTTGCATTTACTTTGCTGCACTTTACTTATCTTATATACTGCTCAAAACAGGTTTCAGTTCAAGGGCGTGAAACTCATTTCAAGGCCTTGGAAACTATCAGCTTTCTTTTATGATTCAAAGGACTTGAAATTCATTTCAAGGCCTTGAAATACTTTTTGCACTTAACAAACTTCTTTGAAACCACTCTTTTAGCAAAAGTTGCAAAAGTTGCCATACTCTATTAAACCCCCCCCTTCTAGAGTATTGATTCTGTTTTCATTCCTACATTACCATATTTCTTACATTACTGTCTTTCACTTATTGTTGTTGATATCTCCTTTTATTTCTTGTTCTTGTTGATATCTTTTGTTATTTCCGGTCGATTCCTGCTCTATAACTACAAGAATGTCTGTATTCAAACTAGGGTATTCGTATTTGGGTCTCCCAGGGTTGATAAGAAAAATACAAGGCTATTCTTCTTCTTTACGTGTGGGTGTAATTGTGCGTTCTTTAGCTTGTTGTTTTCATTGTCAAACTGTTAATTTGGGGGCATTCATGTGTTTGTCTGTATACATGAGAAGCTTATGTTATTTATTACCGTGCCAACGCTGCGTGTGACTACTGACATGCATCTTCTGAATTTAATACATGAACACTATCATTTGAGGAATGTCATTATATGTTCTGTCTAGCCCTCTCTTTGTACGTCTTTATCTTAAATTGTTAGTCTGTTAGCTCTCTGTCTCTGTGTTCTTAGTGAATCCCCGAATCCCTAAATTTTGTGAGTTGTATGTGGCGTTTGACTGGTCATTTTGACTTGGCTGGGTATATTAATGATTATCTGAGTGGACAGACATTAGTATTGGTACTGTGATTCGTAATTTGTTTCTTTGTGGATCCATCATGTTCCGGATTAAACATAATTCAGCTCTGATCGAATGTTCTTTGTTTCTTATGCCGATTTGTGACAATTGGCGAATCGGAGCCTACGTTCTACAATTAAAGAAACTTGGAAGGAGGTAAAGGGCAATCTTACGTGGATGCAATTTTATGATCACAAGTTATTTAAATATTTGGATTGTTTCTTGTCTATAATCTGTGCATAGTGTGTGCTACCAGTTACAATATTCCTTTATTCCAACCCTTTGAAAAATGTATTGAGCAAGTTACGATGAAACTTTCACTAGTACTGTAATAGGCGGTGATGATAGAGTGGCGTCTCGAATTCGCTCGTTCAAGCTTCCAGTACTAGTACTGTACGATCTTTCGAATTCGCTAGTTGAAGATGATAGAATGTAATATGCTGGCAAAGGAAAAATCATTCTGCAGCCGCTGAGCATCTCTTATCTTTCTTTGATGATCACGCTGATCCGAGCCTCTTTTTATGAATTACACTGGACGCCGAATTTGTACTTGTGAAGTTCAGAAATGCTTGTTTATTTATATACTGCTGTGGGGTTGGTAACATTTTTAATTTGCACTTTCTGATATTATGTCATTCTTAACTAATAATTGAATGTGCATTACATTTGGTTTTCATATCTTATTTGGTTTTCATGAGTACTGTAAGAGACCGTGATGATGTGGCTCTATCAATGGCACTGGTTGATGGTGAGAGAATGTGATACGCATGGCGGGGCAAAAATCCTTTTGCAGCCTGTGTAATACGCATTACTTGGTTCTCATTACATATCTAAGCCTCTTAATGTTCACTGAAGAGGCCGTGATGATATGGATTTACATTCAATCGAATGTTCAGTTACACTTGGCCGTTGTTCAGTTTGCACAATTGTGTGATATGGTACCGCTAGTAGTGGGGTTGATGACATTTTCGAAACAGGTGATGACATGGAGGACTTGATCGGGAACTTACAGGAGGGAACAGTTAACTCGCCCGATTTCGTACCATCCACCGATGGTGGGGATCCCGATGAATTTTCCAGGTTGTTGGAGGATGCACAATCTGAAGCATACCCTGGGTGTGGAACATTCTCTAAGTTATCAATCATCGTCACGCTGCTTCATATTAAGACAACTCGTAGATGGAGTAACAAATCTGTAAAATTATTGTTGGATGTTATTAAAGAGTTAGTACCTCCTGGTCACTCATTACAATGTCATTTTATGAAGAAAAGAAAGTGTTGAGTGGACTAGGGCTAGGCTACATCAACATCCACTAACTACTGCACATTATATTGGAAAGAAAACGAAAACCTAGACCACTGTCAAACCCTGATGGTGGTGAACCTAGATGGAAACCACAAACCAAAAAGTGAAAAATAGTTCCTAGAAAGGTTCTAAGATACTTTCCAATTATACTGAGGCTGAAAAAATTGTTCATGTAAAAAACAACCGCTAAGGCAATGAGATGGCACAAGGAAGAGCGTGTCCAGAATAGCTCAGTCATAACTCATCCCGCCGATGCTAAGCAGTGGCAAGAGTTTGACAAAGAGCATGTGGGGTTTGCTAGAGATCCCCGTAATTTCCATTTGGGACTTGCTAGTGATGGATTTAAACCATTCCGCATGATGAATAGTGCTTGTAGTATGTGCCCTGTCGCTGCACGGCAGTACAATTTTTCCCCTGAGGGGTGTCTGAGTGAGGATTTTCTTATGATTCCGATTCTGATACCTGGCCCTACGTCCCTGGGAAACGCAATTGATACCTACTTGCGTTCATTAGGTGATGAGCTGAAAGAGATGTGGGATGTAGGTGTTGTGAACAATTGGTGAGCAATTCAGGTTTCATGCTGCAGTTTTGTGGACCATTAACAATTTTCCCGCCTATGCAATGATGTCGGGATGGAGCACGAAAGGAAAATGAGCTTGCCCTCCTTGTAACAAGGACACACATATGATCAGGCTACATTTTATTAAGAAGCAAGCTTATATGGGTGCTCGTAGGTTCCTAGAGTCGAATCATAAGTGGCGGACATATAAAAGGTTTGGGGTGAATATTGAATAGAAACGAAAGCCGAAGGGGTTATCGGGGGATGACATTCTGATGCCGTTAGAGGTACTTTCCAAAGATTTGAGATTGGGGAATAAGGAAGAAAATCGCAAAAGGAACTTGACCCGTCTCCCGGAAGATTGAAATTGGAAGAAAAAAAAGTATGATTTTTCGAACTACCTTATTGGCATGAACTTAAATTAAGGCACAACCTGTACGTAATGCATATCGAGAAAAACATTTGCAAGAGTCTTAATGGGTTGTTGATGGGTACAGAAGGAAAATGTAAAGATCATGCTAATGCACGCAAGGATTTAAAGCTTATGAAGATTTGGCCGGAATTGCATCTGCCAGAAGCAAAAGATGGGGAGAAACCAAAACTTCCCAACACACCATATACCTTGGACTCAGCCGGCAGGAAAACTTTATGTGAATGGTTGTGATTGAGTATCCAGATGGCTATGCGTCAAATATTACAGCTTGTGTAAGTGTCAAAGATAACAAATTAGTTGGAATGAAGAGCCCTGATTACCATGTCTTGTTACAACGGCTGCTTCAAATCGCAATACTTGTCCACCTCAGCGAAAAAATTGTCGGTGCTATACTGATCTGAGCGTTCTTCAAGGAGTTGACCTCAAGAACTCTGACTGTCGAGAGTATAGAGAAACTGGAAGAAGACATAGCGTTGATATTGTGTAAATTTGAGTTAATATTTACTCATACCTTCTTCGATATCATGATTCACTTGTCGGTTCATCTGTCGCGAGAAGCACTACACGGGGGTCCAGTTCAGTTTCGGTGGATGTATCATGTTTAAAGGTTAGGTGCTGGTATAACACTTGAATTATAATATATTAATATGTTCGAAAAGACGTACTGTTTATGTTGTATGTACTAGATATTTAAACAGATTTCTTCATATGCTAAAGAGTATGTGAGAAAAAAAGCGAAGCCGGAGGGTTCAATTGCCGCAGCTTTCATCGACAATGAATGTCTCACTTCCTGCTCGATGTATCTTCACAGAGTTGAAACAAGATATAATAGGACTGAACGAAAAGATGGACATGTCAACAATAGTGATATTCTAAATCTTTCCATATTCGATAGTGCAGCTCGCCCTTTGAAGGGGTCATCCTTTTACGAGCTGTCCGCAGAGGAGTATGAGCAGATCAGTTGGTATATTTTACAAAAATGTACGAAGGTTGATCCATATTTAATGTGAGTGGTTCCACTATAAAATTTCCTTAAATAATGAATGCATATGCATTAAATATTTAAACGTACTTAATCCTGACATAACTCTTAATCCAGACAACATCGCGAAGAAATCCATGATCGTGATTCTGACCCAAAATGTCGGGATTGTATACATCGGCGGGAGTTTCCTGCCTGGTTTAAATGGCATGTAGGTTTTTCGTTCTCTTGGCCTCGTCAGTAACATGTTATATGTATTTTAATTCTTATTAGAACTTCAAATATACATATGTTCATTCAGATGGTCCGAAAGCGCCTTGACAAGTCACCAGAAGCAACCGATGGACTGTATTCACTCGCTTGTGGTGCTGACAAGCAAGTGCGTCGGTATAAGGCTTGTGTTGTGGATGACCTCAGGTTGTGCACGATTTCCAATGATGAACAAAAGACAACACATAATTCCGGAGTTGTTGTGCTATCAGAACATTAGGCGACGAAATTGATTGTTATGGTACATTAAATGACATATTTGAACCAACATATCCAACTCACAACTGGGTTTTGTTGTGATTGGTTTAAAGTAGGAGATGACAAAGGCATTCAGAAAGTTGGCCACTTTAGTACTGTAAACGTCTCTAGGACTTGGTATAAAGATGATCCTTACATTTTTGCGACCAAGGCTCAACAAGTCTTCTATACTCCCGACCTTATTAAGGGTAGGAACTCGCGAATATTGTAGAAGATAGAACCTTAAGTTTATTAGGTCCCAAAAGAGAATGATGGAAATATAGACAGACGAGTTGAGGATGCTTATCAGTAGTCATCGAACAACGGTGAGGCGTTTGAAGTAGATGTTAACATAGATCAGGTTGGGCCTACTAATTTGGTTCAGGATCCCGGATCTCCTACTGTGAACCCTAAAGACATCGACAACTTGCTGAAAACACTTGGCGAGAATTATGCATATGAGGATGACACCGACTACCATAGCAAAGATGGTACCACTGATGATGATTACGATACAGATTTGAGTGATTTGGATTGATGATCTGTTTAAATGGTTATGTTTTAGATCATATGTTGTACATCAAGGTTTGCATTTCCTGCGTGCCATTTTTTACGTAGAGGATTACAATAACTTGCTTGAATGACTTGGTGAGGATTACGTAAATTGTTGACATTGCTAGTAATTCAAATATTCTCAGTTAATATTACATGGTCCTGTATTGACATTTGCTATATCCTGTAAATAATCATATTACATGATGTAAACCACCAAAAATATTAGAAGGTCGGGTCGGTTGAGTCCACTAAAAGCCGCTGAGGACATTACGTCAGCTGGAACATCCAAGACATAAACAATCATTCTGTTGGTGGTGCTGCTGCGCAAATGGTGAAGATAGAGGTGATACGTTTTGTTCTGTTTGTGTGAACGCTTATTTCTATGTAACAAACACTGCTTATTTGCACTTTTCGTTAGTGTTTTTGTAACTTAAATATTTTGTTAGCTATAAGTTCCTTACGTATCAAAACGTGGTTAATGCAGAAAATAGCCCAAGGAAATCCGACGAAGGGATTGGACAAGGTCAACGGCATTGGCAGCCATCGTGGTTAGTATGACCTATCGTCTATGTTTGATGCATCGTTAAAGTATCTTCCGTGCTTATAATATTACAAGTCTGTTTTGTAATTCTTAGTCCCTGCAGGATCGCATGTGCTGAGGAGCAGCACTTCCAATTCTGAAGGCGTACGAACGCGGAAGGTTGTGTCAGAAAGAGAGACCAGTCTGGAAAGCGATGGCCTAAATGGAAGTGCTGACACAGGTGCTGGAGGGATTACATCGCAGGTAAAATTGTGAAACCGATGATATTTATGTGTCATTGGAATTGCACTGCTTCCTCGAATCTCACAGTTGGTAATTTAGAATAAGGCATACAATTTCGCACCTGGATATTTGAAGGAACGGGCTAAAGCAAAATTACTTGAAAGATCAAATGCTGCGAGGAAATTGATTGTCGACCAAGAGGGTAAGTTCTAACAGTAGGTTGATACATTTAGCATTTCAATATTGTGATGATTGGAAGGGAAACTTAATCACTTTGGGAATGAGGTTCTGTCTAATAGTACTATCGTCTATTTTGGCAGCTATGAATCGGGCAAACAAGCCGAAGAGTGCCGGTTCCAGCATGGATCCGGGAACCGCAAGTGTTAAGGTAATCATGTCTATAATTGTTTTTTAATAGTCATAGTAATCTTGAAATGTGACATTTTTGTGAAAACGTTGTAGGTTATACCACCTGTGGAACAACTAGATAAATCCCCGCGCGGGAAAGGCCTCAATACTGTTGGCGGTGGTCATAGAGAAGTTGTGATCAACATGTCTACGTCTACCACAGCATGGACGTCGCAGATTCTGGGCAACATTGAGGTAATGTAGATGATGTTTGAACCAAGTTACTTCCACTCTTTTGTTTCATATTACTAATATTTTTGAAATGTACCCTTTTCATGCAAATGGTGTAGGTTTTACCACCAGCCAATCAACGACGTTAATCCTCGCGCGGGAATGCTTCAGCTGTTCATGGGGTTCCTGGACCAGCTGACAAGAGGTCTCCATCTACTTCAGCTCGGGCAGAGCTGTTTCCCTCAAACATAGAGGTAATGTAGATCATGTTTGAACCAAGTTGTACCGCCCATGCTTTGTTTCATATTATTGTTAGGCTTGAAATGTAACATTTACATGCAAACGTTATAGGTTGTACCACCTGTGATCCAGCAACGCAAATCCCCCCGCGGGAAAGGAAATACTATTGAGGGGGGTCATGTTCAAGCCCAGAATAGGTCTACGCCTAAGGCTGCAGTGGCCAAGGAGATTCTATATGAAAGTGGGGTATATGTGTGATATGACGAACCAGTCATGGATTATATTCTGGTTATCGATATTTCTTTTAAATGCGACCGATGGTTTTGCCCACTTGTTTTATGACATGTTTCCTTTTGGTTCCTGGTTAATAAGAAGATCTGCTGGAAGGCTTGCTCAATTGAATGGTAACATTATATCAATTTCCGGTTATATTGTACTTGTATTTGGTTTGGTGGAACTTCGTTGTTGGTGCTTTTACCTAGCTAGTGATTCCTGTTCTCATTGTCAGTTGCAGTGGGATCAAGAGGATTGAAAAGGAAGCACAGAAAAGACTCGTACAGTTGTGGGTATTCGTGAATGATTACTGAATTTGAAGATTGTTGATTGCCGTACACGAGCTCGGTAGGTCTATGTATTACTGCAGGACAATGAGGAACATGAGGAAATTGAGGGCCAGTCGAAGCCATTGACCAGGGGCCCCAAAATTGTTGACGTGACAATGGGAGAGCTGAATGCCGATGAAATGGCTGCCGATGTTAATACTTATACAGTTAACATGTTCCTCGTTTGTATTAATTTATTGCTGGTGCTCAGAGGTTTGAATGTTTTCTCCCAGAACGTGATGTCCCATAGTATAACACTGAGGAGATCGCAGCGCCTTCAAGAAGTTGGGTACCCAATGTCCCCCAGGTCCCCCTTTACGCAGGTGGCTCAATCACACAGAATGACCATGAGGCCCCAAGTACATCATGTACATAGATCATTTTTCTTAACCCACCTAATATATACTCTTTATGGTGGTAGATGGCCAGTCCATTTCCCGAAGGTGGATTAACTGAGTAGTAATTATTTATATTGTGGCAGCTCCACCTTCAAGAAGACGAGGAAGAGGCCTGATCCGTGGGCTTTCAACGAGGAAGAAATTGGTCGACGAAAAGAAGTATTTTTTGGACATTCATGTTGGCATGCGGAGGCCATTAGGCTTGAATTCGAAGGAGCTCAGTGCAGAGGTGGGTATAGCAGTGCGGAATAATGCACAGCTGGATAAGGATTGCTGGAAAGCGATGGACGAGGTTACCCTGAAACCCATATTTGATCAACTTGATGTAAGTGACGTAAAATACGTGTGAACATATTTTTCAGGCAATTACATTCTGTGAATGTATACTATGACCACGTATCTTGTCGTATGCAGGGTCTGTTTGAGCACGACTTCAAAAGAGAAACTACTGTGAAGACCATCCATTCTATGGAAAAGGAAGCTTATGGTGAGTACCGCTATAAGCTTCAAAAACACTTTAAGGTTCCGCACCCCCGCTCAAGCATTGAAAAACCCAGAAGCAAGTGTTTCCCAGGAGGAGTGGGAAGCAGCGTGTAAACATTTTCAGACACATGAGTGGAAGGTAAAATATTGACTGCTTTTTCATTGCAGTGAACTAATTTAGGTTTGCTTTTGAATTCATGTCCACTATTACGTTATTTCAGTTCAGGAGTGCCAGGGCTAAGTTGAACCAATCGAAAGTAAAAAATATTTCTACCTCAGGTTCAAATTTCTTCGTCCAGCGTTTACATGAGATGGTAAGTTCCATGTCATCCGATCTTTGAAAACAGTTTATAAGTATCACAGATAGAATATATTTCCGTATGAAATAATTATTTGGAATATTATCTTGTGCAGAAGTCCCCCTCGCTGATCAACAACTACAAGACAACAAACACCCGGAAGAACTCAGGCACTTGGATTACTGCGGATGCAAATGAGAAGCATGTTAGTTTCGTAATTCCCTCGCCGTGTTATATTTTACATGTTACGATTTTAATATTTTATTTGTTTTAAACTATAGAAAAAGATGGTGGAGATGCGGGATAATAATGCAGAGGGGAAGCTGACTGAAGATAAGATAGTGGACATTTTTCTTGGGAGCAGGCGTGGATTTGTAACGGGATATGGTATTGGTCAGGTCCCGAGGACTTCATGGACTTTTCAAGAAGGCATATATGCTAATGATTCCAGGGTTGCTGAAGCAGAAAGGATGGCTGAAGCTGCTGAGCTAAGGGAACATATTGCAGTGAAAGGCGCTAAGGAGGCTGTCAAAAGAACGGAGGAGGATGAGAACAAGGAAAAGGAAGCCGAGAAAAATGCGGAGGAGGATTTCAGAAGGGAAAATGAATCTGTCAACCTTATGAACACAATGGAAGCACGACTTAAGAACATGGAGTCCTTGATGGCAAACCAGCTGATGAAGAAGAAGGCGTCAAGTGGGCATCATCATTCATCATCATCTTCGGATGAATTTTAAAGTATGATGTCAATTTTCATTTCAATATGTGAATAAATGACTTGTTGAGTATGCTGCATGTCTAGATAATTAATTTTCAGTTGTTTTGGTGTATGCATGAAGGTGGGTGGCACTTCGGATAAAATTGAAAATGATGTCTCCAAGTGTACGTGCTGGGTATATGAAACTACTTTAGTTGATAATGTGACCTCCAACTTAATTTTTACGAAATTATGTTTTAAAGTACCACGGCTCTTTGCTGATTGCATTCCGTTTTACCGGGTGAAATAACTTTTTGCGTCTCGTTTACTTGGACAGCTTTCTTACTTACTGTGTTGTTCTTTTCTTTTACGCGTGGAACATGTTGCTCCACCAGTTAACTAATCTATAGCTATTTCTGTCCTATGTGGGTGCACGAGTTGTATAATTGTGAGAATTAAAGTAGTTTTGTCTTCAAAAAAAAAATAGGCAAAAAGTTTTGGAAATAACATAAAATATAATAAAATAGCAGAAAATAAAAGTCTAGCTAGTCCTCGAGCTTGGGGTTTGATGGCTCCGCATTTTCCTCCTTCTGTTGTTCCTCTGTTGGGGCCTTTAATTTTCCAATTTCTCCTTGTCTCAAAGATTTGTTCCGGAAGTCCCCCCCCCACCCTCTCATGTGTATCTCTTCTTCATATTCCGCAATAGCGCGTATTTTCTTGCATATCTCATCAGCGGGCCTTCCTCAATCCATTCTCTTTTCTTCTTAAACAACCCGACAGCTTGCTCATTGTCACTGCTTGAATCATCATTTGAGATGATTATTGGATAATCGTTATAGGACCCTGGTAGTCCTGTGAAAGGACTAGTTACCTCCTCCTCTTCACGCAGGCGTTTGCGAATGGGTTCCATGGTGAGAGGATTTTGGGGATCGGAGAGGATTTGCTGTGACTGAGAAAGAATTGGAGGTTACAAATTGAATATGGAGGGTCGGTCCATTAACCTAAATATATCATAAATTTTGGGAATTCGAACAGTTGCAATTCTGTCTTAATGGGTGCATGCATGGTTATTAGATGGTTAGTGGATATTATGATGTTCATTATGAGGCATTAAGTTCATTCATGATGAGGTAGTTAGGTATGTGAACACTTTCAGTGGTGGGAATCAAAATTCATTGAATATTAATTGGGTCCCATATTAATTCAAATAATAGGTGGAACCACATATTGTTTTAATTACAACATCCTGTGATTGTTAATACTTCGATTCGATACTTTTTTTGCTTTTCGGGCTGCGAGCATATATGTAATTTTACAAAAAACTTGACCACAGTACAACAGCATTAAAGTTTCGTTTTACCTCGTCGCGTACAATTTTTATGAACTGATATTTAATTTCTTCTTCTTCGTTTGAAATCAAACCAGTGTAGTCGCATTGCAGCTCTGGCAGCGGCAGCAGCACATCCATGCTCATCCCGTTTTCTATGCGTCAACAATGAACACTTCTACACCAGCTTTCTGAGGTACAGGGTTAAAAAATGCATCTCAACAAAAGGTTAAGAAATGTCTGAAAAATGTTATTTTCAGGAATACTGTTGTGGGTACAGTAATAGGATATATGTAGTATTTGGTCGGGATTGTGGCTGTAGAACAATTGAATTATATTAATGTTTTTGGTTTGGATATTTGTTCAAGTGTAACAGTTTGGATTGAAAATTTGTGTTTTGCAACTCTGTTGCTGTTGTATGTGTGTGCATGGGTGATCAAAAAGGATCACATAGCTACTGTTGTTTTTGTTATGAGCAGGTTATATACAAATGTGAGATAGGCGACTACATTAATGGTCGTCTATAAGGAAGACCGACGAGCACGGCTGTCAGCAAATATATATCACGACGACCAAGTTAGTCGTGTAAATGAAATAAAAAAATAATAAAAAGTCGACTAAAAGTAACAACGACGATCACAGTCGTCTGCATAAAATTAACGATGACAAAACACATCGATAAGTCCATCGGCAAAAATTTGTTGACAACGAAGAACATAGTCGAAAACGTCGTTGGCAAAAGTTTTGTCCAAGAAATTTGATAGCCGAGAGGTCGTCGGCAAAAGAACAACGACGAGCAGAATTGGTCGGGAAAAGAGGTCGGTAAAAAGTTTCCACTGACCAGTAGATTTTTTGTCGCCCGATCGAACTAATGACAGAGCTATTCTGACGGCAGGGCGACAAAAGGTTTTCGCCGCTCTTTTATTCTAACGACATTTTTTTGGCTTTTTAAGACGAGCCTGCTCGTCGTAAAAAACCGTTTTTCGTAGTGTAAGTTTGACTACATTATATTTGATGATGAAATACAAACTAAAATGATATTCTAATAATATCCTAATATCTCTTTTTGACTTAGTTTTTGAATGATTTATTAGCTACCTATTTTGCAGGAATTATTTCCTAATCTGTGTGTTTGCTGGAAAGAAAATAGAGCTGACAGATGGATTATGTGCTTGTACAATCATGCCTGAACATTCCTAACACTCTCACATAAAAGATAAAGTCAGTATCTTTGAAGATACTGAGCAACTAGCCGTTGTGGAAGAGCTGTTAGAGAGTTAAGATATGTTGCTTGATTTAGAAATATAAGTTTGAAGAAGATCCTATGAATATGCATTTCAAACAAGCAATAAATACAGAGAACAGAAGAGAGAAGTCGTGCACAACATTCACAGAAACATTCAAACACTATCAAAGATTGACAAGCAACACAGAAGTAGATTCAATTAACTCAATCCAATAATCATAAGATCAGTGCATACTCAACTTATTCACTTGTTCACAATGTTCTTCTTTTTGTACTTAATTTGTATATCATTTTGATAATACTTCTTGTATCTTATTCTCGTGAGTTATTCGAGTGATCAACAAAGAAGTCTTGTGTTGAATCAGTTAGCTAGAACAGGTACTAGATAGGTTAGAGAGAACCACAAACTATAACAGAGTATGGAACTTCTCTGTGCTTGAGATCTATGGCTTAACTTTTGATTAATAAGAATTAAGTTGCACATCTTGTATGGATTATATCCCTGAGGTAGAGACTTAGGTCTTAGTGGAATGAACTCTATATATCTTGTGTCGCTTGCCTTCTGCATTTCAGTTCTTATACTTGTTCATTTACTTCTCAAAACAGGTTTTCAGTTCAAGGGCTTGAAACCCATTTCAAGGCCTTGAAAACGATCAGCAAAATTCTCTATAAACTGTTTTGATTTCAAGGACTTGAAATTCATTTCAAGGCCTTGAAATACTTCATTCTTTCTACAAATCTCTTTGAAACCACTCTTTTCAAAAAAGTTTCCATACTCTATTCAATTGGTATCCGAGCTTGTATCACTGCATAGATCTAACAATCTTGCGATTATGAGTATTGTAGGTGATGGTGGTTTCTCTCAGGGAAAAGCTGCTAACAGACCTCCCTTATTCTATGGTGACAAATTTGTGCACTAGAAAGCTTTGATGAAAATGTTCATCATTGATCAAGATATAAAGTTGTGGACTATCATACATAATGGTCCTCATACATTCTACACAGAGAAAGATGGGATTAGAACTCCCAAAACTGAGGATTCACTCTACTTCTGAATTAGAACTGTTATCTAAGAATTACAAGGATCAATTCCTTAGACAGTATGAACTCTGTAAAATGAATGGAGATGAACCCATCAAAGACATGTTCAAGAGATCTAGAAATATTGTCAACAATCTGGATTCCTTAGGGAAATCCTTATCCAATGAAGAAAAGTTCAGAAAGATCTTGATAAGTCTTCCTAAAGCCAAATGGGAACCAAAGACTACTTCCATTGAAGAAGCTCAAGATCTATCATCTCTTCAACTTGATGAATTGCACGGAAAGTTGCTTACACATGATATCAACATGAATGAAGCTGATGGAGAACTTCCTGAAAGTGTCAAGAACTTGGCACTCAAGGATAAGGAGAGTGAACCATCTCAAAGCCTTGAAAAGGAAGAAGATGATGATGAAGATCCCTTTGCTATCATTCAAAGCCTTGACCAGAATTCTCAAGATGAAAAAGAACTTTGGAAAAAAGATATATACAAGTCCTCCAGTAGCAGAGACTATAAAGGTAAATCTTCTTCTCATGGTAATAAGCCTAAGGTAATGAACTTATTTGAGTGTGGTGATGCAGGACACTTGATTAGGGACTCTCCACACAAGAAAAGTAAACACTTTAAAAAGAAAGACCATGACATAAGAAAGAAGGCTATGATAGCCTCTTGGAGTGATTCTAACATTTCAAGTGATTCTGAAACTGAGGAAGAAAAAGCCAACCTGTTCCTTATGGCCAAGCATGATGAAAGTTCTAAAAAGAACATTGAGGTTGTCACAAGGAGCGAAGAACATAAATGGATCATGGATAGTGGTTGCCCCAGACACATGAGGGGGGTGAGTTCTTTATTTTTTGAATTGAAGGAACATGCAGAAGAACAATCACACTTGGTGTCAAAGGAAAATGCTAAATCATTGGTATTGGAAATGTTCGTAATAGTTCTGAAAATTCTATATTAGATGTATGCCTAGTAGATGGTCTTAAGTTTAATATGCTTAGTGTATCACAGTTATGTGAAAAAGGTAATAAGGTAATCTTTGACAAGGAGAAATGTGTGGTGCAAGATGAAAATCAGGCAATTTAATTCTCACTGCTCCTAGATCAAACAATGTTTATTTTTGAGTACTAACAAAGTTGCAGGAGAAAGTCTGAAGTGCCTCAAGGCCTTGAAAGAGTATTCAAAGCATTGGCGCATAAAGCTTGGACACTTTGAATTACTTCATATGGATCTCTGTGGTCCTATGAGAACTCCAACTCCCGAGGGTAAGAAGTACATGCTAGTTATTGTAGATGATTTCTCTAGATTTACTTGGGTAATGTTTCTTAGAGATAAATCTGAAGCTTCAATCAGAAGTGATCATAGAAGAGAATTTCATCAACTTGAGTTTGATTTATTTTTTTCTAAGTATGGCATCTCTCATAAATTTTCTGCTCCAAGAACTCCTCAACATAATGGTGTTGTTGAAAGAAAGAACATGAGTCTTGAAGACTTGTCTAGGACAATGCTCCTGCCAATTATATTCTTAACAGGTGCCTGATTAGGCCTATCTTGAAGATGACCCCTTATGAGCTTTTTAACGAGGAAGGCCAAATATATCATATTTCAAACCTTTTGACTGCACTTGTTTATTCACAACAATGGTAAGGACAATCTTGGCAAGTTTGATGCCAGAAGTGATGAAGGTATCTTTCTTGGTTATTCCTTGACTAGAAAAGCATATAGAATTTATAATAAGAGAACCAGGCTTCTTGAGGAAAGTATACATGTCATTTTTGATGAAACTTATGATGTTTCTTTGAGTGAAAGTTTAGAAGACTTGAATCTGAACAAGCATGAGTCAGAGGATGAAGCAGAGCCATCAAATGGTTCCAACGAAAACTTGCGGGAAAACAGAAGGAATTTTCAAGGCCTTGAAAGTGGATCTCAAAACCTTGAAGAAGAACATCGAGAAAATCAAAGTGGACAAGCCACTTCCTCAAGCTCTCAAAGACTTGAAAAGCTTCCCGGAGAACCTGAACCATGGACACGAAGGAAGAGATTCAGATATCTTTCATCACATCCAGTTGATAACATCATATCTGATCCATCCACTGGTACAAAGACAAGATTTCAATTGAAGAACTTGTGTGCTTTTAATGCTTTTGTTTCTCTTGTAGAACCTAAGAATGTGAAGGAAGCATTACAAGAAGCAGACTGGATCATTTCAATGCAAAGTGAACTCAATGATTTTGAGAGGAACAAGGTCTAAAATCTGGTTCCTCATCCTAAAGACCAGTCTGTTATTGGCACAAGGTGGGTATTTAGAAACAAATTAGATGGGAATGGCAAGGTAATCAGAAAATAAAGCAAGACTTGTAGCTCAAGGCTACAACCAGGAAGAAGGTATTGATTATGAGGAGACTTTTGCTCTTGTTGCAAGTTTAGAAGCAATTAGAATGTTACTTTCATTTGCATCATACAAGAACATTAAACTTTTTTCAAATCGATGTCAGATGTGCCTTTGTAAATGGATATCTCCAAGAAGAATTTTATGTTGCTCAACCTCCTGGGTTTGAAAATGATGAGTTTCCAGACCATGTCTATAAACTTGACAAAGCTCTTTATGGTTTGAAACAAGCTCCAAGGGCTTGGTATGAAAGATTGTCAAAGTTTCTACTTGAAAATGATTTCAAAAGAGAACTAGTTGATAAAACCATTTTCACAAAGAGTCATGAGAAAGACATTTTAGTAGTTCAAGTTTATGTTTATGATATTCTGTTTGGAGCTACTAATGATTCTCTTTGCAAGGATTTCTCAAGTCTTATGAGCCCTGAATTTGAGATGAGCTTGATGGGAGAGTTGAATTTCTTTCTTGGACTTCATGTTCACCAAATGAAGAAAGGGATTTTTCTGTATCAAAACAAGTACACCAAGGACGTGATAAACAAGTACAATTTGTCTCAGTCCGAGGTAGTTAAAATTCCCATGAGTTCTACATTGTCCTTAAACAAGGATCAAACTGGTAAGAGTGTAAATCAAAAGAGTATAGAGGTATGATTGGTTCATTTCTAAATCTCACTGCAAGTAGACCAGGCATGATGTTTAGTGTTTGTATGTGTGCTAGATTTCAAGCTGATCCTAAAGAGTCACACTTAATTGTTGTCAAAAGAATTTTTAGATATCTCAATGGTACCAAAGACTTAGGGCTTTGGTATCCTAAATAGTCTAATTTTTCTTTGTGTGGCTATTCAAATTATGACTTTCCAGGATACAGAGTTGACAAAAAAAGCAATTCAGGGTGTTGCCAATTTCTTGGATCATCCCTGATCAGCTAGCATTCAAAGAAGCAAAACTCTGTAGCCTTATCAACAACAGAAGCTGAATACATAGCAGCTGGAGCTTGCTGATTACAAGTGATGTGGATAGCTCAGCAAATGAGAAACCTTGGATTTGATTTCAGATATATACCTATCAAATGTGACAACACCAGTGCCATATCAGTTACAAAGAATCCAGTTTAGCACTCAAGAACTAAACACATAGAATGATTTCATCATAGATCATGATGAGAAAGGTTATGTAAATCTTGAATTTGTGTCTACTAACATGAAATTGGAAGATATATTCACTAAACCACTGCCACAAGAAAGATTCTCAGCCCTGAGATTAGAACTGGGCACTCAAAACAAGGAAGCACTGGTTTAGGGTGAGTATCAGGTAAGTATTATTTGTTTTAAAGTTTTGGAAGGATTTTTAAAGCCTTGAAAACCTTTTCAAATCCTTGATTTTATTTTCTTAAGCAGTACAGTTTTTCAAGGCCTTGAAATCCTTTTCAAAGTCTTGAAAATAAGTCTTTATGCTTTATAGTCGAAAATTGGATCTTCAATGTTGGGTGTTATATCTGTAGATAATTGCTTAATATTGCTTTTAACATTTAAAATATATTCTTTTCAAATTAGCATTATACTATCCTTACCCACGTCACACACAAATTTGAATTTCACCCAATCTGCACTTCTTAAAAGATTTGGAAATATTATGTTTCCTTTTCAAACACAAACTCGTTAGTATTTATCTTCTCCTCTTTATCTCCCTCTCGTATCCCTCTTGCCTCTCTCTTCTAATACCCTCAAACTGTAATGAGCTCAAGAAGAACTTCTGAAAGAATTAAGATGGCTGGAGGGGCTAAGAAAAGTTCTGGGAAGAAGAGAAAGACTGCTCAAGAAGAGGTCCAAACCATAATTGATGGATCTAGCTCCAAAACTCCAAGTGTAGAAAGGCCTCCTTCACCTCAAAAGAAGAAGACCAAGAAGGATCAGACTCCAAATTCCAATAAGAAAAAGAAGACATGTCCACTTTCTCTTGAGAAACATCCAGAGGAATATATTGCTAGCCCTAAGAAGGTAAAGAAGAAAAAGCCTACAAAATCTGACAAAGAAAAACGGAAGGTTACAGATTAAAAATCAGAGAAGGACACTATAAAAGAGCTACAGATCTATTCTGAAAAGCTTACATCTCCTGGTAAGAAATCTGGTATCACTAACAAATGTTTTGTTTGTAGTATTGCAAGAGGAATGTGGTTAGATGTTTTGCTTCTGCACATGTAGCCTATTGTAGCATGATTAGTGTCAACATCTTGAATAGCATGAATCTTGAGTGCATTAAGAGAATGAAGAAAAGTTCTCCTTGAAGAATTCCAAATCCTCCTGAAGTTGCTTACCCTAGGCTCACTAGGTTCTTTTATTTGAACATGAAGCAAATCAATTCCTTAAAGTTGGCAATTTCTTCTAAAGTGGCTGGTGTATAGATGGATTTAGATCACTCTGAGTTTGCCAATGTCTTAGGTTGTCCCAAGAGGTATAACACAAACAACCACCCCAATAAGATAGAAGCCATGAAGCTGGCTAGAGAAGATTTCTGTTTACCCAATTAATACTTTGTTCGATGATCCTCAACATATTGAGAATGTCCGGAAGAGATTTGTTGATCTCATTCATATTTTAGTTCATGATGAACTGACTATAACTGCCCAGCAACGATTGCAGGATGAGATCAGTGGCCAACTCTTGGCTAAATGGTAATCCCAACCTGTTGAGACTCTCAATAAATCCAATCATACATAGTACATGAGGTCCGACTGGATTCCCCTCTGGCAGACCACACTTGAACAGTGCCTTTGATACATCATACCGCTCATGCCTTGCTTCGTCTTAGAAGAGTTGTTTCATATGTATGATCATATCATACGCCTCGATGATCAATGTTGCTTCTGAAGCTCATATTTCATGGTTCAAAGCATTAGGCAAGTCACATCAGTAGATTCATCAACAATCTTCCGATGTGCCCTCCTAACGGCAACATTAGCATTAATAGGTGGTGCTTCTAGACATTGTTGCTCTAGAATGTACAACTTCTTTTCTTGCTTGAGAACAATTCTCAAGTTTCTTTACCAGCCTAGGAAATTCATTTCAGACAGTTTTTCCTTCTCAAGGACTGAACGCAAAGATAGTGTCGATGTTTGTTAATTGTTTGCCATTGAAAATCTAAAAGCAACGAGAAATATACAATTTTAGTATCGTGAGCAATTATACCATACTTAACAACGGATAGATTATTAAATATAGATCCAATTATTTTTATCGGATTAATAGCCCTCACTATAAATGCGGAAAATATTTTATATCTTCTAGTGGGCCAAGATCCATATTTCACCTCCTCTGGCTGGTTTGGCAGGTCATCGAAAATTTGGTTATTTAGGTAGCAACATATTCCAATTGCATCGAATGCAACTCTTGGTTCAATTTGGTGAATAATTCCTTACTCCTTATCTATCTCATAGATAACTCCCAATTGCCTTGCCCCTAAGCTTTCAACCCTATTGAAATAGCTTAGTTGTGTTTGACCTCTTACTTCAGCAGTCGCACATTACTTGCTTGTGTCGTCGCGTCACATCATGAAGAATCAAGTCGCCCTGCTTTGACAAGCCCGGACTCAATACATTTTGATCATGACGATTGCTAAGCAAGAGTAGGCAAAACACAATATTTTCGTTGAGGGTTTTTCTTGTCATTTTATTTTGTTGATCATATCAATAGATCTACTCATTTGGATTGGGCAAGTCCAGATAAAAGATCAATTTTTTTTTATTATTATCCTATTATCATTTTGCATGCATCATCTATACATCAAAATAAAATAAGATAAAGCAATAAATAAACGTGGAGTGGACGTGGCCCCTAAACTAAGATATTCCCAAGCCAATGAGCATATCATTAAGTCCTAAAGCAGCAAGCTCATCTCCATGTGCTTCCGTCTTTAGTACATGCGTCCTAGCTTGTGTGTCTTCATCGTCTTGTGGTCTCTTTGGTCATTGATCTTGTCTCCATGCTGCTAGCTATTTCCTATCTATCTAATTCTAGCTAATATCTATAATGTAACACCCCCAAAATGACCAAGCCGGAAGCCCGGGGGTGTCACTTCGTACCCAGAAGAAACTCGGATACAAGGACATTTAAAAGTGGATCCATGAAAAAATAAATTAAAATTTAAAAGTCATACTTTATTACAATTCCAAGTTTCGCCTCAAACACGAGCATAAACCAATCTTCTGAAATAATAAAATTAAACGGGGTCTATTTATTAAAATGAAGTTAGTAAACGTCTAAGTGATGATTCGCAGTACCGCTAATCTATGATCCCATCATCTAGACCTGTGGTGAAGAAAACAAAAAGAGAACGCCCCAGTTTCTAAAATCAGCAATAAATACTGAGCAAATAAATACCTAAGCATGTAAAATGATGGTGATGAACAATTTGGAAAAGTAAACAACTTTTCATGTAGTAATTTAAGTTAAACACAACGGAAGTAAGAGTTTGACACTTATAAGAAAACATGAGAGATTTCAAGTTCATGGTATTTTTCCAAAACCTGTTCATTATCCAAATTTGGGGATTCCAAAATCTCACATTTTTTTCATTTCTCATTAATAACCACGAAATCCAACCAAATTGTTAATTTTTTGATACGGGGGAAGAACCAACCATCTGGAAAGCATCCAGGACCTCAAGTGTCGACACCCCTTTAAGACTCTTGCGGCTAATAGAGTGAGTACAAGGAGCTATTCGGGGCATTGCAACCGGATTTAAATTAATTGGTCGAGTGACCTAAGTCACATGACCAAGCCAATAGTAACCATGAATGAACCCTGTACAACTCTTCCACTTTAAGTTATCATCGATTATTAGATTATGTGATATTTCAAAGACATTGTTTCAACAAGTGGAAATCAAATGTTCATATAACACATACTGCATATAACACATAAATTCATTTGAGACAAGAATGAAATAATCATTCGACACGAAGGGTGATAGGGACACTAGGGATGGCATGTTTACTCACCTCAAATACAAGTAGCTATTGCGAATCAGTCATAGCATTCGACGTATCCCTCGTCGCCTACAAGTTAACAATATTCTAATTAAATATAATATTCTCTTAATATATGATCTAAACTATATGTTATGAATATGTCGCTCAGTCACGGTTTAGGTTCTATTTTCATCCCAACATCGCCACGTGAACCCGCTACACAATTGATTAGGACGATTGGTTCTAGGCTAACGACACAGTCTACTAGCCGGTCCAAATTCAACACATACTACACTATTTATTTTTTAAAAAAGAGACTATCGATTAACTAAACTTATATTTTGCTATACACGACTCACAAATTCTATGAAAAATATTTACTTAGAGACGGGATTACAAAACGAGTGTCAAAAATCTCATATATTAACTAATTTCATCAACTAGACACTATTTAATAAACCAACAACATTTAAGATGGTTTTCAACACTTTTAGCGGTCAAAACACAGATCTATAGCGACATATTTTGCCTCTTTAACGAGCGAATAAATTGTTCATTAGCCCTAGAACATCAACCGACATGTTTAACGGTCACTATTTCCATTCTAATTCAATTCTCCGCGATTACCCTTCACCTTAGCAACCCAATACCCCAAACAAGTGATAGTTTCTATTCAATCCTGTTGTTTCGGCTAGATTTTACCACCAGTGCAACTAGGGTTTATGGGTAAACATGAATAAACAATGAATTAAGCGATTCAAGATGATCCAAGTGGTGAATACGAGGATGAAAGCAAGTAAAAATCTGAAATTAATGAATAACTTGATACTGACGTGAGAAGTGAAAGAGTTGAGCGATTGAGCAGCGGAGATGAATGCGACGGAGAAGACCCGACTGGGTTCTTGGTGGCCGAAGGGGCTGCTGGAAAACAAAACATGGGTCAGAATGACCCTACTGGTTGGGGGAACCAGAGAAGAAGAAGAAGAAGAAGAAGAAGAAGAAGAAGAAGACAACGACGAAGAAGAAGAAGAAGAAGAACAAGAAGAAGACAACGACGAAGAAGAAGAAGAAGAAGAAGAGGAAGACGAACCTGATGATTCCCGAGACCTAGAGCGGCAGAGAGAGAAAAGGGTGCCTTGGTGATGGGGGCGTAGTGATTGCAGCGAGGGAGAGGCGAGAGGGAGATCGTGAGAGAAAGAGATATATGGAGGAGAGGAGGGTTTATTGTGAGAGAGAGAGACGTCTATGATGATGATTTTGGAGAATTTTAGACGGAAAAGGGAAGGATCGGACTCCAATTTGATTGATGGAGATTCTTCTCAATGTCCTAGACGTGAAGTTGTGTTTTGGGATGGAGAAAAATCAACTCTACCGTGACAAGTGAGGAATTCTTACACCTAACTTACATAAAATAAAGTTATTACCCCCTAGGTTAGGTTAAAGACACTTATTACCCCCTAGTTTAGGTAAAAGACAGTAAAAACTTTAGGTAAAAGTCCCAAAGGCCCCCAACAACATAGTATCGTCACAAAAACACCCGTAGTTACAAAACGGGGTATTTCATTCTTCCCCCCTTAAAGAGAGGTTCGTCCTCGAAGCATAGACCAAAATCTCGACAACCACATATGTGGAGACTTAAAGTCAAAGGTATATCAAAATCTCGACAACCTTAATACATCATTAAGTTTGCATCCTTAATACATCTTTATCAGTAATCCTTATAGTATATTGCATATCATACATGACTTTAAGTTTTCATTTAGTAGATACACCTTAGAGTGGAGACTTTGTGGTTGTCGAGATGTGGTTGTCGAGATTTTGGTTTAAACTTCGAGGACAAAGCTCTCTTTAAGGGGGAAGTTACAAAAGGTATAAGAGTGGGCAATCCAAAACGAAATTAAAACCTACAGGGAAATTTAAAATGAACATAGAGAAAGGATTTAAAATTTTACAAGCCGTTGGGGATTTGGGTAGCCTTAAATAGCTTCTATTATGTGTGCAAGCCTTCAGATATTAGCCTTAAGAAGCATGTACACCCACTCACCCTCTCCTAGCTAAGAGCTTTGGCATACCCGAGTAGGTAAGTATTGGAATTAGAGACTTTAGTTGAAGTTTGGGTTAGGTGTCTATTGTTTGGGTTGTCTAAAAATTTGGGAGATTGTGTTAGAAGTGTATGTTTGGAGTTATATTTGAGAGTTCTCGTTATTGTTGTATTCTATAGAGTATTAGTGCATTTTGGGAGTCATGTAATTGAAACATTTGAGGTTTTGGAGTATGATACTTATTTCATGATGGTAATCAAATACGTTTTATGATATATACTTTGTGGAGTAAGAGAATTATGAAGTTTGTGTTTTTTTGTACATGGCTAAAACCAAGTCAACCCTGAGGAAGCGTGTGGTTCCAGTTGATACCCACCCGGTTGTGACTCATTGGGCGGAGGGCGAGACGCTACCAGCTTTTCTTGACCGTGTGCTACAATTTTGTGAGAATAGGTTCAATGAGTTGGACTTTGCTCAATATCGGAATCCTGTTTTCCAAGCTCACTGCATGGTACAGGATCTACCTAGAGGCCCAATATTTGGGAATATCATCGCTAAGTATAGCAACCTAATGACTAGGTTCAACAGTCCAAACTCTACAGACTATCTCTACCATGGTGAATGGAAGGTGGATGCCAATTTTATGTGCAAATTGATAATGGATGCTCATGGCAAATGGTAAAGTTATGTGGTGGTCGAGGAAGAACCTAGTGAAGACCCAAGTGAATACCCAGGTGAAGACGATGAGGTCAAGGAAGACCCTAATGAGGATGATGAGGTCGAGGAAGACTCTAGTGAATACATGGTATCGAAGGCAAGTAAGGATGACGAGGAGGAGTAGGCGTATTAGGCTGTTTTGATTTTCTTGGACTCTTGATGCATTTTGAAGCTTTGTTTTGAATAAAGGCCATGAAGCCAAAACATGCTTTGAGATTTCCTGAAGTGACTTTTGCATAGCCACTTTTGGGCTAGTGAGGATTTATTGGGGATTTACTTGGGTTAATTTTCCTTCCATGATGAAGAATAATACTCATGTATTGAGGATCCGTTTCGGAATATAATAAGTTAATGTCTTATTGAGTTGAAATATGGTTTAAAATTTGGTTGTATTATGTTTCGTTATTTTTGAATAGTGCATAGAAAGCGTTCATGAAGTTAGACCGCGAGAACGTTGATTTTGGTGGTGCTAGAATCTGCGCATAAGTTGGTTTTTGATGTATCAAACGTGTTTAAACTTGGAATTATTTTTCTTGAATTTTTACCAGGTAGAAGACATGTTCAGGTATCTTCAATAAAATTTTCATCCTCAAATATGTTTTTGAGACTTAGATAAATTTTTCCAAAGTTCGTTGTACAGTGGTCGAATTGCAAAGTGACTAGTTGTAGTATTGTTGCTTTTAACATGACTTCCATATCTTGGATGAGTCTCAATTTTTTATGGTGATTAGTAGACACAAAGGTATATATCTGGGTGAAAACCTAGCCCATTTTGAGAAAGTTAATGTCACTTTAAGACCTTGCAAAGTCGAAGTTTCTGTTCTAATGGTCTATGACAGCAGCAGTGATATTCTCTGCATAACTTGAGCTCTATAATTTATTTTGAGTTGATTCTTCTAGATTATGAAATAAGACTCAGAGAGGATGTTTCACACCAAAATTCATAATTTTTTCTTACCCGATTGATCACTTTTCCAATTTTCAAAGAAGAATGAGATATAAGATGTGTTCAGAAATTGCATGTGTAACTTATTGGATGATGACCAATGTATGATATCACATGTTTAATTGCGCATTACGTGCCATGTATTTATTTTTACTTGTACTTTATGGTATTTAGTGAATGATACAATATGTTATAGTGTAGGGATTATGACTTATAAACCACATCAATTCTGCACTAGGAGAATTGGTCAAGTCCCTATGGCACCCCCAAACAACAACAGCAACATGGAGCAATTCTTCACTCAATTTGCTCAAGTGTCTCATAACATGAACCATGGAGTGCGGCCAACTGGGCAAAGAAAGTGGCTGACATGAAGCCTGGAAATTTCACAGGCAATGAGGATCCAGTTGAGCTTGAAGACTGGATTGACGAGATGGACAAGATCCTTGAATTGGTTGAGTGCTCTGACAACCGAAATGGCATTTGTGTGATGTTCTACCTGAAAAGTGAGGAAAATATCTGGTGGAGGAACTCGTGTCAAGCTTTTCTGGCTCAACCCAATTTCAATTGGGAAGCTCTCCAGACTGCTCTTCGCACTCGATTCTACCCATCTCATGTCCACGATCATAAGTACATAGAGTTTGTAAATTTGAGGCATGGGAATGATTCGGTGACTGAGTACTTCAAGAAGTTCATGGAGTTAACCTAATTCTCAGGCCAATTGATGCCTGATGAGGCATCAAAGGTTAGAAAGTTCATGTCGAGTCTCCAACTCCACGTGCACAAAGACTTACTGTGCAGAACATATGATACACTCAAGGAGGCGTATGATAGAGCTGCATCTGTTTGGCGAATTAAGAAGAACATGATGAGAATCGTGGAAAGCGCAAGATGGAAGACGTAGGGGGAAATGGTAACAATCAGGTTAGAAGCAACCATGGTAGTCAAGACAAGAGGTTCAAGCCAAATCAAGGAAGAGGTAACCAGGGTAAGTAGCGTGGCAACCAGCAGAACACTGGAGATGAGCCTCCTCGTCATTACATCTACAAAAAGTGTTAGCAGAACCACCCCGGAGTTGACTACCAGGGGAATGTTGTCATTTTCCACAACTGCGGCAAGAAGGGTCATCGTGCTTATGAGTGCCAATCTCGACCTAACGGGAACAAACATGTGAATCAGGGAGGAAAGTACCAAGGGAATCGGCAGTGCAATGGTAACAACCAGGGCGGAAACCAACAGTTCGACAACAGGAACTTGGAAACCGCATTAACCAGAATAATGGGGGAAACAACTATGGAGGATAGCATGGGAACAATCAAGGAAATGGGGGAAATAATGGAGCTCAAAACAGGAATGTAAACAACAATGCTCTAGCTAATGCCAACAACAACAGAGATGGTACGGGAGGAAACACAACACCAAACGGGAATGTTGCGTGGATTGCTGTGATGAGCATGACTGAAGCCAAAGCAACAAATGGAGTAGTCACTGGTACATTTCTTGTTCATGATCGACTAGTATTTACTCTATTTGATTCTAGAGCTTCACATTCATTAATTTCATCATCATTTTTTGAAAAGTTGATTCTCAATAAGTCGTCTAGAATTTCCACCCCTGTAGCTACCCCCAACCGGTCATATAATAGTGTGTGATACCATTTTTGAAGAAGTAGAAGTTAAGATCCCGGCTAGTACCTTGCCAAAAAATTTGATACAATTTGATCTTGAAGGAATAGATGTTATACTGGGAATGGATTGCATGAGTAAATATCGAGCAATCATAGACTCTCACGATCAGAAGATCATGCTTAAAGGTCCAAAAGGGGAAAAGGTATCTTACCACTGCATCACAGGAGAACCGCGCATCAGAATATTGTCATCCTTGACTATAGTCAACCAAGTGAAGAAGGGTAATAATGATTATTTATGTTATGTCCAGGACGTTTCTAATAGGGATAATCTGCTAGAAGAGATACCGGTAGTCAATGACCTTCCAGATGTATTGCCGGATGAGACTCCAAGAGGCCACCTAGAATGGAAGTTGAGTTTACAATGGACTTAACACCAAGAACAACTCCAATATCGAAGGCGTTGTACCGTAAGACATCAGCAGAGTTGAAGGAACTAGAGTATCAATTGCAAGAACTCCTTCAAAAAGGTTATACAAGGCCAAGTGTGTCACCTTGGGGAGCACCAGTGTTATTTGTGAAGAATAAAGATGGAAGTTTGAGGTTGGGCATTGACTACAGAGATTTTAACAAAAAAATAATCAAGAATAAGTACCCTTTACCCTGAATGACGACTTATTCGATCAGTTGCAAGGGGCGAGTGTTTTCTAGAAGATAGATATGAGATCAGTGTGTCACCAGCTCCGGGTAACCGAGAAGGACATCCCGAAGACAGCCTTTAGAACGAGGTATGGCCATGACGAGTTTTCTGTGATGCCTTTTGGCTTAACTAATGCACCTGCTGTGTTTGTGGATCTAACGAATCGTGTTATGAGGCCGTTTCTGGATCGGCTCATGGTCGTCTTTATTAATTACATCCTTGTTTACTCAAAGAGCGAGGAAGATCACCAAGAACATCTCAGGGAGGTGTTGGAGAATTTAAGACTGGAGCAGTTGTATGCTAAGCTCTCAAAGTGTGAGTTATGGTTAGATCATGTTCCATTTCTAGATCACATAATCTTGAAAGAAGGGATATTTGTGGATCTTGGAAAGATTTCAGTATTTAAAGACTCGCCAAGTTTGAAAAATGTGTCAGAAATAAGAAGTTTTCTGGGATTAGCAGGTTACTACCGGCGTTTTGTGAAAGATATCTCAAAGATCGCTAGACCACTGACTACGCTAACCAAGAATACGGTAAAGTATCAATGGAGCGAAGATTGTGTAGAAGCTTTCCAGATGACTACATCACCTGTGTTAGCTTTACCAAATGTTTCAGGCGAGTTTGACGTTTAAAGTGACGCATCGAAGAAGGGTCTAGGATGTGTGCTTATGCAAGAAAGAAGGGTCATTGCCTATGCTTCAAGACAGCTAAACCCCATGAAGAAAACTATAATACTCATGATTTAGAGATTTCATCGATAATTTTTACATTGAGGATATGGAGACATCACCTATATGGGGCCATTTGTAGGTTGTATACGGACCACATCAGTCTCAAGTACATCTTTACACAAAAAAGCTAAACAACATGCAACGACGTTGGCTAGAGATTACAACTTGCGTATCCAATATCACGAGGGAAAGGCAAAAATAGTAGCTGATGCGTTAAGCCGGAAATCGACTCATGCTTTACGCTATGCTAGTTTTCCCAGACTGGCTATGCCATGCGTTTAGCAAGCTCGAAATTGTAGTGGTGGAACAAGGTGGAGTGAAGAATATTCTCGGGAATATGACAATTTTTCTAGACATCTTAGAAGAGATAGGGAGTAACCAGCCAAGAGATGTGAAGCTGGAGAGGATAAAGAAGAAGATTGTTGAAGGGAAAACAAAGGACTTTAAAATCCATGAAGATGAAAGTATCCGCTACAAGGGGATATGGTGCGTACCACATAAGTGTGCGGAAACCAAGGAGAAGTTGATGCGTGAAGCGCACAACACACCCTATTCAGTACAGGGGGTGACAAACTCTATAAGTATCAAAAGAAGAAATTTTGGTGGCCCAAAATGAAAAAAGAAGTAGCAGAGCTTGTGGCTAGATGTCTAAGCTGCCATAAAATGAAATTCGAGCATAAAATAATGGGAGGCTTAGTTCAATCATTGGATGTTCCAGCAAGTGGGATTCCATTTCAATTGATTTTGCGACTGCCTTACCGACATCAAAGAATGGACTGAATCATATTTGGGTCGTGGTTGACAGATTGACCAAGACAGTAAGGTTCATTCCGATGAAGGATACATGGAAAAATGTACTGAGTCATATATGAAGAACATTGTAAGGTACCATAGAGTCCCAAGCGCTATAGTTTTCGACAGGGATCCCAACTTTCTCTCTCACTTTTGGAAAGCGCTCCAGGAGGCATTGAGAACCCAATTGAAATTCAGTACAACATTTCACCCGACCACGGATGGACAAACTGAGAGAACAATTCAGACATTAGAGGATATGCTAAGGGATTGTGTTATACTTTCAAGGATCATGGGTTGATAAATTACATCTGATAGAGTTTTCCTACAACAATAGTTACCATGCCAGCATTGGCATGGCTCCTCATGAAGTGTTGTATGGAAGGAAGTGCTAAATACCACTGTTTTGGAGCGACATAAGAGAGAAAATAGTGACTGGTCCGAGCTAATTGAAGGGATGACAGATCAGGAGAGACTTATCCAGAAGCGAATGAAATCAGCTCAGGATAGGCAGAAGTCCTACGCTGATCAGAAGAGGAGACCATTGGAGTTTCAAATTGGAGAAAAGGCATTTGTTAGGGTTTTGCCTACTAAGGGAGTCATGAGGTTCAATCAGAAAGGAAAAATGAACCCGAAGTTCATTGGACCATATGATATCCTAGAGAAAATTGGAGAAGTTGCATATCGGTTGGATCTACCACCAAATTTGGGTCGTGTTCACAATGTATTCCACGTATCTCAGCTGAATAAGTACGTGCCTGACCCATATCATGTATTGGACCCCGAACCAGTAGAATTGGATCCCTCGTTGAGTTATGAGGAGCATCCCGTCAAGATTCTAGACACAAAGGCAAGAGACACCCGCATAAAGAGTGTCCAGATTGTAAAGGTCTTGTAAAAGAATCACCTCACAGAAGAGGCAACATGGGAAGCGGAGGATGATATTGTAGGGTTTTGATCATGGATACGCAGCGGAAAAATTAATTTATCAATTCAATACCGTCCAAGGATCACAGGAAGAGAATCATAACGATGGTAAATGAAGGATCATGTTACACACCTTGGGGTTTCTCCTGTGATGACTTGTAACGTGAATTGTGTCACGTCTCTACGGTTGATCGACGCCTAGAGTTGAGATCTAGATCTTCCTTCTCCTTTGTGCTAGCTTGGACCGGAGGAAGAGGAAGAAGATATCACACAACACGAGGCAACAAGGAGGTTTCGGCCTCCTTGGTTGGCCGACAGGGACGGGGCGGCCCAAGGGGGTCGAGTTCGGCCCTCTTGTTGCTTGCTCTCTCTCTTTTGTTCTCTCCCACTCAAGTTATAAATAATAGATTCATAAGTGTGGGAAGGAAGGAAGGAGCATCCTTTATATGGTCCAACAAATCCTTGTCAACTACCTAAAGGACCTATTCTAGTCCTACTAGAATTCGGTTTAGTCCCTTGAAAATTAGTCCTACTAAGTTTGCAAGGTGTTGCAAAGTGATCCTTATAATTAATTAATCATATTAAATAATTCCCAAATCTAGTTTAACTCTATCTAGCATGTGTCCCCATAGGTTCTATCTAGTTGGTAGCAACAATTTGCTAATATGGAGCAGTCTCTAGCAAGACATTCATTCTAGCCAACTAATAGAATACTCATCCGACAAACCTTGTGCAAGTAATTGTCACATCCCTTTGTCTCCATATCCGGATTGGAAACGAGACATACTAGTCACACTCGTATATCCAATCCATAGTTTCTCGATCCTGGGAATAGCCTTATTCGTGCAAATAACATCAATTTCCCATATTAATTTATTTGAGTCTGGCCAGACATTCTATAAGCACTATCCCTCGAGTGGCCTCGGATATTTGCTCCCGTTATGTGGGAGGGACAACTTCTATCTACTTCTACTACGATTTCTAATCTTGCTTCTTATTGTTTCGGGTACACGCCTTTATAGCTACCCAGTTACGGTGTAGCGTTTGACGCTACCCAAATCACTATAATCCACAACTAGACAATCTAGTGACTTCAAGTCTAAGGATGACAATACCGTTGTCACCACGAGAAGCACTTGTGACTCAACATAACATGTATGTAGCCTTCTCGGAGATGGGTTAATCCAGTGTGCCATTACCCTTAATGCACACCCATGTGTTGGATCTGTTGGAATAGATGCCCTAGAGGCAATCGTAGATTTAGTATGAACAATGTTTTGGCTAGAATATTCATTTATTATTTATGGTGATATTTAATATAATTAAGTCCTTAGATAAAATGTGTTATTTATCTTAAATATCCCTAGTCCATTATATTGATTAATAGGACAATCAAATATAGACTAGTATGTGGATAGATTGATATGGAGATATCAAGTCTAACACATGGGTATGCATTAGGAGTAATGGCATACTGGATTGACCCACGACGAAAAGGATACATTAGATTATGTGAAGTCACAATCGCTTTTCGTAGTGCTAATATTATTGCAGTCCTTGGACTTGAAGTCACTAGATACTCTAGTTGTGAAATATTGCGCTTTGATGTTATCAAACGTTACACCGTAACTGGGTAATCATAAATGTGGCTATCGGGCGTGATAGGAAGCAAGCTTAGAGATCGTAGTGATGTAGATAGGATTTGTCCATCCCACATAATGGGGTAAATATCCAGGGCCACTCGAGGGATGAGGCTTATTGAATGTCTGGCCAGACTCAGATAAATTAATATAGAGATATTAATGTTATCTGCAAGTATAAGCATATTCCCAGGATCGAGGAACTATGGATTGGATATACGAGTGTGACTATTTATGTCTCGTGTCCAATCCGGATATGGAGACAAAGGGATAATTCAATATGACATATTGGGCACAAAGGTTTGTCGGGATCACTGACTATTTCTATGGGTTGGGTGGCATGGATGTGTTGCTAGACACCGCTCCATGTTAGTAATAGTTACTACCAACTATATAGAAACCTATGGGGTCACACGTCAAATAGAGTAGAGCTAGATTTGGGATTAATTAATATAGATTAATTAATAGAAGGATCATTGTGCAACACCTTGCAAACTTAGTAGGACTAATTTGCAAGGAAGGGAATAGTTCTAGTCCTACTAGAACAAGAAAACTCTAATATGGAAACAACAAGGAGTTGTTGGAGTATATATATATATAAGAAGCTCTAGCTTCATTCCCACATGATTTTTATTAGACATAACACAAGGAGTGGGAGAGAGCAAAAGAGAGAGCAAGACAAGAGCTAGGCCGAGACCTAGCCCCCATCCGCCCCCTCTACCCGACGGCACAAGGAGGGCCGAACCTCCTTGGTTCCTTTTGTTGCTTTGATCTTCTTCCCTCTTCCTCCGGGTTCAAGCTAGCACTTGTTTGAAGGAATAATCTAGATCTCACCTCTAGACGTGGATCAATCGTAGAGACGAGGACATCATTCTTCGTGTGATCTCACAAATCAAAAGGTACACATCTTCTATGACCCTAATCATGTTATGATGTCTCTTCCTGTGATCCTTGGTGGGCTTTGAGTAGGATTAATTCTTTTATTCCGCTGCGTTACCTTTGTCAAAACCCAACAGTGGTATCAGAGCCACCGGTCGTAGAACATAACATGATCTTATGTGTTTACGATTTCAGTTCATACACCGTATTATTGTTTATTACGCGAAAACTGAAAAGTTGGCATAGTAGATGCAATATTGAATTTGATTCAATCAAACAAGACCCAACTTTAACATTGGATATTAGAATTGGTGAGTTTAATCACATAGGATGTGAATAATTGGGTTCTTGAAAAATTAGGGTTCATGGGCACATGATTGAAAAGGGGTTTTCAATTATGGAACAAAGTTATGGAAATAAATCCATAAGAAAACAACCTTGCTTGGGCAACAAGGAAGAGGGAAGGAGACTAGGGCCGAAACCCTAGCCGCCCGCCCCTCCCTTGCGCTCCAAGCAAGGCCGCGGGCCTCTAGGCGTGCGGCGGTCCTAGGGTTCGGGCCACTTGTTGGCTTGGTCCCTTTGGACCGTTGTAAAACCCTAGTTACCCAATTTCATTAAAATTAAACAAGCGCGTTAAAATTGGTTTTTAACTGTATTATGTGCTCTATTGCATGGTGGATGGATATGGCCTAGGATTGTGGATGTTTATTGTTTTGTAGTTTGGTTTACGGCCTGCGAGCTGATCAAATTAATGTAATAATTAATTAAGTTTTACGGCCTGCGAGTCGTCTTTTTCTCCTCGACATGTGAGGCTTTTGTTATTTATTTATTCTAGATGTTAGGCTAGAATTAGAAATATTTAGATAATAGCCAAAGAACGTGGAGAAGAAGACCGGAGAATCAAAGGAGCCAAAAGACATCCCTAGGCGCGCAGTTATGGTGGAGCACATGGAGATGAGCTCGGCAATTTAGGGCAACTAGATATTATCATTGGCTTGATAATATCATTAGTCTAGGGGCCATATCCATGCCACGTTTTTTTGTTTTGTGGATTTTTATTATTCATGCCTTGTTATTTATTTTGTGTGTATGATGCTACCAGCAAAATGATAACAAGATAATAATAAATAAGGTTGGTCTTTTATTGTGGATGGCCCAATCCAAATAAGTAGACCATGTTGATAAGATCAACCAAACAACTTAAAAGAAATCCCTCAAATAAATATTGCGTTTTGCCTTCTCTTGCCAAAACACCCTTCATGATCATGGCCTATTAAAATTCGGGCTTGCCAAAGCAAGGCGATTTTAATTTTTTCATGATGTGTTGCGGATGACGCAAGCTAGTAGTGCGTGTATGTTGAAAACAAGAGGTTGGACGCAACTAGGCAAGAGTCAATTAGATTGATGAGCTTAGAGGCATGACAATTAGGAGTTATCCATTGGATAAGGAATAAAAGGAATTTATTCACCTAATTGGACCAAGAGTTGCATGGGATGCAATTGGAATGGTTCCTACCTAAATAACCAATTCTTGGGTGACTTGCCAAAGCAAGCTCAAGAAGAAGTGAAAAATGGATCTTGGACCCACTAGAAAGTATAAAGATATTTTCCGCTTTAATAGTGAGGGCTATATTTAATGATCTAGCCATTGTTAAATATAGTCAAATTGTTCAAAATACTAAATTGCATATTTCTCGTTTTGTAGAATTCCAAATGGCAAACAACAACGCATCGAGTTCATCCCTACGATCTGTCCTTGAGAAGGATAAATTGTCTGGAACAAATTTCCTTGACTGGTACAGAAACTTGAGGATTGTCCTCAAACAAGAAAAGAAGCTGTACGTCTTGGACACTCAGATTCCAGACCCACCACAAGATGAGTCTCTACTAGCGGAAGTAAGGGCACGTCAGAAACATATTGATGATTCTAATGACGTGACTTGCCTCATGCTTTGCACCATGACTGGTGAGCTTCAGAAGCAACACGAGAACATGGAAGCCTATGATATGATCAGACACTTGAAACAATTGTTTCAGGAACAGGCAAGGCATGAGCGCTATGAGGTGTCTAAAGCATTGTTCAAAAGCAGTCTTGCAGAGGGGAATCCAGTAGGCCCTCATGTACTCTGAATGATCGGGTACATAGATAACCTTGAGAGACTGGGGTTCCCACTCTGGCAGGACTTGGCGACTGATCTCGTCTTGCAATCGTTGCCTGGCAGTTATAATCAGTTCATTATGAACTATAATATGAATGAGATCAACAAGTCTTTGCCAGACCTATTGAACATGCTAAAGACAGCTGAGCAGAGCATCAATAAAGGCAAGGGCAAAGCCATAATGATGGTACACAAGAAGAAGGGCAAGTCAGTTGCATCTACTTCAAAAGGAAAATGCAAGAAAGTTGCGAAATCCAAGGAAGCCCTAAAGCCTAGTGGAGGCGTGGCTAAAGGTGAATGTCACTACTGCAGCCAGCCGGGTCACTGGAGGAGGAACTGCCCTAAATATCTGGAGGATAAGAAGCTTGGAATAGTGATTCCACCACCACCAGGTATTTATGTTATAGACGTCAATCTCTCTATTTCATCATCCTGGGTATTGGATACCGGATGTGGTTCTCACATTTGTCATAATGTGCAGGATTTGAAAAGAAGTAGAAGATTGCGAAAAGGGGAGATAGACTTGCGCGTCGGGAATGGAGCAAAGGTTGCTGCATTAGCTGTAGGCGTTTATGAGCTATCTTTGCCTTCTGGACTTATTTTAGAATTAGACAATTGCTTTTATGTGCCTGCTATGAGCAGAAACATTATTTCCGTTTCTTGTTTGGACGAGAAAGGTTTTTCTATTTCAATAAAGGACAAGTGTTGCTCCATTTATTTTGATAGTATGCACTATTGTAGTGCGCATTTGTCTAATGGATTGTATATCCTTGATCTAAATAATCCAATCTATAACATAAATACTAATAGGATTAAAACTAATGATTTAAATCCTACATGTCTATGGCACTGTCGTTTAGGCCATATAAATGAGAAACGCATATCTAGACTCCATAAGGATGGACTTCTAGACTCATTTGATTTGGAATCATATGAGACATGTGAATCTTGTTTATTAGGAAAAATGACAAAGTCCCCTTTCAATAAGAAAGGTGAAGGGACTAGTGAGTTATTGGCACTCATACATACTGATGTATGCGGACCATTCCCCACGCCTGCCAGAGGTGGTTATACCTACTTCATCACATTTACTGATGATTTCAGTAGATATGGATTTGTATACCTTATGAAGGCCAAATCTGAATCCTTTGAATTATTCAAGGAATTCAAGAATGAAATAGAGAAGCAACTTGGCAAGAGTATTAAAGCTCTACGATCGGATCGTGGAGGAGAATACTTAAGCCAAGAGTTTGATGAGTATCTTAGAGAGTGTGGGATGAACACCACAATGGAATGGTGTATCTGAGAGGAGGAATCGCACTCTATTAGATATGGTGCGATCTATGATGTCTCAAATTGATCTTCCGATATCCTTTTGGGGACATGCTCTAATGACGGCAGCTTTTACCATTAACCGTGTTCCATCCAAATCAGTCATGAAGACGCCATATGAGATATGGACTGGGAAGCGTCCCATCGTGTCGTTTATGAAGATTTGGGGCTGCGACGTCTATGTAAAGCGTTTACAAACAGACAAACTCGGGCCTAAAGCGGATAAGTGTAAGTTTGTGGGATATCCTAAAGAGACTAAAGGATATTACTTCTATAACCCTACAGAGAACAAAGTGTTCGTTGCTCGGACCGGCGTGTTTCTAGAAAGAGAATTAGTCTCTAAAGAAGCAAGTGGGAGGGTTGTAGAACTTGAAGAAATTCATGAACCACAAACCACTGAACCAATAATGGAACATGAACAGGAACCACAAGAAGTTGTGGAAGAACCTGTTCAGGTAACACAAGAACTCCGTAGATCAGGAAGAGTGCGTCATGATCCAGAGAGGTATGGACTTCTCGTGACTGAGCCCGAAGACGTACCACTCATGGAAGATGAGCCTGCAACCTATGGAGATGCCATGAGTGGCCCAGAATCTAAGAAGTGGCTAGAAGCCATGAGATCCGAAATGGATTCCATGTACACCAACAAAGTATGGACTTTGGTGGAACCACCCGAAGGGGCTCGACCCATAGGGTGCAAGTGGGTCTTCAAGAAGAAGACCGACATGGATGGCAAAGTGGTTGCCTATAAGGGCCGATTGGTGGCCAAAGGTTATAGACAAATTCATGGTATTGACTATGATGAGACCTTTTCACCGGTCGCCATGACTAAATCCATTCCAATCTTACTTGCTATTGCAGCATACTACGACTATGAAATTTGGCAAATGGATGTCAAAACAGCGTTCCTTTATGGGAACCTCCTTGAGGATGTGTACATGACACAACCAGAGGGTTTTGAGGATCCAGAGAATGCCAATTGTGCACAAGAGATTCCGGCGGGGAGACCTCCGTGTGCACCGTGTGTAGTGGATCAAGGATCGCACAGGCAGAATAGGGGTGTGTGTAGGGAGAGAGTAAGTCAGTAGCAATGTCTGAGAGAGAGACAGAGGTTTGGCAGAGCTTCCGCGTATGGCAGTGTGTTCTCCTTTGTATGGAAAGGTTGACGATATATATATATATACTGGAGATCGTGACCGTTGTAGTGTGGTTAATGCGCCCATTAATGGCGGCTTAATTAGCTTAACCATAACGGCACGTTCGTCCGAGTATATAGGAACCGTTAGAGCACGTGGTGCGCGAATACCGGAACCGTTACGAGGTTGACCGGGTTTGACCGGATTGACCGGGTTTATGGAGCTCGTGCCATAAATCTCTCAAAACAGTTACTAAAGGTCGCGTGCGGGCTTGGCTCGCACGCGACAGGGCTTACTCTAGCCTCCAAACCACTAAGTCCCTACAAGTCCCGTGCAGTGGTATGCGAGGGCTCTGTCTCGCAGCCCCCACATGGATCAGCTCGGCTGGTGATCCTGTGTGTGTGGAGCACAATATGGTGTGCTGGATGGCCGCCACGTGGCTGAGATCTGTCATGTCAGAAAGCAGTATCTACATTAGCCCCCTTTCTGCGCGTGAAGATTCATAGCCGTATAGTCTTCCATGCGCGGAAACCAACATACGCGTCGCCGCCACGCACCAATTCAAATACGGGTAAGTTCAGCCCCCGTGCGTGTCATTATGACCTAAAACCCCTAGAGTCGTGCCGTCTGACCTTTAGGGTTTTAGGCGTGACGTCAGCTTGTCCTGTGATTGCGCGATTCGACGGTGACGGTTGCGATTCGACTATCGAAAGGACGCAACCCTTCATTGTTTTGGATAAATACCTTGTATCCCTCATTATTGCAAAGCATTACTTTTTCCTCTTAAAGTGAATGGTACCCGGAGATCTTCGAGAGCAGATCCAGATAATCAATCACCAGTTCAGAACTGCAATCCGTGTTCTTCAATTGTGCGTATCCAAGCAAGCTTCAAGAAAACAAGGTTGGCCTCGTTTACTTTTGATTTAAGATACCAGTGTTTGCCTTGAACTGCGTTGAATCTGCAAACCCGTGGGATTTGTGAAGAGGTTTTGGTCTTTGGACCCGCTTCGTTGTAATCTTTCAACAGTATTGGATCTTGCAATTCCCCAATTTCTGAAATCGATAACCGGAACTGTTCGTTTTCCTTCGCATAGATCTTGAATTCCCAAAATTCAAACTGAAGTGTGGTATTTCTCCCCCCTTTTTCTTGCTCTTTCGCAGGAATGGCCAAGACAAGAGTAACCAGACCCGTCAAGGAAGATGAAGAGATACCCGACCTTCCGCAGGCCTTGTGGCGAAAAGCCCCCTTCTTAGGCGGCAAAGATTTCTACCATGCGAGGATAAAGGCGAAGAGAATGCCTGATCCTGTTCCTGTTGAGCGATTGCTGACGTTGACTCGCCCAGTTAACTCAGCCCTGCTCGAGTGGGTTGGTTCCGAGGATGTAGTCCGATTGGGGATCGAGAACGGGCACTTCCCGTATACTGCGATTTCTACTCAAGCGTTCGTCCAGAAATTGGACTATATGGATGAGTGGATTGACCACGTGTTGGAACATTACGCCGAGACTCTTGACGAAGCCGGCGTGTATTTTGCTATCCGTGCTATGAAGGGTGCTGCCGTGAAGCTGGATCAATCCATGCTTCTAGACCTTCTGTCCCGTTACTCGCCTGCGACTCACACGTTCCATTTTGCTGAGTTCGAGGCTGCCCCCACGCTCGAGGACGTACAAATGCTGTACGAGCTTTCCCCCATGGGTGAAGTGGACCCTCTGAGTCCCTTGAGGACATCTGCGGAAATTGCCTTGTATACGCAGATGGAGGAATGCCTAGCTGAGGTGAAGAAAATCTCCACTCGGTGGACCACTACAAAGCCCCTTCCGAACTGGCAGCTGGTTGATACGTCTGCGAAGAATACCTGGAACAAATGGTTGCAGTACTTCTTCCGAGACTATGCGAACAGCAGCATCACTAAGAAACTTCTGAGTGAGGACCCAGAAGCCGAAAATTTCGTAAAGGGCAAGGGTTATCACCTGACCCTCTGTGCTTTTCTCTGTGCTTGGATGTCGAGGTACCTGATCGATGGTCACCCCCACGATGGAGTTTTCTACCATGTGCTGCCACTTGCTGTGAGGCTCGCTCTTGGCCAGAGAGTCGCACTTGGACCCTTGGTTTTGGGCACGCTGTATTATAGACTCGATCAGCTGGTTCTGGCTATGAGGGAGTCGCGTGGCCGCCTCGATGTTTTGACCTTTGTCAATATTTTCTTCTTGACAATGTGGGTTTTCGAGCGCTGGCCGTCTTATGCCCCAACTGCTCTCCAACTTGATAAGTGGTGTTCCCCAGGCGAGACAGAAGCGCGCAACAGCGGAAGAGCTGCGAGATGGTTCGGAACAGGCAACACCAAGTGCGTTTGGAGTTTGATATGCGACAAACGGAAGGAGTTTACCGCCAGGCCCTATGCCACGCGCATCGAGAATGTGAGATGGTTTCCAAGGCTATACCCCTCCAAAGGTATGGTCTTCTCGGAAGAACTTCTCTTTGAGAAGGGACCGCATTTCAACGAGCGCTATCGCGAGTTCTTTTGCTGGTGTCTGCGAGGTTCCCTTCCTGCCCTTGCGGAGCATATTCGTGAGCTTGCGCCAAGGTATGAAAAGCTTACAGTGGATGTTGACCCTACTCGAGTCTCTCCTCAGTTTGGTTTTGACGCTGTGGCCCCATCGATCTGGCCCCAGTCCATTGTCAGAGGATGCTACAAGCGCTTGCTCACAAAGGAGTGCAAGACGGTTTTCATGAACAACCTTCCTTTCGAGCAGCCTGCGGGTACCCGCGAGGGTGGTTGTTCCCAGAACTGGCTTGCATACTGGGCTGCCCAGCAAACGAGGATTGAGACGGAGTCAGCAGCGCAGCCGGGTAGGGCCCCCTTGCTCAAAAGGAACTCCTTTCCGTTTCGCCCCAATTGCAGCTTGAGCGAGTCTGAGTATGGTTGCTACTCACTGTGGGACCGTGAGAACCATTTGTGCCCTGATTTCATTCTGAAGGAGCAGATCGCCGCAATTAAGAAGGGCGACACGCAAGTTGTCAGATACAGCAAGGCTTTCGCTGACGTAAGCACTTTTCTTCGCATGTGTTAAGTTTTTCTCGATTTCCTTGTGCTTACACTTTTATTCCGTACTGTTGTAGTGTCATGTGCGGAGATTCGCAGCTGGTGATCATTCCAAGTCGCTGGTCAACACCATTGTTGCCACCAGAAGACAACAGCAGCCGTTCCGGCTTTCATGGAGGATGGACGCTGAGGTTGAAACAAAGGTTCGCGCAGCCATGAATGTTTTTGCTGGCTCGCTGATAGACAATCCTCCGGCTCCGTCTCCTCCCGGAGATGACCCGTCTCCTCCAGCGACTGCGGCGCCAAGAGCGAAGAGACCTAGGCAAAAGGGAATTACCATTTCTTCCCCTAGAAGCGCTCCAGCTTCTCCTCCAGTGAGGTCCCTCTCTATCAAGGACAAAGGCAAAGGTCGCATGCCCAGCAAAGTGCGGAAAGAGCTCGCAGTTGAGTCTTTCGTTCCCTTCGATCAAGAGGGAGATGAAGAGAGGCAGGAGCCCCAAGCAAGTGATGAAGAAGAAGAAGCAACAGTTGTGATGCATGAGGAAGAACCAGGAGGTACCTCCGTCGCATTTCATTTCCCGTCGTCGTAACTTCTTTGCACTTCTTTTCTTCAAACCATTCGTGTATTCGCAGATGATGATGATGAGACCGCTGGCGGCCTCGCGGCCAAGAGGCAAAAGAGGGATGTCCATTCTGGCATCCCAGATGATCCCATAAGCGAGGACATTCTGGCTGAGTCCCGTAAGACAGCCGCGGAGGCTGCTGAGAGAAGAAGACGTCGGGAGGAAGAGGAACTTGAGCGTGTGAAGCAGCGGAGCCTCGAAGAGCGGCATGTTGACGACTTAGCGCGTCCAACTGTCGAGGAGGACGAGCTTCCCGAAGAGGTGGCTCATCATGCGGAGGAGGAAGATGAGGTTCTCGGGGAGGATGCAGCAGCCTTAGAGCAAGTCCAAGCGGATTTCGAGGAAATCGCAGGCGGCGATAAAGGTGAGATCTTCAATCTCGCAGTAACTTATAGAGATTTTATTGTGGGTGCATTAAAGCATGGCGTGTCAAAGGCTGACATTCGCCGTTGGTTAGTAGACAAATGCGGAGAACCTTCAGGTAATCACTTGAGTAATACGCATGTACTAGGCTTTAGCAACTTGAGGCAAAGTCATGACTGGTTTATTCGCATCCCAGGTCACGCTCCTCTTACAGACTTGCTTAGTGAGGATACACTGATAGGGCATGGTTCTACGTCCTTAGTGTATGACGAAGATACCTCAATCCCACCTTCGCGTGGAGGTGCTTATTCTTAGCTTTTAGTAAAGATAGCAGAATAACTTATGGCGCAAGTTACCTCATATCATCGCATCTAATGTCGCAGGTCATGCTGAGGAACCTGAGCTGGAGCAGAGAAGTCAGCCTTCTGCGCCCTATATTCCCATTCCGAGCTCCCATACCGAGAAGCCCGTCGCAGCTGCTGACCACGCGGGTGTGCCTCGTGAGGACATCATCGAGCTTTCCGACGATGCTGGAGCCGACACTGTATTGATGGATGAAGATGTCCATGCTAGTGCTGACGAGGTAAGGACAACTGCTGCTAATGCTTCCGCATCCGAGAGCGTCCTTCGACAAGCGACTACGGCTGTCTCTTCTCCTCCGACAATGACCGAGTTAGAGGCACCCATTCCTGCGTGGAGCTTTTGGGGCTCGCAGGTTGGGAATGTAGTCGCAGCTGGCGCGGCCTACATTCTTCCTCCCGACTACGAGAGATTAGAGCTCGCAGCTGATAGGAGAGCTATGGAGCGAGGACAGTCTTCAACCGCCCCTGCAGCGCGCATTCCTTCTCTTCATGAGATTCTGGAAGGAACTGGTAAGTAGAGCTCTACTGTTCGCGCGTCACATTATTCGCTTGCGAATTTTGACATCATAACTTATCTTTGACGTCTCTTCAGGTTTGAAGCAAACCGACGTAGACTGGGTGATTCGAATGCGTCTCAAATACCCTCGCTCGTTTGTGAGATCTCTGGAGATCGGGCCCTTTGACAGGAGGTTGTTCCTTACCGAAGCCATTTGGATTTTGGAGCAGCTATCTGCGGCTACGCCTGCGACCATTTCGGTCCAGAGTGCTGAACTGCTATGTGGCATGTGCCAAAACCTCGTGACCAAAGTCCAAGGCAGGATGGGCTTTAAATTTCTTAAGGACAGAGTCACGCTGATTCGCGCAGCCGTAACTTTGAAACTCGGTCACCAGAATCTCGCAGTCGAAATGCAGAAGGTGGAGCAGCAGAAGCAAAAGGTTGATGAAGCTCTGAAGCTATATCATGAGATGAATGCCAGGTGCGAGCAACTGAAGCAGGAAGTGGCACAGGTGGAGAAACTGAGCGAGCAGTTCGCGCCCCAAGACTCCTTAATCAAGAACTTGCTTTGATTCTTCGAATATTGCAAAAATAGTTCGGAAAAAAATAGCTGAAACATTAATGTAATATCCTGATCATTAATGTAATGTTGCTAGGGTTTCTCCCCCTTTTTTTTCAACAAGAACAATGAAATTCCCGTTTTGCCCTTCTTTTTTCGGGATTTGATTGGACATTTCTGTGCATATCCAATTATGACATCAGCAATTGATTATTTGCTTGATTTTCGCGCTAATTTCTCGGCAGATAAGCACGCTTCCGTTGGGAAGTCCATCCGAATCATGACTATCCGTCATTTATTAGGATACGCAACTGAATCGTCGTAGCCTTTAGTAGGGTAATTGATTGTTACCGCTTTTCAAGGCGTAAGTGATTGAACTTACCCTCTTTTTGAATTTTGCTGACTCATCTTAGGCAACCGAAGAGTCTGTACAGGGTCTATATAAACCCTGTCTTTGCTATTTGGGTTCTTCATCCCAAACATGTGCTTTGCCGTGAGTCCTTACGATTGCTGGCTTCAACGCTTGTTTTTCGTTGATTCATGGCAACTTCAAGCTTTGAATCCTGAGTTTGCGCTTTGTGCTATAGAAATAGTTTCCAAGATCCACTTTATGAGGCTTATTGCTCTTTATAACCATCATAAAGAAGATGCAGATAATATCTCATGTGTGTTCGAAGAAATTTCTTCGTGTATTATGTGTGCAGGTCATGTTTCCGGCCGCCTCGTGGCGAGGTGCAGCGCCGAAGTGACCGTGCTACCGTCTCGTAATGAACGGCGGAATTCTTCTTCAGCATCTCCGAAGAAGAATCCGTCACTTTCACGTTTGTGAGCTCGGGGTGACGAACCGTCGCGTTCATCCCCGTCTACAAGGAGCCCTTGCCCTTTGGAGCTTCTGCTTGCCTGTGGATCGCCGGCACCGGTGGCTCCTTGGGCAAATGTTATGGGGAGCATATCTGACAACGGTCTTGTCGGATAGCGGGATCTCGAGCGTATGGCTTCATGTGGCTCTTTCAGAGCAAGATCCCCTCTGCTACAGATGTTCACCCGCAGATCTGGGCGTTGCGTAGCCGGTTTTTGAAACCGGTGGGTTCATCTTTTGCAGTCCGGGTTTCCGTACCGCGTCTCTGCTGGCTTACCAGCCACTTTTCGAATGTATTGTAAGCCATGTTGGCTGCGTAGTTAGATTCGAGCTTTTCGTTTGTAAGCTTCTATCTAGACAGATAAATTGTACAAGAGATAAATAGTTTTCTGTATTATCTGCTGTCTCTTTACAACAAATACAATTTCGCATGCGTTTCGGCACATTTCGCCTTGCATAATGCTATGTAATTGTTTCGTGTCCGCGATATATTGATTCGCGGGTGTTTTGCTAGATCATTCGAGATCGTATCTTCGCAGCTGTGCCATCTCGGCGGATGGGCTTGTAGTTGGCCGTTGCAAACCATTCAAGATCATGTTCACAACATTGCTATCGTAACAGATAGTCTTTAGCAGATCAATTAAGATCATTAAGTGGCGCGAACTGCTATCACAAAAGATAGGCTTTATTAGCTAACCGCTTGAGATCGTTTCTCGCATAAATTGCTATCGCAACAGATAGACTTTTAGAAGATCCAGTAAGATCATCTTGCGCATGCGTTGCCATCGTAACAGAGGCTTTGGTGATCAACTAAAATCACTTTGCATATAAGTTTCTATCGTAACAGATAGGCTTGAGAAGATCAGGTAAAATCGTTTTGTGTACAAGTCGCTATCATAACAGACAGGCTTGAGATCGCACCTGCGTAAACCGCTATCTTAAGAGATAGGCTTAAATGATCAATTGTGATCGCATTTGCGTTTGGCTGCCATCGTAAGAGATAGGCTTTACAAGATCAATCAAGATCACATTTGAATTGGCTACTACCATGAGAGATAGGCTTTAGATGATCAATTAAGACCACATTCGAATTAGTTGCTACCGTGAGGGATAGGCTTTAGATGATCAGTTAAGACCGCATTTGCGTTTGGCTGCTACCGTGAGAGATAGGCTTTAGATGATCAGTTAAGATCGCATTTGCGTTTGGCTGCTATCGTAAGGGATAGGCTTTACATGATCACTTAAGATCGCATTTGCATTTGGCTGCTATCGTAAGAGATAGGCTTTAGATGATCAATTAAGATCGCATTTGTGTTGGCTGCTATCGTAAGAGATAGGCTTTACATGATCACTTAAGATCGCATTTGCATTGGCTGCTATCGTGAGAGATAGGCTTGGATGATCACTTAAGATCGCATTTGCATTAGCTGCTATCGTTAGAGATAGGCTTAGATGATCACTTAAGATTGCATTTGCATTGGCTGCTATCGTTAGAGATAGGCTTAGATGATCACTTAAGATCGTATTGCCTTGGTTGCTATCGTTAGAGATAGGCTTAGATGATCACTTAAGATCGTATTGCATTAGCTGCTATCGTTAGAGATAGGCTCAGATGATCACTTAAGATCGCATTTGCATTGGCTGCTATCGTTAGAGATAGGCTTAGATGATCACTTAAGATCGTATTGCATTGGTTGCTATCGTTAGAGATAGGCTTAGATGATCACTTAAGATCGTATTGTATAGGTTGCTATCGTTAGAGATAGGCTTAGATGATCACTTAAGATCGTATTTTGTATAAATTGCTATTGCAGCGCATAAACCATTGTCAACAGTAATAACAAATTAAATAGAGCAACATAAAAAGCTAGAAATATGAACTTCTCATTTGGGAGAATTCTTTTATTATAATGCTCTCATATGGGAGAGATGGGATTACAATCCTCTCATATGGGAGAGGAGGTTGCGTAAATCATAGCCACATGAGACATTAAACACGTTATCATAAAACGTATGAAATGAGAGAAGTCAGGGATAGTACTTCTTGATCCAGCGCATATTGATTGAACTGGGAGTTGAGGTTGTACCGTGCAACCTTCGTATGCTGCAGTAGCCGCTATCGAAGACTTCTGTGACTTCGAAGGGTCCTTCCCAGTTAGCTGCGAATTTTGGGTGAGTTGCTTCTCGCATGCAGTGGTCAGATGCGCGCAAGACCAGGTCTCCGACTGCGAAATCCCTTCGCTGGACTGTCTTGTTGTAAGCGCGAGCGATTCTTTCCTGGTACCGCTTGTTAGTCCTTTTGGCTTGTTCTCGCTTTTCTTCCAGCAAGATTAAGTCATGATCGCGTTGATTTTCATAAAGTGCATGGAAGGCCAGCCTTGCCGAGTTGACTCTGACCTCCGCAGGTACCACAGCTTCGGCCCCATAACACAGTAGAAATGGTGAAGCCCCTGTGGGTGTCCTTGGAGAAGTTCTGTAGGCCCACAGAGCTATGCTTAGAGAATCGGCCCACTTCTTGTGGTCGTCTGCGACCATTTTGCTCAATATTCTCAACAGCGTCTTGTTAGTCACTTCGGCTTGTCCGTTTCCCTTTGGGTAGTAGGGGGTAGAACATATCTGCCTGATGTTGTACTCCGCTAATTTCGCAGCTACCTGGCGATTAACAAAAGGAGTACCGTTATCTGAAAGAATGGTGTTTAGGATTCCGAACTTGCATATGATGCTTTCCTGAATGAAATTGACCACAGCCAGCGCATTTGCCGTCTTTAGTGGTATTGCTTCCACCCACTTAGTGAACAGCTCGGTTGCGGTGAGAATAAAATGGTTCCCATGCGATGTCGGTCGGATGGGACCGATGAAGTCCAGAGCCCATGTGTGAAATGGCCATGGCGTCCCTAATGCATGTAAGTCCACGGCGGGAGCGTGCACCAGGTTCCCTTTGAATTGGCATTCTTGGCAGCGTCGCACTTTGGTGCGACAATCGACCTCCATTGTGGGCCAGAAGTATCCTATTGAGAGGAGCTGTCTGCATAATTTTGCACCTCCTTGATGCTCAACCTGATGAGAAAGGTCCATGACTTCTTGTGCTTCTCTGCCGTCTAGACATCGCAGCAAGTTGCCCTCGTGACCTCTTCGCCAAAGCAGGTTTTCCTGTACCACGTATCGAGACGCTTTCCTTCTCAATTTTTCGGCCTCTTTTCTTGATTCGGGCATGGTGCCGTGGGTGAGGAAATCAAACAGCCGCTTCCTCCAGTCCGTGTCGTCATCGGTTAGGGCGACGAGTAGAGAGTCTTTGATTAGCGCGCAACTTTCGCACTTCCCTTGTATCAGGGCCGCGGCTGTTGACATGCCTGGCCAATGAATGCCATATCTCTGAGCCTTTCTGTAGATTGACACTTCGCTTTCTCCGCAAGCGTGTTGGTGAATTTTTTCTAACAGCTGCTGTCCCTCTTGCTCGGAGACGCACCGCATGAGTATTCCTCCAGGACCTTTGTAGTAAAGGGTGTTGTCGTGGATGCAGTATCCTTTTGTGAGTGCCCAGCTCTCGCTGCTGGTGCCTTTCGTAATGGCTTGCAGGATTGCTTTCCGCCAGTCTGCATCATCCATGTGTTCGTCGTCGCACGCATCTTCTGTTAATGCTGACGATGTTCGCACCTCGATGGAAATCCTTGCAGGGCACTTGTCTATGCTGACCTTAGATCCCAGAGTTGCTAAGGCGTCTGCGTGCCTGTTGTCTGCTCGAGGCTTGTGCTCGTACTTCACATCGCAGAATTGTTGCATCAGTTTCTGTACTAGGGTACGATAAGACAGGAGGTTTATCTCCTTCAAACCATATTCGCCCGAGGCTTGCTTAACAATCAGCTTGGAATCTCCCATGACTGTTAAGTTGCTCACTTCCAAGGCCTTTGCCGCACGGAGCCCCACGATAAGAGCCTCGTATTCCGCTTCGTTGTTTGTGACTGCGAAGTTGAGCTTTGCGGACATCTGTATGACTTCCCCATCTGGTTTTGTCAAGACTATCCCAATGCCTCCGCCTTTCCTGGTTGACGAACCGTCGAAGTGGAGGGTCCAATAGGGCACGTCGATTGCGTAGATTTCAGGGCCTTCGAGCTCTTCTTCGATCACAGGTTCGTGGCTGTTGTCGGGAAACTGTGCCAACAGATCCGCTACCGCCTGCGACTTGATCGCTCTTGGTTTCACGCATGTGATATCGTATTGAGAGATGGTCATGTACCATTTCGCCAGTCTCCCACCCGGAGTAGTGTGAGTTAGCAAATATCTTATGGGGTCGCTCTTGGTGACCACCACTACTTTGTGTGATGCGAAATAGTGTCTCAACTTTTCTATCACAAAGAACAAAGCAAGGCAGTGACGTTCGATGACTGTGCACCTTGATTCAGCAGGCTGCACAATGCGAGAGATATAGTAGATGGGCCTCTCTTGGCCTTCCTACTCCTGGGCCAAGAGTGCTCCTATGGATCTCCTTGTTGATGTGAGATATAGCAGAAGCGGTGATCCCAGCTGGGGCGCGATCATTATCTTTGGGGACGTGAGCAGCTCTTTCAGTTTTTCGAACGCGGCTTCGTGGTCCGGAGCCCAGTTGTACGCGGCGTCCTTCTTGAGAAGAGCGCTGAAACAGCACGTGATTTCTGCAATGGCTGGGATGAATCTCCGCAGGTACGACAGTTTTCCCAAGAATGTTTTCAAGGTACTTTGGTTATGGGGTGGCGTCATGCCGGTGATGGCTGACACTTTCGCAGGGTCAGGCTCGATCCCTTGGCGATGGACCACGCATCCCAAGAACTTCCCCGAGGTCACGCCGAACGCGCATTTCATGGGGTTCATTTTCAATTGAAAGCTCCTGCATCTGTTGAACACCTTTCGCAGGTCTGCAAGGTGATCCGCTTCGTGCTTGGATTTAACCACCAGGTCGTCCACGTAAAATTCCACCTCTTTGTGCATCATGTCGTGGAACAGAGCCATCATGGCCCGCTGATAGGTTGCGCCTGCGTTCTTAAGACCGAACGGCATCACCGTGTAGTTGAATACCCCCACAGGAGTGATGAATGCAGTTTTCCGCGCATCTTCGGGATCCATCTTGATTTGATTGTATCCGCTGAAACCGTCCATGAAACTGAACATGCGATGGCCTGCTGTTGAATCGATAAGCAAATCGATGTTGGGCAGTGGGAAATCGTCCTTAGGGCAGAAGCGATTGAGATCCCGGAAGTCCACGCAGATGCGAAGCTGTCCGTTTTTCTTCACCACCGGCACGATGTTGGCCAGCCATGTGGGATGATGGTTTGGCTCTATGAATTTAGCATCTAGGAGTTTGACAATCTCCTGCTTGATCTTCACATTGAGTTCTGGCCTGAAGCTTCTGGTGCTTTGCTTGACCGGTTTAGACCCTGGGATGATGTCTAAACGGTGCATGGTGATGCTTGTATCCAGACCTGGCATCTCATCATACTCCCATGCGAACACGTCCTTGTACTCAGTTAGGAGCTGCAGTAGTCCTTGTTCCTCTTCGCTTGTGAGGTCCGCGCTCAGGAAGACCGGCCTTTTCTTTCCCTCGTTCGGGCTGAGGAATACTTCCTTTAGCTCTTGCTTTTGCGTTCTTGGCCTGTCTTCCATGCATTCAGGCGCTTCTTTGAGTTTCTCGTCTGGAGTGCCTTGTGTTGGCTCTTCCGTTAGCGCGACTTGCTCGATTTGATTGATTTGCTCAGGGACACCCCCATGCCCGTGTGAGGACGTCCCCGCGCACCTTCATATGCGATAGCATTTCTTCCCATTGGCGTAGAAGCTCTCTATCTCCTTGCCCTCGGGGTCATGCTTCGCGATCCTCTTCAAGGTGTACACATTCTTTCTATGATATGCGATACGTGGCGCCTCTTCGCGTGCAGGCGGCTTTTCCTTGGCATCTTCCCTTGTCACCATCACGCCCGCAGGTGACTGGTCCTTGATGTCCTCCCAGAGAGGTAAAGGAGTAGGGTTAAAAGGCCCGGGTGTTTGCTCGTCCGCCATCTCGGTGAACCACACCGCCTCGCTGAGATGTGCTTCGTCCAAGTTGAACGGGTTAGTCGAAGCCTGTATCTCGACAATTCTGTCGTTCCCGATAGCTTTCATAACCTGGTGAGCCGTCGAAGGGACTGCGTCGAAGCGATGAATCCAGGCTCGACCTATGATCATGTGGTATGTGGTGTTCGCGTCTATGACATAGAACTTCGCCGAGCATTTGATCTTGCCAATCTGGACGCCCAGGCGGATCCATCCGATCGTCATTCTAGAGTCGCTTCCGAATCCCACCAGTGGAGATGGACGTTTGACTACCTTGTGCTCGGGGATCCCTGCTAGCTTCAGTGTGTGGAGGGGAACAACATTGACCGCTGCTCCTCCGTCAACGAATGCTCGCTTGAATTTGACGCCATTGATGATGGCGGTCACGTACAGAGGCCTCTGGTGACCCGCATCCGTCTTCTTGTCGCTGGCAGAAAAGGTCATGATCTTTTCTGTGGAACGAGACGCCCTGATGACTTTCCCGTTGGAGACCACGAGGTCCTCCTCGTAGTCCTCCGCTATCCTTAAGATTGCTTTTGTCATATCGGTCCGGCATCTCTCGGAGAAATTCATCTCGTCGAAGAATTTGTTGAAGCCGTGCGACCCTTTCATGCGGTCGGCACGTTCGTCCTCCGTGTCCATGCTGTAATCTTCGTCTTGATGGACCTCAGCAATGATGGGTAGACCATCCTCTGCGACCTCCTCCAGGTCTACGATCGAGATCATGGCGACCTCTTTGCCTTTCGAGCCTGACTCTGTATGGGCAGGAAGCGGGTTGTTGCGCACGTCCTTCCTGTTGTCGCTGACGATTAGCTCGCCGCTCTTCATCTTCTGATCGAACGCGAACCTGAGTTTCTTGCACTCGGCGGTGGGATGCATGATCTTGCCGTGGTATTCGCACCACTTAGGGTCCCTCACCATCTCCCTGGAGGGTGTTTTCTCGAGTGGTGGCAGAACGCCGTCCTTGCGCCACTGTTTGCAGAGGTCACTCGCTTCCTCTACCGAGCAGGGCAGAGGCGGTACATCGAAGTTCACAACCTTCGCTTGTTTCTGGGGCGAGACTGTGTTGACCTCAGCTTCGCGTCCCCGCTTGTAGCTGAACCTTCCGATCTTGTAAGTGGTGCCGCTCGCAGGTCGCTCTGGAGCGTTCTTCTTTTTCTGTCTCTCGACTATGGGCTCGATGTTCTTTGTGCATTCGATTAGTTTTGAAAACGTAGGTGTTTGCAAATTGATGAGCATACCTTTGTATTCATCTCGCATGCACTGTAGGCATATCTCCACGAGCCGGCTTTCGAGCATTGGATCTTTGCACTCCAAGGATTTCGCCCGGAATTTCTTGATGAAGGTGATCCCATCCTCCTCGCGCTTCTGGTACATCCGCGAGAGATGGATCATCGTCACCTTCTCCTCCATTTGAAAGAACTTGGTATAGAACCTTTGGACCATGTCGTCCCAAGTCTTCACGGATCCGGCCTCCAATGTCCGGTACCATTTGTATGCTACGTTCCCAAGAGATTTTGGGAACTCCCGCATCAGTAGTTTGGGATCAGCTCCGAACGGACCCATGACGTCGATGAAACGCATGACATGCTCATGAGCGTTCCGATTGACGTCCTCGAACTTATCCCATTTGGGAGCCTTGTACCCCGCCGGGTTAGGCATGAGATAGATCTCTCGTGGAATAGGCGGATCATTGTCTAACTTCGGGATAATGGTATCCGCGAATGACTGATGAGCCAGGATGGTGTCTACGCGCTTTTGCAAAGACGTCATGCATTCTGGAATGCTTCCCTCGGTAGTCGCCGGAGGGGTTGCCGTAGGCGGTGGCGACACATATGCCGCCGGAGGATTGGGAGCATACTGGGTACCCGCGTTTCCCCAGATCACCGTTGGAGAAGGTAAAGGGTACTGCAGAGTTGGGTTGGACGCCAAAGCCGAGGGCTGAGGAGCGTGAGCAGCAGGAGGCAGCATCTGTGCTGTTGATCCTTGAACCGAAGGCAGTTGCGCAGCCGACGGTGGAGTCTGCAGATGAGGGTTGGGAGGTGTGGCTGGCACTCCCAATCCTGGAGCGGTAGGGGTTCCTCCTCCTTGAGGGATAGCGGCAGCTGGTGGAGGATTCGGCGCGAGGGTGCCTAGAACAGCCAAGATTTGTTCTAGTTGCGCAGATTGGGATTTGAGAGCTTTCGCCTGACTCTGGATGGTGGCGTCCAAAGACTCTAACGTCGGTGCTTCGCCGGGAGTCGTCGGAGTACGGCGGGTCTCGTCTCCCGAGGGAGTTTCGGTGGAAGGCGATCGGTTGCTGACATCATCCTCCTGAGACATGGTTGCTTTTGCCGGTAAGTTTCACGTCGGGGTCACCAAAATGTGCACAAGAGATTCCGGCGGGGAGACCTCCGTGTGCACCGTGTGTAGTGGATCAAGGATCGCACAGGAAGAATAGGGGTGTGTGTAGGGAGAGAGTAAGTCAGTAGCAATGTCTGAGAGAGAGACAGAGGTTTGGCAGAGCTTCCGCGTATGGCAGTGTGTTCTCCTTTGTATGGAAAGGTTGACGATATATATATATACTGGAGATCGTGACCGTTGTAGTGTGGTTAATGCGCCCATTAATGGCGGCTTAATTAGCTTAACCATAACGGCACGTTTGTCCGAGTATATAGGAACCGTTAGAGCACGTGGTGCGCGAATACCGGAACCGTTACGAGGTTGACCGGGTTTGACCGGATTGACCGGGTTTATGGAGCTCGTGCCATAAATCTCTCAAAACAGTTACTAAAGGTCGCGTGCGGGCTTGGCTCGCACGCGACAGGGCTTACTCTAGCCTCGAAACCACTAAGTCCCTACAAGTCCCGTGCAGTGGTATGCGAGGGCTCTGTCTCGCAGCCCCCACATGGATCAGCTCGGCTGGTGATCCTGTGTGTGTGGAGCACAATATGGTGTGCTGGATGGCCGCCACGTGGCTGAGATCTGTCATGTCAGAAAGCAGTATCTACACCAATAAAGTCTGTAAGCTGAAAAGGTCCATTTATGGATTAAAGCAAGCTTCTAGGAGATGGAATCGACGTTTTGATGACGCGGTCAAAGAGTTTGGCTTCATCAAGAACGAAGATGAGCCTTGTGTTTACAAGAAGGTTAGTGGGAGCTCTATAGTATTTCTGGTCTTGTATGTGGATGACATACTAATCATTGGCAATGATATTCCTACTCTGCAATCTGTTAAAGATTGGCTAGGAAAGTGCTTTGCGATGAAAGACTTAGGAGACGCAGCCTATATACTTGGTATAAAGATCTATAGAGATAGATCTAAAAGGTTGCTTGGCCTAAGTCAGAGTACATATATTGACAAGGTGTTGAAGAGGTTCAACATGCAAGATTCCAAGAAGGGATTCTTGCCCATGTCACATGGAGTCACTCTTTCCAAGAATGACTGTCCCTCCAATGAGATGGAGAAGGACCGCATGAGCAGGATACCCTATGCTTCGGCCATAGGATCCGTCATGTACGCCATGCTATGTACTAGACCAGACGTATCATACTCATTGAGTATGGTGAGTAGATACCAGTCCAATCCGGGTGAGAGTCACTGGATTGTTGTCAAGAACATCCTAAAGTACTTGAGAAGAACTAAGGATGTATTCTTGATATTTGGAGGTATGGAAGAGCTAAGTGTAAAGGGTTACAGTGACGCAAGCTTCCAAAATGACAAGGATGATTACTGATCGCAATCTGGATACGTGTTTTGCCTTAATGGAGGAGCTGTAAGCTGGAAGAGTTCCAAGCAAGGCACAGTTGCAGATTCTACAACAGAAGCTGAGTACATTGCTGATGCGGAAGCGGCAAAAGAGGCAGTATGGATAAAGAAGTTTATCGCTGAGCTCGGTGTGGTCCCTAGCATAGTGGATCCCATAGAGTTGTACTGTGACAACTCTGGGGCAATCGCACAGGCGAAGGAACCAAGATCGCACCAAAAGTCAAAGCATGTACTTAGGAGATTCCATCTTATTCGTGATATGATCGATCGAGGAGATGTGAAGATGTGCAAGATTCCGACGGATGACAACGTGTCAGATCCGCTCACGAAACCTCTTGCGCAGCAAAAGCATGAAGGGCACGCCAGATCTATAGGCATACGAGATGCGCCAGATTGGCTCTAGTGCAAGTGGGAGACTGTTGGAATAGATGCCCTAGAGGCAATCGTAGATTTAGTATGAACAATGTTTTGGCTAGAATATTCATTTATCATTTATGGCGATATTTAATATAATGAAGTCCTTAGATAAAATGTGTTATTTATCTTAAATATCACTAGTCCATTATATTGATTAATAGGACAATCAAATCTAGACTAGTATGTGGATAGATTGATATGGAAATATCAAGTCTAACACATGGGTATGCATTAGGAGTAATGGCATACTGGATTGACCCACGACGAAAAGGATACATTAGATTATGTGAAGTCACAATCGCTTTTCGTAGTGCTAATATTATTGCAGTCCTTGGACTTGAAGTCACTAGATACTCTAGTTGTGAAATATTGCGCTTAGATGTTATCAAACGTTACACCGTAACTGGGTAATCATAAAGGTGGCTATCGGGCGTGATAGGAAGCAAGCTTAGAGATCGTAGTGATGTAGATAGGATTTGTCCATCCCACATAATGGGGTAAATATCCATGGCCACTCGAGGGATGAGGCTTATTGAATGTCTGGCCAGACTCAGATAAATTAATATAGAGATATTAATGTTATCTGCAAGTATAAGCATATTCCCAGGATCGAGGAACTATGGATTGGATATACGAGTGTGACTATTTATGTCTCGTGTCCAATCCGGATATGGAGACAAAGGGATAATGCAATATGACATATTGGGCACAAAGGTTTGTCGGGATCACTGACTATTTCTATGGGTTGGGTGGCATGGATGTGTTGCTAGACACCGCTCCATGTTAGTAATAGTTACTACCAACTATATAGAAACCTATGGGGTCACACGTCAAATAGAGTAGAGCTAGATTTGGGATTAATTAATATAGATTAATTAATAGAAGGATCATTGTGCAACACCTTGCAAACTTAGTAGGACTAATTTGCAAGGAAGGGAATAGTTCTAGTCCTACTAGAACAAGAAAACTCTAATATGGAAACAACAAGGAGTTGTTGGAGTATATATATAAGAGGCTCTAGCTTCCTTCCCACATGATTGTTATTAGACATAACACAAGGAGTGGGAGAGAGCAAAAGAGAGAGCAAGACAAGAGCTAGGCCGAGACCTAGCCCCCGTCCGCCCCCTCTACCCGACGGCACAAGGAGGGCTGAACCTCCTTGGTTCCTTTTGTTGCTTTGATCTTCTTCCCTCTTCCTCCGGGTTCAAGCTAGCACTTGTTTGAAGGAAGAATCTAGATCTCACCTCTAGACGTGGATCAACCGTAGAGACGAGGACATCATTCTTCGTGTGATCTCACAAATCAAAAGGTACACATCTTCTATGACCCTAATCATGTTATGATGTCTCTTCCTGTGATCCTTGGTGGGCTTTGAGTAGGATTAATTTTGTTATTCCGCTGCGTTACCTACGTCAAAACCCAACAGGATCATGATATCTCCATATCAATCCAACCCCAAACTAGTCTATAGATGATTGTCCTATTAATCATTATACTGGACTAGGGATATTTAAGATAAACAACACAATTTTAAATCTAAGGACTTCATTATATTAGATATCCAATAAATAATACAATGAATGTTCTAGCCAAAATAAATTCATACTAAACTAGATTGCCTCTAGGGCATCTATTTCAACAGATATGAGTAAGAAGTACCCTCACCTTTTTGGCGAGGTATTTTGAGTTCCGAGGACGTCACTCCTCTAAGGGGGAGAGGATGTAACCCTTCGACTTTAATACATCATTATCAGTACTCCTTATTGTATATTGCATATCATACATGACTTTAAGTTTGCATTTAGTAGATATACCTTAGAGTGGAGACTCGTACCTATGTGGTTGTAGAGATTTTGGTTTAAGCTTTGAGGACGAAGCTCTCTTTAAGGGGGTGTTACATATAAACTAAATAGAGGAACCTCACAGGTGAGGAAAACGACGACTCACACCCCGTAAAATTAATCTACTTAATTATATCAAAACCAACACCAAACCACATAAAATAAAAAACCACACAACTAAGGGCACATCCACCCATCATGCGATAAACACACATAAAACAATTAAAATTCAGTCTTATCGCACTGGGTCAATTTTAATTAAAATTGTGATAACTGGGTGAAACAGTAAAAAGGGTCAGACTTGGCCGAACCGGTCAAACCAGTCAGACCTGGCCAAACCGGTGACACTGGTCGGACCTGGCCGAACAGTCATATCAGTCATCCCATGGTAGGCACACCAAAGGGACGGGTTGGTCACCATGGCCGAACCCTGGGGTGAGAAATCAGAATTTTTGAACCCCTATGCTGGCCGAACCCTATGTGGGACAGAAAAACCCCTTCTTCTTCCCCAATTTGTCCCTAACCCAAGTTCATCACCAATTAGTTGAAAACTCATTATTTTCGCACCACATACAGATTTAATGAATCTCCACATGAATCATATTTATGGCGTATCATAATACGCATATTAATTTTATTATTGTTTACGGTCAAACTAACAGATACGGTCAAAACTAATAAAACAGATAACCACAGAAATCATATTATGCGCTACCAACATGTGGCTCTGATACCACTGTAGGGTTTTGGAGCACGTTACGCGGCGGAAATACAAAATTTTCCTGCCCAAAACTCCCCACGGATCACTGGTGAGCTTCATAACATGATGAAGGAGAAGGGTTACCTTGTTAATCTATCTAATCCCCGCACAGAAGTAGTGTCCACGCCTCTGCTAGTATCCACGCCATAGGATCATCAACTGGATATTTCTCTACTGTTTGTGCTAGCAGTGTGGAGAAGGAGCAATCAGGAGCTTTATCCAATCAAGCAGCATGCACAACAATGGAGGAGGGAATGGAGACCTCTTCTTACCGTCGGGTGGGGAGGGTTTCGGCCTCTTCCTTCTCTTCTCTCACGTGTTCTAATTTTTCATCTAATGAATAATTAGGGTTGGATGAGTCTTTTATAATTAATACCTCTTTATTAATTACAAAAATGCGCCACTACTAGTTAGATCCAATAGTTAGGATCAACTTTCATTTCAGTCCAGTTTGTTATTTAGTCCAAGTAAATATGCACGTTGTTGCACTTTGATCCCTGATTCTTTACTGTTAATTAGTCCAAATAATTAACATCTACATCCAGTCTAATCCTTTGGTGTGTGACCCTACAGGTTCCTTTACGTTGGTAGCAACAATTACAACAATTGAGAAGTGTCTAGCAACACATCAATGCTACCCAAGAAATAGGAATTGTCAGTGATCTGACAAACCTCTGTGACCAATGTTACCGTGAAGCATTGTCCCTTTGTCACAATATTCGGATTGAAAACGAGACACAGATGTCACACACATATATCCAATCCATAGTTTCTCGATCCTGAGAGTAGACTTATCTGAACAGATAACATCAACGTCGTATATTGATCTACCTGAGCCTTTGCAGGCATTTGTTAAGTCCTACTCATCGAGTGGCCATGAATACATACTCCCGTTATGTGGGAGGGAAATATCCTCTCTACATCACTGCCATCTCTTAGCTTGCTTCATTTCATGTCCGATTATCGCCTTTCTAGTAACCCAGTTACGGTGAAACTTTTGACAATATCAAAACTTGATAATTCACATCTAGAGTATCTAGTGACTTCAAGTCAAAGGATCAGAACACCATTGTCGCTTCGAGAAACACTTGTGACATTCACATAACTCCCTTGTAGCCTTATCGTGGCGGATCAATCCAGTATGCCATTACTCCTAATTCATACTCATGTGTTAGACTTGATATGTCCATATCAGTCTACCAACATACTAGTCTCTATGTATAGTGATCGTCCTAATAACCATTATACTTGACTAGGGATAATTTAAGATAACAGCAATTTCAATCCAAGGACTTCATTATATTCATATCTCCATATCTAATAAAATGAATAGTCTAGCCAAAACAACATTTATACTAAAATAGATTGCCTCTAGGGCATACACCAACAAAAAAGCCACCGCAGAAGCAGACCCGAAGGCCGACCCGACGAAATCTCAGTGCCCAGCTCTCCTCTATGCCTCTCCTCCTCTTCTGGTGACTCCCCCACCCTCCTAGATGTTCGACTGAGGTCAGGAGGCACCAAGGCCAGTCTCTGAGCCACCGTAGCCCCATATTTTCTGGCTAGAAGCTCAATCCGAATACTCCCTCCGTCCCGCAAAGATAGTCCATTTTTGAAACTTCAACTTTTTTTGGAGACATGCAATTAATGCTACCCACTACAAGTTGGTGGCATGCTATTTCCACTATTATCCTTGAGTTTGTTTTCTCCAAGACTATGTGCATTTAATATGAAAGGGTGGTATTGTTATTTCATTGTATTCTTTACCTTAAAAATGTAAATGGACAATCATTTTGGAATGGACCAAAATAGAAATATGGACTCTCTTTGCGGGACGGACGGATTATGATATCCTATCAAACAAAAACCAATTTCAGTGATTTTTGGCTTAAATCTTGATGTTTAGACTTGAATCGGAGTTATACATCGTCAAAACTGTATGTGTATCATTGTGCATGAATATTCACAGATTGGATTGGAGGGTGAAGAAGATGGTGTTATGTATGGGTAATAAGGGGGTGGTTGTTATGGTATAAAACGGAAACTTGGGAGTGCGAGGTAATAAGTCGGAAACTATTAAGTTAATGGGTGTAGCTAGTTGTTGTTTCAGTTAAATCCTAGGGGTTTGGTTTATTTAAATAATATGATTTTATATACTTTTTATAGATTATTAGGAGGATCCTTTTGTATGTCCTGGTCACACAAAAAGAAACCGACATAGCCAATTTTAGCCGGTAATTACGATTTTACCAGCAAAAACACAAAAAATGGCCCCCCAGGGCGCCCCCATCAGTAACTCGGATAGAAATTTAAAGAAATGGATAAACTTGTCAAGTTAAAGATAATGCTTAAGATAAAAATAATTAAAAATAGAAAAAACCGAATAGAAATCAACAAAACTGGAATGAATCAGATAGAAACGTAAACAATGCTCAACAACTAAGGGCATCTCCAACCTATGGGGGAGGGGGAGGGGGGAAATCGTATAAAAATACGGTTCATGTCCAACCCTATGGGGGGAAAGGGAAGGGGAGGAAGTGTTATGGGGATAAATTTTTCCTTGGGTGTGGGATGCTTTGGAGGGATTTCCCGATGGACATCCCCTCCCCTTCTTCCTACATGGAGTTGTTAATTAATTTAATATTTGATAATATTAATTACACTTAGTACTATCTTATGCTTATATTATGTATTTTTTTATTCAGATTAATAAATTATATTTTTTATTATTTATAATAATTAAAAATGTATTCACGATTGTTGAAATGTATATTTAGGAAAAGTCAGTGTTATCCTATTTTGTTGGAAATTTAATAAATACTATCTTTCATACAGTTGACAATTATAATTATTAAATAATTTAAAAAGTTATTAAAAATCTTCAAATTTATTGAATCATAAAGACACAACCTTGTTATTATTATCGTTTTTATATATACATATATTGATAGACAATTTCGTATTTACTTTTTTTAGTACTAATAATTTATTTTAAATTATTAAATATATTTTAAAAATTAATTTTGTTGGGTGGGGAAAGGATTGAGTTGGAGATGAGTAGTAATTTGGGGGAGGGGGAGGCGGAAAATGATGGGCCCGTGGGGGGGGGAGGCGGAGGGTGGAGGAAAATGACATTATTTGGAAATTCCCTAAGGTATTACAATAGATTTGCAAGCAGTGAAGCTTAAAAAAAGATACAGAACTTGTGATACATAAGCAATCAACACAAGCAGACCCTGCGACGGTCGTTTCACCTAAAAAATAACAAGCATTGCAAAAAGTAATGCCAATGCAAGAACGATGATGCATTTGTGTGATATCCTTTGACTCTTTAGCATTTCTTCATTTTCTGATTTCTCGTTTTTGCAATAATTGTGGACCATCGTTGCATTGTTTCCTTGGAAAATCATGGAGGTTCTTCATCGGCCCATAAAAAGTAGCCGCATTGAGACCCCTGAGGTAGTGGGCACCGGAAGAAATCTCTACATTGGTTCTTTTTGTGAGGACTAGTTGTTCTCATCACTCGTATCATTTCAGAGTTACAATACCTTGGTTGAGACTCGGTGTTACGACGAAAATGGTGGGAGGAGGAGTTGAAGGAGGTATGTGACATGGTGGTAATGAGAAGTTGGGGATATTTGGATGAGAATAAGATGGTAGAGAGCATGTGTAAAATGGCAGATCTGATTGTGCAAGAGTGGGTGGGTGTAGAAGTAGAAGAAGTGAATGGGTGGTTGGTTGTTGGACATAAATGGGGAGTAAAGTGTCCATAATGAAAGGTTTTATTACTCTGAAACCAAAGAACAAGTCTGAGCTGAGTCACACAGGGAAATGAATGTGGTTGGGAGTGATAAGCTGACATGACAAAATAACATATGAAATTCGAAAGCCAACAAACAGTAATTATAAAGAGACAGAAAATATTGCCAAACATATGAACAAAAAATATATTAGTTGAATTGTTTTGGAACCACATTCACCATTACAACTACAATAACATCCACCACCCACATTATCCAACAAAAACCAGTCAATTTAAAAAAAAACAAATAGATCATAATGGTGGACTGCTCAAAGGTAAGGACCCGCATAGACTGAAAAGACCGTAGGTATCTTCCTGTAGTTCTTCGCGAATAACTCGTCATTATTTCCATGAGATTTGAATCTTTTCACAGCTTCAATAAGGACTTTCTTGAGGTCATTATACTCGGAACGACCAATTTCATTTGCAAGACAGATCCAAATGAAACTCTTATTGATCTTTATCTTCCTCTCAGGTTCTGGGATCAGTTCCCTCAGATTTTCCATGTACAAGCAGACATATGCTCCACAATCGTAGTTTGAAAAAGCAGATATATTACATAACATCTGGATAGAATCTTAAACAGGATAGAAAGAAACATAAGATTTCAGGCATTACTCGTTAACTTGTCTTGGAATGTCAGGTTTTGTCCACACAATATCCCACTCTCTGATGTCGTAAACAGTACGATATTGTAGTACGAACAAGTTAAAATTTGTGTGCATTTGAGCAACCTTCTCACGAATCTCAGGGGTTGGTAAATGTATCTTGACATGGAATCAAGGATGTACACTTTTTTTTAAGAATGTGCACTATATCAAACTAACCCTGCATCGTTACTCTTTGGTAGGTTCTCTTTGGCCATTTCTTCAAGAGTTGATGGCCATTTCTTCAAGAGTTAAAGAGCGCCATAACGTTATGATGACCTCAAATCAATTACACACTTAGCACTCACCAACTTGAACTAAACAGACCCCAACGGCTTGTCAAATTTTATTAAATGCCCTACATTCATTTTAATTATCCTACATATTTTAAATTTTCTTTTATAAAAACCTACCTCTGATACCCCTGTAACACCCAAGAATTCCACACCAAGAAACCCAGGAGGGTGATACTCTGCACTCGAGAATTACTCCCAAGTGCGAGGACATTTAAAGGAGACAATAAAATTAAACCACCGGTCCGAAAGTATTTAAAATACTACAATGTCAATTATTAAATAAGTTTGCCTCAAACACGGGCAGAGATTTCTGAAACTAAATGAAACGTCTACTGCTTGTGTGATTATTAACTAAATGTAACGAAGTGATTCTCCACCAGCTAGAACATGTCTCCATCATTAAAACATGTGGTTTGGAAAGAAAACAAAGACACCAGAGTTTGAAAATCAGCAACACATACTAAGCGAGATGATACTCAAGCATGTAAACACGAAGAGACATGTAAAAGTATTAAATTAAAGAGTTGACAGAATATTTGTTATAAGATAATTCAGTAAAAACTTCACAAGCGATATAACCAAACTATTCTTTTATCTTCCTCCGTACTTGCCAAATATCAATTCTTCCAAGATCTCATGTTATCCGTTTTCTAGGAAAATTATCATGTCCTCAATAAAAAGTATTAACTTGTGCTTTTAAGAGTAACCAATATCACATAAACTAGGAACCCATACCCTAAGTATCGACACCCCCTTAAGACGTCTTACATCCAGAGAGGTGAGGGAGTGACTCGGGGGTCATTAACGACCGAGTATCACAGGTCATGTGACCGTATTCAGCATTGACAATGAACACAGGTCGAGTGACCATAGTCAACACTAAAATAAACATTGGGCGAGTGACCGTAGTCAACACGAAAATAAAGTATCAGTTATAGTTCGTCGTACAACTCTTCTCGCTTTACGTTATTATGCATTAAATTTTTTGCACGTGATTTATTCAAAAGAACATTTCAAATAAAATCAAGAATCTAGTAAAACATGTATTCATGAAGCACATTTTGAGAAGTACATAATATGAAAGTTGTGTAAATACGAAAGATGGTAAGGCTCAACGTCTGTCATATTAACTCACTTTGAATCACAAGAAAAAGCAAACAACCCCTATTAATACTCGATGTATCGTTCTTCAGCGAAATTGTCGCCTATAAATTACCAATTCACTAATGAAAACACAATGCTACATTAAATAGAAAATACCTACTTAACATAATGATGACACTACATCGTTTGGTTTTAGGTATCTAGTCCCCTATCTAAATTATACTCCAAAACACAATTCGAAACTTGTTTTCAAAACCCCATAACCTAATATGTCCATAACCTATCACAACTTTCATAATTTATTATCCAAACTTACCAAACTTTTCTCAAGTCAATTATAGTCTCATTTTGGAAAATAATTTTAGCATCAAACGGAATTGAATTCAGATTTCGGGAACACAAGTTATGCTCTTTTAAATTTAATAGTCACTAATTTATCAAATACACGCTGTTTATACCCAAATTCAACATCTCTCAACCCAAATACAACATTTTCACAATTGTTGTTAATTATTCTAATACCTAGAAACATCTATATAATGATCTTGTTTAGAATATAACTTCAAAGTCCAGAGATTATCCACTCAACAAGTTAATACCCATCTACTAATATTACTAATTCACCCATAACACTTTGTAATACATCCCCGAATTACATAGGGTTTTCCCATAAATATTAAACACATTGTATATTAACAATTCGCTATTGCTCTATCGAATTCAAGATGAATGAAACGAATAATATAGATCTAAAAACTAAGATATTATGATGGATATTAAACTATGGTTTTGAATCACATACCGGAAACAAGAACGTAATGGTAGTGGCGATGACGCAATTCAAAACCAAAACTACACAACACAACAACATGGGTAAGGAACCCGTGTTTGTGATCACTGTAGACAACGATAGAGTGAGGGGAAAGAGAAAGAGAATGAGAGAGAGTGTGTGCTTACTGAGAGACAAAGAGAAAGAGAGAGAGCCGGCGACCGACCTGCTGCTTCGCTGCTTCGTATCCGAGAGCAAGAGAGCGAGAGAGAGAGAGAGAGAGAGAGAGAGAGAGAGAGAGAGAGAAGGCACGGTTGAGGGAAAAGAAAGAAAAAAGAAGAGGAAGAGAAAAGGAAAAGAAAAATAAAAATAAAAGAATAAGAGTAGGAGTCGGAGAATGATTAGGGTTTTTAGAAAAACCAATTGGAAACTAATTTAATTCATTTTTGGTCCAAAGCTAACTTCACATAACTTCTCCTAAACCCCAAAATTCCAATGGATTAGTAATAACTCCCACACAAGATCCAAAAAGCTATTTTACCCCTATAATGTGAAACGAGGTATTTCACCTTTAAACCGAGGAAGATTCTTTGTGGCTAAAATTAAATTATTAAGAATTGAATTACTCAATAAGCTATAGGGATATGAGAACTAGCACCATTGATCATTCAACACACTTTGGAAACAGAAGAGAGCAATGAGACAGCTTGGAGCTACGTGAACTTCTCGGATCATCGCCGAACTTAGCATTTTAGAGTTTGATCTTGTTTTATTTTATATTTTTAATCATAGTATGGAGAAACTTATGATGTTTACTTTAGTAAAGAGTAGCTAAATTCGTAGCTAGGCTTTATGGAGAGCATAGGATCTATGTAGACAATATCTTTTTATGTTAACGATTGTTTCATACATTTTGGTTATGATTTAATGGTTGATGTTTATTTTCATGAGTATATTCTTGAATCTAGACTAGTAAAACATGTATGTTATGATTTGATTCACCATGAGAAATATAATATCATGTGATTCATATTTCATGCTTAAATTTGATGTTAATTTAGTTAATCGTTCTTGTTCAGTGCCTAATTCTTAGCTTGATTAGTCATGACCCGGACATGCTAGTTACTTAGGTGAGTGCTTGAAATAGACTAGACCTAGTTGGGATGAGAACTTGAATGCAATCATGACTTAATGAGGCTGAAAGATGAGTTGAGTGGGATTGGCTATTTGGGTAGATTCGGTAGGTATTTTGACTGTTTTGTGCAACAATTGGCCAACAAGAACCGTTTGTGTTCACGTCGTTAGCCTGCTAGAGCGGAACTTTAGACGGTAGTGGACCGATAGGACCTGTAGTAGACCATGACGTAGAACGACATGAGACCGATAGGAGATTGTCAATGCGGATACTCGACATAACTAAATTAATATTAAATTGTTTCAATAAAATACCCGAAATCTTCTACAACCCTAGGTAATCTATGGATTTCCTAATTTCTTCTCCATCTGATTAAATTCACTTTGATCATAAAAACTATAAAAGCATTATCTTTTCAGTACTTTACTACAATACGTTGTTTGGGGGGGGGAGGTGAATACCTTTCCAATCACAAATATATCCTCCTGGTTACTTATGTAGGTTAAATTATATCGTTAGTTAATAAAGTTAAAAGATTTTCCATGTGGGTTCGACAACCCGAAGTCCAACATTATTCCACTCACTACTTGATCGAACACTTATGCAATACGCGTATAGATTCATGCGTCATATGTGTGTGTGTGTGTGTGTGTATTGAGAACTTATGTTGTTGTAAGTTCTTAACTAAATATAATTGTGGTTTCATTGATATAAATAGCGAGTTTTCAAATATTTATAAACATTTATTAATCTCTTTACCAACAAGTAAACTTGTTAAAATTGAGCATTTTTTATATTAAATAAAAAAAATTAGTTGTAAATTGAAGAATATTAGAAATAATTTCTCTAACGAAAAGTAGTACTTTTACAATTATAGGAACTGTGGTTTTATGTGACTTAATGAAAATTCTAACTTTCTTATCATTAGTAGTACTTGTTATTGAAATAATAAATAGTTTTCAAAAATATATAAATATTTGAAGTGTTGAGTTAGTTATTTAACAACCTCATTATTTTTTTAAATAAACTGTAAATGACATATTAATATTTTATAAATACATGAGTTGTCACCATTTAATTAAATACTTATGTATTCTTAGAATTACCATTATTCTTGGGAGTCATGAGGATTAGATTTGGCCTCTCATCCTAGCCGATCAATCATATATGGTCGGTGCACTTGTTTGTACTACCATTGTGACTAGATAATTGATACATTGTAGGCAACAGTTTCATATACATGGGCTACGAAGACAACCCTGAAGAGCTACTTCCAGATAACTGTTGATTTGACTCTCGCAGTGAGTATACATGCTTAGTATTATGTGCCTAGCTTCATTCCTGTCAAAATATTAATTTTACCCTGTCTCAAAATGTACTTGTGAGTGAACATGTTTAGACAATGCCAGTTTATTTCATGTCAACTACTTGTTATTTGAAAGTTTATGTCACATTCATCCCTACTAGATAAACGTGTTGTACTTGTTTTAAAATCTTCAATTTTTTATTCGAAATTGGAAAACGTGTGGCACTTGATCAGAAGCCATTAACAACGTAAAATTAAAACTTTCACATGTATCGGAACCAGTTATGCTATATCAAGTTTTGATTCATTGGGATTTGGTCCCTAAAAATGTGGACTCCGCGTGCCCCCTACTCCTTTCTCCGTATACTGGTGTATTGCTTCTAGATACCACTCCTTTGATTGACGCTCTTTGGAGGGCGTTGCAACACTTAAGGTCTAGAATGTCATATGTGGTCACTGGTCTACCCGGGTTACTGAGAATAAATGATAATCCGATTGTCGTGTTTGAAAAAATTTATTCGTAAAGACTTGTTCTGAATGGACATGCCATTTGTGAAAGATTTTAACTGGAAACTTTTGACGTATTGAAATTTTAAGGAACATCTTGGTAAATGGACTAGTTACATGGGAAACAATCATTATTTGATAAAAATGTTGTTTTGTTCTTGATAATTTGAAATATGATGTTCTAGTCATACTCTGTTTTTCTTTGAACTATTTTAAACATGTAACCCCGTAGACTTTCTTAACTTTCCTGCTATAGATAGTGCTTTCTGAGCTGACAGATCTTGGCCATGTGGCAATCATCTAGCACACCATATTGTGCTCCACACACACTAGATCACCAGCCACGCTGATCCATGTAGGGGCTGCGAGACAGGGCCCTCGCATACCACTGCACGGGACTTGTAGGGACTTAGTGGTTTGGAGGCTAGAGTAAGTCCTGTCGCGTGCGAGCCAAGCCCGCGCGCGACCTTTAGTAACTGCTTTTGAGAGATTTATGGCACGAGCTCCATAAACCCGGTCAATCCGGTCAAACCCGGTCAACCCCATAACGGTTTCGGTATTCGCGCATAACGTGCTGTAACGGTCCCTATATATGAGGACGAACGTGCCGTTGTGGTTAAGCTAATTAAGCCGCCATTGATGGGCGCATTAACCACACTGCAACGGTCACATTCTCCGTTATATATAGGACGTTAACCTTTCCATACAAAGGAGGACACACCAGACATACGCGGGAGCTCTGCCAAACCCCTGTCTCTCTCTCTCAGACATTACTACTGCCTTACTCTCTCCCTACACACAACCCAACTCTTCCTGTGCCATTTCCGATACCCTACTTACGGTGTACACAGAGTACTCCCCGCCGGATTCTCTTGTGCACATTTTGGTGAACCCGACGTGAACTTACCATCTTAAGCAACCATGTCTCAGGATGATGATGTCAGCAACAGATCTCCTTCCACGGAGGCCGCCTCAGGAGAGGAGATTCGCCGTACTCCTACAGCTCCCGGTGAAGCTCCGACGCTAGAAGCCTTGGACGCCACCATCCAAAGTTAGGCGAAGGCTCTCAAAGCTCAATCTGCGCAGCTAGAACGGATCATGGCTGTCTTGGGGACTCTTGCTCCAAACCCTGCACCAGCCACCGCCGTCTCTCAGGGAGGAGGAGTATCCACCACTCAAGGATTGGGAGTGTCAGCCACACCACCCAAACCTAATCTGCAAATTCCACCGGCGACTACGCAGCTACCCTCAATCCAGGGGTCAACAGCTCAAATGTTGCCTCTCACCGCTCACACTCCTCAGCCTCCGGCTTTGGTACCTAATCCGGCCTCACAGTATCCCTTGCCTCCCCCAACGGCAATCTAGGGTAACGTGAATTCGCAATACATCCCTAGCCCTCCGGCGGCGTATGTGTCGCCACCACCTGCGACGACTCCTCCTCCCGTTGCCGAGGGAAGTACTCCGGAGTGTATGACGTCACTCCAACGGCGCATATACACCATTCTGGCTCACCAATCGTTCGCAGATACCATCATTCCGAAGCTCGACAACGATCCACCTATCCCACGAGAGATCTATCTCATGCCTAACCCTGCTGGGTACAAGGCTCCTAAATGGGATAAGTTCGAGGACGTCAATGGGAACGCCGATGAGCATGTTATGCGTTTCATTGATGTGATGGGTCCGTATGGAGATGATCCCAAACTGCTGATGCGCGAGTTCCCGAAATCCCTGGGGAACGTGGCTTACAAGTGGTATAGGACGTTGGAAGCCAGATCCGTGAAGACCTGGGACGATATGGTCCAAAAGTTCTACACCAAGTTCTTCCAGATGGAGGAAAAGGTGACGATGATTCATCTCTCGCGGATGTATCAAAAGCGCGAGGAGGACGGAATAACCTTCATTAAGAAGTTCAGGGCCAAGTCCTTGGAATGCAAAGATGTGATACTCGAAAGCAGACTCGTAGAGATATGCTTGCAGTGCATGCGAGACGAGTACAAAGGTATGCTTATTAACTTGCAAACGCCTACGTTTTCAAAACTAATCGAATGCACGAAGAACATCGAGCCTATAGTGGAGAGGCAGAAAAAGAGAAACGCCCCTGAGCGACCCTCGGGTGGTACTACTTTCAAGATCGGGAGATTCAGCTACAAGAGGGGGCGCGAGGCTGAATTGAATGTGGTCTCACCCCAAAAGCAGGCGAAGATTGTGAACTTTGATGCACCACCTCTGCCATGTTCGGTGGAAGAGGCAAGCGACCTGTGCAGGCAATGGCGTAAGGATGGCGTCCTACCGCCGCTCGAGAGGGCACCCTCCAAGGAGATGGTGAGGGACCCGAAGTGGTGCGAATACCATGGCAAGGTCATGCATCCCACGGCAGACTGCAAGAAGCTCAGAATTGTGTTTAGCCAAAAGATGAAGAATGGCGAACTGATTGTTAGTGACCAAAGGCAGGATGTGCGCAACAATCCACTCCCTGCTCATACGGAGCAAGAATCGAAAGGCAAAGAGGTCGCTATGATCTCGATTGTGGATCTTGAAGAGGTCGCAGAAGATGGTCTACCCATCATTGCCGAGATTAAGGATGAAGACTACATCATTGACACGGAGGACGAACGCGCCGACCGGATGAAGGGGTCGCACGGGTTCAGCAGGTTCTTCGACGAGATGAACTTCTCCGAAAAATGTCGGACGGAAATGACAAAAGCGATCTTAAGGATAGCAGAAGATTACGAGGAGGATCTCGTAGTCTCCAATGGGAAAGTTGTTAGGGCGTCTCGCCCTACAGAGAAGGTCATCACCTTTTCCGCGAGCGACAAGAGGACAGATGCGAGCCACCAGAGGCCTCTGTATGTGACGGCTATCATCAATGGCGTTTAGTTTAAGAGAGCGTTCGTTGACGGAGGAGCAGCAGTCAACGTTGTTTCGCTCCATACCTTGAAACTAGCGGGAATTCCAGAACACAAGATTGTCAAGCGTCCATCTCCGCTGATGGGATTTGGAAGCGACTCCAGAATGACGATAGGATGGATCCGCCTGGGTATCCAGATCGGCAAAATCAAGTGCTCAGCGAAATTCTATGTCATAGATGCGAACACTACCTATCACATGATCATAGGTCGAGCCTGGATTCATCGCTTTGATGCTGTCCCTTAAACAGCTCACCAAGTGATGAAAGCAATTTGGAATGACAGAATAGTCGAGATACCAGCTTCGACGAATCCATTCAACATGGATGAAGCGCATCTCAGTGAGGCGGTGTGGTTCACCGAGATGGCGGATGAGCAAACACTAGGACCATTTAATCCCACTCCGTTGCCCCGATGGGAGGATATCAAAGATCAGTCACCTGCGGGAGTGATGGTGACAAGAGAGGATGCCAAGGAAGAGCTGCTCACTCGAGAAGAAGCGCCGCGGATTGCCTACCAGCGAAAGAGCGTGTACACTTTGAAAAGAATAGCAAAGTATGACCCTCAAGGCAAGGAAATAGAGAGTTTCTACGCCAATGGGAAGAAATGCTATCGCATATGAAGGTGTGCGGGGGCGTCCTCACACGGGCATAGGGATATCCCTGAGCAAATCAACCAAATCGAGCAGGTTGCGGAGACAGAAAAATCAAAGCCAAACACTCTAGAAGAGAAACTAAAAGAAGCGCCCGAATGCATGGAAGAAAAACCCAAACCGCAAAAGCAGGAGCTGAAGGAGATATTCCTAAGCCCGAGCGAAGAAAAGAAATGGCCGGTCTTTCTAAGTGCGGACCTCACGAGCGAAGAGGAGGAAAGATTGCTACAGCTCTTAACCGAATACAAGGATGTATTCTCATGGGATTACGAGGAAATGCCGGGCCTCGACACAAGCATCACCATGCACCGGTTGGATGTGATACCGGGATCCAAGCCGGTAAAGCATAGCACAAGAAGTTTTAGGCCCGAGCTCAACATGAAGATAAAACAGGAGATTCTCAAACTCTTGGATGCCAAATTCATAGAGCCAAATCATCATCCCACGTGGCTAGCCAACATTGTGCCCGTGGTAAAGAAGAACAGGCAGCTTCGCATTTGTGTGGATTTCCGGGATCTCAATCGTTTCAGCCCTAAGGACGATTTCCACTTCCCAACATCGACTTGCTTATTGATTCGACCGCGGGACATCGCATGTTCAGCTTCATGGACGGATTTAGTGGGTACAATCAGATCAAGATGGACCCCGAGGATGCACGGAAAACAACATTCATCACCCCCGTGGGAGTATTCAACTATACGGTGATGCCTTTTGGCCTCAAAAACGCAGGTGCAACCTATCAGCGGGCCATGATGGCTCTGTTCCACGACATGATGCACAACGAAGGGGAATTCTATGTAGATGACCTGGTTGTCAAATCCAAGCAAGAGGCAGACCATCTAGCGGATTTACGGAAGGTGTTCAACAGGTGCAGGCGCTTTCAATTGAAAATGAATCCTATGAAGTGCGCATTTGGGGTAACATCAGGGAAATTCTTGGGATGCGTGGTGCATCGCCAAGGAATCGAGCCTGACCCTGCGAAAGTTCCAGCCATCACTGGCATGACTCCGCCACATAACCAGAGTGCCTTGAAAACATTCTTGGGAAAGCTATCATATCTGCGAAGATTCATCCCAGCGATTGCCGAAATTACTTTCTGTTCCAGTAATCTTCTCAAGAAAGATGCTGCATACAACTGGACTCCGGAGCACGAAGCTGCGTTCGGGAAGCTAAAGGAGCTGCTGATGTCTTCAAAAGTGATGATCGCACCTCAGCTAGGATCACCGCTTTTGCTATATCTGACGTCAACAAGGAAGTCTATAGGAGCTCTTCTGGCCTAGGAGTATGAGGGACAAGAAAGACCCATTTACTACATCTCCCGCATTGTGCAGCCCGCAGAATCAAGGTACACGGACATCGAACGTCATTGCCTTGCTTTATTCTTCGTAATAGAGAAGTTGAGACACTATTTTGCTTCGCACAAAGTAGTGGTGGTCACAAAGAATGATCCCATACGATATCTGCTAACTCACACTACTCCTGGAGGAAGATTGGCAAAATGGTATATGACCATTTCCCAATTTGACATCACATGCGTTCGGCCGCAGGCGATCAAATCGCAGGCGGTAGCGGATTTGTTGGCGCAGTTCCCCGATAATAGTCACGAGCCCGTGATCGAAGAAGAATTGGAGGGACTTAAATTTACGCAGTTGAGTTGCCTTACTGGACGCTTCATTTCGACGGCTCGTCCACAAGGAAAGGTGGAGGCATTGGGATAGTCTTGATCAAACCAAATGGGGAAGTCATACAGATGTCCGCAAAGCTTGACTTCGCAGTAACTAACAATGAAGCAGGGTACGAAGCTCTCATCGCGGGGCTCTGCGCAGCAAGGGCCTTGGAAGTAAGCAACTTGACGGTTATGGGGGATTCCAAGCTAATCGTCAAACAAGCCTCGGGCGAGTATGGTTTGAAGGAAATAAACTTATTGCCCTACAGGACCCTGGTGCAGAGATTGGTACAACAATTCTGCGACGTTAGGTACGAGCACAAACCTCGAGCGGACAACAGGCATGCTGATGCTTAAGCTACCCTAGGATCCAAGGTCAGTGCGGACAAATGTCCCGCGAAGATCTTCATTGAAGTGCGAACGTCCTCGGCGTTGACAGAAGACGCTTGCGACGATGAATACATGGACGAGGCGGACTGGAGAAAGTCAATCTTACGCGCCATCGCAGAAGGCACGAGCAGCGAGAACTGGGCATCCACAAAAGGCTATTGCATACATGACAACACCCTTTATTACAAGGGCCCTGGCTGAATACTTATGCGATGCGTCTCCGAGCAAGAGGGACAACTGCTATTAGAAAAGATTCACCGGCATGCTTGTGGGGAAAGTGAGGTGTCAATCTATCGGAAAGCTCAGAGGTATGGCATTCATTGGCCGGACATGTCAACGGCCGCAGCATTGATTCAAGGAAAGTGCGAGAGCTGCGCACTGATCAAAGACTCTTTACTCATTGCTCTAACCGACGATGATGCGGATTGGAGGAAGCCCATCTTCGATTTTATTACCCTGGGTACTGTACCCGAGTCGAGAAAAGAAGTCGAGAAGCTAAAGAGGAAAGCATCCCGATATGTGGTGCAAGAAAATCTGCTTTGGCGAAGGGGCCACGAAGGCAACCTGCTGCGATGCCTAGACAGCACAGAAGCACAAGAAGTGATGGATCTATCTCATCAGGTAGAACACCAGGGGGTGCGAAATTATGCATACAACTCCTTTCAATTGGATATTTTTGGCCCACTATGGAGGCTGATTGCCGCACCAAAGTAAGACGCTGCCAGGAGTGTCAATTCAAGGGTAATCTAGTGCATGCCCTCGCTGTAGATCTACATGCATTGGGAACAACGTGGCCGTTTCACACATGGGCTCTGGATTTCATCGGTCCCATTCGACCGACCTCGCACGGGAATCACTTCATTCTCACAGCGACCGAATTGTTCACCAAGTGGGTAGAAGCTATACCACTGAAGACAGCAAATGCGTTAGCTGTGGTACATTTCATACAAGAGAGCATCATATGCAGGTTCGGAATTCCTAACACCATCCTTTCGGACAATGGCACTCCTTTTGTCAATCGCCAGGTGGCCGCAAAGCTAGCAGAATACAACATCAGGCAGATATGCTCCACTCCATACTATCCGAAAGGGAATGGGCAAGCAGAAGCAACGAACAAAACGCTGTTGAGGATTTTGAGCTAAATGGTCGCAGATGACCACAAGAAGTGGGCTGATTCTTTGAGCATAGCCCTCTGGGCTTATCGGACTTCTCCGAGGACACCCACAGGGGTCTTACCGTTCCTCTTGTGCTATGGAGCTGAGGCTGTGGTACCAGCAGAAGTGAGGGTTAACTCCGCACGGTTGGCTTTTCACGCGTTATATGACAACCAACGCGATCATGACTTAGTACTACTAGAAGAAAAGCGGGAGCAAGCCAAAAGGACCAATAAGCGCTACCAAGAGAGGATTGCTCGCGCATACAACAAAACAGTCCAACGTCGAGATTTCGCAGTTGGAGATTTGGTCTTACGCGCATCTGATCATTGCATGCGAGAGGCGGCTCATCCAAAGTTCGCAGCCAATTGGGAAGGACCATTTGAAGTCACGGAAGTCTTTGACAGTGGCTACTGCAGCATACGGAGGTTACATGGCACGACCTCAACCCCAAGTTCAGTCAATATGCGCTGGATCAAGAAGTACTATCCCTAACTTCTCTTATTTTACGCGTTATATTACAACGTTTGCTTTGTGCTCCGTATTGCCATGATTCGCACATCTTCTCTCCCATATGAGAGAATTGTAATCCCATCTCTCCCACACGAGAGTTTTATAATAAAAGACTTCTCCCAAATGAGAAGAACTTTATACTTCTAGCTGTCTTTATCGCTTCATTTAGTTCATTATTACTATTAGCAAAAGCCTATCCGCCGTGATAGCAGCCTGTGCAAATGCGATCTTAACTGATCTTTTAAGCCTATCTATCACGATAGCAGCCTGTACAAATACGATCTTAATTGATCTTTTAAGCCTATCCGCCGTGATAGCAGCCCATACGAATGCGATCTTAACTGATCTTTTAAAGCCTATCTGTCATGATAGCAGCCTGCGCAAATACGATCTTAAGCCTATCGGCCGCGCTAGCAGCCCGTGCGAGAATGATCTTAAGTGATCTTTTAAGCCTATCTGTCACGATAGCAGCCCATGCGAAAATGATCTTAACTGATCTTCTAAGCCTATCTGTCACGATAGCAGCTTACGCAAATGCGATCTTAAATGATCTTTTAAGCCTATCTGTCACGATAGCAGCTCATGCGAATATGGTCTTAATTGATCTTTTAAGCCTATCTGTCACGATAGCAGCCCCTGCGAGAACGATCTCAAGTGATCTTTTAAGCCTATCTGTCACGATAGCAGCCCATGCGAAAATGATCTTAACCGATCTTTTAAGCCTATCTGCAACGATAGCAGCCTATGCAAATATGATCTCAAATGATCTTTCAAAGCCTATCTGTCACGATAGCAGCACTACACGAAAGCGATCTTAAAATGATGCTTAAGCCTATCTGACATGATAGCAACATTACGCAAAATGATCTTAAGTGATCTACAAAAGTTTATCTGATGAGATAGCACCTGCACTTGAATCTAAAACAAATCACAAGCCTACCAGTCAAGGTAGCACAGCTGCGCAAATACGATCTCGAACGGTCTAAAAAAAATCTGCGAATCTATCTAGCAGATAGCAAATCATACGCGACAATGCAAAAAAGTGTTTATACAGCACTACAAAGGTGAAATTTGTCAACAGACGTGCGGAATCACAATTTGTTGTAACAGGACAGCAAATCATACAAAGTGATTTATCATTATGAGTCAAAACGACTTACAATTTATCTGTCTAGATAACAGCTTACAAGCGAAAAAGCTCAGCTCAAGCTAACTACGCAGCCAACATAGCTTACAATGCATCTACATAGTAACTCGCACACAGAAGTTACTCATCGGGGAAATACCAAATGGAAAAGGACCGACCTAACATTCCTAACAGAGGCTATACGATACAAAGACTTGCGACCAAAGATCTGTAGCAAGTAGGGTGTTCCCGAGAGAAGAACAGCCCACAGCTCGTCTGCCATGTCTACAAGACCTATGCGACGCTACGTTCAGGATCTCAGGAACTGACAAGACCTCTGTCTGATCAAGATACATGCCAGAGGAACCGCCTGTTCCGGCGAATGCGGCTGTCAAGGACAGGCAAGCAGCAGTTCCAAAGGCCAGAGGCTCCTTGTCCACGGAGACGAGCGCACTGGCTCGCCAGTTCAAGAACGAGGAGGCAAGAAATTCTTCTCCGGGCATGCTGAAGGAGAATCCCGCCGTTCATTACGAGTCGGTAGCAAGGTCAGTACGGCGCTGCACCTCGCCGGGAGGCGGCCGGAAACATGACCTGCAAGCATAATAGACGAAGAAAATTCTTCGAACAAACATGAGGTATTATCTGCATCTTCTCTATGATAGTTATAAAGATCAATGAGCCTTATAAAGCGGATCTTGGAAACTATCGCAAACTCAGGTTTCACAACTTGAAGTTGCCATGAATCAACGAAAAACAAGCGTTGAAGCCAGTAGTCGTAAGGACTCACGGCAAACCACATTGTGGGATAAACAACCCAAATAGCAAAAGCCAGGGTTTATATAGACCTTGTGAAGACTCTTCAGTTACCAAGATGAGTCAGCAGAATTTGAAATGAGGGTAAGGGTCAATCACTTACGCCTTGAAAAGCGGTAACAATCAATTACCCTACTAAAGGCTACGACGATTCGGTTGCGTATCCTAATTAACGACGGATAGTCATGATACGGATGGACTTCCCAAGGAAGGCGTGCTTATCTAATGAGTAATTAGCGCGAAAATCAAGGCAGAATATCTCTTTCTGACGTCATAAATTGATATACACAGAGATATTCGAGCAAATCCCGGAAAGGGCAAAACGGGCACTTCAATTCTTTTTGAAAAAAAAGGGGGAGAAACCCTAGCAGCATTACAGTAGTGTTTCAACTAACTACTTATTGGCTACTTTTTTCAAAACAAGCCCTTGATCAAGGAGTCGTTAGGAGTAAACTGGAGGCTCAGATTTTCTATTTGCTCCACTTCTTGTTTCAATTGCTCGCATTTGGCGTTCATCTCATGAAAGAGCTTCACAGCCTCTTCAACCTTTAATCTTTGTTGCTCTACCTTCTGCTGTTCAGCTGCGAGGTTTTGGTGGCCACGTTTCAAAGTCACGGCCGCGCGAATCAGGGTAACTCTTTTGATAAGAAACCCGAAGCCCAGCTTGCCTTGAACTTTGGCGAGAAGATTTTGGCACATGCCAAAAAGCAACTCCGCGCTCTGAGGAGAAATGGTCGCAGGTGTGGCCGCGGACAACTGCTCTAGAATCCAGATGGCTTCAGTCAAAAAAAGCCTTCTATCAAAGGGACCTATCTCCAAATACCTCACAAATGATCGGGGATAAGAGAGGCGCATGCGAACCAGCCAGTCCATGTCGGCTTGTTTCAACCCTAAAGCAATGTTAGAGTCAGGATTAGACTGACAAAATTGCAAGCAAAGAAGGCAAGATGGGAACAGTAAACTATGACATACCGGTTCCTTCAAGGATCTGGCGCAAAGAAGGAATGCGCATCGCTGGGGCAGTTGAAGACTGTCCTCGCTCCATCACCCTTTTATCAGCTGCGAGCTCTAACTCCTCATAGTTTGGAGGAAGAGTATAAGCTACACCAGGTGCGATTGCTGCCCCGACCTGCGAACCCCAAAAGTTCCACGCAGGAAGAGGTGTTGCAGGCTCAGTCATTGACGGAGGCATGGCGGCAGCAGAAGTTGCAGTTGGAGGAAGGATACCTTCAGGTGCGACGGCATCATCAGCGTTCGTTCTTATTTCCTCAGCACTGGCATGGGCATCTTCCTCCATTAACACGGTGTCAGCTTCGGCATCATCAGAGAGTTCAATGATGTCTTTGAGGGGCTCTCCTGCATATTCGGCAACTGCGACGGGCGCTCAGTATGAGAACTCGGCACCGGGACATAGGATGCAGAAGGTTGATTCCTTTGTTCCAACACGGCCTCGCCAACATTACCTGCGGCACAAAATACGATGGTGTGAGGTAACTTGTATCGAATGTTATTTTATTATCTTTGAAAAGTTAAGAGCGAGCACCTCCAGGCGAAGGTGGGATCGCAGCGTCCTTGTCATATGCTAAGGACATGGAGCCTTGCCCTATTAATGTGTCTTCGTTAGCATGTCTTTAAGGTGAGCATGACCTGGGGCGTGAAGAAACCAGCCATGATTATGTTTAGGTTGCTAAGCTAAGTTCACACGTATTGCTCAAATGATTACCTGAAGGTTCACCGCACTTGCCTACTAGCCAACGGCGAATGTCAGCTTTTGACACATCGTGCTTTAGTGCACCGACAATTACATCTCGGTAAGTTACTGCGAGATTAAAAATCTCACCTTCGTTACCACCTGCGATTTCTTCGAAGTTGCTTGGGCTTGCTCTAGAGCTGCTGCGTCTTCTTCTGGAGTCGCGTCCTCCTCTTCTCCTTGAGGAGCCACCTATTCGGGAAGCACATCTTCCTCATCAGTTGGACGCACTAAGTCGTCGACGTGTTGTTCATCTAGGCTCTTCTGCTTTACGCGTTCGAGCTCCTCTTCCTCTCGCTTCCTTCTTCTTTCAGCAGCCTCCGCAGCTGTTCTCCTGGACTCTGCAAGAATGTCCTCGCTTATGGTTTCATCAGAAACGCCAGCATGAGAACCTTTCTTCTGCTTCTTGGCCAAGAGACCACCGATGGTCTCATCATCATCATCATCATCTGCTAAGGAAACAATTTGTTCAAACCAGATTGCAAAAGAGTTAAGATAATGGGAAGAAAAGTACGATTGAGATACCTCCTGAGTCTTCCTCTTGTATCTCATCTCTTTCTCTGTCGCCGACATCTTCGACTCCTTCTTCCTCATCTTCTTCTCTTGTTTCTATTCTCTCCTCTTCTCCCTCCTGGCCGAATGGAACAAAGGTCTCCACTGCGAGCTCCTTTCACGCTTTACTGGTAATGCGACCTTTACCTTTATCCCTGGCAGAAAGGGACCTCGCAGGGGGAGAAGCTGGAGCGCTCCTAGGGGAAGAGATTGTAATTCCCCTTTGCCTAGGCCTCTTCACTCTCGGGGCAGCAGTCGCTGGAGGAGACGGATCATCCCTAGGAGGAGACAAGGCTGGAGTGTTGTCTATCAGCGAATCAGCAAAAGCATTCATGATCTCGCGAATCCTGGTCTCGACCGTGGGATCCATTCTCGATGCCAGCCTAAACGGTTGTCCTTGTCTTCTTGCAGTAACAATGGTGGTAACCAGCGATTTGGAACGCTCACCAGATGCAAACCTCCGCACATGGCACTACAGCAGGAAGCGTAGTATGAGGTTTTCAATTTATTGAAGTAAAGAAGCTTAGCGCATGCAAGAAAAGTTGCTTAGCTTAGCAAAAGTTTCGCTATATCTGATGACATGCGAATCACCTTTTCTAACCGCAACAATCTTTTCATCTAGAATGATGGAAGGACAGAGATGATTCTCGCGATCCAGCAACGAATAGCAGCCATATTCAGACTCGTCCAGGCTACAATTGGGACGAAAGGGGAAAGAATTCCTCTTGATCACAGGAGCTCTACTTGGCTGGGGGACCGACTGCGTCTTGAGTCTCGTCTGCTGGGCGTTCCAGTAAGCAAGCCAGTTTCTGGAACAGCCGCCTTCACGGTTACCTGCAGGTTGTTCGAAGGGGAGATTGGTCATCAAGATTGTTTTGCACTCCCTCGTCAATAACCGCTTGTAGCAGCCTCTGATGATGGACTACGGCCAGATTGAGGGTGCCACTGCATCAAATCCAAATTGGGGAGAAACGCGAGTGGGATCAACATCCACGGTAATCCTCTCGTACCTCGGCGCGAGCTCGCGAACATGCTCTGCGAGAGCAGGATGGGAGCCTCTCAGGCACCAGCAGAAGAATTCACGATAGCGCTCGTGGAAATGCTCTCCACCTTCAAAAAGGAGCTCTTCCGAGAAGGCAAACACCCTTAGAAGGATACAGTTTTGGACACCATCGCACGTTCTCAATGCGCATGGCATAGGGCCTAGCTATGAACTCTTCCCGATTGTCGCATATCAGGCTCCAAACGCACTTGGGATAGTTAGTTCCAAACCACCTCGCAGCCCTGCCGCTGTTACGTTCCTCTTCCGTACCTGGGGGACACCGTTTGCTGGGCTTGGAAGCGACTGGGGCATAAGAGGGCCATCGCTCGAAGACCCACATCGTCAAGAAAGCAATGTTAATGTAAGTCAGTACGTCGAGGCGACCACGCGACTCCTTCATCGCCACAACCAGCTGATCCAACCTGTAGTACAGTGTGCCCAAGACTAAGGGTCCGAGTGCGACCTTATGACCAAGGGCCAACTTCACGGCAAGAGGCAGAACGTGGTAAAAGACTCCATCATGTGGTTGACCGTCGATTAAGTACCTCGACAACCAGGCACAGAGGAAGGCGCACAGGGTCAAGTGATAACCCTTGCCATTCACATAGTTCTTAGCCTTCGGGTTTCGACTCAGAAGCTTCTTGGTGATACTGCTGTTCGCATAGTCACGGAAGAAGACTAGACCCACTTGTTCCAAGTATTCTTCGCAGATGTGTCAATCAACTGCCAGTCAGGAAGGACTTCTGTAGGAGTCCATCGGGTGGAAATTTTCTTCACCTCTGCCAAGCACTCCTCCATCTGCGTGTACAGAGCGAGCTCCGCATCCGTTCTCAAAGGACTCAAATGATCCACCTCGCCCACGGGAGACAAATCATACAACATGTGCACATCTTCGAGCGTGGGAGCAGCCTCGAATTCAGCAAAATGGAACGTGTGAGTCGCAGGCGAGTAACGGGAAAGAAGGTTTAGAAGCATGGACTGATCCAGCTTCACGGCAGCACCCTTCATAGCACGAACTGCGAAATATATTCTGGCATCGTTCAAAGTCACGGCATGATTGGTTAACACATGGTCAATCCATTCATCCATGAAGTCCAATTTCTGAACAAATGCTTGAGTAGAAATTGCAGTGTATGGGAAGTACCCATTTTCGACTCCCAGTCGAACCAAATCTTCGGAATTGATCAATTCGAGCAACGCTGAGTTAACTGGAGGGGTTAACGTCTGCAATGCTTCACCAGAGACGGCGATTGGCAATTTCTTCGCCTTAACCCTGGCATGATAAAAGTCCTTGCCACCCAGATAGGGGGCTTTTCGCCATAAAGCCCGTGGAAGATCAGGTATTTCTTCGTCCTCCTTAGTGGGTCTAGTTCCTTTTGTCTTTGCCATTCCTGCGGAAAAGCCAGAAAAAAAAGGGGGGAGAAATACACATGCTTTAGTTCGAATTTCAAGATTCAGTTTTAAGCATACAAAGGTTTATTGGAAGAAAGATGAACAGTCCAGTGGCAATTTTCAAAATTAGAAGATTGGAATCGTTTACAATATCAGGGATTTCAGAAACCCTACATTCAAGATCCTTATCATCTGGGGATTAAATTGAAATTGGATTTAAAGATCAAGAGCTTTTTCATAAGTTGCAGTGGATAATATGTTATGGGTTTACGAGATTCAACGCAGTTCAAAGCATATATCAGTATATCAAACGCAATTGAACAAGGCCAACCTTGTTTTGGTAAAGCTTGCTTGGATGTGCACAATTGAAGAAGACGATTGACCAGAGAGAACTGGTGATTGATTATCTGAATCTGCTCTTGAAGGCTTCCGGGTATCATTCACTTTAAGAGAAAGAAGTGATGCTTTGCAACAATGGAGAGTACAGAGTATTTATCCAAAAACAATGAAGGGTTGCGTCCTTTCAGTAGTCGAATCGCAACCGCCACCGTCGAATCGCGCAATCACAGGACAAGCTGACGTCACGCCTAAAACCCTAAAGGCCAGACGGCATGACTCTAGGGGTTTTAGGTCATAATGGCACGCATGGGGGCTGAACCTGCATACATTTGAATTGGTGTGTGGAGGCGACGCGTGCGTTGGTTCCTGCGCATGGAAGTCTATCCGGCTATGAGTCTTCACGCGCAGAAAGGGGGCTAATGTAGATAGTGATTTCTGAGCTGACAGATCTTGGCCACGTGGCAATCATCTAGCACACCATATTGTGCTCCACACACACTGGATCACCAGCCGCGCTGATCCATGTGGGGGCTGCGAAACAGGGCCCTCGCATACCACTGCACGGGACTTGTAGGGACTTAGTGGTTTGGAGGCTAGAGTAAGTCCTGTCGCGTGCGAGCCAAGCCCGCGCGCGACCTTTAGTAACTGCTTTTGAGAGATTTATGGCACGAGCTCCATAAACCCGGTCAAACCCGGTCAACCCCATAACGGTTCCGGTATTCGCGCATAACGTGCTGTAACGGTCCCTATATATGAGGACGAACGTGCCGTTGTGGTTAAGCTAATTAAGCCGCCATTGATGGGCGCATTAACCACACTGCAATGGTCACATTCTCCGTTATATATAGGACGTTAACCTTTCCATACAAAGGAGGACACACCAGACATACGCGGGAGCTCTGCCAAACCCTTGTCTCTCTCTCAGACATTACTACTACCTTACTCTCTCCCTACACACAACCCAACTCTTCCTGTGCCATTTCCGATCCCCTACTTACGGTGTACACAGAGTACTCCCCGCCGGATTCTCTTGTGCACACCTGCTTTAGATGCTAAGGTGTACTCTAACTCAGGTTTTACTGATTCTCTCAAAACTGCGGTCTTGTGTTTTTTAATTCCCCCGCGGACTAAGTGATGGGAGCTCAGCTTAAAGGGATCGCGATGAAATATGGACGTGTCACAGGCTAATTTCATCTTGTGTAATAATTTGTAATATATTGAAGACAATTATGAATTGTAATATACAACTACATTGATGTTTTTTTATTACAACTGTTCCTTGTACTCAGGAGCCATCTCGGGTGTGGAGTGGCATTTTCGTATTTCTCCTCCGATGAAATATGGACGTGTCACAGGCTGTATTGAAGAGACTCTGTTTTCAGGGGCAAAATAGTAATTTGGTTGGGCAGTCATCCTGACATCTGCATATGCATTCTACCTCACTTAGAGGACAAGTGTTACTAGCATATATACTTGAATTGTGTAGTGGCTGAAATATGGAATCAGCTGCGCTGATCAGGAAATCAGGTTGGATATCAGTAAGCATATGTATACTTACTCTGTTATGTGTGTATAAGCTAATAGAACCTATATGAATAGTATGATCATGAGTTGTGATAAAATTGTCTTCGGATGTATTCTGACACATGGATGGTTACTATCGTCTTCAAATGTTAATTGCCTTCGGAATTATGGGCAGCTAGTACTACTCTCTAGACTGATGATCCAGTAGGGGATGTGCACACATAAGGTCAAGTCTTCCAGAGAGGAGTTGATTTTCCTTCATTAACGGAAGTGAATATGGTCTTCAAAACCCTCTGGTTAGTGGGATTTGGAATCCTCTATATAGGGTGGTTATGCACCACATGAGATATGATAAACGGGCAACTCTATATTTATGATTCATGGTCAAGATAATAGATGGAGTGTCTGTAAGTTTTTAAGTTAAAGAATTTCAACTCTATTTACATTATTTTCATAGAACTATAATAATTTGTATATTTCCTGACATTCTACTTGTCTATCTGTTTTTTAACTTTTTAGGTGAGAACGTGTGGACCCGGTAGTCAATCACTTAGAAGTCTACAAAGTATATTTATAGGTTTTATTTAAATTCCATTGTTTAATTATATCTCGTAACAGAACTGTTAATGTTATACTCCTTGTTGGCATTCATGTGCCTTAGCGGAGGACACTCCCGTGAGTATGGGGTTTATAGTAGATTTTCCATCTCTGAGGGCTGGGGTGTTACAGTCATCATTTGATTTGGATATTAATTCATTCGTATTTCTTCCTCCACACAGTACCCCGATCGGAGTGAATATATGCCTCTGTCATCGAAGTACCACGCCCAAGAGTCTGGTTGTGCCATAATTGGTAAAGGATTCGACAAATCCACGCCAGTGTCTACTTTTTCAAAGAGCCCTTATTGTACCCGAACTTGGTTCCATTTCCTGGAATGACCATCAATTACTTCACATACACGAATTAGCAACTTATTTGTATTAGGAGAGACTACCCAAAAAGAAAAAGCCTTGGAACCCATCTCCCTGTGAAACATTCGATTGAACATCTGTCACCCACACATCGGTAAAAACCGTCGTGAGAATATTTCTTCCCACAATTATACTTCCCCAAGTCTGAGATGAATTATATCCAAGCTTATCTTGTAGAAGGTCACCCGAGAAAAAAATATTTTGCCTTCATCACCCTAGCCATTAAAAACTCATGGCGTGTTACTAGTCGCCAAGCCCGCTTCATAAGCAAAGCAAGATTGAAAGATCATAGATTGCGGAAACCAATACCTCCATCACCTTTAGAATTTTTCATTTTTTTCCCAGGCTACCCATCACATACATTTACCCACCTCCTTCCTCTTCCAGCAGAAATCTCGTACTAGGCTCTCGATCTTTCCACATACTTGTTGAGAAGTAAAAAAACGACATGGGATGATTGAGAATTGCTTGAATTACCGGCTTCACTAATATTTCTTTTTCTGTTGTTGATAAAAATTTCTCCTTCCACCCATTTACTTTCGCACTTATTTTTCCAGCAAATGGAAAAAGGTAACCATTTTCGCTTTCTTATTTTTTTCGGCATGCCTAAATACTTGTCGAAAGTTGCGATGTCCTAAACTCTGAAAATCAAACACACTGTTCTTGAAGTGGTTGTGGAACGTTGGACGAAAATATTGTTTCAGATTATAATATCTTAATTTTTGTCCCAATGCCACTTCATAATCTTGCGAAATATGTAAAAGTGACGCAATCTTCGAACTGAAAACTCTAGTGGAAAAGATAATACCGTCAGCAAAAATTAAGTGAGAGATAGACGGTCCCGAGGGGGACACCTTAAGTTTCGTTAGCGCCCTCCTCCTTCTTGCCTCTAAAATAGTGTGCGATAACCCCTCGGTACACATGAGGAATACGGAGAGAGCGAAAACCCATGACGCAAGCCACTTTGAAGGATCACCTGCCCAACCACATGCCCATTCTGGAAAAAAGAGTAAAGAGTTGTGGTGACACACCCCATGATAAGGGAGACCGGTTTATCCCCAAAACCAAGCTTGGTAAGGATTGCCCATAAATAGTCCCACTCCACCCTGCATATGCCTTACTCTTATCCTCCTTAAGTGCTATAAAGCCTTTTTTCCATTTGATTCGACTACTCATAGTATGCATCAATTCAAAATCTACCTAGACATTATTAGGAACCAACCGCTCGGGTGTTGTAGCACTTCGATTCTGTGAGATAATATTATCTAGAAAATGCTTTATTCGAATAACAATAACCTTGACCACTAACTTGTACATCACTATACACAGAGTGATCGATCTTTATTTCGTCGCTTGCCGAGGTTTCCTTACTTTGGAAATAAGGGAAATCAGAGTATGACTAAAATTAGAGATATCTTCTCAGTGGTTGAGAATTTCAAGACACGCCTTAGTCACCTCATCCACAACAATAGACCAAAAATTTTGGAAAAAAAATAGGTAGAAACCCGCTCGTTCCTGGAGCTTTATATTTGCCCATTTGTTTCAATGCGTCACTGACTTCGAGGAACGTAAAAGACTACTCAATATCCTATCCATATCAGAAAGCATTTGAGGAATTGACTTCACAATTTTATGAATATTTTGCAAAGAAGGTGAAGTACTAGAAAAAGGTTAGTAAAGTAACTTTGCAAAATTGCACTAATTTTGCCGTCTTCTTCACTCCAAGTCCCAACTTCATCCCGCACTCCCGTAATCACGTTTCTATATCTCCTCGCTGAGGCCTTAAAATGGAAATATCGCGTGTTGCGATCCCCAAGTTTTAGATAATCTATCCGAGACCTTTCATGCCATAAGTCCTCCTCAGCCTTCAACAAAACATCATACTCCTCGCCCAGGCCCTTCAACTCCTCCAAAACAACCAACTTTTGACCATCTCCGTGAGAGATTGAATTCGGCCTCTGATGGTCGCCAGCTTCTTGTATACATTTTCGAAATTCATTTTACTCCAAAGCTTAATACTATGTGATACTGCTTATAACCTTTCACAAGGTCCTCTCACACTGGTACACCAAATCCTCTATACCAACCCATCAACTGCTTCCTGCCTCGGCCAAGTCATCTCGAAATGAAATCTATGTGCAGTATGATGAAGTCGTTCCCTCCCATTTGGATAAATAACAATAAGAAGAAGAAGAAGGTGATCTGACCGAGTTCTTACAAGATGATCAACCCTCGCCCCCACGAATAACTCCATCCATACGAAATTTGATATCCATAAAACTGCTCGCGAATAGCATCATCGTCACTTTCCTTATTAGTCCAAGTATATTTACGTCCACTGAAACCGAGGTCCCTTAGATCATTTTGATACAACACTTGGATAAAAGGAGAAAGTTGATCAATATTTAACCCCAGCCTCCCTCGTTCTCTTCATTTGAGCAATTCGCGTTAAAATCAGCTATAATACACCACGACACCACTCAGTTCGTCGCAGGAGATCAATAAGAGTCCACGCATGTCAGCGTTTCGAAGCATTAGGGTCACCATAGAGGCCGGTGAAACGCCACCAATAGTCCGAACCATCCAATTTCATTAAACAATCAATGTGAAAAAAATAATACAACATGATAGAAAAAATCAACGACATATCCAACAAGAGGGACAAATCCCCATTATGACCAACAAAACTAACATGAAAACCACTACCATACCCACGTCTAACTTAATTCTTCTCAATATCTTTATTATGCTTCTTCGTCTCCATTAAGAAAACTAAATTAGACGTCTCTTCTTTCTAGATCATGAAGAGCACGAAACGCACAAGGACTCCCCGATCTATGTACATTCTGAATTAAGCCGGTCATTTCTCTCGGATGTGTTGCTCTGCACTCATCGCCACTTCATAGTTGTACTCCACATTTGATAATATCAACGATCTTGAGTTCAAAAATAAGAAAAGTGGTAAACACAAAAAGAGAACACACGAGAGCACGTCATTGCTTGTAGAAAACTTGATCAACGATCTCGAGTTAAACAAGAAACATGTTTTACTAATTAACACACAAGCTAACAAGCAATGCTCATGCAACTACTTGCATCAATGCGATAGGTGTACCTTACTCCAAGTTAAAGGTTATTTATTATTAATAACTATAAATTATTCACACAAAAACTAATACTTAATTAATGCGACTTAAGAACTAATGATAACTCCTTAATCGGAAATGAGGAGTACAAATATTCCATATTTGGCAAAAAACATCGCTTCTCCAAGGGTTTGCCAAAGTCATAAGATGTTCCTCCTTACTTTTTGAGTACACCAAAATATCGCCAACGAGCACCATAACGAAAAAATTAAGGATTTTCTCAAAGTACGACTCATTACGTCCATGAAAAAATCAGGTGCATTCGTTAACCCGAACTTCATCAATTTTAACTCACAATGCCCACATCCTGTCCTAAAGGATGTCTTCAAAATATCATTCTCTGATACCTCAAAATGATGGTAATCTGACCTTAAGTCAATTTTGGGAAAAAGAACTTGTTCCTACCAATTTCTCGAAAAAGTTATCTATTCCGGAATGATACTTTTCTTGATCGTTATGTTATTAAGTTCTCGATAATCTACACACAACCTCAAACTTCAATAATTCTTCTTCACAAATAAAATAGGCGCTCCAAAGGTGAAATAATGGGTCGAATGTAAAAAAGAAAATCGAACAATTCTTGTAATTGACCTTTCGACTCTTTCAATTATGCGGTGCCATGCGGTAAGGTGCTTTTTAGAAATTGGCCATGTATCAGGCGCTTAATCAATCATAACCTCGACTTCTCTCCTGGGTGGCATTCCAGTATCGCATCGGCAAATACATATGAAATTCGAGCACATATATTTCTTCTCGAACCTTCTCTTTTGCTCTAGTATCAGGGATGTAACAAAGGTAAAGCTTGTAGCCCTTTCCTGAATTGGTTCAATATATACATATATATATATATTTATATTTATATATATATATATATATATATATATATATATATATAGTGTTGTAACAGAAATCCTGTTTCAGAGCTCTGATACCCGTTTGTTATAACCTGGGGGTATTCGAGCAAGAACGACGAAGCGAAAACACGAACGAGACAAATATTTAACGTGGTTCACTAACGAATTAGCAACGAACCCGTTAGCTACCTGTACGGCCATAACTCGATATTTTATTGAGAAGAGAACTCGATTACAATGCACTCCGTGGCCGCAATGGCCACGACGACCACCCGAATATGAACCCACCCGACACACACGTACACACACTACCTACTGATCTCAAACTCGTCTCTGTGTGTGTGTATTGTGCTAAACCAGAAAACCTTCACATGTTTATATATACTATGTGCTGGCGGTGGAAACCAAGCCCAACATGATTTGAACCTAACCTGCACCACCGCCACATTAGCAAACCCACTTTGCCTTGCCGACTTGAATTCAAGTCACAACTCGAAAAATCTCAACCTTGACTTGAATCATCTCAGCAACCCGAACCAGAACCTGATGCTTCTCTTCTCAAACTTGAAATGATGCGTCTACCAGAACAAGAAACGAGCACGCCTCCCTGATAAACTCTTTCGCAGCTGTATGCGAAACCTGAACCGCCAAAACGTTACTCCAACTACCATATGTTCCTGCAACGACTACGCCCGATGTGGTTGCACATCCGGAAACAGGAACAAGTGCTCCACCCAGAACCACATTCGAATACATTCATTGAGAAAGCAGAACCGAATGTATTCCCCATGGGCCCAATTACTCCAAAATAATGCACCATGACAGAATGCCCAGATGTCATCCCGACCAGATGCACCGATGGCGAGTGTCACAAATTGTCACGCCCGATGCGCCCCGTATGCCTCAGATGCGCCAGATGCTCGCCAGAAACAGATCACGCTGGATGCGAGCTCAATGCGTGTCATGGTACACGCTCCAAAACTAGAACAGATGCACGCCAAAACCAAACCTCGTGTAGAATGCACGCCAGAACCAGGACTAGATGTGCGTGCCAGAAATCTCACGCGCCCGATGCTCCATGTCGTTGCTCCAACTCCAACGAGTTCCTGCGACGCATGAGCCAGAACTAGATTCAATTCACACGCTAGATGCTCCATGCCAGGAGCCGGATTGCGCCTGAACATCAATCGCAGAACGCCTGATGCGCGTAAACCGCCAGATTCGCGCCAATACAAATGCGTGCTGGATTTTCCAGATCCCTTGCAAGCCTAATCAGATGCGCGCAAGATTGCTCAGAAAGGAGCCCGGATAGCCCCCTCCATGGGTCTTCAGATGGTGGGTGTACCTTCTTCTCTCTCACGAACAGATCGATCTTGATCGCCAAACCAGACATTGTTCTTGGAGGAATCTCGAAACCCAAACTCCCGATTTGCCAGATCCCTTGCAAGCCTAACCAGATGCGCGCGAGATTGCTCTGAAAGGAGCCCGGATAGCCCCCTCCATGGGGGCTTCAAATGGTGGGTGTACCTGCTTCTCTCTCACGAACAGATCGATCATGATCGCCAAACCAGACATCGTTCTTGGCGGAATCTCGAAACCCAAACTCCCGATAGCCTGTTCCACCTGAATCGCGAAACCCTAGCTTTGAGTTCCACCCGGATCTCGGAACTTGGCTTTGATACCAGTTTGTTGTAACATAACTCCTATTTCAGGGCTCCGATACCCGTTTCTTAGAACCTGGGGGTATAAGAGCAAGAACGACGAAGCGAAAACAAGAACAAGAAAGATATTTAACGTGGTTCACTAACGAATCCGCAACGAACCCGTTAGCTACCTCCACGGTCAGAACCCGATATTTTATTGAGAAGAGAATCCGATTACAATGCACGCCATGGCCGAATAAGCACCCATCGACACACACGTACACACACTACCTACTGATCTCAAACTCGTCTTTGTGTGTGTGTTGTGCTAAACCAAAAAAACCTTCACATGCTTATATATACTATGTGGTGGCGGTGGAAACCAAGCCCAACATGATTTGAACCTAACCTGCACCATCGCCCCATTAGCAAACGCACTTTGCCTTGCCGACTTGAATTCAAGTCACAACCCAACATATATATATACATATATATATATATATATGTATATATATATATATATATGGCTGAAACAATTTTGATACATTTTCCATAAAAATTCTCCTGTAAGAAATTCGTTCACAATCAGGTCTTTTAACTCTTACTTTTTAGTCGAGGCGCAATCAGGTTATCACCGAATCGTCGGTATACTCCGGCTCGTAACGTTACCTGCATCCATACGCGATTTCGTGATAACGTTACCAGCCGGATACCGACGACTATCGTGAAAACATGAAGTGACTTAATAGAAATAAGTTGCGTATTATTATTAATAATTATTTATTTATTTAATTGTGTATTTATTTATCTAAGTAATTGGACCAGGTTCTTTTGAAACGGTTCTTTCCCGGCCCGCATAGTCGAACCGTTAAGGTCTAGGGTTAGAGTTAGGTTTATTTTTCTATTTAAATATTGTGATAGTTCGTTTTAATCATCAAGAAAGGAATTAAAAGTGTGTCTTGTTTATTATTTTAGTGTTTATCGATAGCAAATCTGCTATTAATTGATGCTTTGATCGAGTTTCACCACCCGCAAACTGGTGAAAATCATGATGAATGAAAGAAGGAATTTCAACAACTCTGATATCTGAATCGGCAAACTCGGACCAAATTTGACGAGTTCGAATCACGCTATTAACTCCCGTTGCCTCGGGTGAATCTGCCACAACCCACAACAACCTCAGAGGCCCGAGCTCACGAGCAGGTTTGCGACCTTGCCGCCGTAGAGACGCGGCTCGTGGATTTGGAGACTGGCCAGGATAGCCTTCACTCCTTGGTTGAAACCTTGGAGGTTTGGCTCCAAGACCCAGTTCTTCCTCCTCCGCCGCCAAAGCCACCGACAACGCAAGAGCAGCAAATAGGGTTGTCGACAGCAAGAAGATTTCCAGAATCGTCCCTGCTTTCGATTATAAGCCAGCCGCTTCAATCGGCTATTACCACCGGCGTTGCAGCCGTCATCCAACCGAATAGCCTCCACCATCAATGGACGGTCCGATTGGCCAACAAACACCGGACTATTCCCCTCTGATTTCCCCGACTGACCCCCACCCGCCAAACCCAAACCACTGAACCCCACCGAGCAGCTCCTGACGGCTTCCCCAAACGCCGCCGTTCTAGATGCCACCATCAGCGCTGTCGCTGTCACTGGCGAAGGAGCATTCACCGTTAGACGCCGCCATCAGAGCCCCCATTTGCAACCATTAGAGCTCCTCCCATAGTAAACAGAGCTTTGTGGTCGCCAAGCCACACTCAGCAGCCTTCGTGTCCTCCTATCCGCCACCAGTCTCGCAATCTCCGGCGCAACAACCATCAGATCCATACCCCCGTGGAGTCGACCACCGCTATCTGCTGCATTCTCCACAACCGCAGTTGGAGCTAGAGCTCCAAATGAATTTGAGCTCATGAATAATTTTTGGCTCTAATCTCGAACTGGGCCTCATTATAATAGTGAGCCTACTTATCAATCTGGGTATAATTTTGGGCGCAATTGCCCTACTACATATGATCCGAATTTTGGATCAGGTTACACAAGTGGGAATTATTCCGCAAATGAGTCCAATTATTTGACCCTCCTTTCGGACAAAGCGTTTTTCAACGGGAGGGGAGTTGATACGGGAACACAACTGTATTCGCACACGACTCCACGATATCGTTACCCGCCGGCCGCCGGAGTATACCGACGACTACCGTGAAAACATGAAGCGGCTTAATAGCAATTATTATTATTATAATTATTATTATTATTATTATTATTATTATTATTATTATTATTATTTATTTAAGTAACTGGACCGGATTTTCTTTAAACCAGTTATTTCCCGGCCCGCGTAGTTGAACCGTTTAGGGGTAGCTTTTATTTTCTAGTTACACACTGTAATTGTTCGTTTTATTCATCAATAAAAAGAATTAATAGTGTGTCGTGTTTTTATTTTAGTGTTTTTCGTGCGTGTTCGTGTTTGTGTGCCCGATCGTTAGCAATTCTGCTATCACACTCAATGCTAGCTCGCTATCTCCCAAACTAATACGTGCCTAAGATTACGGTAATCACCCCATGGTTAAACTGAATTGAGTATACTTCAAAGGTAACTCCTATGATCTTAACTTCACTCCATTGAAATAGTGTCACAACTAACCACTTGTCATGCTCGTCGTCTCAAGACTAAACTTCTTAGCAAGTACTTCATATGTTTTCTATGTATCTTCACACTTTTCATTAACCACTATTCACTTAATCACTTCGATTTGGTGATTTGATTCGTAAAACGGTGCAAAAATTTGATAATCTTTGCATGATGTTGTAGATCAAACTTTACTCTACAATACTATAGAAAAATTGTCAAAAGAAAATCGCTATTTTGATGTCCAAGGGTTAAAATATCCCAACGGAAGAAAATGTCAAACCGTGAAGATTAATAGAGAACGGAGGTAGTATTGAATATGAGTTAAACTAGTGTTTAGCTCAATTGACCAAAGGTGGTCGGGTCAAGTGGCAAGCAACTCGTGAATCACATGACATATCTTGTGTTCAACTCCTGCAGGAACCATGAACGTCTGACCCCAAAATCACGGGCGCAATGTCTTCCAGACAAGAAAAGTGACTCTTAATCATATTAACTTTAATAGGGATTCTAAAAGTAGGAGAAAAGTGGTGTATATATGAAAGTGTCATTCATTGGGAGATTGCGATAACTCAAAGTTATAGAAGACATTAGATGTTATATCTCTTCTAGAGGTGTTAAAGTAGTTTGGATTAATAGGAAGGCTAATGAAGTTATGAATTGGGTGGTCTCTAGAGGAGTCCGGTCAGGTCTCAACTGAAACTGGGTGGTTTGTAACCCCTCCAGACTTAGTTACACTTGTAGCTAAAGATTGTAACAGCTCTTTGAATGGGCAAAGTGAATGCAATTGAGTTTTTAGTGTTAAAATAATAATAATAATAATAATAATAATAATAATAATAATAATAATAATAATAATAATAATAATAAAAAGAAGAGAAAAACTACGTCTTTGCAGTTTGCGCAATGGTGGTACGTAGTTGTAAACTACTACTTTTGTTTCTTCTCTTTCAGCTTACTTCCTTTTTTGACACTACCTTTGACCCGATGATGTGGTTAGGAAAACAATACACGAATTTTGTAATTTTTGCATGATCTTGAAGAGTAAATCTTACGCTACAATACTACGAAAAAATTGTCAAAAAATTACATCGTTTTACAATCCAAATCACCGTGTCGAAGTGATCCTGATACGGGTAAAAAAGTCAACCTAAGCGGAAAGAGAAGAAACGGAAGTAGTATGTTTGAGAGAGGGTCATTCATTTTGCTTGTAATAGATTGTGTTTGTTGTCTACGCATGGCGTTCCGAAAACATTTCCAATTACATCCAAATCCAAGAAATCCGATTGTAAGTATCCTAAAGAGGAGTGGGCGAGACGAACTCGTGACCTACCACTTGGGTATTGGCTAAATACCATGTTCAATTTTTGTGAATGATGTTTTCAGTATTTTGCCAAAAGGGAAACATACCAACTACCAAGAAGCAGTAGGGGCTGAGTAAGTCCTCGTTCCTGGTCCCCAATGTGGGCTACTTCATCTTGGGTTATAGCTTTAAGCCTTTACCAATTTACACACCTTCAATTTACCCGGAGATTAGCAACAGTTGACCAATAGCAATCTTCCTCTAATGCAGCTTCAAATCTTACAGACAGGAAAAGAGTATCAGGATATTGGTAATTCTACTACCAGTGCTAGTCAAATTCTACCTATTTCCTCCACTGCAGCTAACTAAGGCCACTGGTATCTGGTGCCCATAAGCCAAAATGTGGCTCTTCAATGACAACAGAGCAAGAACAACAGTGATGAATAGATTTCACACATCGTCAAACCACAAAATTTGTTCCCTTGCCAAGCACGACCAATTATACACAATCCGGGAAGCTATCCCATCTTAAAAATCAAGATTTCCTGATTCAAATTCAGATACATCTGCAATTATATATGTTTACCCTAACTGTGCTAAGTTAGGCACTACATAGGTCAAGGTTCAGCCAGGAAAGAGCTCTTTTCTAATTATCCAGAGCCAGAAAACGGAAAGAGAATGAGATATATAATTCAAGGCTGGTTTTGGAATAATTTTTTTTTTCAAAAATCACTATATGAGAATCAAACTAGAACAAAGATTTACATAGTGACACACGGATCTATGATTTCTGTTAATAAGTATCAGGGTCATGGGAAAAGTTGTACATAGCCTGTAGATATAGCAATACCTAAAATGATAAAAGGCGGTAGAAGTATGAAAGCTCCAATGGTGGCAAAGAAAACCGAATCATTTCTCTGGGACACTTCATTCAGGTATGTCTGCCTCTTTATGTTTCTCTTCTGGGAGACAGTTAACAACTTCGGAGTAAACTTTCTTAGGTTCTTTCCCAATGGAATAGTGAAGTCGTCCTCTCGGTAACCAACAAGCTGAGAAAGCTGATCACGAATAGTCAGAAGTCTGCGTGAGCTACCATCACTTTCGTAGCCTGGTCATTGAACAAGAAAAGATAAAATGGAAATTTGTTTTCACTATATATAAATACAACTTGTGATAATATACATTGGAGACATTTTTCACATACCATCAACATCCGAGCTACTGGAAGTGAGTTGTTCAAGAAGATCCATCCGTGCCCGAACAGAAGAATTAGACCCTTTAAAGTGAAAAGCAAAATCAGAATACTAATTACGACGATGGCAAAGCTCAAGGTTCAGCATTTCCAAACCCTATGAAGAAACTATTCCATGCACTGTGAGAATGAAGCAATGCTATGCAAGCAAAAGAATAAATTCATTCTTACTTTCTTCGAACTGAGACCAATTTTTTAACAAACTCAGGAATAGCTTTTGTTTTCACTGGGTGCCCATCAGTTCCTTAACTAGCGAGTGCAAATCACATGCCATTGTAAGGAAAGATTGAGCTATGGTGAGATATGTAGCGACTGGAATGTAAACAGCTTAAATCTCATATTGTGCATGAGCAGCTTAATGATAGACTTGGCAAGTATTATTCAGGTTGATTAATTCGTTATAGCGATGAACTGAACTTGCTGCTAGCATTGAGAGTAAATTAGTACCTGAGCTACCTTGTTATAGGAGAAACTCCAACCAGAAGACTCACAAGGGTAGTTACTTGGGAGTTTCTGAGCTATCAGAGTTTATAGGCACATGCAGGGGTTATGAAAGTGTTCTGAAATTTAAATAATTATACACAAAAACTCTTTGGTGGCAATAGTTTCCAAAGCTTATTATCCACATATCACACGGTGAGATAAATCTAGATTTCTATAGTCCCGAAAGGTTAGACCAGATATTTACGTTCTTACAAAAAATTATACAAACTGTTATGATCCGGGCAGAGCTTAGAGAACGATGAAATCGATGAAACAAGAACACAAGAACACACACGATATAACGTGATTCACTAGCGATGAGCTAGCTACCTCCACGACCCGAAAACTCCCGTTTTTATTGAGAGAAATCCACGAATACAACCCACACAATATAGAGCACGATCTATAGCCTTTACATAGGCCTACTATACAACTTGTGCCCAAAGAAATACCAAAAACCGAGCTAACGCACAAGGAAACAAAATATGGCCGCCACCAGTGCTGTCTTCGCACGAAGAAAATTTGTCTTCGCACGAAGACCAATGCTCTTTGTACGAAGACCCTGATGACAGCAGCTCACTTTCTTCGTCTCGTGCTCTCCGTTTCTTCTCCCGCTTCGTCGCCAACTCCTCGCCAAGCCCAAGTACATTCAAGGCACCCTTGATTCCAAACAATCTCCACCTTGCCTTGAATCCTCTCGTCCGCTTGCGCTTGAATTAGATTCTCTCCAAAAGCTCCAAATTCACAAGTTGCTCCATCTACGCCAAGATCCTGGAATGAGTGCCCCCAGCGATGCTCCAACTCCCGTCTAGTTCCTGCAATCGAACCCTATCGATGCTCCGACTACGACCGAGTACCTGCTATCGAATCTCCTGTTTGTCGTTCCAACTCCCACCAAGTTCCTACAACAAGATCGTTTGTTGTTCCGACTCCCACCGAGTCCCTACAACAAACCCCCGACACGTGTCCCCTTCACGTTCCATGTCTCTCGTCAGAGACTCCCCTTTTCCACCATCCGCCTCTTCGTCAAGAGCACGGATTCTCCCTTGTCCCCCAACTGGGCCTAGAGTACTAGACCATCTTCTGAAGTACCCTCGATCTGCAGCCATACCTGCAGATCCTGAGTTCATCCTTCGTCTACCGGTGTCTATTTTCTCTACCGTTTGAACAGACGTCACCATAGCTTCCCTGGCCGCCATCATCGCGCCGGAAATATGACTGTCTGAACCCCCATACGATCCCCTCTTGCTGAGACTCAAACTCAGCTGTGGTTGTATCGACCCCCTCTTTACCTTCTGCCAATGGCAACTACAAGCCTTGCTGCTTCAACAGAACACATACCTTGATCTGCCATAAGCTGAAGCTGTTTCTCCCCGTGAACTTGTCGATCTTGGTCATCCCTCCGGTCATCTTCTCTGCAGCTCTTTTTCCAGATCCGTAACTCCCGAATGCGTGCTCCACCTTTCGCGAAACCGTAGCTATGGATTTCACGGATTGTGAAACCCTAGCCCTATAGCTCCACCTTGATCATCGAACACCGCAACCTAAGCTCTGATACTACTTTGTTATGATCCTGGCAGAGCTTGGAGAATGATGAAATCGATGAAACAAGAGCACAAGAACACACACGATATAACGTCGTTCACTAGCGATGAGCTAGCTACCTCCTCGACCCAAAAACTCCCTGTTTTATTGAGAGAAACCCACGAATACAACCCACACAATGTAGAGCTCGATCTAGCCTTTATATAGGCCTACTATACAGCTTGTGCCCATGATGTACCAAAAACCGAGCTAATGAACAAGGAAACAAAATCTGGCCGCCTCCAGCGATGTCTTCACACGAGGACAATTTGTCTCCGCACGAAGACCAATGCTCTTCGCACGAAGATTCTGATGCCAGCAGCTCGCTTTCTTCGTCTCGTGCTCCTTGTTTGGTCCGTTTCTTCCCCCGCTTCGTCGCCAACTCCTCGCCAAGCCCAAGTACATTCAAAGCACCCTTGATTCCCAACACAAACAAACTGGAAGAAGCTGAATTTCAGCTCGGATCAACTCAGTTACACCCTTAATGGAGTCTAGCTTCCACTCTTCCAGGTTGAGGTTATAATAACTGAAGAACAACCAATCATCTGACAGTTGTACAGGTGTACTGTCCCATAATCTTATCGAGTATAGTCATAAACTCATAATTCAGTGCAAACAATGGCATTGATGGAGCTAACTAACAGGCTTCCGGGCACATTCTTTTTGTCTATAAGGTGTTTGTATAAATGTTTCACAGATATCCCTTCTACCACTTGACAAAAGCAAGCCCTTAAACCAATTGGGTAATTGGAATGAAAGCACAAGAAACAATTGCAAGCAAAAGATAAACAACACAACATGCAATTCCTTCCAAAGATACGAGACAATAGTGAAGAGATTGAAGATGTTCATACCAGAGTAGGCGCCTACAGGGACGTTCTCATCTTCCTCTGTAGTAATCGGGCCTTGATTTCCTTCCGATTGAGAAGCTGTTGGTCTAAACGAAATCCCAGATATGGATGGGTGTTTTTTCTTTTGGTTCGGAAATGGAGAAGATGAAGGGAACTTCGGATGAAAAGAGGACAGAGAAGTGAAATTTAAGGCCATGTTCAATTGATTTTGTCTGCGAATTTCACTGGTTCTGTTTGGGGTTTCTTTCCTCCTTCCATGGTCTGAATTTTAGAACTCCTCTAGTCTCGTCGATTTCAACATGATGACAACCGCAAATTTATATTTCATTTACACATTTCTTTTGAGAAAATATTTTATTTATACATTTATATTTTAATGCTCTCTCTCAATTTTTTAGTTTTTTTTTTTTTAATGGATGTGGCAGGAATGCATACCCCTCGTGTAACACTCACTTCATCCTTTGATAATTTAGACAAATTTAAGAGAGTGTTGCATGCTGAGAGTACCGGAATACCGCATCAAACAGTTAAACCAAAGATTATCTATAACGTTACGAAATTACGAATAATCAATTTTATATAAAACAAACTTATTTTTTTTTGTTACATAATAAAAAGTGAAGTTGTTCTGATTAAATATTACATGACGTTATACTAAGCTCCCTAGTCCTGAACGCTCACCTGCAGACTCGTAGAAAACAAGGACAACCGCATAAGAGAAAAACAGTCAGACAAGTTTGACTGATAACATTCAACATAATAAGTAAAGATTTACTAAGAAAAGCTACTTTGAGAAGTAAACCGAGCTTAGGAAATCGCCACAAGTTTATTATTTTTTTTTATTTATTTTTTTTATAGCCAAAATGGAGAACATCAATTCATCATCAGAACATAGTACAAGAGATTTCAGACTACTAGCTAAACTCATAAATCATCAAATCACCATGCTAGAAACGTAGACAACACCTAAACCATACAAACAATATCATAGAATAAAAATATCGCTGTAACTTGATTGATGATCAGCCAATTGAAGCTCTAGTTATTTCTGCATTCTCATGGCACATTTGGATACGAGTTATAGTTAATTTTTGCTCTCTAACTCTATATGTAAACCCTCGGAGTTTCCCCCAAACTTTGACCGGAAATATCTCCTTGAATACTTGAAGTTTTTTAGAGTTAAAATATGATATGGGAACCCTGAACAACCATCTTTAAGGCTATGTTCTCACATCTTCCAATCTCTTTCTCATTTTAATCATAAACTGGCTCTAAAGTTAACTGTTTGAGGTGATTCACTCTAACTTTGACTTTCAATTTGTCCTTCAAAATGACCTTTCTAGCATTCTCCGCCTTGAGAAGAGTTGCTCATATTGTATTTCAGAATCTAAATGTCCAATTTGACCAAGTATGACCTTCTGGGAATATATGTTTGGCCAAAATTGTATAAGATGCAATATAGTAATTTCAAATAAAAGACATGTCCAGTTAAAATTAATGTCTTGGGGTAATCTAAATAACCTACATGCATATTTGAAATTATAATAAACTTTTTTAGGTTAATGTTGACCAAGTCAAATGTTTGGGAATGTTTTTATGCCATTATTACTAAACTTTAGGGACTTAATTGCAAATAACTAAAAGTTATTGTTTCTAACTCTATGAGTACATAAGAGTAATAAAGAAGGTGTTTTCTCATTACTGAGCGCAGTTTGACTTGTTGGGGGAAAATTAGGCACGATTGGGGACTAAAAGGAAATTAATCAAATTGTAGGGCATTTAATGTAAATAATCTGAACAAAAGATCCAATCATAGGTAGATAACTTGGAGACTTTGTAACTCTTGAGACTGGCCAGTTAGTTATAACTAAGGGGATTCAGGAACAATCATGGACTGTCCTAATAAGACTGAGACTTTAGGGTTAAAATAGTTATTTTGGGCTACACAGCTAGCAAGATATTTCGTGCAATAGTGGACCGAAAAGATTTGTTGTCGTGCAAGTCGGTAGCCTGCTAGAACGGACCAGTAGACCGCAGTGGATCGACAGGCCTGTAGTAGACCATGACATAGAATGACATGAGACCGACATGAGATTGTCAACGCAGTTACCTGGCATAACTAATTTAGGATTAACATGTTTCATTATAGTATCCAAAATCGTCTAACAACCCTAGGTGATCTATGGGTCGCCTAGTCTTTTCCATAGTTTCGTAAGCATGTTGTTAAACAAAAACCCAAAAATATTAGTTTAGTTTGTATATTTTAGGGTCATTGACGATAAACCTATACGCAGTTTGACTAAAGTGAAAAAAAACCCCCCGCAATTACAATTTACCGGGATAACCTCATGCACAATTCATTTTGGTGAAAAATAAACCCAGTCAACTAACACCGCTAATATTTTGGGCGAAAATTCATCACCACGTGATGGACATTTAATTAAATTAACCATGTTAGTATTGATAATCTATTTTTTGTTATCCAAATGAAAAAACTGAAACAAATAATGCAAGTGTTTGGCTTTTTTTTCTTGATCTATTTACAAACAATACAGAGAACGACGAAGTGAGAGATGGAAGGGTGAGCCCGCGATCGAAGTAGACGACAGAAGACCATTCTTCCAATTAAACCTCTAAAACACCATACCATACCCCTCCAATATCCAGGTGCGTCATAGACAAAGCTCTATAGGAGATAAACACAGAGTGATTGAACACTAATTGAGTATGTTGGAATAGATGCCCTAGAGGCAATCTTATTTATTATGAACATTGTTTTTGTCTAGAAGCATCATTGTATTATTTATGGAGATATTTAATATAATGAAGTCCTTAGATTGAAAATTATTTTTATCTTAAGTATCCCTAGTCGTTAATATTGATTAACAGGACGGTCAACTGTAGACTAGTATGTGATTAGATTGATATGGGGATCTCAAGTCTAGCACATGGGTATGCATTAAGGATAATGGCATACTGGATTGACCCATCACGAGAAGGCTACACTAATTATGTTAAAGTCACAAGTGCTTCTCGTTGTGACAATAGTGTTGTAATCCTTAGACTTGAAGTCACTAGACACTCTAGTTGTGAAATATTGTGCTTTGATATCGTCAAATGCTACACCGTGACTGGGTAGCAATAAAGACATTTATCGGTCATAATAGGAAACAAGCTTAGAGGTGGTAGTGCTTATGGAATGTCTGGCCAGACTAAGATAAATCAATATTGGATATTGATGTCATCTGCATGGATAAGACTATTCCCAGGATCGAGAAACTATGGATTGGATATACGAGTCTGACTTGTATGTCTCGTGTCCAATCTGGATATGGAGACAAAGTGATAATACAATATGGTAACATTGGTCACAAGGTTTGTCGGATCACTGACTATTTATATTAGTTGGGTAGCATGAATGTCTTGCTAGAGACTACTCCATATTAGTAATTGTTACTACCAACAAAGTAGAAACCTATGGGGTCACACACACTATGGATTAAACCGTACTTTAGGATGAATTAGTAGCACTAATTAATTAGAATGATCAATACACAACCACATACAAACTTAGTAGGAGTAATTTTCAAGGTGGACTAATCCGTGTATGGACAGGATTAGTATTGGGGCTAATAGGTAGTTAATAAAGAGTTATTAACTACATAAGGGCACTCCTCGCTTATTTTATCATAAGTGTGTCATAATTGTTATCACAGTTGAGAGACAAAACAGCAAGGGCCGAAGCCCTCACCCGTCCGCCCCCTCCTCACCGTCGGCCACAAGAGGCACGACCTCTTTTGGTCTCACTTTGCGTGATCATCTTATTCTTCCTTCTTCTGTTGCTAGCACAAAAGCGTGAGAAGGATCCGGAGCAATCCCATGTGTGGATATCCATAGAGACGTGGACACTATTCTACGTGAAGTCAGGAATTCTGACAAATAAGGTACACAATGCTTTTATCCCTTACCATCGTTATGATGTTGTAGGGTTTTGATACGGATTACGCAGCGGAATAAACAAAATAGATATCCGTGCATCACCCTCAAAGGATCACAAGTCTAGAATTCATAACGATGGTAAAAGGATGAGAACATCAAGTACCTTGTTTGTCTCCTTTGATGACTTCACGTGATATGGTGTCTACGTCTCTATGCAAAGTCCACTCCTAGGATTGATCCTAGATCCTCCATGCCTTTGTGCTCGCTGGGGAAGGAGGAGGAAGAAAAAGATCACGCAAAACGAGACCAAAAGAGGCCACACCTCTATGGCCGACGGTGAGAGGGGCGGACGGGGGGGGGGGGTTCGTTCAGCCTCCCTTGTGTGATAATGGGAGGCAGCCAAACTACAACCAGGGGAATGCTAGACAGAATGGAGCCCAAGACCTTAACAAGGGTGGTGCTGCAGTCAACAACAATGCAACAGGAGGAGCTGGAGCTCAGAATGCCAATGTCGGAAGGATTACTGTCATAACAAAGACTGAGGCAGAAGCTGCTCATGGAGTTGTCACTGGTACATTCCTTATCCACGAGCAACCAGCATTTGTATTATTTAATTCTGGTGCATCTTACTCGTTCATATTATCATCATTTATTGAGAAACTGAGTTCGAATAAGTCATCTACCATATCCATTCCTGTACCAACCCCTACTTGCCAAATAACAGTATGTGACACAACATTTGAAGAAGTTGAGCTGAAGATCCTATCAATTACCCTACCGGCCAACCTAATAAAGTTTGACCTTGGAGGTATAGGTTTTATTCTAGGGATGGACTGAATTGGGATGTATCAAGCAGTGATTAACTGCTATCATCAGAAGGTTCGGCTGAAAGGAACCAAAGTGGAGAAGATCACCTATTGTGGTATCACAAGGGAACCTCGCATTAGACTAGTATCAGCCTTGACTATAGTCAGCCTAGTGAGGAAAGGAAACTCTTCCTACTTGTGTTAAGTTCAGGATGTATCCAAGAAGGAAAATCTGTTGGAGGAGATACCTTTCGTAAGGTACTTTCCCGATGTCTTTCCAGAAGGGATCCCAAGGATACCACCCAAACGAGAAGTGGAATTTAACCTAAACTTAGCACCCGGAATTGCTCCAATCTCGAAGGCACCGTATTGGATGGCACCGGTAGAACTGAAGGAGCTGAATGATCAACTACAAGAACTCTTGTAGAAGGGGTACATACGACCAAGTGTGTTGCCCTGGGGAGCACCATTGCTTTTCGTGAAGAAGAAAGATGGAAGACTGAGGCTATGCATTGATTACCGAGAGTTAAACAGTGCATCCATCAAGAACAAGTACCCTCTGTTGGGAATTGTATTCAGAAAGCCATATTTATGGTTGAACTAATAATTCTTAATAGATAACTGTTTGCATCTTAATTTAGCAAACACGTGAGTATGCAAATGCGATTTATTATTTGCCATATAAATATGCATTATAAAGTCCCATCTTCCATACCTAAGACAATTGGACATGCGGACGAGTTCGGGCATGCGCGAGATTGATTGTCAGTTATTTATGGAATATAAATAAGGGTTCACAGTCTAGATGATTTGGGACAAACCATCGGAACGATTGTAGTGTAACATTATAGTGACACATCTCGGTCAAGGAAACAGTATAGTTTCAACTTGTTACGCTAGCATACTTTGTGTATGTTGAACATGACCGCGATATGAAATATAATTATCTCGGACTGACCAAAGTGAGATAATAAAATATTTCAATGTTATTGGTTATATTGGAAACTCATAATCTATGAATGTTTACATGGACACAAATCTTGATTAATCATTATTTTGATATATTGAGTGAGATTCAAATGTAAGTTAACAACCCTGGCCAGCTGGTTATAGAATCCACGTCTCGTATGAGAATGATGTACCTCCTTGGAGCTCACTAGGTTTCGTAATGTCAAGTCTGGCCAGCTGGTTATTTGTAACCAGACAATCGAATAAGTGTTGAGCGGTTTAGATCAGGGAATACATAAGATGTTGATGAGATCAAAATTGTCAGTAAGAGTAGATCAGCATTAACGGGTATACGTAATCTTAACGTGGGGGGTTATCTGATACTAATAACAGGTGCTCATACATAGTGAGGAGAATAAATGTCGGAGTGCAATTATAGTTTTATGGTGGAGTAAACTATGATTAATAATTAGTTTTGAATTTAATTCGGGTTGAATAATGAGTTCAAATATATTATTGGAAGCCTATTCATTTTTTTTTCTCCAGAGGTCTCCGATGTAGTCCAACATAAGTGTGATCATGTGATTCACTAGTGTTTTTGAGTCTCAAGTGTGTGGAATGTAAATTGAGATTATGTTTGGTATTTTATAGTTGATGGGTATTACTCTAGATTATATGATTAGGACTTAATTGCAAGCTACACTAAAGTTTGTAGGGAGAAACATGCTATGTAAAGTTTTCCTACAAGGGACTTGTGTGAAATTATGGGTATTCCTAATATTAGGGTTAGTAATAAGTCTCTATAAATAGTCCACCATAGTTTTAAGTGATGATGATGGTTAATACATCTTTCCCACACAAGAGAGAAAAACTCAGCTATGCCTTCATGAGCTTTTCTTGTTCGAATCACCACCAAACTTGAATCGGAGCTTGGATCATACGTCAGAAGGCTTCCGGACACACCAGATTCGGTTTTTGGGTGTTTAGGCCTAGATAAAGATCTCGGATTGTTTTTGATAAAACAAGAAAGTTGTACATATCGAAAAACCAAAGAGACAAGAAGAAACGGCGCGGCGATCGGAGTTGTAGAAATCCAGATATCACCGGTCAAAGTTTATGGTTCGCAGTTGATTTTCAAAAGGATGTGAATTTGGTTTTTGGAGCATAACTGGAGCTACAAATGTCGGATGAAGACAAGTCATATATGAAAATTGTGTATCTTGACGAGATGGATGCAATAGCACATGTCTCGCTGTCAGATTCAGAACAGAGCGTTGTCAGTGGCTGGCCAAAGTCTCGAGATTCGCGTCGTCCCAGTCCGGATGGACTGTGGTAAGTTTTATTCCCAAGCTAACTTCCCAAAATAATTTTTTGAATGCCTATGCTTAATTCTCTGCATGAATCACGTGGTCTGGGACAAATCTCATCGAATTTTCTCTTCAAGTGTTATCAGAGCCAACGTTGTTTTTATGCTTAGATGAATCTAACCATGTTGTCCAGCTAAAATACGGTAATTGTGTGAATGGAATGCATTGTGCTAACACTGTTTTACGAATTCAGTGTTATTATGGTCATATTAAATTGATTTTATGTTTGTGGTTGTGATTTTATTGTCGTGTTTTTGGCACTTCTTTGAGTTGTAATTAATTGCAAAGTCTCTGGTTTGTGGAGAATAGTAAATTAATTAGTAGCTTGTTTTTTAATTTTATTTAGTCTAGATCCATCTAGTAGGATAGGACTATGTAATAGAAAATGAAAGAAATGGTGGACCCAAAAAGATTGGACGAAGATGTGGAGCATTCAATTGGAAGCGACTATCGAGACGATGAAGACATGGACATGATAACAGTTTATGTGTTATTTCTGCAAAGTGGGCGGATGTTTTATTATGTTGTGTTGATTGGTTTATTATTTGTTAATAGTCAATAATCAAGATATCACAGACAAAATGGATATTAAAACGAATGTTTGCATGACAATGTCAATCCAATTGTGTTTGAATTTAATTTTAGGAAAAGGCTTCAATGCGGAAAAGAAAACACTATATGGTTCGGGTTTCAGCGAAAAACAAGTAATAACCGGAACTATTCATGAAACTTAGTGACCGGTGACTCGCTGTAGCCGGTTCAACCATGAAACGATAACATGTTTCATGAAAAACGTTCAAAGGACTATCTTTCAATAACCATGGTATATGAAATACCTTTGAAGCCGTGTAACTTCGACCAACTGTGTTCGGAAAAGGTATCCACGGCAGCCATTGATTGAGGATTACTCACGAACTTTGATCTTCTACATTTTTCGTTTATATGAGAACCCACGACAGCCATTGATTGAGGATTACTCACGAACTTTGATCTTCCAAAGTTTTCGTTTATCTGAGAACCCACGACAGCCATTGATTGAGGAATTGTCACGAAATTTGACTTCCACTATACGTAACCGCAACAAATACGTCAGCGGATTCCGTTTTATGAAACCTTGATTTGACCTTAGAGTACAACGAAGATGTTCCGACCAGTCCTTCAAATAGGGAAGCTGAGATGGATGCATTGACAGGAAAGAATGTTATGACAAAACTTTCAATCTGTGCATTGGCATGCATCAAATCACTAGCGGCTGTAATTAATAATGGCATTTTTCCAAGTTGCATGAGGGTTAGAATAAAGGAGGTTGCGTTAGAGGAGGATGCTGGTTGCATTCCAATTTTGTCTCATGTAAGACTGTCTCTTCTGAGCCATATTTTACGAGTTATGGACTCTATATCATAAAGACATTTCCCCAAATACCACTAAATTTTGTGGCAGGGGCGATCAAATTCACTCGTCACTCGTATTGTTATAATGTATTTGAGATGTAGAGCCGGACCCATTGTTTGGTGACGTAATTTCAAGTGATCGATTTTTCCTTAGGATTTATGCAGCTGGTGTGGGAACATCAATTCTCTTCATCTACGGCACATATTGGAACATTCTTTTAATTTTCAGTAAGGTACCCCGACATTTAATCTCGCCAATTACTACCACACAAATGATATTACACCTCCACTTATGCTGCATACAAAAGTGTGCAATGGCGTGCAAAACCTACATTTAGGACCAAGAATTTTCTAATTAGTACTACGAACCGAATCTCCATTAGACATATAACCAGATCCAACATTAGGCATATTGTTGCCATTATTACGTTATTGTGGCTGAAAGGCAGTGAAAACTTGTACATGAACAACTGAGGTGGTATTCAACTTGGTAGACTCAAAGAGAGACCACAATCGCAGCCGTCAAACTCTCCAGGCATTCTTTTCGAGATATGAAAAGTAAGATCTTCACTGCCAGGCTCACTTCATTGACCCCACAAATAAGAAAGAGTGAAATTATTTCATTGTATTGTTTCTACTGATGTCTGATGACATAGACAGATATCACTTAGAATGAATTGGGTGATGAATACCTTAGCATCAAATTGGCAAAACAACAAGCTAGGAGGCATCAGAATCGATGCTGCATGAATTTGGTTGCTCAGAGGTCGTGTGACCTGGATTGGGAGGTGGTGCATCCTGGTTTCGTGACCTGTTGTGTCGTGCGACCGTGTTGACCAATCGTGCGACGGTGTTGCCGGTCTGGGCAGTTTTTGGGATTGTTTCCTTGTTCGTTTTGGCGACGTTTGAACGTTGCATTATGCACAAGTCAGCCTATATGTGGGTGTAGGACTCTTCAATTGATGAGTGTGGTGTCACGTTGATCGTAATTGGCTTTCTCATTTCCTCAAAATAAAAATTAGAAGTAAATAATTGGCTCTCATCAGTTGTTTTGTTCATCTTGTTCTTAGTCTCATCACTCTTCTTGGTTCCTAACAAGTGGTATCGTGCTTCCGCTGTTCCGCATTCCTATTCTAACAGTTAGAAGCTTACATCAAGCATACTGTTAAAAAACGATGCGGAAGCGCGAGATACCACTTGTTCGGAACCAAGAAGATATCATGAACGAAGAACAAGATGAAGAACAACACAAAATTAACGTGCTTTACTAGTTTTTAGGCTTGCTACATGACTTTATCCACGGACCAAATGAACCAATTTGTTGATGAGAACCCAATTACAATGCACCACGATACACCACATTCTATTAGTCTCGACCCTAGGTCCTTATCTAGGCCTAGGATACTGACTTGTGCCCAAAGAAACGAAGATACATTCAAAAATCGAACAAGGAAACAACGAACCCCCCCCCCCCCGACATCTTCTCATGAAGACAACTATATTCGCACGAGGAATATTCACAAGAAGACTGTTCACACGAAGACGAAGTGTTTTCGCAAGAAAACAATTCGCAAGAAGACAAAATGTCTTGGCAGGAAGACACTGACAATACCCAATTTTCGCGTCTTCGTTCTTATTCCTTGCTTCGCCGTTTCGTCCAACAGTAGCTAGGACCTTGAATCACCAAATACATAACACATACAACATCGTCGGGGGAGGGATCCAGCGTGTGCTTTTCCAACTAGAGTATTTTATGCAAGCACAGTTTATGTGAAAAAGCAAGATTAGAGATCTTCAACAGAGAAGTTACTTTAGATCGTAGTATTTCCCAAATGAAACCACGTTACAGAATATTTATAGTGTTGAACACAAGAATGAAGAAAACAAATATAAATTTTTGGCCACCACGCAAGTAATTCCGTATGTATCAATTAGACTCCATACTCGTAGTTCAAGTAAGGAATTCAAAACACAAATCAAGAAGATATGGGTAGAGCATATCAATAATATAAGTTGCAAAAAGCAGATTTTACCGCATTTAATTCTTTCCGCCGCGACATGTCTTTCTTTTGTTCACGTGACTTTTTATGAATTGGATGATCAAAACCCTAGCTTGAATTGGCAAAGCTACGAGCTAGGAGGCAAAGGAATCAAAGTTGCTGATTTTGGGTACTGTAGCAAAACCTGCGACCTACTATAACAGGTCGTGCGACCTCGTTCGGGCTGGGCAGTTTTTGGAATTGTTTCCTTGTTCGTTTTCGCAACGTTAGAACGATGTAGCTAGCATCAAAACTAGTGAACCACGTTAAATTGCTTGTGTGCTTCGTCTCGTTCTTTCGTTTCATGGTTTCTTCTTGATTCCTAACAAGTGGTTCATCGCTTCCACATTCGTTTTCTAACATCACTTCTGACTACTTCAGTTGGTGGGTCGTCTGTTGTAGCGTATTCTTGCAACATGGCTTGCTTATTTGTATCTTCAATATCCTTCCTGAAACAGCCCGAGGATCTCGGTTCAGGGTTAATGCGACAATCGACTTCCAAAAGTAGATGATTAACTATTAAGTTTACATTTCGGTTAAAGTACATAACAAAATTTCGATATTAAGTACAATCTAAAACAAATCGTGTGTGATCTACTAAGTGATCTAAGTTAAGCTATACTTCTTCGTCTCGTTCCAGCGTTCCCATCCCCCTCTTTGATTGACGACCTGCGGTTTTAAAATGGCAAATGCCGACGCAGTTTTGTAGAAATAATCAGTAAAAACTGAGTAAATACATACTACGACATGTAAAGCATCGAGTGGCACGGAAGCATGAGTTGAAACAAATTAGAAGATTTAAATAGTAAAGCTATCATGTTGGAGAATTTGGAACAACTGGAAGTAAACGAGTAACAAAAACCTCTCAATTTAATAACATTGAGAAACCACGAGTAGTTGGTAAAATATCCAGAGTAAACAAGTTCATTTGAACTGATAACGATAGTACTTCATGAGTAGCCAAGATTTACAATTCATTTCAAATCAATAAGGGCATATCAAGAGCCACAAACAACGTTAATAAGTAGCCAATTTTGAATTTCGACTTCAATCAACAGTTTAATTTAGCTGAGGCGTGTCAAGAGCCACCAGCAGGATCGATGTAAACAGAGGGATCACGAAATAACTACTAAGGGTTCCTTCTAGGGTCTATCAAACCCTATTTCACCCGAGCGTTAAGGGAGCCCATTCGTCAACCCCGCTCATAACATTAGCTAAAAGGCCTTAAGTGTCGACACCCCTATACCGTAGTGACCCTTACAAGTACAAGTAGCACTCTATAGCTCTATAAACCCCTTGGCCTCAATATCTTGATACATTTTGGCTCATCGGGGGCGGATTTTTGAACATTGACGTTCTATCCAATAATAAGAAGCATTGCTTCAATGGTCTTAGCCATAAGAAAATGGAGGATCGCTTAACGCCTCCCATTAATAACAGTACTCTGTACATCGTCCTAAGTCTATTAGAGGTATTTTATTTCTTCTCTTTCACATAACTAGAATCAGGATGTCAACAATTCACAAGTAATTTCGGAGAGTTCTCAAAGGAGATGAATAAAATAGTTTAACAACTTTCGAGTGGAAAACATGCATTCTCATACTATTTCATATAACAAACATTCATTTGAAACATCAAGCACTTACGCATATTTTGATATGAAAAGGCCGTACATATGTACTTACCTCTGAGCCATGAAAGGCGCAACGCAACACTAGCACTCCTACAACGCTCGTCTCCGAGTCTCACCGTAGATGCAGCAACACGAAAACGTACGTCTACTTCGAACGATCCTTAATAACGGCTGGATATACACAAGTAAAGTATACAACCTATTAGCATATATCCTCTATATGAGGTTTTATGCAAGAATGCAATAAAATGCAGGTCACGCAAGCTAACTTGACCAAAATGCCCCTAATACTTTGAAACTGTCCAATACAGTCCCTGATTGTGCCTGGACCCCATATTACACTCATACTGGCCCAACAACATCCAAGAATTACGCTTAACTCATCTATATGAACTTAGCATCGAGATCTACAACTTTCAGTAAATTACACTTAGGCCCCTAAAGTCTGCTAAAATTACAGAAAGACCCCCACCATTGATTTGATAACTCCCGAGTCAAATAATTCATTCTTAAGGCTCCAAGTATCCTTCTAAGTCAGGTTGTTGGTCTCAAAACATTAACTTTGTTCAAATGCAAAGTTTTAATTAATTGCACATAGGCCCCCGAAGTTTAGTAAAACTGCAAAAAGACCCCAACATTTGACTTGGTCAACATTAGCCGAGAATTACATACGAGTACTCCAAATACGCATACAATACATGCTTACAAACTCCAAGTTACTTAACTAATCTCAATTCAAAGTTTAAGTGAAATGACTATTTTGCCCCTCCTATACAGTTCAGTCAAACCAGGGTTTGTGAAAAGTCAAACTTGGTCAAACATGATATTTAGACTCAGATTATGAATACGAGCAAGTTTCGTGAAGAACACTAAGGCTAGAAACGTCATTTAGAGTGTCGAATTCAAAAGTCAAATATAGAAGAAAATCGACTCAACTAGTCAACTTTAGGGCTGATTTGTAATCAATTGAGGGGGATACTTGAAAATCTGAGAATAGGGTTTTGAAGACGATAGTTCAAGGATTCAAGAACATATTTGAACTCCTAAAAACTCCAAGTATACAAAGAGATATCGCTAGTCAAAGTTGGATGAAAATCACGATTCAATACTTAGAAGAATTCGATAGTGCTTCGCGAGTTCAAACTAGCAACTTTAGGCTCGTTTTGTGAGAAATCCGTTATAAATTTGAACATGACCCAGAGACGATGATTTGAAGTATTATGTATCAGCTTCACAAAGGAGAAAACAGATCCAAATTTCATTAAGTTTTGAAGAATATACAAGGGTTACAAAATGAGGGTTTCACAATGACTTTTCATACTTAGAATTTTTTTTAGGCACTTGGCAGCCAAGAACACAGCAACCACTTTGCTGACTAGCCATGTTCAAGCCCAATTTCAGAGGTGGTAGAGACCGAATTGGAAGAAGAAATTAACACCAAACTTGTAGCCAACATACCCAGGAGTACATAGGAAGAAACCGCGCATTATTTGGTCAAGAATTGAGGGAGTTACAGGCCGACGGACAAGGCAAGTTTTCAAACCGTATAACTCAACATGCACGAATCAAACCCGTATAATTTGTTGTTACAGTCGTGTTTAGGTGATCTAAATGTGTTCTAGACGTGATTAGGATCATGCTCATGCTTTCAATCGATCAAAACAAGCAAGAAAAAGGGGCTGTACCAAGCTCTGCGGATTCCGGCGGCCATGGCGGATTCCGGCGACCCACGGCTTGGTTTCCGTCGATTTCGCGCGTACCCAGGAGCTTCTGGGTTGTCCGCGACCATCAGAGACCTCGTTGCAACAACTGGAAGGGAAAGGGATGGCCAAGAACGCCAAGAACGGAGAGAACAACCAAGTCCATCGTCCGCCGCCGTCCCCGTCGGGTTTCAAGCCCAGTTTCCGGCGAACGAAATCCGGCGAGTTAGGGCATGTTCTTGTGCTTTCTGAGCTCGCCTTGATCTCACGAATACAACGGAGAAAGAATTAACAACTGAGAATCAACAAATAGAGAGAATTTGAGGATTGAAGGGTTAGGGTTCTTCACCTTTGAATGGGATTTTCTCTCTCGATACCCGATCAAACTTTGAATTGATTTGTGCGTTTTGCTCCCCCCGTCACCCTCTATCTCCAGCTATAACAGTTTTCGAAATGGAAGAGTGGTGGTGGTGATAGGGTGGTAGTTGTGGTGGTTGTTCTTGAGGGAAGAAGAAGAAGAAGATGATGAAGGTGATGAGGTCTCTCTCTCTTTCTCTCTCTCTCTCTCTCAGCAGATGGTGAAGTGGGAGGGGAGAGTATTGCTTCCACTTTAGCAATTGAGGTGTCAAAATGAGGTTGCCAAGTGGTACACATGCATAGGGGGGTGTAAGTGTAGTTTTTCTAACTTTTGGGTACAACTAGAATTAGAGCTTCTACTTAATTTCAGATAATTGCACAACCACCCCGAACATCTCTAGTGCTTCAAAATCATTCGAACGACTCTCAAATATTGTAAACACTCCGAAGTTCCAACTTTAAAGCCGTGAAACAAATATTTACAAAATCGCCTCCAAAGTCTTGATATTGCACTAAGAATTCTCTCAGGAATTAGGGGTGTTACAGTCTACCCACCTTAAAAGAATCTTCGTCCCCGAAGATCTCAGACTATACCTACCCATATACACATGAAATGCAGGTGAAATGCAGTATCGTGACTCAGTCTATATGACTTAATCAGACAAGTACATAAGTAACTCTCGTCGGGGGTTATGCTCTCAATAGATGGCTTCCTTAGATGGTCAGCTAGAAACACCTTAACTGGAAGAAATTTCTCATTCTTACTCTCCGCATGACGGGATCTATTATGGTTCTATACTACTATCCAGCCTAGACTCGCACCACAATTGGGTCTCGTATATGATTAGTACAAGTAAAAGTTCGAAACAAGATTTTGAAAGTTCAATGACAACATACAAGTTCTCAATTTTAGAAACTACTTAAAAATTTGCAAGATTTTATACAAATCTCGAAACTTTTAGACAAATTCTTTTATCAAGACTAATATGTTGTTTTGCTTGAATCATCCACGTTAAAAATGTTGTCTTACCTCTATAAGGTTAGATAAACCAATCACCTAAAGTGTTCCATGCATACGAGGGAGAAAGGATACTATGTGTCGTCGCACAACGTGCCTCTCTAACACAACTCGCATGTGCTTCAAATGTTCCAATTTAGTCTACACAGCGGGTACAACTTATAGTACCGTCGTACTAAGAGTCGCGCCAGCGGACTGATAGACAAAGTGGTCCATATCACTTGGCATTTGGTATCTTGAAACGTCAATAATTTTTCAGAAACCAATATATATATATTTTTTGTCAAAGACTTTCCAATTTTGGGAAGGAACTAAGTCAAATTTAGCTCAAAATAAATCAAAGTCAAACTAATGTTTTAAAGTTCGTCACTCGTAGGTGCGAAAGAATGGTCTCTGGGTTTTCTAAGTCACATCGTTGTTACTCTCTCTTCGAGAAATTACTTACAAAAATAAAGAGTCAAGGATACGCATAACACAACTACGACAAACAATTTGATATAAATAGGCATGTCACATAAATATTGCGCCTGTAAATAGGCAAGTAAGCTTTGCATGAACATCTCATATAGTCATTAATATTTAATCAACATACACGGTACAAGTCGAGTTTCATAACACGTAAGTACCCAAACTCCCCGACGGCTTGTTTACTTCTTATTGCCAAATTGGGTTATCCTAATCAATTTTAAATTTTGAAAACGTTTTATCTTTCTTATTATCAACTAATGGAAATCGAAAGGTCACTTTAACCGGAGAACCGATGCTCTGATACCAGCTGAAACAGCCCGAGGATCTCGGTTCAGGGTTAATGCGACAATCGACTTCCAAAAGTAGATGATTAACTATTAAGTTTACATTTCGGTTAAAGTACATAACAAAATTTCGATATTAAGTACAATCTAAAACAAATCGTGTGTGATCTACTAAGTGATCTAAGTTAAGCTATACTTCTTCGTCTCGTTCCAGCGTTCCCATCCCCCTCTTTGATTGACGACCTGCGGTTTTAAAATGGCAAATGCCGACGCAGTTTTGGAGAAATAATCAGTAAAAACTGAGTAAATACATACTACGACATGTAAAGCATCGAGTGGCACGGAAGCATGAGTTGAAACAAATTAGAAGATTTAAATAGTAAAGCTATCATGTTGGAGAATTTGGAACAACTGGAAGTAAACGAGTAACAAAAACCTCTCAATTTAATAACATTGAGAAACCACGAGTAGTTGGTAAAATATCCAGAGTAAACAAGTTCATTTGAACTGATAACGATAGTACTTCATGAGTAGCCAATATTTACAATTCATTTCAAATCAATAAGGGCATATCAAGAGCCACAAACAACGTTAATAAGTAGCCAATTTTGAATTTCGACTTCAATCAACAGTTTAATTTAGCTGAGGCGTGTCAAGAGCCACCAGCAGGATCGATGTAAACAGAGGGATCACGAAATAACTACTAAGGGTTCCTTCTAGGGTCTATCAAACCCTATTTCACCCGAGCGTTAAGGGAGCCCATTCGTCAACCCCGCTCATAACATTAGCTAAAAGGCCTTAAGTGTCGACACCCCTATACCGTAGTGACCCTTACAAGTACAAGTAGCACTCTATAGCTCTATAAACCCCTTGGCCTCAATATCTTGATACATTTTGGCTCATCGGGGGTGGATTTTTGAACATTGACGTTCTATCCAATAATAAGAAGCATTGCTTCAATGGTCTTAGCCATAAGAAAATGGAGGATCGCTTAACGCCTCCCATTAATAACAGTACTCTGTACATCGTCCTAAGTCTATTAGAGGTATTTTATTTCTTACCTTTCACATAACTAGAATCAGGATGTCAACAATTCACAAGTAATTTCGGAGAGTTCTCAAAGGAGATGAATAAAATAGTTTAACAACTTTCGAGTGGAAAACATGCATTCTCATACTATTTCATATAACAAACATTCATTTGAAACATCAAGCACTTACGCATATTTTGATATGAAAAGTCCGTACATATGTACTTACCTCTGAGCCATGAAAGGCGCAACGCAACACTAGCACTCCTACAACGCTCGTCTCCGAGTCTCACCGTAGATGCAGCAACACGAAAACGTACGTCTACTTCGAACGATCCTTAATAACGGCTGGATATACACAAGTAAAGTATACAACCTATTAGCATATATCCTCTATATGAGGTTTTATGCAAGAATGCAATAAAATGCAGGTCACGCAAGCTAACTTGACCAAAATGCCCCTAATACTTTGAAACTGTCCAATACAGTCCCTGATTGTGCCTGGACCCCATATTACACTCATACTGGCCCAACAACATCCAAGAATTACGCTTAACTCATCTATATGAACTTAGCATCGAGATCTACAACTTTCAGTAAATTACACTTAGGCCCCTAAAGTCTGCTAAAATTACAGAAAGACCCCCACCATTGATTTGATAACTCCCGAGTCAAATAATTCATTCTTAAGGCTCCAAGTATCCTTCTAAGTTAGGTTGTTGGTCTCAAAACATTAACTTTGTTCAAATGCAAAGTTTTAATTAATTGCACATAGGCCCCCGAAGTTTAGTAAAACTGCAAAAAGACCCCAACATTTGACTTGGTCAACATTAGCCGAGAATTACATACGAGTACTCCAAATACGCATACAATACATGCTTACAAACTCCAAGTTACTTAACTAATCTCAATTCAAAGTTTAAGTGAAATGACTATTTTGCCCCTCCTATACAGTTCAGTCAAACCAGGGTTTGTGAAAAGTCAAACTTGGTCAAACATGATATTTAGACTCAGATTATGAATACGAGCAAGTTTCGTGAAGAACACTAAGGCTAGAAACGTCATTTAGAGTGTCGAATTCAAAAGTCAAATATAGAAGAAAATCGACTCAACTAGTCAACTTTAGGGCTGATTTGTAATCAATTGAGGGGGATACTTGAAAATCTGAGAATAGGGTTTTGAAGACGATAGTTCAAGGATTCAAGAACATATTTGAACTCCTAAAAACTCCAAGTATACAAAGAGATATCGCTAGTCAAAGTTGGATGAAAATCACGATTCAATACTTAGAAGAATTCGATAGTGCTTCGCGAGTTCAAACTAGCAACTTTAGGCTCGTTTTGTGAGAAATCCGTTATAAATTTGAACATGACCCAGAGACGATGATTTGAAGTATTATGTATCAGCTTCACAAAGGAGAAAACAGATCCAAATTTCATTAAGTTTTGAAGAATATACAAGGGTTACAAAATGAGGGTTTCACAATGACTTTTCATACTTGGAATTTTTTTTAGGCACTTGGCAGCCAAGAACACAGCAACCACTTTGCTGACTAGCCATGTTCAAGCCCAATTTCAGAGGTGGTAGAGACCGAATTGGAAGAAGAAATTAACACCAAACTTGTAGCCAACATACCCAGGAGTACATAGGAAGAAACCGCGCATTATTTGGTCAAGAATTGAGGGAGTTACAGGCCGACGGACAAGGCAGGTTTTCAAACCGTATAACTCAACATGCACGAATCAAACCCGTATAATTTGTTGTTACAGTCGTGTTTAGGTGATCTAAATGTGTTCTAGACGTGATTAGGATCATGCTCATGCTTTCAATCGATCAAAACAAGCAAGAAAAAGGGGCTGTACCAAGCTCTGCGGATTCCGGCGGCCATGGCGGATTCCGGCGACCCACGGCTTGGTTTCCGTCGATTTCGCGCGTACCCAGGAGCTTCTGGGTTGTCCGCGACCATCAGAGACCTCGTTGCAACAACTGGAAGGGAAAGGGATGGCCAAGAACGCCAAGAACGGAGAGAACAACCAAGTCCATCGTCCGCCGCCGTCCCCGTCGGGTTTCAAGCCCAGTTTCCGGCGAACGAAATCCGGCGAGTTAGGGCATGTTCTTGTGCTTTCTGAGCTCGCCTTGATCTCACGAATACAACGGAGAAAGAATTAACAACTGAGAATCAACAAATAGAGAGAATTTGAGGATTGAAGGGTTAGGGTTCTTCACCTTTGAATGGGATTTTCTCTCTCGATACCCGATCAAACTTTGAATTGATTTGTGCGTTTTGCTCCCCCCGTCACCCTCTATCTCCAGCTATAACAGTTTTCGAAATGGAAGAGTGGTGGTGGTGATAGGGTGGTAGTTGTGGTGGTTGTTCTTGAGGGAAGAAGAAGAAGAAGATGATGAAGGTGATGAGGTCTCTCTCTCTTTCTCTCTCTCTCTCTCTCTCAGCAGATGGTGAAGTGGGAGGGGAGAGTATTGCTTCCACTTTAGCAATTGAGGTGTCAAAATGAGGTTGCCAAGTGGTACACATGCATAGGGGGGTGTAAGTGTAGTTTTTCTAACTTTTGGGTACAACTAGAATTAGAGCTTCTACTTAATTTCAGATAATTGCACAACCACCCCGAACATCTCTAGTGCTTCAAAATCATTCGAACGACTCTCAAATATTGTAAACACTCCGAAGTTCCAACTTTAAAGCCGTGAAACAAATATTTACAAAATCGCCTCCAAAGTCTTGATATTGCACTAAGAATTCTCTCAGGAATTAGGGGTGTTACAGTCTACCCACCTTAAAAGAATCTTCGTCCCCGAAGATCTCAGACTATACCTACCCATATACACATGAAATGCAGGTGAAATGCAGTATCGTGACTCAGTCTATATGACTTAATCAGACAAGTACATAAGTAACTCTCGTCGGGGGTTATGCTCTCAATAGATGGCTTCCTTAGATGGTCAGCTAGAAACACCTTAACTGGAAGAAATTTCTCATTCTTACTCTCCGCATGACGGGATCTATTATGGTTCTATACTACTATCCAGCCTAGACTCGCACCACAATTGGGTCTCGTATATGATTAGTACAAGTAAAAGTTCGAAACAAGATTTTGAAAGTTCAATGACAACATACAAGTTCTCAATTTTAGAAACTACTTAAAAATTTGCAAGATTTTATACAAATCTCGAAACTTTTAGACAAATTCTTTTATCAAGACTAATATGTTGTTTTGCTTGAATCATCCACGTTAAAAATGTTGTCTTACCTCTATAAGGTTAGATAAACCAATCACCTAAAGTGTTCCATGCATACGAGGGAGAAAGGACACTATGTGTCGTCGCACAACGTGCCTCTCTAACACAACTCGCATGTGCTTCAAATGTTCCAATTTAGTCTACACAGCGGGTACAACTTATAGTACCGTCGTACTAAGAGTCGCGCCAGCGGACTGATAGACAAAGTGGTCCATATCACTTGGCATTTGGTAGCTTGAAACGTCAATAATTTTTCAGAAACCAATATATATATATATTTTGTCAAAGACTTTCCAATTTTGGGAAGGAACTAAGTCAAATTTAGCTCAAAATAAATCAAAGTCAAACTAATGTTTTAAAGTTCGTCACTCGTAGGTGCGAAAGAATGGTCTCTGGGTTTTCTAAGTCACATCGTTGTTACTCTCTCTTCGAGAAATTACTTACAAAAATAAAGAGTCAAGGATACGCATCACACAACTACGACAAACAATTTGATATAAATAGGCATGTCACATAAATATTGCGCCTGTAAATAGGCAAGTAAGCTTTGCATGAACATCTCATATAGTCATTAATATTTAATCAACATACACGGTACAAGTCGAGTTTCATAACACGTAAGTACCCAAACTCCCCGACGGCTTGTTTACTTCTTATTGCCAAATTGGGTTATCCTAATCAATTTTAAATTTTGAAAACGTTTTATCTTTCTTATTATCAACTAATGGAAATCGAAAGGTCACTTTAACCGGAGAACCGATGCTCTGATACCAGCTGAAACAGCCCGAGGATCTCGGTTCAGGGTTAATGCGACAATCGACTTCCAAAAGTAGATGATTAACTATTAAGTTTACATTTCGGTTAAAGTACATAACAAAATTTCGATATTAAGTACAATCTAAAACAAATAGTGTGTGATCTACTAAGTGATCTAAGTTAAGCTATACTTCTTCGTCTCGTTCCAGCGTTCCCATCCCCCTCTTTGATTGACGACCTGCGGTTTTAAAATGGCAAATGCCGACGCAGTTTTGGAGAAATAATCAGTAAAAACTGAGTAAATACATACTACGACATGTAAAGCATCGAGTGGCACGGAAGCATGAGTTGAAACAAATTAGAAGATTTAAATAGTAAAGCTATCATGTTGGAGAATTTGGAACAACTGGAAGTAAACGAGTAACAAAAACCTCTCAATTTAATAACATTGAGAAACCACGAGTAGTTGGTAAAATATCCAGAGTAAACAAGTTCATTTGAACTGATAACGATAGTACTTCATGAGTAGCCAAGATTTACAATTCATTTCAAATCAATAAGGGCATATCAAGAGCCACAAACAACGTTAATAAGTAGCCAATTTTGAATTTCGACTTCAATCAACAGTTTAATTTAGCTGAGGCGTGTCAAGAGCCACCAGCAGGATCGATGTAAACAGAGGGATCACGAAATAACTACTAAGGGTTCCTTCTAGGGTCTATCAAACCCTATTTCACCCGAGCGTTAAGGGAGCCCATTCGTCAACCCCGCTCATAACATTAGCTAAAAGGCCTTAAGTGTCGACACCCCTATACCGTAGTGACCCTTACAAGTACAAGTAGCACTCTATAGCTCTATAAACCCCTTGGCCTCAATATCTTGATACATTTTGGCTCATCGGGGGCGGATTTTTGAACATTGACGTTCTATCCAATAATAAGAAGCATTGCTTCAATGGTCTTAGCCATAAGAAAATGGAGGATCGCTTAACGCCTCCCATTAATAACAGTACTCTGTACATCGTCCTAAGTCTATTAGAGGTATTTTATTTCTTCTCTTTCACATAACTAGAATCAGGATGTCAACAATTCACAAGTAATTTCGGAGAGTTCTCAAAGGAGATGAATAAAATAGCTTAACAACTTTCGAGTGGAAAACATGCATTCTCATACTATTTCATATAACAAACATTCATTTGAAACATCAAGCACTTACGCATATTTTGATATGAAAAGGCCGTACATATGTACTTACCTCTGAGCCATGAAAGGCGCAACGCAACACTAGCACTCCTACAACGCTCGTCTCCGAGTCTCACTGTACATGCAGCAACACGAAAACGTACGTCTACTTCGAACGATCCTTAATAACGGCTGGATATACACAAGTAAAGTATACAACCTATTAGCATATATCCTCTATATGAGGTTTTATGCAAGAATGCAATAAAATGCAGGTCACGCAAGCTAACTTGACCAAAATGCCCCTAATACTTTGAAATTGTCCAGTACAGTCCCTGATTGTGCCTGGACCCCATATTACACTCATACTGGCCCAATAACATCCAAGAATTACTCTTAACTCATCCATATGAACTTAGCATCGAGATCTACAACTTTCAGTAAATTACACTTAGGCCCCTAAAGTCTGCTAAAATTACAGAAAGACCCCCACCATTGATTTGATAACTCCCGAGTCAAATAATTCATTCTTAAGGCTCCAAGTATCCTTCTAAGTCAGGTTGTTGGTCTCAAAACATTAACTTTGTTCAAATGCAAAGTTTTAATTAATTGCACATAGGCCCCCGAAGTTTAGTAAAACTGTAAAAAGACCCCAACATTTGACTTGGTCAACATTAGCCGAGAATTACATACGAGTACTCCAAATACGCATACAATACATGCTTACAAACTCCAAGTTACTTAACTAATCTCAATTCAAAGTTTAAGTGAAATGACTATTTTGCCCCTCCTATACAGTTCAGTCAAACTATGGTTTGCGAAAAGTCAAACTTGGTCAAACATGATATTTAGACTCAGATTATGAATACGAGCAAGTTTCGTGAAGAACACTAAGGCTAGAAACGTCATTTAGAGTGTCGAATTCAAAAGTCAAATATAGAAGAAAATCGACTCAACTAGTCAACTTTAGGGCTGATTTGTAATCAATTGAGGGGGATACTTGAAAATCTGAGAATAGGGTTTTGAAGACGATAGTTCAAGGATTCAAGAACATATTTGAACTCCTAAAAACTCCAAGTATACAAAGAGATATCGCTAGTCAAAGTTGGATGAAAATCACGATTCAATACTTAGAAGAATTCGATAGTGCTTCGCGAGTTCAAACTAGCAACTTTAGGCTCGTTTTGTGAGAAATCCGTTATAAATTTGAACATGACCCAGAGACGATGATTTGAAGTATTATGTATCAGCTTCACAAAGGAGAAAACAGATCCAAATTTCATTAAGTTTTGAAGAATATACAAGGGTTACAAAATGAGGGTTTCACAATGACTTTTCATACTTAGAATTTTTTTTAGGCACTTGGCAGCCAAGAACACAGCAACCACTTTGCTGACTAGCCATGTTCAAGCCCAATTTCAGAGGTGGTAGAGACCGAATTGGAAGAAGAAATTAACACCAAACTTGTAGCCAACATACCCAGGAGTACATAGGAAGAAACCGCGCATTATTTGGTCAAGAATTGAGGGAGTTACAGGCCGACGGACAAGGCAGGTTTTCAAACCGTATAACTCGACATGCACGAATCAAACCCGTATAATTTGTTGTTACAGTCGTGTTTAGGTGATCTAAATGTGTTCTAGACGTGATTAGGATCATGCTCATGCTTTCAATCGATCAAAACAAGCAAGAAAAAGGGGCTGTACCAAGCTCTGCGGATTCCGGCGGCCATGGCGGATTCCGGCGACCCACGGCTTGGTTTCCGTCGATTTCGCGCGTACCCAGGAGCTTCTGGGTTGTCCGCGACCATCAGAGACCTCGTTGCAACAACTGGAAGGGAAAGGGATGGCCAAGAACGCCAAGAACGGAGAGAACAACCAAGTCCATCGTCCGCCGCCGTCCCCGTCGGGTTTCAAGCCCAGTTTCCGGCGAACGAAATCCGGCGAGTTAGGGCATGTTCTTGTGCTTTCTGAGCTCGCCTTGATCTCACGAATACAACGGAGAAAGAATTAACAACTGAGAATCAACAAATAGAGAGAATTTGAGGATTGAAGGGTTAGGGTTCTTCACCTTTGAATGGGATTTTCTCTCTCGATACCCGATCAAACTTTGAATTGATTTGTGCGTTTTGCTCCCCCCGTCACCCTCTATCTCCAGCTATAACAGTTTTCGAAATGGAAGAGTGGTGGTGGTGATAGGGTGGTAGTTGTTGTGGTTGTTCTTGAGGGAAGAAGAAGAAGAAGATGATGAAGGTGATGAGGTCTCTCTCTCTTTCTCTCTCTCTCTCTCAGCAGATGGTGAAGTGGGAGGGGAGAGTATTGCTTCCACTTTAGCAATTGAGGTGTCAAAATGAGGTTGCCAAGTGGCACACATGCATAGGGGGGTGTAAGTGTAGTTTTTCTAACTTTTGGGTACAACTAGAATTAGAGCTTCTACTTAATTTCAGATAATTGCACAACCACCCCGAACATCTCTAGTGCTTCAAAATCATTCGAACGACTCTCAAATATTGTAAACACTCCGAAGTTCCAACTTTAAAGCCGTGAAACAAATATTTACAAAATCGCCTCCAAAGTCTTGATATTGCACTAAGAATTCTCTCAGGAATTAGGGGTGTTACAGTCTACTTACCTTAAAAGAATCTTCGTCCCCGAAGATCTCAGACTATACCTACCCATATACACATGAAATGCAGGTGAAATGCAGTATCGTGACTCAGTCTATATGAATTAATCAGACAAGTACATAAGTAACTCTCGTCGGGGGTTATGCTCTCAATAGATGGCTTCCTTAGATGGTCAGCTAGAAACACCTTAACTCGAAGAAATTTCTCATTCTTACTCTCCGCATGACGGGATCTATTATGGTTCTATACTACTATCCAGCCTAGACTCGCACCACAATTGGGTCTCGTATATGATTAGTACAAGTAAAAGTTCGAAACAAGATTTTGAAAGTTCAATGACAACATACAAGTTCTCAATTTTAGAAACTACTTAAAAATTTGCAAGATTTTATACAAATCTCGAAACTTTTAGACAAATTCTTTTATCAAGACTAATATGTTGTTTTGCTTGAATCATCCACGTTAAAAATGTTGTCTTACCTCTATAAGGTTAGATAAACCAATCACCTAAAGTGTTCCATGCATACGAGGGAGAAAGGACACTATGTGTCGTCGCACAACGTGCCTCTCTAACACAACTCGCATGTGCTTCAAATGTTCCAATTTAGTCTACACAGCGGGTACAACTTATAGTACCGTCGTACTAAGAGTCGCGCCAGCGGACTGATAGACAAAGTGGTCCATATCACTTGGCATTTGGTAGCTTGAAACGTCAATAATTTTTCAGAAACCAATATATATATTTTTTTGTCAAACACTTTCCAATTTTGGGAAGGAACTAAGTCAAATTTAGCTCAAAATAAATCAAAGTCAAACTAATGTTTTAAAGTTCGTCACTCGTAGGTGCGAAAGAATGGTCTCTGGGTTTTCTAAGTCACATCGTTGTTACTCTCTCTTCGAGAAATTACTTACAAAAATAAAGAGTCGAGGATACGCATCACACAACTACGACAAACAATTTGATATAAATAGGCATGTCACATAAATATTGCGCCTGTAAATAGGCAAGTAAGCTTTGCATGAACATCTCATATAGTCATTAATATTTAATCAACATACACGGTACAAGTCGAGTTTCATAACACGTAAGTACCCAAACTCCCCGACGGCTTGTTTACTTCTTATTGCCAAATTGGGTTATCCTAATCAATTTTAAATTTTGAAAACGTTTTATCTTTCTTATTATCAACTAATGGAAATCGAAAGGTCACTTTAACCGGAGAACCGATGCTCTGATACCAGCTGAAATAGCCCGAGGATCTCGGTTCAGGGTTAATGCGACAATCGACTTCCAAAAGTAGATGATTAACTATTAAGTTTACATTTCGGTTAAAGTACATAACAAAATTTCGATATTAAGTACAATCTAAAACAAATCGTGTGTTATCTACTAAGTGATCTAAGTTAAGCTATACTTCTTCGTCTCGTTCCAGCGTTCCCATCCCCCTCTTTGATTGACGACCTGCGGTTTTAAAATGGCAAATGCCGACGCAGTTTTGGAGAAATAATCAGTAAAAACTGAGTAAATACATACTACGACATGTAAAGCATCGAGTGGCACGGAAGCATGAGTTGAAACAAATTAGAATATTTAAATAGTAAAGCTATCATGTTGGAGAATTTGGAACAACTGGAAGTAAACGAGTAACAAAAACCTCTCAATTTAATAACATTGAGAAACCACGAGTAGTTGGTAAAATATCCAGAGTAAACAAGTTCATTTGAACTGATAACGATAGTACTTCATGAGTAGCCAAGATTTACAATTCATTTCAAATCAATAAGGGCATATCAAGAGCCACAAACAACGTTAATAAGTAGCCAATTTTGAATTTCGACTTCAATCAACAGTTTAATTTAGCTGAGGCGTGTCAAGAGCCACCAGCAGGATCGATGTAAACAGAGGGATCACGAAATAACTACTAAGGGTTCCTTCTAGGGTCTATCAAACCCTATTTCACCCGAGCGTTAAGGGAGCCCATTCGTCAACCCCGCTCATAACATTAGCTAAAAGGCCTTAAGTGTCGACACTCCTATACCGTAGTGACCCTTACAAGTACAAGTAGCACTCTATAGCTCTATAAACCCCTTGGCCTCAATATCTTGATACATTTTGGCTCATCGGGGGCGGATTTTTGAACATTGACGTTCTATCCAATAATAAGAAGCATTGCTTCAATGGTCTTAGCCATAAGAAAATGGAGGATCGCTTAACGCCTCCCATTAATAACAGTACTCTGTACATCGTCCTAAGTCTATTAGAGGTATTTTATTTCTTCTCTTTCACATAACTAGAATCAGGATGTCAACAATTCACAAGTAATTTCGGAGAGTTCTCAAAGGAGATGAATAAAATAGTTTAACAACTTGCGAGTGGAAAACATGCATTCTCATACTATTTCATATAACAAACATTCATTTGAAACATCAAGCACTTACGCATATTTTGATATGAAAAGGCCGTACATATGTACTTACCTCTGAGCCATGAAAGGCGCAACGCAACACTAGCACTCCTACAACGCTCGTCTCCGAGTCTCACCGTAGATGCAGCAACACGAAAACGTACGTCTACTTCGAACGATCCTTAATAACGGCTGGATATACACAAGTAAAGTATACAACCTATTAGCATATATCCTCTATATGAGGTTTTATGCAAGAATGCAATAAAATGCAGGTCACGCAAGCTAACTTGACCAAAATGCCCCTAATACTTTGAAACTGTCCAATACAGTCCCTGATTGTGCCTGGACCCCATATTACACTCATACTGGCCCAACAACATCCAAGAATTACGCTTAACTCATCTATATGAACTTAGCATCGAGATCTACAACTTTCAGTAAATTACACTTAGGCCCCTAAAGTCTGCTAAAATTACAGAAAGACCCCCACCATTGATTTGATAACTCCTGAGTCAAATAATTCATTCTTAAGGCTCCAAGTATCCTTCTAAGTTAGGTTGTTGGTCTCAAAACATTAACTTTGTTCAAATGCAAAGTTTTAATTAATTGCACATAGGCCCCCGAAGTTTAGTAAAACTGCAAAAAGACCCCAACATTTGACTTGGTCAACATTAGCCGAGAATTACATACGAGTACTCCAAATACGCATACAATACATGCTTACAAACTCCAAGTTACTTAACTAATCTCAATTCAAAGTTTAAGTGAAATGACTATTTTGCCCTTCCTATACAGTTCACTCAAACTAGGGTTTGTGAAAAGTCAAACTTGGTCAAACATGATATTTAGACTCAGATTATGAATACGAGCAAGTTTCGTGAAGAACACTAAGGCTAGAAACGTCATTTAGAGTGTCGAATTCAAAAGTCAAATATAGAAGAAAATCGACTCAACTAGTCAACTTTAGGGCTGATTTGTAATCAATTGAGGGGGATACTTGAAAATTTGAGAATAGGGTTTTGAAGATGATAGTTCAAGGATTCAAGAACATATTTGAACTCCTAAAAACTCCAAGTATACAAAGAGATATCGCTAGTCAAAGTTGGATGAAAATCACGATTCAATACTTAGAAGAATTCGATAGTGCTTCGCGAGTTCAAACTAGCAACTTTAGGCTCGTTTTGTGAGAAATCCGTTATAAATTTGAACATGACCCAGAGACGATGATTTGAAGTATTATGTATCAGCTTCACAAAGGAGAAAACAGATCCAAATTTCATTAAGTTTTGAAGAAGATACAAGGGTTACAAAATGAGGGTTTCACAATGACTTTTCATACTTAGAATTTTTTTTAGGCACTTGGCAGCCAAGAACACAGCAACCACTTTGCTGACTAGCCATGTTCAAGCCCAATTTCAGAGGTGGTAGAGACCGAATTGGAAGAAGAAATTAACACCAAACTTGTAGCCAACATACCCAGGAGTACATAGGAAGAAACCGCGCATTATTTGGTCAAGAATTGAGGGAGTTACAGGCCGACGGACAGGGCAGGTTTTCAAACCGTATAACTCAACATGCACGAATCAAACTCGTATAATTTGTTGTTACAGTCGTGTTTAGGTGATCTAAATGTGTTCTAGACGTGATTAGGATCATGCTCATGCTTTCAATCGATCAAAACAAGCAAGAAAAAGGGGCTGTACCAAGCTCTGCGGATTCCGGCGGCCATGGCGGATTCCGGCGACCCACGGCTTGGTTTCCGTCGATTTCGCGCGTACCCAGGAGCTTCTGGGTTGTCCGCGACCATCAGAGACCTCGTTGCAACAACTGGAAGGGAAAGGGATGGCCAAGAACGCCAAGAACGGAGAGAACAACCAAGTCCATCGTCCGCCGCCGTCCCCGTCGGGTTTCAAGCCCAGTTTCCGGCGAACGAAATCCGGCGAGTTAGGGCATGTTCTTGTGCTTTCTGAGCTCGCCTTGATCTCACGAATACAACGGAGAAAGAATTAACAACTGAGAATCAACAAATAGAGAGAATTTGAGGATTGAAGGGTTAGGGTTCTTCACCTTTGAATGGGATTTTCTCTCTCGATACCCGATCAAACTTTGAATTGATTTGTGCGTTTTGCTCCCCCCGTCACCCTCTATCTCCAGCTATAACAGTTTTCGAAATGGAAGAGTGGTGGTGGTGATAGGGTGGTAGTTGTGGTGGTTGTTCTTGAGGGAAGAAGAAGAAGAAGATGATGAAGGTGATGAGGTCTCTCTCTCTTTCTCTCTCTCTCTCTCAGCAGATGGTGAAGTGGGAGGGGAGAGTATTGCTTCCACTTTAGCAATTGAGGTGTCAAAATGAGGTTGCCAAGTGGTACACATGCATAGGGGGGTGTAAGTGTAGTTTTTCTAACTTTTGGGTACAACTAGAATTAGAGCTTCTACTTAATTTCAGATAATTGCACAACCACCCCGAACATCTCTAGTGCTTCAAAATCATTCGAACGACTCTCAAATATTGTAAACACTCCGAAGTTCCAACTTTAAAGCCGTGAAACAAATATTTACAAAATCGCCTCCAAAGTCTTGATATTGCACTAAGAATTCTCTCAGGAATTAGGGGTGTTACAGTCTACCCACCTTAAAAGAATCTTCGTCCCCGAAGATCTCAGACTATACCTACCCATATACACATGAAATGCAGGTGAAATGCAGTATCGTGACTCAGTCTATATGACTTAATCAGACAAGTACATAAGTAACTCTCGTCGGGGGTTATGCTCTCAATAGATGGCTTCCTTAGATGGTCAACTAGAAACACCTTGACTGGAAGCAATTTCTCATTCTTACTCTCCGCATGACGGGATCTATTATGGTTCTATACTACTATCCAGCCTAGACTCGCACCACAATTGGGTCTCGTATATGATTAGTACAAGTAAAAGTTCGAAACAAGATTTTGAAAGGTCAATGACAACATACAAGTTCTCAATTTTAGAAACTACTTAAAAATTTGCAAGATTTTATACAAATCTCGAAACTTTTAGACAAATTCTTTTATCAAGACTAATATGTTGTTTTGCTTGAATCATCCACGTTAAAAATGTTGTCTTACCTCTATAAGGTTAGATAAACCAATCACCTAAAGTGTTCCATGCATACGAGGGAGAAAGGACACTATGTGTCGTCGCACAACGTGCCTCTCTAACACAACTCGCATGTGCTTCAAATGTTCCAATTTAGTCTACACAGCGGGTACAACTTATAGTACCGTCGTACTAAGAGTCGCGCCAGCGGACTGATAGACAAAGTGGTCCATATCACTTGGCATTTGGTAGCTTGAAACGTCAATAATTTTTCAGAAACCAATATATATATATTTTTTGTCAAACACTTTCCAATTTTGGGAAGGAACTAAGTCAAATTTAGCTCAAAATAAATCAAAGTCAAACTAATGTTTTAAAGTTCGTCACTCGTAGGTGTGAAAGAATGGTCTCTGGGTTTTCTAAGTCACATCGTTGTTACTCTCTCTTCGAGAAATTACTTACAAAAATAAAGAGTCAAGGATACGCATCACACAACTACGACAAACAATTTGATATAAATAGGCATGTCACATAAATATTGCGCCTGTAAATAGGCAAGTAAGCTTTGCATGAACATCTCATATAGTCATTAATATTTAATCAACATACACGGTACAAGTCGAGTTTCATAACACGTAAGTACCAAAACTCCCCGACGGCTTGTTTACTTCTTATTGCCAAATTGGGTTATCCTAATCAATTTTAAATTTTGAAAACGTTTTATCTTTCTTATTATCAACTAATGGAAATCGAAATGTCACTTTAACCGGAGAACCGATGCTCTGATACCAGCTGAAACAGCCCGAGGATCTCGGTTCAGGGTTTATGCGACAATCGACTTCCAAAAGTAGATGATTAACTATTAAGTTTACATTTCGGTTAAAGTACAGAACAAAATTTCGATATTAAGTACAATCTAAAACAAATCGTGTGTGATCTACTAAGTGATCTAAGTTAAGCTATACTTCTTCGTCTCGTTCCAGCGTTCCCATCCCCCTCTTTGATTGACGACCTGCGGTTTTAAAATGGCAAATGCCGACGCAGTTTTGGAGAAATAATCAGTAAAAACTGAGTAAATACATACTACGACATGTAAAGCATCGAGTGGCACGGAAGCATGAGTTGAAACAAATTAGAAGATTTAAATAGTAAAGCTATCATGTTGGAGAATTTGGAACAACTGGAAGTAAACGAGTAACAAAAACCTCTCAATTTAATAACATTGAGAAGCCACGAGTAGTTGGTAAAATATCCAGAGTAAACAAGTTCATTTGAACTGATAACGATAGTACTTCATGAGTAGCCAAGATTTACAATTCATTTCAAATCAATAAGGGCATATCAAGAGCCACAAACAACGTTAATAAGTAGCCAATTTTGAATTTCGACTTCAATCAACAGTTTAATTTAGCTGAGGCGTGTCAAGAGCCACCAGCAGGATCGATGTAAACAGAGGGATCACGAAATAACTACTAAGGGTTCCTTCTAGGGTCTATCAAACCCTATTTCACCCGAGCGTTAAGGGAGCCCATTCGTCAACCCCGCTCATAACATTAGCTAAAAGGCCTTAAGTGTCGACACCCCTATACCGTAGTGACCCTTACAAGTACAAGTAGCACTCTATAGCTCTATAAACCCCTTGGCCTCAATATCTTGATACATTTTGGCTCATCGGGGGCGGATTTTTGAACATTGACGTTTTATCCAATAATAAGAAGCATTGCTTCAATGGTCTTAGCCATAAGAAAATGGAGGATCGCTTAACGCCTCCCATTAATAACAGTACTCTGTACATCGTCCTAAGTCTATTAGAGGTATTTTATTTCTTCTCTTTCACATAACTAGAATCAGGATGTCAACAATTCACAAGTAATTTCGGAGAGTTCTCAAAGGAGATGAATAAAATAGTTTAACAACTTTCGAGTGGAAAACATGCATTCTCATACTATTTCATATAACAAACATTCATTTGAAACATCAAGCACTTACGCATATTTTGATATGAAAAGGCCGTACATATGTACTTACCTCTGAGCCATGAAAGGCGCAACGCAACACTAGCACTCCTACAACGCTCGTCTCCGAGTCTCACCGTAGATGCAGCAACACGAAAACGTACGTCTACTTCGAACGATCCTTAATAACGGCTGGATATACACAAGTAAAGTATACAACCTATTAGCATATATCCTCTATATGAGGTTTTATGCAAGAATGCAATAAAATGCAGGTCACGCAAGCTAACTTGACCAAAATGCCCCTAATACTTTGAAACTGTCCAGTACAGTCCCTGATTGTGCCTGGACCCCGTATTACACTCATACTGGCCCAACAACATCCAAGAATTACTCTTAACTCATCCATATGAACTTAGCATCGAGATCTACAACTTTCAGTAAATTACACTTAGGCCCCTAAAGTCTGCTAAAATTACAGAAAGACCCCCACCATTGATTTGATAACTCCCGAGTCAAATAATTCATTCTTAAGGCTCCAAGTATCCTTCTAAGTCAGGTTGTTGGTCTCAAAACATTAACTTTGTTCAAATGCAAAGTTTTAATTAATTGCACATAGGCCCCCGAAGTTTAGTAAAACTGCAAAAAGACCCCAACATTTGACTTGGTCAACATTAGCCGAGAATTACATACGAGTACTCCAAATACGCATACAATACATGCTTACAAACTCCAAGTTACTTAACTAATCTCAATTCAAAGTTTAAGTGAAATGACTATTTTGCCCCTCCTATACAGTTCAGTCAAACTAGGGTTTGCGAAAAGTCAAACTTGGTCAAACATGATATTTAGACTCAGAATATGAATACGAGCAAGTTTCGTGAAGAACACTAAGGCTAGAAACGTCATTTAGAGTGTCGAATTCAAAAGTCAAATATAGAAGAAAATCGACTCAACTAGTCAACTTTAGGGCTGATTTGTAATCAATTGAGGGGGATACTTGAAAATCTGAGAATAGGGTTTTGAAGACGATAGTTCAAGGATTCAAGAACATATTTGAACTCCTAAAAACTCCAAGTATACAAAGAGATATCGCTAGTCAAAGTTGGATGAAAATCACGATTCAATACTTAGAAGAATTCGATAGTGCTTCGCGAGTTCAAACTAGCAACTTTAGGCTCGTTTTGTGAGAAATCCGTTATAAATTTGAACATGACCCAGAGACGATGATTTGAAGTATTATGTATCAGCTTCACAAAGGAGAAAACAGATCCAAATTTCATTAAGTTTTGAAGAAGATACAAGGGTTACAAAATGAGGGTTTCACAATGACTTTTCATACTTAGAATTTTTTTTAGGCACTTGGCAGCCAAGAACACAGCAACCACTTTGCTGACTAGCCATGTTCAAGCCCAATTTCAGAGGTGGTAGAGACCGAATTGGAAGAAGAAATTAACACCAAACTTGTAGCCAACATACCCAGGAGTACATAGGAAGAAACCGCGCATTATTTGGTCAAGAATTGAGGGAGTTACAGGCCGACGGACAGGGCAGGTTTTCAAACCGTATAACTCAACATGCACGAATCAAACTCGTATAATTTGTTGTTACAGTCGTGTTTAGGTGATCTAAATGTGTTCTAGACGTGATTAGGATCATGCTCATGCTTTCAATCGATCAAAACAAGCAAGAAAAAGGGGCTGTACCAAGCTCGGCGGATTCCGGCGGCCATGGCGGATTCCGGCGACCCACGGCTTGGTTATTGTCGATTTCGCGCGTACCCAGGAGCTTCTGGGTTGTCCGCGACCATCAGAGACCTCGTTGCAACAACTGGAAGGGAAAGGGATGGCCAAGAACGCCAAGAACGGAGAGAACAACCAAGTCCATCGTCCGCCGCCGTCCCCGTCGGGTTTCAAGCCCAGTTTCCGGCGAACGAAATCCGGCGAGTTAGGGCATGTTCTTGTGCTTTCTGAGCTCGCCTTGATCTCACGAATACAACGGAGAAAGAATTAACAACTGAGAATCAACAAATAGAGAGAATTTGAGGATTGAAGGGTTAGGGTTCTTCACCTTTGAATGGGATTTTCTCTCTCGATACCCGATCAAACTTTGAATTGATTTGTGCGTTTTGCTCCCCCCGTCACCCTCTATCTCCAGCTATAACAGTTTTCGAAATGGAAGAGTGGTGGTGGTGATAGGGTGGTAGTTGTGGTGGTTGTTCTTGAGGGAAGAAGAAGAAGAAGATGATGAAGGTGATGAGGTCTCTCTCTCTTTCTCTCTCTCTCTCTCTCTCAGCAGATGGTGAAGTGGGAGGGGAGAGTATTGCTTCCACTTTAGCAATTGAGGTGTCAAAATGAGGTTGCCAAGTGGTACACATGCATAGGGGGGTGTAAGTGTAGTTTTTCTAACTTTTGGGTACAACTAGAATTAGAGCTTCTACTTAATTTCAGATAATTGCACAACCACCCCGAACATCTCTAGTGCTTCAAAATCATTCGAACGACTCTCAAATATTGTAAACACTCCGAAGTTCCAACTTTAAAGCCGTGAAACAAATATTTACAAAATCGCCTCCAAAGTCTTGATATTGCACTAAGAATTCTCTCAGGAATTAGGGGTGTTACAGTCTACCCACCTTAAAAGAATCTTCGTCCCCGAAGATCTCAGACTATACCTACCCATATACACATGAAATGCAGGTGAAATGCAGTATCGTGACTCAGTCTATATGACTTAATCAGACAAGTACATAAGTAACTCTCGTCGGGGGTTATGCTCTCAATAGATGGCTTCCTTAGATGGTCAACTAGAAACACCTTAACTGGAAGAAATTTCTCATTCTTACTCTCCGCATGACGGGATCTATTATGGTTCTATACTACTATCCAGCCTAGACTCGCACCACAATTGGGTCTCGTATATGATTAGTACAAGTAAAAGTTCGAAACAAGATTTTGAAAGTTCAATGACAACATACAAGTTCTCAATTTTAGAAACTACTTAAAAATTTGCAAGATTTTATACAAATCTCGAAACTTTTAGACAAATTCTTTTATCAAGACTAATATGTTGTTTTGCTTGAATCATCCACGTTAAAAATGTTGTCTTACCTCTATAAGGTTAGATAAACCAATCACCTAAAGTGTTCCATGCATACGAGGGAGAAAGGACACTATGTGTCGTCGCACAACGTGCCTCTCTAACACAACTCGCATGTGCTTCAAATGTTCCAATTTAGTCTACACAGCGGGTACAACTTATAGTACCGTCGTACTAAGAGTCGCGCCAGCGGACTGATAGACAAAGTGGTCCATATCACTTGGCATTTGGTAGCTTGAAACGTCAATAATTTTTCAGAAACCAATATATATATATTTTTTGTCAAACACTTTCCAATTTTGGGAAGGAACTAAGTCAAATTTAGCTCAAAATAAATCAATGTCAAACTAATGTTTTAAAGTTCGTCACTCGTAGGTGCGAAAGAATGGTCTCTGGGTTTTCTAAGTCACATCGTTGTTACTCTCTCTTCGAGAAATTCCTTACAAAAATAAAGAGTCAAGGATACGCATCACACAACTACGACAAACAATTTGATATAAATAGGCATGTCACATAAATATTGCGCCTGTAAATAGGCAAGTAAGCTTTGCATGAACATCTCATATAGTCATTAATATTTAATCAACATACACGGTACAAGTCGAGTTTCATAACACCTAAGTACCCAAACTCCCCGACGGCTTGTTTACTTCTTATTGCCAAATTGGGTTATCCTAATCAATTTTAAATTTTGAAAACGTTTTATCTTTCTTATTATCAACTAATGGAAATCGAAAGGTCACTTTAACCGGAGAACCGATGCTCTGATACCAGCTGAAATAGCCCGAGGATCTCGGTTCAGGGTTAATGCGACAATCGACTTCCAAAAGTAGATGATTAACTATTAAGTTTACATTTCGGTTAAAGTACATAACAAAATTTCGATATTAAGTACAATCTAAAACAAATCGTGTGTTATCTACTAAGTGATCTAAGTTAAGCTATACTTCTTCGTCTCGTTCCAGCGTTCCCATCCCCCTCTTTGATTGACGACCTGCGGTTTTAAAATGGCAAATGCCGACGCAGTTTTGGAGAAATAATCAGTAAAAACTGAGTAAATACATACTACGACATGTAAAGCATCGAGTGGCACGGAAGCATGAGTTGAAACAAATTAGAAGATTTAAATAGTAAAGCTATCATGTTGGAGAATTTGGAACAACTGGAAGTAAACGAGTAACAAAAACCTCTCAATTTAATAACATTGAGAAACCACGAGTAGTTGGTAAAATATCCAGAGTAAACAAGTTCATTTGAACTGATAACGATAGTACTTCATGAGTAGCCAAGATTTACAATTCATTTCAAATCAATAAGGGCATATCAAGAGCCACAAACAACGTTAATATGTAGCCAATTTTGAATTTCGACTTCAATCAACAGTTTAATTTAGCTGAGGCGTGTCAAGAGCCACCAGCAGGATCGATGTAAACAGAGGGATCACGAAATAACTACTAAGGGTTCCTTCTAGGGTCTATCAAACCCTATTTCACCCGAGCGTTAAGGGAGCCCATTCGTCAACCCCGCTCATAACATTAGCTAAAAGGCCTTAAGTGTCGACACCCCTATACCGTAGTGACCCTTACAAGTACAAGTAGCACTCTATAGCTCTATAAACCCCTTGGCCTCAATATCTTGATACATTTTGGCTCATCGGGGGCGGATTTTTGAACATTGACGTTCTATCCAATAATAAGAAGCATTGCTTCAATGGTCTTAGCCATAAGAAAATGGAGGATCGCTTAACGCCTCCCATTAATAACAGTACTCTGTACATCGTCCTAAGTCTATTAGAGGTATTTTATTTCTTCTCTTTCACATAACTAGAATCAGGATGTCAACAATTCACAAGTAATTTCGGAGAGTTCTCAAAGGAGATGAATAAAATAGTTTAACAACTTTCGAGTGGAAAACATGCATTCTCATACTATTTCATATAACAAACATTCATTTGAAACATCAAGCACTTACGCATATTTTGATATGAAAAGGCCGTACATATGTACTTACCTCTGAGCCATGAAAGGCGCAACGCAACACTAGCACTCCTACAACGCTCGTCTCCGAGTCTCACCGTAGATGCAGCAACACGAAAACGTACGTCTACTTCGAACGATCCTTAATAACGGCTGGATATACACAAGTAAAGTATACAACCTATTAGCATATATCCTTTATATGGGGTTTTATGCAAGAATGCAATAAAATGCAGGTCACGCAAGCTAACTTGACCAAAATGCCCCTAATACTTTGAAATTGTCCAGTACAGTCCCTGATTGTGCCTGGACCCCATATTACACTCATACTGGCCCAACAACATCCAAGAATTACTCTTAACTCATCCATATGAACTTAGCAACGAGATCTACAACTTTCAATAAATTACACTTAGGCCCCTAAAGTCTGCTAAAATTACAGAAAGACCCCCACCATTGATTTGATAACTCCCGAGTCAAATAATTCATTCTTAAGGCTCCAAGTATCCTTCTAAGTCAGGTTGTTGGTCTCAAAACATTAACTTTGTTCAAATGCAAAGTTTTAATTAATTGCACATAGGCCCCCGAAGTTTAGTAAAACTGCAAAAAGACCCCAACATTTGACTTGGTCAACATTAGCCGAGAATTACATACGAGTACTCCAAATACGCATACAATACATGCTTACAAACTCCAAGTTACTTAACTAATCTCAATTCAAAGTTTAAGTGAAATGACTATTTTGCCCCTCCTATACAGTTCAGTCAAACTAGGGTTTGCGAAAAGTCAAACTTGGTCAAACATGATATTTAGACTCAGAATATGAATACGAGCAAGTTTCGTGAAGAACACTAAGGCTAGAAACGTCATTTAGAGTGTCGAATTCAAAAGTCAAATATAGAAGAAAATCGACTCAACTAGTCAACTTTAGGGCTGATTTGTAATCAATTGAGGGGGATACTTGAAAATCTGAGAATAGGGTTTTGAAGACGATAGTTCAAGGATTCAAGAACATATTTGAACTCCTAAAAACTCCAAGTATACAAAGAGATATCGCTAGTCAAAGTTGGATGAAAATCACGATTCAATACTTAGAAGAATTCGATAGTGCTTCGCGAGTTCAAACTAGCAACTTTAGGCTCGTTTTGTGAGAAATCCGTTATAAATTTGAACATGACCCAGAGACGATGATTTGAAGTATTATGTATCAGCTTCACAAAGGAGAAAACAGATCCAAATTTCATTAAGTTTTGAAGAAGATACAAGGGTTACAAAATGAGGGTTTCACAATGACTTTTCATACTTAGAATTTTTTTTAGGCACTTGGCAGCCAAGAACACAGCAACCACTTTGCTGACTAGCCATGTTCAAGCCCAATTTCAGAGGTGGTAGAGACCGAATTGGAAGAAGAAATTAACACCAAACTTGTAGCCAACATACCCAGGAGTACATAGGAAGAAACCGCGCATTATTTGGTCAAGAATTGAGGGAGTTACAGGCCGACGGACAGGGCAGGTTTTCAAACCGTATAACTCAACATGCACGAATCAAACCCGTATAATTTGTTGTTACAGTCGTGTTTAGGTGATCTAAATGTGTTCTAGACGTGATTAGGATCATGCTCATGCTTTCAATCGATCAAAACAAGCAAGAAAAAGGGGCTGTACCAAGCTCTGCGGATTCCGGCGGCCATGGCGGATTCCGGCGACCCACGGCTTGGTTTCCGTCGATTTCGCGCGTACCCAGGAGCTTCTGGGTTGTCCGCGACCATCAGAGACCTCGTTGCAACAACTGGAAGGGAAAGGGATGGCCAAGAACGCCAAGAACGGAGAGAACAACCAAGTCCATCGTCCGCCGCCGTCCCCGTCGGGTTTCAAGCCTAGTTTCCGGCGAACGAAATCCGGCGAGTTAGGGCATGTTCTTGTGCTTTCTGAGCTCGCCTTGATCTCACGAATACAACGGAGAAAGAATTAACAACTGAGAATCAACAAATAGAGAGAATTTGAGGATTGAAGGGTTAGGGTTCTTCACCTTTGAATGGGATTTTCTCTCTCGATACCCGATCAAACTTTGAATTGATTTGTGCGTTTTGCTCCCCCCGTCACCCTCTATCTCCAGCTATAACAGTTTTCGAAATGGAAGAGTGGTGGTGGTGATAGGGTGGTAGTTGTGGTGGTTGTTCTTGAGGGAAGAAGAAGAAGAAGATGATGAAGGTGATGAGGTCTCTCTCTCTTTCTCTCTCTCTCTCTCTCAGCAGATGGTGAAGTGGGAGGGGAGAGTATTGCTTCCACTTTAGCAATTGAGGTGTCAAAATGAGGTTGCCAAGTGGTACACATGCATAGGGGGGTGTAAGTGTAGTTTTTCTAACTTTTGGGTACAACTAGAATTAGAGCTTCTACTTAATTTCAGATAATTGCACAACCACCCCGAACATCTCTAGTGCTTCAAAATCATTCGAACGACTCTCAAATATTGTAAACACTCCGAAGTTCCAACTTTAAAGCCGTGAAACAAATATTTACAAAATCGCCTCCAAAGTCTTGATATTGCACTAAGAATTCTCTCAGGAATTAGGGGTGTTACAGTCTACCCACCTTAAAAGAATCTTCGTCCCCGAAGATCTCAGACTATACCTACCCATATACACATGAAATGCAGGTGAAATGCAGTATCGTGACTCAGTCTATATGACTTAATCAGACAAGTACATAAGTAACTCTCGTCGGGGGTTATGCTCTCAATAGATGGCTTCCTTAGATGGTCAGCTAGAAACACCTTAACTGGAAGAAATTTCTCATTCTTACTCTCCGCATGACGGGATCTATTATGGTTCTATACTACTATCCAGCCTAGACTCGCACCACAATTGGGTCTCGTATATGATTAGTACAAGTAAAAGTTCGAAACAAGATTTTGAAAGTTCAATGACAACATCCAAGTTCTCAATTTTAGAAACTACTTAAAAATTTGCAAGATTTTATACAAATCTCGAAACTTTTAGACAAATTCTTTTATCAAGACTAATATGTTGTTTTGCTTGAATCATCCACGTTAAAAATGTTGTCTTACCTCTATAAGGTTAGATAAACCAATCACCTAAAGTGTTCCATGCATACGAGGGAGAAAGGACACTATGTGTCGTCGCACAACGTGCCTCTCTAACACAACTCGCATGTGCTTCAAATGTTCCAATTTAGTCTACACAGCGGGTACAACTTATAGTACCGTCGTACTAAGAGTCGCGCCAGCGGACTGATAGACAAAGTGGTCCATATCACTTGGCATTTGGTAGCTTGAAACGTCAATAATTTTTCAGAAACCAATATATATATATTTTTTGTCAAACACTTTCCAATTTTGGGAAGGAACTAAGTCAAATTTAGCTCAAAATAAATCAAAGTCAAACTAATGTTTTAAAGTTCGTCACTCGTAGGTGCGAAAGAATGGTCTCTGGGTTTTCTAAGTCACATCGTTGTTACTCTCTCTTCGAGAAATTACTTACAAAAATAAAGAGTCAAGGATACGCATCACACAACTACGACAAACAATTTGATATAAATAGGCATGTCACATAAATATTGCGCCTGTAAATAGGCAAGTAAGCTTTGCATGAACATCTCATATAGTCATTAATATTTAATCAACATACACGGTACAAGTCGAGTTTCATAACACCTAAGTACCCAAACTCCCCGACGGCTTGTTTACTTCTTATTGCCAAATTGGGTTATCCTAATCAATTTTAAATTTTGAAAACGTTTTATCTTTCTTATTATCAACTAATGGAAATCGAAAGGTCACTTTAACCGGAGAACCGATGCTCTGATACCAGCTGAAACAGCCCGAGGATCTCGGTTCAGGGTTAATGCGACAATCGACTTCCAAAAGTAGATGATTAACTATTAAGTTTACATTTCGGTTAAAGTACATAACAAAATTTCGATATTAAGTACAATCTAAAACAAATCGTGTGTGATCTACTAAGTGATCTAAGTTAAGCTATACTTCTTCGTCTCGTTCCAGCGTTCCCATCCCCCTCTTTGATTGACGACCTGCGGTTTTAAAATGGCAAATGCCGACGCAGTTTTGGAGAAATAATCAGTAAAAACTGAGTAAATACATACTACGACATGTAAAGCATCGAGTGGCACGGAAGCATGAGTTGAAACAAATTAGAAGATTTAAATAGTAAAGCTATCATGTTGGAGAATTTGGAACAACTGGAAGTAAACGAGTAACAAAAACCTCTCAACTTAATAACATTGAGAAACCACGAGTAGTTGGTAAAATATCCAGAGTAAACAAGTTCATTTGAACTGATAACGATAGTACTTCATGAGTAGCCAAGATTTACAATTCATTTCAAATCAATAAGGGCATATCAAGAGCCACAAACAACGTTAATAAGTAGCCAATTTTGAATTTCGACTTCAATCAACAGTTTAATTTAGCTGAGGCGTGTCAAGAGCCACCAGCAGGATCGATGTAAACAGAGGGATCACGAAATAACTACTAAGGGTTCCTTCTAGGGTCTATCAAACCCTATTTCACCCGAGCGTTAAGGGAGCCCATTCGTCAACCCCGTTCATAACATTAGCTAAAAGGCCTTAAGTGTCGACACCCCTATACCGTAGTGACCCTTACAAGTACAAGTAGCACTCTATAGCTCTATAAACCCCTTGGCCTCAATATCTTGATACATTTTGGCTCATCGGGGGCGGATTTTTGAACATTGACGTTCTATCCAATAATAAGAAGCATTGCTTCAATGGTCTTAGCCATAAGAAAATGGAGGATCGCTTAACGCCTCCCATTAATAACAGTACTCTGTACATCGTCCTAAGTCTATTAGAGGTATTTTATTTCTTCTCTTTCACATAACTAGAATCAGGATGCCAACAATTCACAAGTAATTTCGGAGAGTTCTCAAAGGAGATGAATAAAATAGTTTAACAACTTTCGAGTGGAAAACATGCATTCTCATACTATTTCATATAACAAACATTCATTTGAAACATCAAGCACTTACGCATATTTTGATATGAAAAGGCCGTACATATGTACTTACCTCTGAGCCATGAAAGGCGCAACGCAACACTAGCACTCCTACAACGCTCGTCTCCGAGTCTCACCGTAGATGCAGCAACACGAAAACGTACGTCTACTTCGAACGATCCTTAATAACGGCTGGATATACACAAGTAAAGTATACAACCTATTAGCATATATCCTCTATATGAGGTTTTATGCAAGAATGCAATAAAATGCAGGTCACGCAAGCTAACTTGACCAAAATGCCCCTAATACTTTGAAATTGTCCAGTACAGTCCCTGATTGTGCCTGGACCCCATATTACACTCATACTGGCCCAACAACATCCAAGAATTACTCTTAAATCATCCATATGAACTTAGCATCGAGATCTACAACTTTCAGTAAATTACACTTAGGCCCCTAAAGTCTGCTAAAATTACAGAGAGACCCCCACCATTGATTTGATAACTCCCGAGTCAAATAATTCATTCTTAAGGCTCCAAGTATCCTTCTAAGTCAGGTTGTTGGTCTCAAAACATTAACTTTGTTCAAATGCAAAGTTTTAATTAATTGCACATAGGCCCCCGAAGTTTAGTAAAACTGCAAAAAGACCCCAACATTTGACTTGGTCAACATTAGCCGAGAATTACATACGAGTACTCCAAATACGCATACAATACATGCTTACAAACTCCAAGTTACTTAACTAATCTCAATTCAAAGTTTAAGTGAAATGACTATTTTGCCCCTCCTATACAGTTCAGTCAAACTAGGGTTTGCGAAAAGTCAAACTTGGTCAAACATGATATTTAGACTCAGAATATGAATACGAGCAAGTTTCGTGAAGAACACTAAGGCTAGAAACGTCATTTAGAGTGTCGAATTCAAAAGTCAAATATAGAAGAAAATCGACTCAACTAGTCAACTTTAGGGCTGATTTGTAATCAATTGAGGGGGATACTTGAAAATCTGAGAATAGGGTTTTGAAGACGATAGTTCAAGGATTCAAGAACATATTTGAACTCCTAAAAACTCCAAGTATACAAAGAGATATCGCTAGTCAAAGTTGGATGAAAATCACGATTCAATACTTAGAAGAATTCGATAGTGCTTCGCGAGTTCAAACTAGCAACTTTAGGCTCGTTTTGTGAGAAATCCGTTATAAATTTGAACATGACCCAGAGACGATGATTTGAAGTATTATGTATCAGCTTCACAAAGGAGAAAACAGATCCAAATTTCATTAAGTTTTGAAGAAGATACAAGGGTTACAAAATGAGGGTTTCACAATGACTTTTCATACTTAGAATTTTTTTTAGGCACTTGGCAGCCAAGAACACAGCAACCACTTTGCTGACTAGCCATGTTCAAGCCCAATTTCAGAGGTGGTAGAGACCGAATTGGAAGAAGAAATTAACACCAAACTTGTAGCCATTATACCCAGGAGTACATAGGAAGAAACCGCGCATTATTTGGTCAAGAATTGAGGGAGTTAGGCCGACGAACAGGGCAGGTTTTCAAACCGTATAACTCAACATGCACGAATCAAACCCGTATAATTTGTTGTTACAGTCGTGTTTAGGTGATCTAAATGTGTTCTAGACGTGATTAGGATCATTCTCATGCTTTCAATCGATCAAAATAAGCAAGAAAAAGGGGCTGTACCAAGCTCTGCGGATTCCGGCGGCCATGGCGGATTCCGGCGACCCACGGCTTGGTTTCCGTCGATTTCGCGCGTACCCAGGAGCTTCTGGGTTGTCCGCGACCATCAGAGACCTCGTTGCAACAACTGGAAGGGAAAGGGATGGCCAAGAACGCCAAGAACGGAGAGAACAACCAAGTCCATCGTCCGCCGCCGTCCCCGTCGGGTTTCAAGCCCAGTTTCTGGCGAACGAAATCCGGCGAGTTAGGGCATGTTCTTGTGCTTTCTGAGCTCGCCTTGATCTCACGAATACAACGGAGAAAGAATTAACAACTGAGAATCAACAAATAGAGAGAATTTGAGGATTGAAGGGTTAGGGTTCTTCACCTTTGAATGGGATTTTCTCTCTCGATACCCGATCAAACTTTGAATTGATTTGTGCGTTTTGCTCCCCCCGTCACCCTCTATCTCCAGCTATAACAGTTTTCGAAATGGAAGAGTGGTGGTGGTGATAGGGTGGTAGTTGTGGTGGTTGTTCTTGAGGGAAGAAGAAGAAGAAGATGATGAAGGTGATGAGGTCTCTCTCTCTTTCTCTCTCTCTCTCTCAGCAGATGGTGAAGTGGGAGGGGAGAGTATTGCTTCCACTTTAGCAATTGAGGTGTCAAAATGAGGTTGCCAAGTGGTACACATGCATAGGGGGGTGTAAGTGTAGTTTTTCTAACTTTTGGGTACAACTAGAATTAGAGCTTCTACTTAATTTCAGATAATTGCACAACCACCCCGAACATCTCTAGTGCTTCAAAATCATTCGAACGACTCTCAAATATTGTAAACACTCCGAAGTTCCAACTTTAAAGCCGTGAAACAAATATTTACAAAATCGCCTCCAAAGTCTTGATATTGCACTAAGAATTCTCTCAGGAATTAGGGGTGTTACAGTCTACCCACCTTAAAAGAATCTTCGTCCCCGAAGATCTCAGACTATACCTACCCATATACACATGAAATGCAGGTGAAATGCAGTATCGTGACTCAGTCTATATGACTTAATCAGACAAGTACATAAGTAACTCTCGTCGGGGGTTATGCTCTCAATAGATGGCTTCCTTAGATGGTCAGCTAGAAACACCTTAACTGGAAGAAATTTCTCATTCTTACTCTCCGCATGACGGGATCTATTATGGTTCTATACTACTATCCAGCCTAGACTCGCACCACAATTGGGTCTCGTATATGATTAGTACAAGTAAAAGTTCGAAACAAGATTTTGAAAGTTCAATGACAACATACAAGTTCTCAATTTTAGAAACTACTTAAAAATTTGCAAGATTTTATACAAATCTCGAAACTTTTAGACAAATTCTTTTATCAAGACTAATATGTTGTTTTGCTTGAATCATCCACGTTAAAAATGTTGTCTTACCTCTATAAGGTTAGATAAACCAATCACCTAAAGTGTTCCATGCATACGAGGGAGAAAGGACACTATGTGTCGTCGCACAACGTGCCTCTCTAACACAACTCGCATGTGCTTCAAATGTTCCAATTTAGTCTACACAGCGGGTACAACTTATAGTACCGTCGTACTAAGAGTCACGCCAGCGGACTGATAGACAAAGTGGTCCATATCACTTGGCATTTGGTAGCTTGAAACGTCAATAATTTTTCAGAAACCAATATATATATATTTTTTGTCAAACACTTTCCAATTTTGGGAAGGAACTAAGTCAAATTTAGCTCAAAATAAATCAAAGTCAAACTAATGTTTTAAAGTTCGTCACTCGTAGGTGCGAAAGAATGGTCTCTGGGTTTTCTAAGTCACATCGTTGTTACTCTCTCTTCGAGAAATTCTTACAAAAATAAAGAGTCAAGGATACGCATCACACAACTACGACAAACAATTTGATATAAATAGGCATGTCACATAAATATTGCGCCTGTAAATAGGCAAGTAAGCTTTGCATGAACATCTCATATAGTCATTAATATTTAATCAACATACACGGTACAAGTCGAGTTTCATAACACCTAAGTACCCAAACTCCCCGACGGCTTGTTTACTTCTTATTGCCAAATTGGGTTATCCTAATCAATTTTAAATTTTGAAAACGTTTTATCTTTCTTATTATCAACTAATGGAAATCGAAAGGTCACTTTAACCGGAGAACCGATGCTCTGATACCAGCTGAAACAGCCCGAGGATCTCGGTTCAGGGTTAATGCGACAATCGACTTCCAAAAGTAGATGATTAACTATTAATTTTACATTTCGGTTAAAGTACATAACAAAATTTCGATATTAAGTACAATCTAAAACAAATCGTGTGTGATCTACTAAGTGATCTAAGTTAAGCTATACTTCTTCGTCTCGTTCCAGCGTTCCCATCCCCCTCTTTGATTGACGACCTGCGGTTTTAAAATGGCAAATGCCGACGCAGTTTTGGAGAAATAATCAGTAAAAACTGAGTAAATACATACTACGACATGTAAAGCATCGAGTGGCACGGAAGCATGAGTTGAAACAAATTAGAAGATTTAAATAGTAAAGCTATCATGTTGGAGAATTTGGAACAACTGGAAGTAAACGAGTAACAAAAACCTCTCAATTTAATAACATTGAGAAACCACGAGTAGTTGGTAAAATATCCAGAGTAAACAAGTTCATTTGAACTGATAACGATAGTACTTCATGAGTAGCCAAGATTTACAATTCATTTCAAATCAATAAGGGCATATCAAGAGCCACAAACAACGTTAATAAGTAGCCAATTTTGAATTTCGACTTCAATCAACAGTTTAATTTAGCTGAGGCGTGTCAAGAGCCACCAGCAGGATCGATGTAAACAGAGGGATCACGAAATAACTACTAAGGGTTCCTTCTAGGGTCTATCAAACCCTATTTCACCCGAGCGTTAAGGGAGCCCATTCGTCAACCCCGCTCATAACATTAGCTAAAAGGCCTTAAGTGTCGACACCCCTATACCGTAGTGACCCTTACAAGTACAAGTAGCACTCTATAGCTCTATAAACCCCTTGGCCTCAATATCTTGATACATTTTGGCTCATCGGGGGCGGATTTTTGAACATTGACGTTCTATCCAATAATAAGAAGCATTGCTTCAATGGTCTTAGCCATAAGAAAATGGAGGATCGCTTAACGCCTCCCATTAATAACAGTACTCTGTACATCGTCCTAAGTCTATTAGAGGTATTTTATTTCTTCTCTTTCACATAACTAGAATCAGGATGCCAACAATTCACAAGTAATTTCGGAGAGTTCTCAAAGGAGATGAATAAAATAGTTTAACAACTTTCGAGTGGAAAACATGCATTCTCATACTATTTCATATAACAAACATTCATTTGAAACATCAAGCACTTACGCATATTTTGATATGAAAAGGCCGTACATATGTACTTACCTCTGAGCCATGAAAGGCGCAACGCAACACTAGCACTCCTACAACGCTCGTCTCCGAGTCTCACCGTAGATGCAGCAACACGAAAACGTACGTCTACTTCGAACGATCCTTAATAACGGCTGGATATACACAAGTAAAGTATACAACCTATTAGCATATATCCTCTATATGAGGTTTTATGCAAGAATGCAATAAAATGCAGGTCACGCAAGCTAACTTGACCAAAATGCCCCTAATACTTTGAAACTAACCAGTACAGTCCCTGATTGTGCCTGGACCCCATATTACACTCATACTGGCCCAACAACATCCAAGAATTACTCTTAACTCATCCATATGAACTTAGCATCGAGATCTACAACTTTCAGTAAATTACACTTAGGCCCCTAAAGTCTGCTAAAATTACAGAAAGACCCCCACCATTGTTTTGATAACTCCCGAGTCAAATAATTCATTCTTAAGGCTCCAAGTATCCTTCTAAGTCAGGTTGTTGGTCTCAAAACATTAACTTTGTTCACATGCAAAATTTTAATTAATTGCACATAGGCCCCCGAAGTTTAGTAAAACTGCAAAAAGACCCCAACATTTGACTTGGTCAACATTAGCCGAGAATTACATACGAGTACTCCAAATACGCATACAATACATGCTTACAAACTCCAAGTTACTTAACTAATCTCAATTCAAAGTTTAAGTGAAATGACTATTTTGCCCCTCCTATACAGTTCAGTCAAACTAGGGTTTGCGAAAAGTCAAACTTGGTCAAACATGATATTTAGACTCAGAATATGAATACGAGCAAGTTTCGTGAAGAACACTAAGGCTAGAAACGTCATTTAGAGTGTCGAATTCAAAAGTCAAATATAGAAGAAAATCGACTCAACTAGTCAACTTTAGGGCTGATTTGTAATCAATTGAGGGGGATACTTGAAAATCTGAGAATAGGGTTTTGAAGACGATAGTTCAAGGATTCAAGAACATATTTGAACTCCTAAAAACTCCAAGTATACAAAGAGATATCGCTAGTCAAAGTTGGATGAAAATCACGATTCAATACTTAGAAGAATTCGATAGTGCTTCGCGAGTTCAAACTAGCAACTTTAGGCTCGTTTTGTGAGAAATCCGTTATAAATTTGAACATGACCCAGAGAGGATGATTTGAAGTATTATGTATCAGCTTCACAAAGGAGAAAACAGATCCAAATTTCATTAAGTTTTGAAGAAGATACAAGGGTTACAAAATGAGGGTTTCACAATGACTTTTCATACTTAGAATTTTTTTTAGGCACTTGGCAGCCAAGAACACAGCAACCACTTTGCTGACTAGCCATGTTCAAGCCCAATTTCAGAGGTGGTAGAGACCGAATTGGAAAAAGAAATTAACACCAAACTTGTAGCCAACATACCCAGGAGTACATAGGAAGAAACCGCGCATTATTTGGTCAAGAATTGAGGGAGTTACAGGCCGACGAACAGGGCAGGTTTTCAAACCGTATAACTCAACATGCACGAATCAAACCCGTATAATTTGTTGTTACAGTCGTGTTTAGGTGATCTAAATGTGTTCTAGACGTGATTAGGATCATGCTCATGCTTTCAATCGATCAAAACAAGCAAGAAAAAGGGGCTGTACCAAGCTCTGCGGATTCCGGCGGCCATGGCGGATTCCGGCGACCCACGGCTTGGTTTCCGTCAATTTCGCGCGTACCCAGGAGCTTCTGGGTTGTCCGCGACCATCAGAGACCTCGTTGCAACAACTGGAAGGGAAAGGGATGGCCAAGAACGCCAAGAACGGAGAGAACAACCAAGTCCATCGTCCGCCGCCGTCCCCGTCGGGTTTCAAGCCCAGTTTCCGGCGAACGAAATCCGGCGAGTTAGGGCATGTTCTTGTGCTTTCTGAGCTCGCCTTGATCTCACGAATACAACGGAGAAAGAATTAACAACTGAGAATCAACAAATAGAGAGAATTTGAGGATTGAAGGGTTAGGTTCTTCACCTTTGAATGGGATTTTCTCTCTCGATACCCGATCAAACTTTGAATTGATTTGTGCGTTTTGCTCCCCCCGTCACCCTCTATCTCCAGCTATAACAGTTTTCGAAATGGAAGAGTGGTGGTGGTGATAGGGTGGTAGTTGTGGTGGTTGTTCTTGAGGGAAGAAGAAGAAGAAGATGATGAAGGTGATGAGGTCTCTCTCTCTTTCTCTCTCTCTCTCTCTCAGCAGATGGTGAAGTGGGAGGAGAGAGTATTGCTTCCACTTTAGCAATTGAGGTGTCAAAATGAGGTTGCCAAGTGGTACACATGCATAGGGGGGTGTAAGTGTAGTTTTTCTAACTTTTGGGTACAACTAGAATTAGAGCTTCTACTTAATTTCAGATAATTGCACAACCACCCCGAACATCTCTAGTGCTTCAAAATCATTCAAACGACTCTCAAATATTGTAAACACTCCGAAGTTCCAACTTTAAAGCCGTGAAACAAATATTTACAAAATCGCCTCCAAAGTCTTGATATTGCACTAAGAATTCTCTCAGGAATTAGGGGTGTTACACTTCCTCACGAGTATTCTGATCCACATGAGGCATGTATCGAACTTTCTTTTCTTATGCTATTTGGTTCTTTAGAATCTGTAGGAACAATTGGATGTTCAGATGGAGGCAGTACTTTTCGGTTCGATATGGTCTCATTGTGCACAACAATTAGCATGGGAGTTTGGTTGTAGTTTGTCGCATTACACTGTGTTCATACAATATATGTAAATTTTAAACGGATACAAATATACATACGTTTCTTGATAGATTACCAAAAGAGCTATATTAGAGAATTTATGTACGCTAAAAGATGTTTGCATACATATATATAGAAGTTATTATTACTAAAATTATACAGCTTGATATACAAAAATTAAGCGATAATATCAGTTCTTCAAAACCACCAGCCTAGTATCACAAATTCCATTACATCGACTGGACTTGCTTTCCTACATCCTTCAAATCCAACAATATACTGACCAACATTGGCGATTTGGATCTAAAAATAAGAGCCATTGAATGTATTCTATTCATCTAATATATTTAAAGTTCGTTGTAAATAGGATTCTCTTGTAAAGTCGGCGAGAGTTTCTTCAACTTATAGCACATTGTATAAGTGAAGTTAAAGCAAACATAGTACTACATTGCAGTGAATTCATTCAGATTTATAACCTAAACCCTCAATGATGTTGATATGGATTGCAACACAGAACATTTGGCACAATTCTGTGACGTACCTCTAGCACATGGTATGTGATTCAGCAATCCAAGCATAGTGTACCTAATTCCATAAGGTATGGGATTCAGCAATCCTGTTCCCGTACCACTCATAAAAGATCCACACTCCAGGTAAGTTACTTAGGGGCAATGATCTGCATATACTGTTGACAATTTCCAAAATAAAAAAAACAAGCATTCAAGGGGGAGGACACACCCCTACAGTCCACAATCAAAATAGGCTCCATAAACACAGGAGCAAGCAAACAAGGAGATTGTATATCTAGAAATAGAAACACAGGGACAACTACAATTAGAACCAGGAGCACCAGCATGCTTGGCAAGATCAGCAGCCCTGTTGGTTGGTCTGGGACATATTGCCGAGGGACAAAGCTGTGGAACCCATTGGATATATGCCTGCACAAATCCAATATAGGGCCAGTGTTGTGAGAAGTATGAGCATACCAATGTTTTAAAACATTAGAGCAATCAAGTTTAATTAAATGGTAATGCAGATCAGTAGCAGCGGCCTGAAAACAAAGCACGACTACCCACAAGGTCATGCAAAAGAAACTCTGTGTGCAACTTGTACAACCTGCCACGAACATCATGATATGTGGAAAGCATCTTGACTGACAAATGGCTACAAACCAAACTAAAAAGATAGAAATATTCCAGAGACTAGAAGCCGAATGCCAATCCGACTTATTGAAGTATTTGTTCGACAACAAATAAACTTAATCCCAACTATTCCTAATATGCTTGTCATTTCTTTTTTACGTTTTTAATATCATTCAAGTTAACCATCCTGCCCATCAACAGCAAGTATATTGCTCAACAGTCACGCTACATATATAACGATTAAAGAGAGTTCCAACAGTGGCATGGGGTTACGTTATTAATAGCATTCAAATTAGCCATTCAACCGAGAACATCACGATACAAGTTTCAACATTAGTATCTAGTAGTACCCGATTAGGACACTATCATTTTGAAGTTGCGATTATTCGAGGAGTGCATTACCTGGTCCTACATCCTTGAACATAGCCTCCCTACTGACCGACCACATCCAGAAATGATCTCGTGCCAAATTTGACCTTTTGACTATTTAAAATAATAACGTCCGAAATAGGTAAATCAGACATAACAAATGCGTATAGTAGCAACAGAGTGATAGAGGGAGAGAGAGAGGAGAGGTTTCTTACATTTGTTGAATTCTTCCAAGTCACGTGGCACAGCCAGGCAGCCATGTAGTTGGCCTTCACCACCTGAATGGTTGCCTCTCTCCCATTCAGCTCTACCACGCCTTTGAAGACTGAAACGTTCATATAGGCACATAGCATACAGAAGTCCTGTAGCTGTCTCTTCAAAAGTGAGAATGCTAAACCCACAGTGCCCTTCTGGCGCATAAGCATGATAGCCATTCATCGGCTTATATTCTCCAAACAGAGCAACCGGCTGCTGCTTGCCCATACCGGTCACCTGCAAATCAAAATGAGACATTTGATTGTCATAAACGTAAGCTAATTTTTCGATAAAATGAACTATCACGGAGCAAGAAAAATCACAGATCTCTCGTTCATAATACGACACGTGTGAATGAAAAAAAACCCACCTTGCCATCAACAATTTTATCCGAAGAGGTGTTCGTGATACAAACCATTGGAGGCCAAACAATCTGATACTGCGACAGTGGTGGCAGACCTATCCATTCCTTAGGAGGATAGACTGGGGGGCACCGCTCTGCTAGCTTTACTTTCAGATATTCTGCAAATTTTTGATGGTGAGAACGCTCTTTTGGTGTATCTCTGGCGTGATCCAAAAGTGGCATCAGCCCACAGAGCTTAAAACTGCCGGACCGAAACCAACCGAACATACTGGACACCTCCTTTGTTTTGAAGGTTGACCATTAACATTCGCCTTCTCCAATTCTCTGAAAAACTCAGCAGTTTTCTCGGAAATCTTCTCTTCGTCGACATCGTCGCTGTCGTAAGACTCGGAACTCGTCCAATTTACAACTTCTTGCTGTTCCTGTCACAGTTAATTGTAGGTCAATAGTTTAATTGAAAAATTGTACTAATTGATAAGATATGATATTTCGCAAGCAATATCTAAACAATAATGAGAGGAAAACACATGAAAAATATTTCAACAACCAGAATTCAGCAATCCAGGTCCCGTACCAGTCAGGAACTAGCATGTCTAGAACCCAAACCTAAAGATTCCATTTAAGAACGAGAGTTGAGATTTTGTTAACCTAAAATTAATTCTTAAAATTGTAGCTTGTAGGTATTAGAAGATGATTGATTATCAATTCCAATCCCAGAAAAGTGGATTAAGCAAAATAGATGCAATCTAATATCTTTCCCAGAAATGAAGGAAAAAAGTGAAAGATTTCTCTCCATCACTTTACAAATTGTTATGATCCGGGCAGAGCTTAGAGAAAAATGAATTGATGAACAACAAGAACACAAGAACACACCCGATATAACGTGGTTCACTAGCACGGTGCTAGCTACCTCCCCGACCCGAAAACCCTTGTTTATTAGAGAGAAACACCACGAGTCCACGAATACAACCCACAAACTTAGCCTATGCCTGTACACGTATATATAGTCCTACTAGGATTGCTTGGTCCCAAAGAAACATCCAAAACGGACCAAAAACGCATAAGGAAACAATTCTAAATTGCCCAGCCCCGACTTGATGTGAGACTGACCAGCAAGGTAAAGGACATGGGACATGGACATGGACACGAGGATAAGCTTCTTGTTGAGGTTTCTATTAACATAAAAATTATTCTAATGACCCGATTAAGAGCTTGGAAATTCAAACAAGCAAGTGTAGGGAATGTACAAGCAACAATGAGTTGCTAATTTTCAAATGTCCAGATTTTGGGTCATCTTTAGAGCACAGTCGGTTCCAATTTAGAGCTCATAATCAGAAAATCCTTGTGTCTCTGGAAAGATACACGAGTCTAGTTTCCAACGCTTCAAACGGCGCATCGTTTCGATGTTTTTATAGAAGGAGATGTGCTCATTCTACTAAAATGTGTTCCTGCTGTCCGCAAATAGCTTCAGCTCGGGAATGCAACATCTCACAAAGACTTCAAGTATAACAACTCATTAATTGTGGTGTTGGAAGTTGCATTGGATGCCCATTATCTATATAATTGTTATTATCTTTTAAATAAACCAAATATTGTAATTCACAATGCGTTTTGGGACTAGTTTAGTCTTAGAACATTAATTGTGACTTTACTATTCTTGGAGGGTTGTTCCAAGATAAATAGGGATGTAACCTTTGGGATTAATCAGACTTTGATGAATAGAAAACGAGAGTTTTGATGAGTGAATCGTCTTTGGAGTTTATCTTGTTGGTGAGTTTACACAACATTTTATTTCAAGTGGTATCAGAGCACACTTAGAAGTTGAGTATTCTGTTTTGTTCTAAAAAAAATGAAGGTTCAAGAGAAAAGGCTCAGCAAGAACGAAGAGAGATAAATCGAATCTCTGATGGGAAAGATGGAAGAGATGTTTGAAAAGAAGATTGATTCACTCCGTCAAGAGATTAAGAAGAAAAGGTCATCATCTTCACAAGAAAAGAAGCTTACTTCTCACGGTGACATCAAACCGGCCACTAAACCAAAAGCAGAGATGAAGTCATCCGCTGAGGAATGTTCCAACAAGAAAATCTTGGTTCTTCCCACTGATGGAGTCATTGAGTCAAAATATGTATTAGAATTTGGGGAGGTAAATGTCTTTTGTGTTTTGTAGTTTCAGCAAGTTCTGGGTGGTTTTGTGTAATTCCTTCTTCTTTCTGTTGCCTTGTGGTATTTCCCTAACTTATCTTTCCTGGTCAGCAATTATTAGTGTCATTTTGATGAGGTGGAATGAGCTGATTGGTTGGCTAGGTTCTGAGTTGTTAGGGTTAGTTAGAGGTCCGCACTTTCCCTTTGTAAGTTTTCATTTTCTTCATGAATGGAGTTTAGAGATTTTTCCCTCCAATTTCTATGAGTTCTTTGATTTCTGTTATGGTATCCGAGCCAGGTTCATCGGCGACTGATTTTGACGGTGTTTTCGTTCATCTTTGTTGATTCTCTCGTCGGGTTGTGAAGATTCTTCGCGATGGTTCTCACCGACGGTGTTCCGACGACTCGAAATGAGTCCGTTTCTTCTCCGTCAACAATTGAATGTTCTTCGCCATTTTTCTCACAAATTCAGATCTGCCAGGTATAAATCTTGTTTCTCAACCTCTTACTGGTGATAATTTCAATACCTGGTTTAGATCTATGAGCTTAGCTCTTGAGGCTAAGAATAAATTGGATTTTGTTAATGGTTCTCTACCAATTCATTCGATTGCTAGTCCCTTCTCTGCTTTATGGCGTCGTTGTGATAGCATGGTGATCTCCTGGATTTTGAACTCAGTCTCTAAAGAAGTTGCTGCTTCTGTGGTATATAGAGCTACTTCTGCTGAGATTTGGCAAGACCTAATTGAGAGATTTACTCAGAAAAATAGACCTATAATCTATCAACTACGTAAAGCTATTTCCATTTTGAGGCAAGATGCTATGTCTGTCACTACTTATTTCACAAAATTTCGTTCATTATGGGATGAACTAGGTCCCCATAGATCCATGGCTATGTGTTCTTGTGGAGGTTGTCATGGTTGTACTTGTCAAGTTCTTTCAAACTTCTGTTGGAGCAACAAGAAGAAATAATCATCCAATTCCTTATGGGATTAAATGATTGCTATACTGCACTAAGAGAGCAAATTCTTCTTACAGAACCATTACCTTCCATTAATAAAGTTTTTGCTCAAGTTTTGCAACAATAGAAACAAAGAGAGATTAGTACTATAGTTTCTTCTCCCCAAATGGCTATGCATTCCTACAAGAATGGAAAGTCTGAATATGCAACCAATTATGTTCATGGACAACAAAGGTATGGTAACAGATCCAAGCCAGTTTGTTATCATTGTGGGGGTACATGAAACATTAAAGAGAGGTGTTGGAAACTTGTTGGATACCCTCCAGGATTCAAAGGAAAAGGATCACATGTTAGACCACCATTATAGTCCCAGGCAAACCATGTCTTTGTTGAGGGAGGGAGTTCTAATCCTTCTCAGTTGTCTCAGTCACAATGTGAGTATGTGATGCAGTATATAAATCATCAACAAAGATAAGTAAATACAAAATTGCGATTTGACTCAGTTTCTCTTATGGATTCTGCTTCAACTTCTACTAGCCACACAACAAATGTTACTCTTTTGGACAATCCTTTACAACAATATGTTGCAGATAGGTTTACACACTAACATTCCTTTATGGCTGGTGTGATTAATTCATACTCTTTCCAGTCAAGTGCTACTACTAGTAATAAGAGTTTGCCTACATTGGATTATTGACAGTGGGGCTACAGATCACATGTGCTGTGATCTTTCCTATTTTATCACATATGTTCCAGTAAGCAACACATTTGTACATTTTCCAAATGGTCATAGGATTGCTGTTTCTAATATTGGCACAGTTCAGCTGAATAGTGATTTGATTATAAGTGATGTGCTTCACATACAAGGTTTTCATTTCAATCTATTGTCTATGTCACAGTTAGCTCAGTCTCACAATTTCAAGTTTGTGCGTGAATCTGAAAGGTGTTGCATCTATCATAAAGAAAGCAACAAGTTGCTGGGTATTGGATAAAAACAGAATGGATTGTATTTGTTAATTGATGCAAACATTGTTGATTCTGTTTGTTGTGGTGTCTCTAATGTTCCAACTGCTGAAGTTTGGCATAACAGATTTGGACATGTTTCAGAGAGAAAGCTCAAAGTGATTTTGAAAGAGATTCCTTCTTCCTCAGTGTCACTGAAAACACCTTGTTCTATAAGTCCTCAAGCAAAGCAAAAGAGGTTACCCTTTTCCCATCACAACCATGTTTCAAAAGAATTATTTGAACTTGTTCATATAGATACTTGGGGTCCTTACAAAACACCTACCTATGGAGGTCATCAATATTTTCTCACATTGGTTGAGGATCATTCTAGGACTACTTGGATCTATCTTATGACACACAAATATGAAGTTATTAGTATCATACCTCAGTTTTGTGAGATGATAGAAACTCAGTTTCAGAAGAAGGTGAAGAAAATTAAGAGTGATCAAGCTCCTGAAATCAAAATGGTAGACTACTTTTCCAGTAAAGGCATGGTCCATCAGATGAGTTGTGTTGAAACACCTGCGCAGAACTCTATAGTTGAAAGAAAACACTAGGACTTGCTAAATGTGGCTAGATCTTTGCTTTTCCAGTCTAATATGCCTCTCAGGTTTTGGGGTGACTTTGTGTTGACAACTGCCTACATTATAAATAGATTGCCTGCCAAGATTTTGCAGTACAAATCTCCTTATGAAGTCATGTTTTAGAAGTCCCATGATTTTGACATTTTTAAAGTGTTTGGTTGTTTATGTTTTGTGAGTACATTACAACAAGGAATGAGCAAATTTGATAGCAGAGCTGACAAATGCATCTTCATTGGATATGTGTATGGGATGAAGGGTTACAAAGTTAACAGTTTGAATACAGGGAAAATAATGTTCTCCAGGAATGTTGTTTTTTATGAATCCATTTTTCCATATCAAACAGAAGATTCTTCTGAGATATCTCAATTTCATGACTTCTCTTTACCAATTTCTTATTTGGATCATGATAAAGATGATGACTCTTATACTGGTGGCACTAATGTTATCTCAAATGCATCTCCACATCTGCAGAATCATGGTAATGAAAATGCATCCTCAGTAGTCAGTACAGACATTGTAAATCATTTAGAATCCACAGATGTCGCAGTTACAGTTCCTACAAGACCTATCAGAAATGTCAGACTACCCAGACACTTAGAAGATTATGTGGTCAATGCACCCAAGTTGAATTCTTTGGCTCTTTTCAGTTCAGAGTACCTGCATTTCTTAGCTTCCATCACAAGTGTGGAGGAGCTTTCTACCTATTATGAAGCTTCTCAGAATCCATTGTGGGTGCAAGCCATGAATGCTGAACTCAAAGCTCTAGAAGACAACAAGACCTGGGAAATTACAACTTTGCGCTAAGGACATGATTCTTGCATGCAAATGGGTTTATAAGGTGAAGCACAAGGCAGATGGGACAATAGAAAGATATAAAGGAAGACTTGTGGAAAAGGGGTATACACAAATATTGTAATTCACACTGCGTTTTGGGACTAGTTTAGTCTTAGAACTTAATTGTGACTTTCCTATTCTTGGAGGGTTTTTCCAAGATAAATAGGGCTGTAACCTCTTGGATTTAGAAGACTTTGATGAATAGAAAACGAGAGTTTTTGATGAGTGAATCATCTTTGGAGTTTATCTTGTTGGTGAGTTAATCCAACATTTTATCTCTAGTGTTGGTGAGTTTATCCAACACAACCCTGATCTTTGGAGAGATTCCAAGATTGCAGATCCCTTTGGTGTGATTCCAAAGGACTGACCGGTTTATCAAAGGAGCTTCCGCACTCCTTTGTCGCGCCATTCACTCCACCATCCTTGTTTCACAACGAATATCTCGTCCTCAACCTTCTAAGTGCATATTCGTGGGCCGGATCGCATCACGACTAGGTCGCACGACCTGCTACAGTAAAAACATCAACTTCTTTGTCTTCCTGCTCTTCATCTTGCCCCCGTTTGGCCTTGTTTCCTTCTCGTCGCCTAACTCCTCGCCGAGCGTCTCGAGCCTATTCAAGGCATATTGCCAACACAAATTATATTGTAATTTATCCGTTAAGCTTGCAAAGTCTTGCCTTACTAACTTAATGGCCAATGAGCAATTACTTACCTTAGTTTTCATCCAACGGCACATATTGAGACAGTTGGATAATCTCCTTTATAGACCCAAATCAGGGGTTATGCACGTTCATTAAGCACACTTTGGTCCCATCTAATTATGAGCGAAAATCTCGATGTTCTTCTTAATTCTCTGTGAATTCTTGTTGATTTTTCTGGAAACCTCCAAGGTTTCCTTTAGTAGAAAGCATATGAGAACAGATATAGCTATGCAAACGGCAACATAACTGGGAGAATGAACTCTTCGATGACTGGTACACTACAGCGGCTATAATTAATGGTTGAGTTGGAAATAGTGTTGAACGTTCAAGCTTTTTTTATGTCATGATTTCTATTCATTTCTCGATACATTAGACTACCTACCACTCTAGTAACACTACCACACGATGCAACATATTTAAAATCAAGGAAGAAAAAAGAAAAATAAAACACGTTATTAGAAAAACAGGGTTTTTTTTAACTCATTAGGTATGCATGTTTTATTGCCTGTTTAAAAACAAACACATGCTGAAAATCAGTTGTTTAAAAAAAACAACAAATTTGGTGGTTTTTGATGTTTTTTTCATACTATTGGTATTTAAAGACATTTCAACTATGATTCGATGCAAAAAAAAAAAAAAAAAAAAAAAAAAAATCGAATACATGTCGGTATTGTACGTAAAAATGATATTGAAGCAAATTAACATTTAAATTTAGTGCATAATTGGCATCCCTATTTTTAATCGATTCTGATTAGAAACATGGTGTTTTTTTTTAAAAATCATTTGGTATGCCTATTGTTTTGCCTGTTTAAAAACAAAAACATGTTGAAAAACAGCTGTTAAATTATGGAGCTAGGTTTTACAACATTCACAGATAGCTTCAAAGTATGGCCTGTGTGAGTGTGTGTGTGTGTGTAAGAGAGAGAGAGAGAGAGAGAGAGAGAGAGAGAGAGAGAGAGAGAGAGAGAGAGAGATTTTCTGTTTCTTCAAATCATGGCCTGTGAGAGTGAACTCTTCGGTGATAACACTACGGTGGCTATCAATAATGGTTGAGATGGAAATAGTGTTGAACGTTTCAGCTTTCTTTATGTCATGATATCTATTCATTTCTCGATAATTAGACTACTTACCACTCTAGTATCACCGCCATGCGATGCAAACTGCTTTAAAATCAAGGAAGAAAAGAGAAAAAAAAAAACACGTTAGCATCCCTGTTTTTAATCAACTTTGATTGAAAACAAGGTGTTTTTTTAAAACTCATTTGTTATGCCTCTCTTTTCGCCTGTTTAAAAACAAAGACATCCTCAAAAGCAGTTGTTTAAAAAACAGCAAATGTGGTGTTTTTTTGTGTTTTTTCATACTATTGGTATTTTTAGAGACATTGCAACTATGATTCGATGCAAAAAAATATGAAATACATGTCGGTATTGTACGTAAAATTGATATTGAAGCAAATTAACATTGAAATTTAGTGCATGTTTGGCATCCCTATTTTTATTCAATTTTGATTAAAAACAGGGTATTTTTTTAAAAACTCATTTGGTATGCCTATTGTTTTGCTTGTTTAAAAACAAAAACATGTTGAAAAACAGCTGTTTAAAAAACAGCTATGTGGTGTTTTTCGGTGTTTTTTTATACTGTTGGTTTTTGAAGACATTTCAACTATGATTAGATGCAAAGAATATCAAATATATGGCGGTATTATATACCAAAAAATGATATTCAAGCAAATTAACATTGAAATTTTAGTAATTTCGCCAAATGTGTTTTTTATTTTAAACACTGTTTTTAAATAGATACCAAACAATTTTTTGGTTTTGTTTTCAAACGTTTTTTTTCAGTACGTTTGCTTTTCCACATTTTTTTTTGTTTTTAACGGATACCAACCAAGCTCTTAGTAATGTAGCCAAATGTGTTCTCGATTTTTAACACTGTTCTTAAACGGTTACCAAACAGTTTTTACATTCTGTTTTTAAACGTGTTTTTTATTACTTTTTTTCCACTGTTTTTCTTGTTTTTAAAAGAATAGGTACCAAACAAGCTCACTATGGAGCTAGGTTTTACAACATTCACAGTCAGCTCCAACATATGGCCTGAGAGAGAGAGAGAGAGAGAGAGAGAGAGAGAGAGAGAGAGAGAGAGTGAGAGAGGGAGGGAGAGAGAGAGAGAGAGAGATTTTCTGATTCTTCAAATCATGGCCTGTGAGTGTGAACTCTTTGGTGACTTCACTACGGTGGCTATCATTAATGGTTGAGTTGTAAATAGTGTTGAACATTTCACCTTTGAGAAATGCTATGTACGCCGAAAAAAACTCCAGGAGAGGTGCCGAATATGACACCTCAGATTTGTATTAAATATTAAAATAATACCCTCTCTCTCCACTTTTCTCTCTCTCTCTCTCTCTCTCTCTCTCTCTCTCTCTTTCTCTCTCTCTCTCTTCGTCCTCTTTTTTCTCTCTTCTCTGTATCCCCATCTCTGCACTCCAATTATTCCTTCCCTTCTCTCCACAGTAAGATCTTCAACTCAGTTGTGACTCAAAATCAAAGCTGTAGAAAGTAAGTGCATACATATTCACGAATCATGATTGATATAGTTCAAACTTAGGCATAAGTTTCATGGTTTCTTCTTGATTCCAAAATAGTGGTTCATCGGTTCCGCATTCTGCCTCCTTTTTCAGTTGGTGGGTCGTTGTAGCGTATTATGTTGGGTTTTGAAGTAGGTAATGCAGAGGAATAACAAAAATTTAATTCCTACTTCAATGCCCACCACGGATCGTCAGGAGGATACATCATAACATGATAAGAGACATAGTATTGTGTACCTATTTGAATTTGTGAGATCACACGAAGAATGATGTCCTCGTCTCTACGGTTGAACCACGTCTAGAGGTGAGATCTAGATTCTTCCTTCAAACAAGTGCTAGCTTGAACCCGGAAGAAGTGGAAGAAGATCAAAGCAACAAAGGAACAAGAGGAGATTCGGCCTCCTCTTTGAGCCGACGGGAAGGGGCGACGGGTTCGGCCCTAGCTCTTGTCTTGCTCTCTATTTTTCTCTCTCCCACTCTCTTTGTTATGAATAAAAACATTAGTGTGCGAAGGAAGCTAAAGCCTCTTTATATACTCCAACAACTCCTTGTTGTTTCCATAAAAGAGTTTCCTAATTCTAGATGAACTAGAACTATTCCCTTCCTTGCAAATTAGTCCTACTAAGTTTGCAAGGTGTTGCACAATGATCCTTCTATTAATTAATCAATATTAATTAATCCAAAATCTAGCTCTACTCTATTTGACGTGTTACCCCATAGGTTTCTATATAGTTGGTAGTAACTCTTACTAACATGGAGCGGTGTCTAGCAACACATCCATGCCACCCAACCAATAGAAATAGTCAGTGATCCCGACAAACCTCTTGTGCCCAATATGTCATATTGCACTATCCCTTTGTCTCCATATCCGGATTGGATACGAGACATACACCGTCACACTCGTATATCCAATCCATAGTTCCTCGATCCTGGGAATATGCTTATGCTTACAGATAACATCAATATCCCTATATTGATTTATCTGAGTCTGGCAAGACATTCAATAAGCCTCTTTACCTTGAGTGGCCGTGGATATTTACCCCCATTATGTGGGAGGGACAAATCCTATCTACATCACTACGATCTCTAAGCTTGCTTCCTATCACGCCCGATAGCTATCTTTATGATTACCCAGTTACGGTGTAACGTTTGATAACATCAAAGCGCAATATTCCACAACTAGAATATCTAGTGACTTCAAGTCTAAGGATTGCAATTATATTAGCACTACGAAAAGCGATTGTGACTTGACATAATCTAATGTATCCTTTTCGTCGTGGGTCAATCCAGTATGCCATTACTCCTAATGCATACCCATGTGTTAGACTTGATATCTCCATATCAATCTACCCACATACTAGTCTATATTTGATCGTCCTATTAATCAATATAGTGGACTAGGGATATTTAAGATAAACAACACATTTTATCTAAGGACTTCATTATATTAAATATCACAATATATAATAAATGAATATTCTAGCCAAAAACAATGTTCATACTAAATCTATGATTGCCTCTAGGGAATCTATTCCAACAGTCTCCCACTTGCACTAGAGCCAATCTGGCGCATCTTGTATGCCTATAGATCTTGCGTGCCCTTCGTGCTTTCGCTGCGGAAGAGGTTTTGTGAGCGGATCTGAAACATTGTCATCCGTTGGAATCTTGCACATCTTCACATCTCCTCGATCGATCATATCACGAATAAGATGGAATCTCCTAAGTACATGCTTTGATTTCTGGTGTGATCTTGGTTCCTTGGCCTGTGCGATTGCCCCAGAGTTGTAACACTACAACTCTATGCGATCCACGATGCTAGGGACCACACCGAGCTCAGTGATAAACTTCTTTATCCAAACTGCCTCTTTCGCTGCTTCCGCAGCAGCAATGTACTCAGCTTCTGTTGTAGAATCAGCAACTGTCCCTTGCTTGGAAATCTCCCAGCTTACAGCTCCTCCATTCAGGCAAAACACGTATCCAGACTGCGATCATAGTCATCTTTGTCGGTTTGGAAGCTTGCATCAGTGTAACCCTTTACACTTAGCTCTTCCTTACCTCCAAATATCAAGAACACATCCTTAGTTCTTCTCAAGTACTTTAGGATGTTCTTGACAACAATCCAGTGACTCTCACTCGGACTGGACTGGTATCTGCTCACCATAATCAACGCGTATGATACGTCTGGTCTAGTACATAGCATGGCGTACATGATGGATCCTATGGCCGAAGCATAGGGGATCCTACTCATGCGGTCCTTCTCAATCTCATTGTAGGGACAGTCATTCTTAGAAAGAGTGACTCCATGTGACATGGGCAAGAATCCCTTCTTGGAATCTTGCATGTTGAACCTTTTCAACACCTTGTCTATATATGTACTTTGACTTAGGCCTAGCAACCTTCTAGATCTATCCCTATAGATCTTTATACCAAGTATATAGGCTGCGTCTCCTAAGTCCTTCATTGCAAAGTACTTTCCTAGCCAATATTTTAAAGATTGGAAAGTAGGAATATCATTGCCAATGATTAGTATGTCATCCACATACAAGACCAGAAATACTATAGAGCTCCCACTAACCTTCTTGTAAACAAAAGTCTCATCTTCGTTCTTGATGAAGCCAAAATCTTTGACTGCGTCATAAAAACGTCGATTCCAACTCCTAGAAGCTTGCTTCAATCCATAAATGGACATTTGCAGCTTACAGACTTTATTGGCATTCTCTAGATCCTCAAAACCCTCCGGTTGTGTCATGTACACATCCTCAAGGAGGTTCCCATAAAGGAACGCTGTTTTGACATCCATTTGCCAAATCTCATAGTCGTAGTATGCTACAACAGCAAGTAGGATTCGAATGGATTTTGTCATGGCGACTGGTGAAAAGGTCTCATCATAGTCAATGTCTATACCCTTTGGCTACCAATCGCCCCTTATAGGCAACTAGTTTGCCATTCATGTCGGTCTTCTTCTTGAAGACCCACTTGCACCCAATGGGCCGAGCCCCTTCGATTGGTTCCACCAAAGTCCATACTTTGTTGGTATACATGGAATCCATTTCGGATCTCATGGCTTCTAGCCACTTCTTAGAGTCTGGGCCTTTCATGGAATCTCCGTAGGTTGCAGGCTCATGATCTATGAGTGGTGCGCCATCGGGCTCAGTCACGAGAAGTCCATACCTCTCTGGCTCATGACACACTCTTCCTGATCTACGGAGTTCCTGTGTTACCTGAACAGGTTCTTCCATAACTTCTTGCGGTTCTTGCTCATGTTCCATCATCAGTTTAGTGATTTGTGGTTCTTGAATCTCTTCAAGTTCTACAGCCCTCCCACTTGCTTCCTTAGAGACAAACTCTCTTTCTAAAAACACGCCGGTTTGAGCAACAAACACTTTGTTCTCGATGGGATTGTAGAAGTAATATCCTTTAGTTTCCTTACGATATCCCACAAATTTACACTTATTCGCTTTGGGCCCGAGCTTGTCTGTTTGTACACGTTTTACATAGACATCGCAGCCCCAAATCTTCATAAACGACACTATGGGACGCTTCCCAGTCCATATATCATATGGTGTCTTCAAGACTGACTTGGATGGAACGCGGTTAATGGTAAAAGCTGTCGTCATTAGAGCATGTCCCAAAAGGATGTCGGAAGATCTGTTTGAGACATCATAGATCGCACCATATCTAATAGAGTGCGATTCCTCCTCTCGGACACGCCATTCCATTGTGGCGTTCCGGGTGGAGTGAGATGGGATACTATCCCACACTCTCTAAGATACTCATCAAACTCTTGGCTTAAGTATTCTCCTCCACGATCCGATCGTAGAGCCTTAATACTTTTGCCAAGTTGCTTCTATACTTCATTCTTGAATTCCTTGAACAATTTAAAGGATTCGGATTTGGACTTCATAAGGTATACAAATCCATATCTACTGAAATCATCAGTGAATGTGATGAAGTAGGTATAACCACCTCTGGCAGACGTGGGGAATGGTCCACATACATCGGTATGTATGAGTGCCAATAACTCACTAGTCCTTTCACCTTTCTTATTGAAAGGGGATTTTGTCATTTTTCCTAATAAACAAGATTCACATGTATCATATGATTCCAAATCAAATGAGTCTAGAAGTCCATCCTTATGGAGTCTAGATATGCGTTTCTCATTTATATGGCCTAAACAACAGTGCCATAGATATGTAGGATTTAAATCACTAGTTTTAATCCTTTTAGTATTTATGTTATAGATTGGACTATTTAGATCAAGGATTTACAATCCATTAGACAAATGCGCACTACAATAGTGCATACTATCAAAATAAATGGACCAACACTTGTCCTTTATTGAAATAGAAAAACCCTTCTCGTCCAAACAGGAAACAGAAATAATGTTTCTGCTCATAGCAGGCACATAATAGCAATTGTCTAATTCTAAAATAAGTCCAGAAGGAAAAGATAGCTCATAAACGCCTACAGCTAATGCAGCAACTTTTGCTCCATTCCCGACGCGCAGGTCTATCTCCCCTTTACTCAATCTTCTACTTCTTTTCAAATCCTGCACATTACGACAAATGTGAGAACCACATCCGGTATCCAATACCCAAGAAGAAGAAATAGAAAGATTGACGTCTATAACATAAATACCTGGTGGTGGTGGAATCACTATTCCAAGCTTCTTATCCTCCAGATATTTATTGCAATTCCTCCTCCAGTGACCCGGCTGGCTGCAGTAGTGACTCTCACCTTTAGCCACGCCTCCACTAGGCTTTAGGGTTTCCTTGGATTTCTCAACTTTCTTGCGCTTTCCTTTTGAAGTAGAGGCAACTGACTTGCCCTTCTTCTTATGCACCATCATTATGGCCTTGCCCTTGCCTTTGTTGAGGCTCTGTTCCGCTGTCTTTAGCATGTTCAATAAGTCAGGCAGAGTCTTATTGATCTCGTTCATATTATAGTCATGATGAACTTATTATAACTGTCAGACAACGATTTCAAGACAAGATCAGTAGCCAAATCTTGGACCAATGGGAACCCGAGTCTTTCAAGGTTCTCTATATACCCGATCATTTAGAGTACATGAGGGCCTACTGGATTCCCCTCTGCAAGACTACTCTTGAATGATGCTTTAGACACCTCATAGCGCTCATGCCTAGCCTGTTCCTGAAACAATTGTTTCAAGTGTATGATCATATCATAGGCTTCCATATTCTCATGCTGCTTCTGAAGCTCAGGAGTCATGGTACAAAGCATGAGGCAAGTCACGTCATTAGAATCATCAATATGTTTCTGACGTGCCCTCACTTTCGCTAGAAGAGACTCGTCTTGTGGTAGTGCTGGAATTTGAAAGTCCAAGACGTACAGCTTCTTTTCTTGCTTAAGGACAATCCTTAAGTTTCTGTACCAGTCAAGTAAATTTGTTCCAGAAAGTTTATCATTCTCAAGGACAGATTGTAGGGATGAAGTGGGTGCGTTGTTGTTTGCCATTTGGAATTCTACAAAACGAGAAATGTGCAATTTTAGTATTTTGAACAATTTAACTATATTTAATAATGGCTAGATCATCAAATAAAGCTCCCACTATTTTTCTCGGATTAATAGCCCTCACCATTAATGCGGAAAATATCATTATATTTTCTAGTGGGTCCAAGATCCCTTTTTCACTTCGTCTTGAGCTTTCTTTGGCAAGTCACCCAAGAATAGGTTATTTAGGTAGGAACCATTCCAATTGCATCATATGCAGTTCTTGTTCCAATTAGGTGAATAACCCTTTTATTCTTTATCCCATGGATAACCCCTAATTGTAATGCCTCTAGGCTCATCAATCCAATTGATTCTTGCCCAGTTGCGTCCAACCTCTTGCTTCAACATACACACATTACTAGCTTGTGTCGTCCGCAACACATCATGGTAAATTAAAATCGCCTTGCTTTGGCAAGCCCGAATTTTAACAAACCATGATCATGAAGGGTGTTTTGGCAAGAGAAGGCAAATCGCAATATTTAATTGAGGGATTTTTCTTTTTAATTTGTTTGGTTGATCTCATCAACATGGTCTACTTATTTGGATTGGGCAATCCACAATAAAAGACCATCATTGTTTATTATTATCTTGTTATTGTTTTCGCTAGTATCGCCATAAACAAAATTAAATAACAAGGCATGAATAATAAACATCCACAAACTTTAAAGAAACGTGGCATGGATATGGCCCCTAGACTAATGATATTTTCAAGCCAATGATAATATCCAATTGCCCTAAAGTGCCGAGCTCATCTCCATGTGCTCCACCATAGTTGCGCGCCTAGGGATGTCTTCTTTGTCTCTTGGCTCCTTTGGTTCTCTGGTCTTCTTCTCCATGTTCTTGGCTATCATCTAAATATATCTAATTCTAGCCTAACATCTAGAATAAATAAATAACAAAAGCCTCACATGTCGAGGAGAAAACGTCGACTCGCAGGCCGTAAAACCTAATTAGTTATTACATTAATTTGATCAGCTCGCAGGCCGTAAACCAAACCACAAAGCAATAAACATCCACAATCCTAGGCCATATCCATCCACCATGCAATAAAGCACATAATACAGTTAAAACAAATTTTTAACGCGCTTGTTTAATTTTAATGAAATTGGGAAATTAGGGTTACAACGGTCCAAGGGGTTCAAGCCAACAAGGGGCCCGAACCCCTACGACCGCAGCCGCCACAAGGCCCGGCCCTAGGCCGGCCGCCCCATTGGCCCGCGGCCTTTTCTTGGCGCGCAAGGGAGGGGGCGGACGGCTAGGGTTTCGACCCTAGTCTTCCATCCCTCTTCCTTGTTGCCCAAGCAAAGTTTTTTCCTCATGGATTTAATTCCATAAATTTATTTTCATAATTGAAACCCCCTTTTCAATCATGTGACCATGAACCATAGTTTTTCAAGAACCCAATTAAACACATCTTATGTGATTAAACTCACCAATTCTAACATCCAATGTTAAATTGGGTCTTGTTCTATTGATTCAAATTCAATTTTGCATCTACTATGCCAATTAATTTCAGTTTTCGCGTAATAAACAATGAAACGGTGTGTAAACTGAAATCGCAACATATACATCATGTTATGCTCTACGACCTGTGGCTCTGATACCACTGTTGGGTTTTGAAGTAGGTAACGCAGCGGAATAACAAAAATTTAAATCCTACTTCAATGCCCACCACGGATCGTCAGGAGGAGACATCATAACATGATAAGAGACATAGTATTGTGTACCTTTTTGAATTTGTGAGATCACACGAAGAATGATGTCCTAGTCTCTACGGTTGATCCACGTATGCTAGCTTGAACTCGGAGGAAGAGGGAAGAAGATCAAAGCAACAAAGGCACAAGAGGAGATTCGGCCTCCTCTTTGAGCCGACGGGAAGGGGCGGACGGGGCTAGGGTTTCGACCCTAGCTCTTGTCTTGCTCTCTCTTTTGCTCTCTCCCACTCTCTTTGTTATGTCTAATAACATTAGTGTGGGAAGGAAGCTAAAGCCTCTTTATATACTCCAACAACTCCTTGTTGTTTCCATAAAAGAGTTTCCTAATTCTAGATGAACTAGAACTATTCCCTTCCTTGCAAATTAGTCCTACTAAGTTTGCAAGGTGTTGCACAATGATCCTTATATTAATTAATCAATATTAATTAATCCCAAATCTATCTCTACTCTATTTGACGTGTGACCCCATAGGTTTCTATATAGTTGGTAGTAACTCTTACTAACATGGAGCGGTGCCTAGCAACACATCCATGCCACCCAACCATTAGAAATAGTCAGTGATCCCGACAAACCTCTTGTGCCCAATATACCATATTGCACTATCCCTTTGTCTCCATATCCGGATTGGACACGAGACATACACCGTCACACTCGTATATCCAATCCATAGTTCCTCGATCCTGGGAATATGCTTATGCTTACAGATAACATCAATACCCCTATATTGATTTATCTGAGTTGGGCCAGACATTCAATAAGCCTCATCCCTCGAGTGGCCGTGAATATTTACCCCCATTATGTGGGAGGGACAAATCCTATCTACATCACTACGATCTCTAAGCTTGCTTCCTATCACGCCCGATTGCCATCTTTATGATTACCCAGTTACAATGTAACGTTTGATAACATCAAAGCGCAATATTCCACAACTAGAGTATCTAGTGACTTCAAGTCTAAGGATTGAAATTATATTAGCACTACGAAAAGCGATTGTGACTTGACATAATCTAATGTATCCTTTTCGTCGTGGGTCAATCCTGTATGCCATTACTCCTAATGCATACCCATGTGTTAGACTTAATATCTCCATATCAATCTACCCACATACTAGTCTATATTCGATCGTCCTATTAATCAATATAGTGGACTAGGGATATATAAGATAAACAGCACATTTTATCTAAGGACTTCATTATATTAAATATCACAATATATAATAAATGAATATTCTAGCCAAAAACAATGTTCATACTAAATCTATGATTGCCTCTAGGGCATCTATTCCAACATATTAATGCAACATGGCTTGCTTATTCATCTCTTCAATATCCTTTTTCACGTGTATTCTGATCCACATGAGGCATGTACCGAACTTTCTTTTCTTATGCTATTTGGTTATTTAGTTGAGTTGTCTTGAGCTTCTAAGTAGTCCTCTGACCAAAATAGTTGAGTTTTCTTGAGCTTTTAAGTAGTCCTCTTGATCCAACAAGCAAAGCATACAATAATATTCACTCACGACGCATAAGTGGGGATTTAGTATATGTTTATTATGCAAAAGCTGCAACATTCGCATATGGCATAGTGATCAAAACCCAGTTACAAAACATGATTGGGGAAGTAGCCTATATAACTAAGCAAACGCTGCAACGTTTTCATTTGTTTGTAATTTATACTACATTAATATGTTAATGCATAATATAGTTATCTTCAGTAGGACGATGCTGCATGATACCTCTTACTCCTTAGCAATCTTTGACTGAGTACGCGGGGAGAGTCATCATCTCTTTTTCTTTTGGTAGCAGAGTTCGCAGATGTACTGCAATGGTCCTTACATAATTTTTCTTTCCATTCTTCCAGCCTCGCTATAAAATTGATCTCCACATCAAGTTCTTCAATATCCAATGCAATCCTCCGTTCCAATAGTTCTATTTTTTCCTTGGATAGCTGAAGTTCCTCTTGTTTCAATGGGATCTTCTGTTCCAATATTTTCATTGCTTCTTTGGCTCCCTCAATTCTTTGGTCCACGAGATATGCTATTTTTGATAAGGATTTGTTAGCAGCAAGTAGTGAACGCCAATTTATCTGTTTTTCACCTGAGCCTGCATCAACTGTTGGCGACGACTTGTCATCGGTGTGAAGTGATGAGGTATTCATATCTTCGTTTGACATTGTAACTCTGTAGCAATTACGGGAGAATTCAGAATTTCAGACCAATGCGATTGGTCGTTTGGTAGGAAGCATTCGCGTTAGGAACAGTGAAAATAGTCAAATGGGAACAAAGAGCAGAGACAGACTGGTACCACTCAGTGTTGATTTGTTATTCTCGACAAATTTGCCTTCAGACAGCAAAAAAGTATATTCTCTTGTAATTTATAACCATCCATGCCTCAATCAAGTCCAGGACATCATGTATGTGTGCATCAAAATTGAAAGAAAGAACCTCAAAATCGTTGAATGACTCTCATTCTAGATAACTTCCTTCAACTAAGAACTCCAATAAATATATAAACCATAAAATAGGTTTATTGATACCGTATCCGTATAAGTATTTACCTATTTATTTATTTATTTATTTATTTATTTATTTATTTATTTATTTATTTATTTATTTATTTTATTTATTTATTTATTTATTTATTTATTTATTTATTTATTTATTTATTTATTTATTTATTTATTTATTTATTTATTTATTTATTAGGTTATTTATAATCCGGGCTTGGTCCGTTAGGTCTAGGGTTAAGTTTAGGTCTGGTATTTCATCTATTTAAGTGATGTACTCTCCCCCAGTATTATTCAATGAAGAAATAAATCAGTCTTTCCCTTTTATCTCATTTACTTTTCGAGTGTTCGTGTGCGTGTGTGCGCCCAAACGTTACCGGACAGTAACATTTATATATTTAAAAAAACTAACTACACCCAAAATAAATATCATTCTATAAGAATAGGAAAGAGATGCACGAAATAATGGCTGTACAGGACCATTTCCAAGTTCAGCGGCTAATGAGACATCATTCGTCAATACAAATATATTTGATAGGAGTACTATATTGGACAACATAGAAGATTGTTATTAAGTGTAGTATCAACCAGGTGTTTCCTTGGGTGTTTAAGCATCAGGTACGTGGCAAGGATTCTGCCTTAGAGCATCTCCAAAAGATGGAGAAAAACGTTCTTTGGACTATATTTAGGGCAGTTTTGCCCAAAATCCAGCTCCAACAGCTGGTGTAAAAGCTGACCTAAATTTACACCAGGCTTATTTTCTAAATAAAACTAAAGACTACTATTCATGGTGTAAAACATAAAAAAAAATCAAGTTTAATTCGGAGCCACAGATTGTTTGATGATGACAACTAAAAAGTAATAAAAGTAGTGATGGTGGCTTATATTTAGTCCTACTGCTGGAGCAACAACTCAAAAAGTGTAGGAGTAAAATTTAGGACAGGAACAAATTTAGTCCAAATAACGTTTTGTTGTTGGAGATGCTCTTAGGCAGATGGCAATTAAGTGAGCTACTATGTGGGTGCAAAATTTAAGATTAAGTCATCTGGCATAATAGAACATGCTTTGAACCAAGAGACCTATTTTGCCAAGGAATCTTAGCACTCCCCTTCAAATATTTAAAACTAAATGAATCCAGTTTCATAATCATGAAGAATAAATTGTATAGCTATAACAGATTGGAAGTAAACTGTCCAGACTCACTGCTGTGCAGGAGTGAAGCTCAAAACAGAGGATATGACTTTGAAGAAGTAAAACTCTCACATCCCAAAATTGTTTTGTTGGGATAAAGGACTACCCAAAACTCAAGACAACTCAACGTGTTTGATTACTTGACTTGAAGAAAGACTACCTGTAATTAATGATAAGAGTTGAGATTGTGCAACTTAGAATACTACCATTAGAGTCTACTTTCCAGGAGAAAAGAAAAAATGAGGTCGGAGAACAATCTAACATTTCGAACACAGCCCAGTAACTCACTACCAAGAAAGTTGGTTGAAGCATGAGAAAAATGAAAGAGTGCTTAATAACAGGTATCAGTATAAGCCATGAATCCACCATGATTAGTAAGTTAAGAAGTTATTAGAGACAAGCACCAGAGATACTAAAGAGATTCATAAGCTGCGAAGGAACCTACAGAGACGACTTGTCTAGCTCCAAGCTTGGTTGAGATGAAAACCACCAAGAACACAATAGAGAGAAACTTGAGAAAGCTGAAGAGAGAGATAATAATAATAACGAAAAGACTCACCAACCTTGATATCTGTTGTTTACCATTTAAAAGGCTGGAGCACAAAGTGGTACCTACAATGATTAACCTACATAGAGCTGAAACGTTTAAGAGGGTTTCTTCGTCCTACAGAAGCTGAAACGTTCAAGGAGGGTTTATTAATTAAAAAAATGATAATAAACCAATCCTTCAAGAGGATTTCTTCATCCTACAGAAGCCGAAACATTCAAGTATGATTTATTAATTAAAAAATGATACCACTCCGTTCCCACCTCTTCCTCCCCATCACGACTTTTTGACTCGTATCTGGGTCACTTTGACCGGGTAATTTTGATGGTAATAAGAGCATCAATTTTGTTATGAAATTTTTGAATTTTGTTGCTCAAAATGTAGGTATTTATAAATTTTAAAAATACCAACAATATCTTTCTCGTGGATTCGTAATGAAGACTACGCTGTTGTGGATAGTGTCGTTTACCTGAGAGACCACATGCAAAAGATTGCAAGCCGATGTATAAAAAGAATAAAATAGACTTATGGAGAAAAAAGATATTACAACGTAATTTAATAATACAATGTAGCTTTAACCACAATTATTTGTTATAAGTCACGGATGATGCTAACATTCCTCTAATATAGTACTATAAGAATTCTTTTTTTGAGCAGTAGTTCTCTATGTCATGTCCGTTTTTGTAATGCAAGTTATAATGATTTGAGAACCTGTGTGGGTGCACTTGAGCAGCAATCCTACATTTAATATAATTAAAATTTATCGTTGAAATAGAGTTTTGTTGATACATGAATTTAAATTTAAGGTCATTTAGTATTTTCTCACATGTAACCCCTAGAAATATAATGAATCGGCTATTTCTTTGAAAAAAACGCAAAACAGCTCATCACATTTAAAAAAAAAAAGACGAAGTATGTACCAATAAGAGTTTTTTTTGCTGACCTTAGCCAACAGTGCGAAACATGATCAATAATAAGTTTCTAAGAGAGTAAGGCAAATTACAATTTTTTCAATAAAAGTTGGAAGCATGGATTTAGATGAAAATTAAATTTCCATGTTTTGTTTCGTATTTAAGGTGATTTGTTTTGTTTTCATATTTAAGGTGATTTATCTGAAGAGCGTACGTCATATAAACTTTCATAATGGTTCATATAAATCACTTATCATAGTTCTAATAGCCCTGGGACCTAGAGATGGGGGTGTAATTTATGAGTAATTTGATCACTTGGAGTTTTATCTCCTCTTTGTGAACTTATGGCATGTTTGGTTTTCTAGTATTAGAGGTATTAACTAGTCTTGGACTAATTATAGTACTGTGATTATTAATACTTTGTTTGGTTTGTTATGGATTAAATTTAATAGCGGTATTAAATAGTGAAAAATATTGGGTTACAACTCTATTTAAAGTCCTTCCCTCATGAGAGTATTAACAATATTGGACTATTCGGTATACTTGGAATTTAACATTAATTACACCAACAACTATTCATAATCCTTTGTATGATACATAACCAAACACAGTATTAAATATACTACAGCTAATCTAGTCCAATCCTAACCGACGTAGTCCAGTCTAGTACAGTCCAGTCCGGAAAACCAAACGTGACCTTAGTTTATACAAAGATACATAATTGCACATGTCGACAAAAAATGAAGCATCATCTGACTAAACTAATTAAACATGACAACTCGATTGAAAATTTAGATCCAATGAAAATAAACATTATATATAGAGCGGAGCTAATGTAATAGAAGAAGGAATAGAAAAATCCGAAAATAAACAACAATTTCATTTCCCCCAACAAAACATTATTATTCAAACTCACATAAAATGATATTGTATATAGTGTATATAATGTAATTTTTAGTTTCTTTTTTAAGACTTGCGTATTTTTCGTCAACCGAGTTTGAACTCGAGACTTCGTGCAGGGGCTTTTAAACACTCTACCACCTATATATATGTTTATATGTGTGTGTATGAGTATTAATATATATACATATATATATATATTTATGTATATACTGGATTAGACAAAAAAAAATTTAAAAATGGAAATTTGGTATACTTCCAAATATAAGCAAAGAAAATGAATTGTTTTCCTCTACTTGAGATTACAATAAGGTTCTACATTTGGGGATGCTCCTTTTAATAATAGTGGTGAAGAAGAATACCACATGCAGGATAAAATTGTACTGATAATGAGTGATTGGTTAGGGCAGGATATGAGATAGGATAAGCAGCAGGATATGTGTGTAAATGACCATGATCCGTTTCTTCAGATGAATAAGATGCTGGGTAGGAAGAAATCCAGATCGGGCCGCGATGGCTATGGATGCTGAGCATGATGTGCCCTCTGAGAAGAATGTTGAAGAAGTTGAGCGCGATGCTGGTTAGTGTGAGCGTGCTGCTCCTGTCGAGGAAAATTCTGCAGAGGCTGCTTTGTCTGGGCGCGGCTTTCCCATCGCTTAGAATGTTGAAGAGACTGAGTCACCAAGGCGAGATACACCTCCTGTGCCAAGTGTTTTGAGAAGTGCTGCCCCCACGGGGGGCTTTGATTTTAACCTGGATGCCCTTTTCTCCGAGAATCCATTTGAAGTGTGGGGTTCGCAGGCTGCAAATCCTGTGGCGGTTGAGAGAAGTTTTGTGTTTCATGAGGCGTATTTTGCGCGCGAGGCCCGAGCAGACCAAAGGTTAGCCAAGGCAGCAAGTTCTAGTTCGCAGGCAGCAGTGCCCATTGCTCCTCTTCAACAAATCGTCGAAGGAACTGGTAAGATCATTCCCCCTTTTTTCTCATGACACTTCTGATTTTTAGACCTGTATCTTGCTGAGTATTTTGTCGTGTTTGCGTGCGCATATATTGACCAGGCCTGCATTGAATGGCTGATGAAGGTGCGCGTGTCCTTCCCGACTGCATTTGCTCGAGTGCTAGAACTGGCGCTAAAAGACAGAGGAGCACTTCTCAAGGAGATGGATGCCCTTTTGGAGAAGGTGCATGAGACTACTCCCTCAAGCAACACAGTCTCCACTGCTCAGGACCTCCTTGCTTGCGCGCAGAAACTTCAGCAGATCGCAGCAGGGCGATTAGAATTGGACTTTTCATGTAGAGGTTGATCAAGATCAGCAATTCTGCCAATCTTAGAACTGAGTATGCTTCCTATAAGGAGGAGACAGCTGCTCTTAACGCGCACATGCAAGAGTTGGAACAAATGGCCAAGGAATTAGATGAAGCTGTGAAGCACCATGGGGCTAACAAGACTCGCATTGAGAAGCTTACTGCCAATTCCCTCAGGTTGTCGGCAAGAGATTCCCTTTTGAAGGATTTCTTTGAGGATTGAAGTTGTTTTAGCAGGAATCGCCTTTTTTAACTTTTCATTGTATCTTTTTGTGCCCTTTGTGGACGCGATCTTCGGATCGTTTTAAACATCTTTCACTTTCTGCTTTTTGTGCGCGCCGGTTTTGCGCAAATGAAATATCTTCTTTTGTTCTTTTAATTTGCTCATGTTTTTGCTCACATGAATGCTAGGATTTGTGATTGCTCCTTGCAGATAAATAGGGTTTTTGCCATTATCTAAACAAATAGCATCTTGTTAAAATTTGTCAGTTATGGTTATGGCTATCCAACAGATAGACTCGCGTATTGCTGCGTATAGTTGCTACCATATGAGATAGGCTTACACGTTTCTGCGCATTTGCTGCTATCATATGAGATAGGTTTACACGCGCGCCTCGTTGCTGCTTAGGCAGGTAGGCTTGCACTTGACTTGAAGATTTGGCGCTATCGCAGACAGATGGGCTTATGCGTGTATGTCATGTTTTGCTGTAGTTTGAGAACTTAAGATTCTCCGTGTCCTAAATATCTTAATGATGGCGGCTCAAGTCCCCATAAGCCGTCATTATTGTCTGAACTGCTGTGCCGGCGTGGATCTTAAATAAGGTGTGACCGTCACACAGTAGGCCAAGCCCTCATTATTGCCTAGGGCTACTGTACCGTCATAGGCCTTAATAGTTTCATTGATTCTCATCCGTTTTCGAGGAGTTGCTGGAAACTGAGGAGTCTCCCTTGGGTCCTATATAAACCCCCTTTGTTATTTTGTTCTTCACCGTTGCTGCCCTTCTGGGTTTTTGCAATTGAAAGGATGCTTTCTCTTCAGAGTCCTTGCCGGAGTCCTTGCCGCTATTTTCGTTGCTCTTTTCCACCTTTTCATCCACCTGAGTTCCGACTCTATAAACCCGTACTGGTGCGTTGTGCTATAGAAATGTCTCCCAAGTAACCCTTAGCGGAAGCCTCTGACTCATCCGGGCTTCACAAAGACCGGTGGTGTAAGCTCTTTCGTCGGAACGAAGACACCTTTCTCCTAGCCATGTTTGCGGGCATTGTTCCCAGTGGAACTCCGGTGAAGAATAATCCGTCACCACTCAAATCAAAGCGTAATGAGTGGGATATTTCTTTGGTGGATCTCCGTTGGAGAACTATTTGCCACCAAGACTTGGAGCAGGGAGTAATGAGCGGGGATGCCTTTTATTCATGCACGATCAGCTTCCTACCCCATGAGCTGTTCTCCCACTTGCTCTTCGCGTCAGCGTCCTTCATGGCCTATAGTTCATCTGGCGTCTTGCCATGTCAGGGGCATCAACAAGAGCCTTGTTTTGATCGAAGGCGTCGATGGCAACGACGAGCCCATTGTAGTTAGACTCATAGCTTAGTGCTCAGTGTAGGAGTCTTTGCATGTTCGTTTGAGAACACTTTGTTTTTGCTTGAAAGCCTCGTTCATTGTAAGCTTCGCTTTTAGCGGCTATCTAGACAGATAAGTTGTAATGTTATTGTCGTTTCATAGTTAACTATCAGTGTTGGTAGCGAGGTACAATATCAATTTATCATTTATGTAATTTTTTTCAACCTAAAAAGAGCGTTATCTGGCAAGATATCGTTATTTACAAACGTTTCATACAATTCATGCCTCAATACAAATAATTTATATAAAATCACTGTACTGAGGGTATTATAGTCATTTGGAACATATCCTGCTTCTCATCATGCACCATCAAAACATAGTACATTCATACTACCTCTGTTTCTTCTCTTTCAGCTTACTTCACTTTTTGACACTATTCACTGGGTCCCTTTGACAAGGTAATTTGGTTAGCAAAACGATACACATATTTGGTAATTTTTGCATGATACTGATAACATGATGAAGGACATAGAAGATGTGTACCTTGTGATTTGGGAGGTCACACAAAGAATAATGTCCTCGTCTCTACGGTTTATCCACGTCTAGAGGTGAGATCTTGATTCTTCCTTCTCCTAGTCCTAGTTTGGACCGGAGGAAGAGGTAAGAACGAATCAAGCAACAAGGACCAAGAGAGTTTCGGCCTCTCTCTTGGTGGCCGACGGGTGGGGGACGGCTAAAGGGGGCTTCGGCCTCCTTTGGCTTTGTCTCTTGCTCTCTCTTGCATTCTCTCCCACTCACTTGTGTTATGAAAATTAACATTAGTGGGAAGGAAGCTAGAGCCTCCTTTATATAGACCAACAACACTTTGTTAGTTTACATAAAGGCCCCTCCTAGTTCTTCATGAACTTGGATTAGTCCCCTCCTTGCAATTTAGTCCTACTAAGTTTGCAAGGTGTTGCAAAGTGATCCTTCTATTAATTAATCATATTAGTTAATCCCATATCTAGTTCAACTATATTGACGTGTGACCCCATAGGTTTCTACTTAGTTGGTAGTAACTCATTACTAACATTGAGCGGTGTCTAGCAACACATCCATGCTAACCAACTAATAGAAATAGTCAGCGATCCCGACAAACCTCTTGTGCCCAATATATCATATTGCATTATCCCTTTGTCTCCGTATCCGGATTGGACACGAGACATAATAGTCACACTCGTATATCAAATCCATAGTTTTCTCGATCCTGGGAACATGCTTATGCAAGCAGATAACATCAATATCTCCATATTGATTTATCTGAGTCTGGCCAGACATTCAATAAGCACCATCCCTTGAGTGGCCCATGGATATTTACTCCCATTATGTGGGAGGGAAAAATCCTCTCTACATAACTACCATCTCTAAGCTTGCTTCCTATCATGCCCGATAGCCACCTATAGTTGCCCGGTTAAGGCACAACGTTAGATAACATCAAAGCATGATATTCCACTACTAGAGTATCTAGTGACTTCAAGTCTAAGGATTAGAATATTGGTGGGGTTTGGTACCATCTTTTTAGACAACTTAAAATCCAAAAAGTTGATACCAAACCCATAGCACTACAAGAAGCGATTGTGACTTTGACATAATCTAAAGTATCCTTCTCGTTGTGGGTCAATCCAGTATGCCATTACTCCAAATGCATACCCATGTGTTAGACTTGATATCTCCATATCAATCTACACACATACTAGTCTATATTGATCGTCCTTTTAATCAATATAATGGACTAGGGACATTTAAGATAAACAACACATTGTATATAAGGACTTCATTATATTAAATATCACAATAATTAATAAATGAATATTCTAGCCATTACTGTAACACCCCCAAATGGCCCAAGCCGGAGACCCGGGGATGTCACTCCGTACCCGAGAGGAGTCCAGATACAAGGAGATTTTATAACATGGTTCGCAAGCACAAAACATCCACAATAATCATTAAATCCAATTGAAAATATTCATTATTAAAAATCCAACATCCTAGCCACAAACCGGCATAAACAAACTAAAGTGTTTAAATTACTAAAGGATTCAAATTCAAATGAAATACGACTACTATTATTCCATGTGATGCGCGTCCCCTTCTACGCCAAATAACCATCTTCTCAACCTGTGGTGCGGAATCAAAAAGAAACACCACAGTACAAAATCAGCATGAAATACTGGTAAATAAACATCCAAACATGTAAAACGATGATGGGATAGTTATAAAACAATGACTCATTTGTAAGTAAGAGTTTTTCGCAAACACAGCGGTAATAAAGTTGACTCTTGTAATAAAACATAAGAGTTCCCAATTCCATAACTTTTCCAATTCCATTTCCATAATCATTAGGAAAATCCAAAATCCATCGTTAACTTCTTTCCGTTAACAAAACCAAAAATCCATTATTAATTCGTTGTGACGGGGGAAACCAAACCATCTCGCAAGCATCCAAGACCTTAAGTGTCGACACCCCCCAAAGAATCTAGCGTCCAGAGGAGTGAGTACAGGGAGCTATCCGGGGACTTGCAACCGGATTAAATAAAAATAAATTGAAACGGAAGACCGAGATCAAACCGTCCAATGCCAATGGTAACCATACCACAAAAATAATAAAGGTCCCCGCACAACTATTCCACTTTACGTATTAATGCATTATCATTATCATGGTGATATTTCAAAGAAAAGCATTTATCAAGTAGAAATCACATATTGCATGTCACATCACATAAACACATTTTGAGACGTAAGGAAATACAAGAATTCATTTTGACACAAAAGAGATAAGCACAACTAGGCTTGGCATATTTACTTACCTCAAAGCACAATCCAAATATAGCAACTCAACCAATGTACTCTACGTACTCCTCGTCGACGAACTCGTTACCTACACGTAACAATATTCTAATCAAACAAATATTCTAGCAATATACTTGCTATACTAATTACATGCATATGATAGTCAATGGTTTAGGGTTCTAACACTTTCCCAACATCTCACTCAATTCATACTTCAAAACAAAACCCAAAACTTTGCTTCAAAATCCCCTAACCTAAAGCATACATAACCTATCATAACTCCACCAAATCTATTACTCCAGTTTCCCAAACAGATCATGGTCTAAAAACAAATCCATTAGATTCAAAACGTTCGAAATAATAAATTTAGCCTCAAACGGATCTTAATTTCGATTCCTGAATCAAAAGTTACACTAGTTTCAAGTTTCCAACTTCATTCAAAATATCAATACGGGAATTGTCACTCTTCATGAAACTTTTCCCCCAAGCATCTAGTTCATCCTATATGCATACTAAACCTAATATAACATGATTCCCACATTCAAATAAGATTGTTATCCACCTAATATGATCATTCAAACACCCAAATCATGCAATCAAACTTCTCTTCCAAACTAGGGTTTCTTCCCAACACCCAAGAACATGATAAAAACTTGATTATCAGTCCTATGAATTCATGAACAATGATCCTAACAATAACAAACTGAAAATTAAAGATTACATGCAACATACATGAATCATGAACAAGTGATCACAAGAATAAGAGATCAACAAGAGAAAAGAAAAGAAGAAACAAAACAAGCTCTAACCCGCCGTCCATGGAGGCCGGACGGGTAGAGAGGCGGACGGAGAGAGAGAGAAAGAAAGAGAGAAAGAAAAAGAGAAAGAAAGAAAAGAGAAAAAGAGAGAGAGAGAGAGAGATTACCTCAACGGAAAAGAGAGAGAGAGCGGCGGCGGCGGTGGGGTGGCTGCCGTCGGTCACAAGAGAGAGACGAGAGAGAGAGGGGGCGGGTGAGAGTTAGGGAGACGTGAGAGAGTTAGAGAAAAATAGGGAGATTGAGGGTGTTATGAGAGTTGAAAATAAAATCAACTTCATAAGTAGGAAACCCTCTTGAATTAGGAAACTTTTACGTAGGAAAAAAAGTTAGGTCAAAAGACACTTATTCCCCCTTAGTTTTTCCAAAAGACAAATACCTCCCACAAACTCAAGTAAAAGACACTAAAACCTTTGATTAAAGTCACAAAGTTCCCCCCCAAACTCTCAAAGCATTATAATTAACTCTCTACAACTAAATTAACTTCCCAACACTTATAATAATATCAGAAAATACCCGTAATCACAAAACGGGGTATTGTGACTAAAAGTAAAAGTGGAGTCCTGTTGCTTTCGATTTATAAAACAGTTGTGCAAATATAATTTCTAGAAATGGCTATGCCTCCTGAAGGTGATTCATTTTTGGAGCGTGCTCACTCTGATATTTTCGAAATCATTGCGCGGAGTGTGTCGGAGAATTCGTACAGAGACCTTCTATCATTGAGGGCCGCATGTAAGACTCTCTGTTGGAGGCTTTGTGTCTATTCCGACTTTCTTAAATATGGAAACATTGAAACTCTCATGTACTCGCCCGAATTGAGTCGTGAACAAATGCATTTTGTTCGTGATTGTGGTGCATCTGGGAATCTGGAGGCGTTATTTTGGCTTGGACTGGTAATTGGGGGAGGTTCTGATCTTTTAAATGTTTTGATTATTTTCATATTTTCATTTCGCGCTTGTTTATTTCTTCAAGTTATTGTTGGCTCTCTCCTCCTTTTTGCTGATGTTCTGCTTCAACATGATGACTGGGAAAGGTCGTGTAATTTCTTACAAAATGCGGCTGACAAGGGACATGTTCTTTCGATGTATACATGGGGTCTATTGTCTATTGTTTATGATGAGTGGAATGAGGATATTTTTCATGTTCTTCAGGATGCTGAGGCACTGGAATCAAGGATAGATCTGATTAGGTTAACCTCATGCTTTCTTGATATCCCGACTTTATCTGATCTTTTCACTAGGCGGAACTGGCCAAGCCCTGAATTGGAGGATGATATCGAGCATGTTTTTCAACATCCAGAGCAAAGTTGTCAAAGGTGTTACTGGGGATTTCAAGCGTATTGTTTGTTGGACGGAGTGTTTGTTGGTTCCGCAGATAGATATTTTGACGAATATCCTATTCCTAAATTGACATAAGTTAACATCAAGAGTCTCTCAGCTCCTTTCTAGAGAGTGGAAGTACTCCGCGTGAGTCTATCGTATCTCGCTCCGGCGAGATTTTAATTGTCTTTCTTTTCGCTTCTCTCCATAATTTCTCTTGCTTCAACTGACAAAACCTAAACCCCTATCTCTCTCTATCAGTATCTCTCTCTAGATTTCTTTTTGTAGTCTCCGACGTGGGTGTTTGTCGGGCTCGCCGTCGCCGCTCGCTCTTGCGGCGGCGAGCCCTCTAGTTAGTAGATCTGGGTAGCAAGAAGCGTTTGGGGGTCTCCCCGCCCCTCCTCTGTGGCGATGGCGACGTGTCTCCAGCAATGATGGTGTTGGGGCGACCGGTTTTCTGTTCGGCTCTTCGTCAAGAGCGATCGTGACCCGTTACCTTCCTCCTTGGCGTTCTCGCTCTTGCCTCTGTGGATGTCGATTGATGCTCAGATCTGTTAGTTGATGTAGTCTAGGTTTTTTTTAGTTTTTGTGTTTGTTTTTTTTTTTTTTTTTTTTTTTCTGTTTTGTGGACACCAATTGATGCTGGGATTTTGGTCTCACGTTTCTGTTGGAATCTATTGGGAGCTCTTGCTGCAATTCGTTTATCGCAGATATTGATGGAGCTGGGAACGATTGAAGGCTTAGAGCGTATAACTATGTGGTCACTTGTTGAGCTCCGCCAGAGGTTTTTCAATGCTGGAAGTGTCGCCACTCTCACCGGCGGTCTTCCCGCTTTCAGTTTTGGGGAACTCTAAAAGTTTACATGTGGAAGCGTAAAAGTTGTGTATTTTTCAATGTGATTTGGGAGCAAGCGGTAGTTGATTTCGATGTGTTTGTTTTTATTTTATTTTTATGCTCTCTTAATGAGCATTCTCATTCAGAGTTGGTGGGATGTAGTACTACTCTTTGCCTTTCTGTATTGGACTGCGATGGTCCTTTCTTTAATGAAATGAAGCTACAATTTTTTGAAAAAAAAAATTTGTTGTATGTTAGTTCATGCGTTGTGATCTCACATCAAATTTCCAAAAAAATTCAAATGTCTTATTCAACCCTGAATTGGCTCTGATGTTTTCAATGCCACATTTAAAAAAATTGTATTACTAGTATATCATATGTCCAACACCTACAAGACACTTCGTTTCTAGAAATGATCAAGTGTTTATGGCATTAACTCATAAATAGATTTCGCATGGTAAATTTTTGAGTTTGTTACCTTTTACATCAATTAAGTGATTGTTTCTTGAATAATTAATATAAGATTTTTATAATCTTAATGATTATTTTGATTAAATATGCACTTCTTAGGAACTGTGCGAAGTTGTTCATTCGAATGAAGAGATTGGGTAATGACACATGCTCATTTAACCTCGTTTGACCCGTTAGACGGAGGAATATATGATTCATAGTACTGGTACTCATATTTCATAATGATACTTATTATATTTGATGAAAATCACAACTTTGAAGTATGTCAAATCTTTTCTCCGAAAGAAATATTTTCACCCCTACATTCTTTTGGCTCGAGTATATGAAGAAGAAAAAATATGCTGAAATCATATTTTTATGCCATTGATTATATGGTTCATGTAATTAGGGGGAGGACATACCCTATTAGGGCATCTCCAACTCTATGAGGGGAGGGGGATGGGGAAAACAGTATAAAAATACGGTTCATGTCCAACCCTATGGGGGGAGGGGGAGGGGGAGGGGGAGGGTGAGGGGATGCTATGGGGAAAATTTCCCCATGGACATGCCCAAACCCAAGGCAAAAATTCTCCCCATAGCACCCCTCCCTCTCCCCCTCCCCTCACATTGTTGGAGACGTGTAGTAGTTTGAGCGAGGCGGAGGGGGAATGGGGGAGGGTGAAACGGTGCGCCCGTGGGGGGGAAGTGTTGAGAAGTCCCACATCGGACATTCAAGAAGAAGAAAAAGAATTAATAATTTTCCTGGGCTACTCCCCTCATTGCCAATTGGTTTTGAGGTGGAACCCTGTTGACGATAATTCCCAAGTATAGGAATATCGTTCTAAGTAGTACCCGAGTAAGAACGGGGTCGATTTCCACAAGGAGAGGAGGTTTAGACAATGACTTGCAAAACTAGAAAACGACAAAATAAAGCAAGAAACACAAACTCTCAATGGCTTTAAATCTTGCCAAGCTATTCAAATCCACCTAAATCAATTGATGGAGCAAGTTTGAGGTTTGAGTTTAAGAACAAAGTAAACGACTACTAGAGCTACGATTCAAGAAACTAAGTGAAACGACAAGTAGAGAGGGGCTAGGGATCATCGGTTTCTCTAGTGACCAATCCTCCTTTTACATTCAAGCCCGGTTCTCAAATTCGCATGTGTCAATCCACAAGACAAGTATCTCAAGAAGTGATTGCTCATACAATCCAACTCGCGACAAGAGAAGTGTGTAAATCCAACACGCTAATCAAGCACTAAAGAGGCTATTCAAATGAGATTCTCCAAATTTCAAGTGTTTCAAGCATCAACCATATGTCAACACACATAGATGTTTCCACATGAAAGATCAAGCAACAAATGAGATTTGTAAATTCTCACTCAAATCACCTAACTAGAACTCGATTTCTCAAAGTTAGGATTGACGAGTTCCTCTCACTCAAATGCAACTTCAAATCAAACACGTAAAAAGTATTCGCACATCTACCTATTCAATGCATCAAATACTTCAACAAGAGAAATCCAAACATTGCACTAAGCATTCAAGTGAACCCAATTCAACCCATTCATCCTTGAAGTTCAACTTGAATCAATAGAGAGATTTAGACACTAGATAGTCCCAAATCACCCAAGCAAATTGAATTAGCTAGACATAATAGAAAATTCAAGAGAGATTGAGAGAAATTTAACTTTCAATAATCAAAACTTGAATTCATACTTGATAGCATCAATACACTTTTCACTAATTCAATCCCAAACACTTGTTTCAACTACAAACATGAAGAACAAACCATCTAATCGAATCAAACTACACAAAATAGAGCAAAACAGCCCCAACTCACTACTAAGCTACCAAAATGATGAGAAATCCACTACCTAAGCTGCTGCTGCTGCTGCTGATGATGAACACAGCAAGAACACAGCAGCAGCTGTGAAACAGTGACCCAGAACAGAGTACAAAATCACTTGAAACTGACCTCCTGTCTCTCCCTCTTCCTCTTTCCCTTGTTCTTGGCCCTGATTATGCTCAAAGAGAGCTCAGGCGCTCAAGAACAAGCCCTGACTTGGGTGAAATCGGAGAGAGAGAGAGGACGAACTGAGACCCAAAAACAGAGCGTCCTTCCCCCACGGGTCTGAGAGGAAAATCCGATTTCTTCAATTCTGAGTTTATATAGACGATGAGAATGAGTTGAGTAGCCTCCAAGGAATCATCACAGCCCTCCAATCGAACCCTTTCATCCTCAATCGTTGATTTGCAGAAGCTTCACGAACCCTAGGTCATTTGGGGCTTTTCTCTTCACTTCGGTTTGGGCCAAATTGAGCAGTGGGTTTGGAAGAGGGTTGGACAAGGAGAAGATTGGGACTAATTTTGTGAGATTTGGTGGAGTTTTGGTTAGGCTTTGGGCCGAAAGAAGCTTCGGCGAAGCTTCTTCCATGGCTGCTGCTGGGTTTGTGTTCTAACGCGGGTAGAGAGAGAGAGACCGTGAGAGAGAGCTGGGGGGTGAGCTGGTTTCGGGAAATTGCACCCGGCTCCCCCCTAGCTTGCTGGAATGCTTTAAAAGGCCCGTTCCTTACTTAAAAGCTTCTGAAAATGGCAATCTGACCCCTAATCCGTTAAGTATCCTTCAAATAAGCCATTAAAACGTTTCAAAACTTGCACTTAAGCCCCACTTCCGTTAAAAAGTCATCTTTCAAGTCCTTAGAAACTTTAGAACCTTGCATTTTGACCCCGATTCCGTTAGTTTCTTCTCAAACAACCCCATAGATGCAACTTTGGCCTTGTAATGTGGCCTCTTGGCTTCTAAATCTTCATTTTTGGCCTCTATCTTCCCTCGTCCTCTTCATTTAAACCCTTGAAACCTCTCTTTAACTTGCAAATTCTTGCTTTGTCCTCAACTTTAGCCTCTTTATCACTTGACTTCTTCAAATTAAGCCTTCAAATTCCTCATTCAAGCTTTCATAACTAGCCCCTTGCGTTCTAAATCACTTCTTTGCCTACAAAATGAGAGAAAACAACCAAAACTACGAAAACAAGCATAAGTCTAGAAAGAGAGATAAAATAGATAAATTACACATATTAGCAAGTTAAGAAGAGTTCGTTAACATACTAAGATATGCAATTTTAATTCATCAACACACCCCCCAACTAGCCCTTTGCTCGTCCTCGAGCAAAGAGAGCGATATTTAATTCTCTTTTTTTTTTTTTTTAAAAAAAAAAAAGAATCAATCATGAGAGGCACACACTCAACTAGATAAGGCTTGACTCGATTCTAAACTAGACTCAAATATTTACAAAAGCGCACACACACATTATCTATCCTAAGTGAGAACTCAAAGAAACAAAATACTAAGAGTTACTAGCTATTTTTTTTTTTTTGGTGGGGGAAAAAAGAAGAATGCATAAATGTCTCCTCAAATAAATTCTCAAAGTCCAAGAAGATTGAGAAAGAAGCCTAAGGACGTCTAAGCATATACTCATACAAATGTGGGCGGTGTTTGGTAGAAGGTGACTCATGCGAACTACAAAACTTGTTAAATTAAGTCCAATTTGCGAGAAAGTATGCCTTCAAAAATAAGGATCTCATGAAACTAGACATTCTCATACTTATTCAAAAGCACCCATGTAGGATGGACTTCCAAAGCTTTGAACAAAAATTTTTAAGAAGGGGAGATGTGGTTGTGGGCTTGTATGATCCTTTTGTGGATTTTTGGTAGATGGTGCGATTTATCTTTTTTTTTTTTTTTTTTTTTTTTTTTTTGAGATTTATAGCATTAACATTTTATTTTTAACCTCAAATCCAAGGATCTCCAAGACCCACAACAAAATAGAGGAATATACATGCGAGTGGGCTTTTTAAGCTAAACCAAGGGAGCTATCTAGGTGGTGACGTAATATTATCCCCGGACACCCCTCTATTTCTTAGACATCGCATGGGGTGTCATTGGTAACCACCACTCCAATGGGCTACAAGTTTCCACCGCAAAAACGAATAGAGAAAAATCTTTTTGTGAAGTTCAAATAGCTTTAGAAAATGCACCCTTTATCAAAAGTAAAAGACGTCAAAGTTTATGTGATCAACTTAGCTTGAAGGACTTAAACATGAAACGTAAATTTAGTGTGTCGCTTTGTGAGAACGCATGATGTCGCGGAAGGTGGGATATTGGTGTAGATGTATTGAGTATAAGCAAAGAATTCATTTCTAAAATAAAAATAAAAAGAACATGGACTAAGACATTTCATTATTTGAAAACATCTAGTTTCCTAAAATTCCCCCTTTTCACTTTTTCTCATTTTTTTTCTTTTTTTTTTTAATTTTCACTTTTTTTTTTTTTCTTTTTTTCAAAATAAGTGTCTCAACTATAACTTCCTAAGACTCAATAAAGCTATCAAATAAGAAAAATAAAATCTAGACTCAAGATGAAAGGTGAAAATAAATAAAACTATCAAAGAAAGAGGAAAAAATCTATGGTTTGACACGGGGAAAGAGTGGTGCTTCTCATGAAAGGTTCACACACATTTTTTTTTAAAATTTTCAATTTTTAAATTTTTATGATTTTTTTTAGAATTTTTCATTTTTTTTTTGTATTTTTCATGTAAATCACTAATGAACAAAAATCATGCTAGTAACCATTTAAGCAAGAAATATATCTACTTCCCACCCCCCAACTAAAATGTCACATTGCCCTCAATGTGTGAGAACAATGGAAGAGCATACAAATTCATATAAGAGATAAGGGATAGATAGACCTCATTTTAGCTTTCTTGGCCACCAAGCACAAGTCCTCCTCCAAGAGCAACCTACAAAATGGTAATAGAAAAAGAAAAGAAAATGCAAGAAATAGAGATAAATTAATTTATTTATTTACAACTAGGGAGGTGGAACAAAGAAAATGATGCTATCCCACCCCCAATCTTGGAAATTCCTTTCCATGCCATGCCCCTACTTCATTCTTAGAAAAGTACTTCTCCTTTAAAAAGTTTGATTCATCAATTAGAATAGATAGGAAAAGTAGGGGCAAGACACAAAAGATGAATAAGAGATGCAAGCAAAATCTAACAACAAGGTTAGAGCAACTTGTTATGTCTTGCATAATCTTAAGAAAAGGGTTTGAAATCCTCAAATGACATAAATCATAGAATGGGTCTTCATAAGTTGCCAAATTTTTACTTTAAAGCACAATTTGAGTGATATGGGCAACTTGTGAATCATCAATCTTATCACTTTTAAATAAGTCATATGGATTTGGGGATGTGGCTTCACAAGTGGGAGTTAAAATAATTTGAGAATATGAAGCCACATCCAAACCCTTAGGCACATCTTCCAAAATAAGCTCGTTCGACTCTTGGTCAAATTGTTCCAAGAATTTCTCCTCCTCCGCCTCAAAATCGACGTCCCCTTCATTGAGGAGAGATGCGAGGGACTCACAATCATACAAAAAATTGTAATTTTCCAAAGTGAGCTCGCTTGACTCCTGGTCAAATTGTGCTAAGAATCTCTCCTCAATCTCTCGTGAAGAGGGTTCTCCTAGAGTGTCCTCTAAGTCATCACAAAAAAAGTGATGCTCATGATCATTGGAACTCCGATGAGTAATAGACTCTTCATGAGCACTAGACAAGATAACATTTTCTTCAAGAATGGTAGCATCTAATTTGACTTCTAACTCATCACATGAGTGGTTTTCATTTTGTGAATCCTCTTCAAATTTGTCACTATGTGAGTCATCCAAAATGGCTTCACTCATGTCATGGGCTGAAGAGTCATCATCAAAAATATCGATTTCACTACCAACATCACTATCACATGCTTCTTTGGAATATGCAAATGAGAAATGAATACAATCACCTATCCTAGTAGCAACAACTCCATCATCATACACATCATCCAAAATTTTGTCTTGAATAGGCTCGTGATGTGTGTGAATAGGAAGTTGAGACTCGTGTGATGATGAGTCTTGTGAAGAGTAAGTACTATAATCAAGGGAATCATCATGCAATTGTGAGGAAGCCACTCTATCATCCAAGTGAGAGAATGATTCTTCAAATTTTCTTTGTGATTCTCTTGATTCTATTAGTGATTCCAAAATTTCTTTATTCTTTTGAATATGCTTTTGAATTTTCTTATATAAAGAATCACTTATAGGCGTATTTAGCTCATCATTCACAAGTGATTCCCTCTCAAAATGATTAACTCCTCTTGATTCACACATCATATCATTATATTGATAAGTGCAAGAATCATGAGAGTTCAAAGTGTTTGAGGGAGGTGATTGTGCACAAGAAGCATGAGATGTGTAATCTAGTGTCCTACTACCATGCCAAGAATAATCATTCTTAGGAAAATAATCACCATTTTTAATCGCACGTTCACGTATAGAACGCATTGATTCCTTAGAATGATTTTCATGACTAGTAAATGCATAGTAAGCAATGGAATTTGGAGGATTTTGGAAATATCTTTCAAAGGAAGAAGAGATTGAAAGCTAGATTGGAGGGTATTCAAAAGGCTCTGGCTAGAAAGGATAGCAAGTTTCTGTTAAATTTGGAAATGGAGCTTCAACAACAGTTAAACACAGTTCTTCTTCAGGAGGAACTGTTTTGGTTTCAGAAGTCCAGACTTAGTAAGCTGTTATTGGGTGACAGGAATACTAAGTTTTTTCACATGTCAACTATTGCAAGGAGAAGGAGAGGTAAATTCTCTATGATGAAACTGGCTAATGGGGTTTGGTGTGAGGATGCTGCTGTTCTGAAGAGAGAGGTTACAGAGCATTTTAGGAATTTGTACAAAGAGGATTCAAGCTCTGGCTCTGCTGTCTGGTCCTGGGCTGGTGGGGTTCTGTCTGAGGAAGAAAGAAGTGAGCTCTCTGCTGCAGTTACTCCTCAGGAAGTTAAGTCAGTTATCTTTTCTATGGGGGCTTTTAAAAGCCCTGGGCCTGATGGGATCCCCCCTGGTTTCTATCAAAAATTTTGGCCTCAGGTGAGTAATGCTGTGGTGTCTATGGTGCAGCAGGCTCTTGGCACTGGTCAGTTACCTGGGAATGTGAATGGCACTTTGATTGCTCTTATACCAAAGGTAGATACTCCTAGTCTTTTTAGTCAGTTTAGGCCAATTAGTTTATGTAATGTATCCTTGAAGGTCATTACAAAATTGGTTACTCAAAGGTTAAGACCTTGTTTGCAAAGATTGATTCATCCACTTCAGTTTAGCTTTTTGCCTGGAAGACTTGCAAGTGAGAACATTATGCTGGTTCAGGAAGCTCTTCATTGTTTGAAGAATAAAAAAGGAAAGAGAGGGGGTTTAGCTATTAAGATTGACCTTGCCAATGCCTATGACAAGGTCAAATGGGGTTTTTTGAGGAATGTGTTATCTTCTATAAAGCTCCCTGACAAGCTGCTATCTCTTGTGATGGATTCTGTTTCTTCAACTTCTATGAGGGTGATTTGGAATGGTGAACAACAAGAGGTATTTTATCCTCAAAGAGGTTTAAGGCAGGGGGATCCAATATCCCCCTATTTATTTCTTCTTACTATGGAGGTATTGGGTCAGATGATCAAGAGTGCTGTGGTTAGTGGTAAATGGAAGGGGGTGAAGCTTTCTAGAAGTGGAGAAGCTCTTACTCATGTTTTCTTTGCAGATGATCTACTTCTTTTTGGAGAAGCAACCAAGAAGCAAGTGAGAACTATGAAGAAAGTGCTTGCTGATTTTTGTGAAGTGGCAGGGCAATCTGTGAGTTTGGATAAGTCAAAATTTTATGTTAGTCCTAATGTGGCTAAAGGGTTGGCTAGAGAGTTGAGTAATGTGCTTGGTATTCAGCTTTTGGAAGATCTGGGGTTTCATCTTGGCATGCCCTTGATTCATACAAAGTTTGGGGCTTCCCATTTTAGATTTCTGGTGGATAAGGTGAGAAGGAAACTCTCTTGTTGGAAAGCTACACATCTCTCTCTTGCAGGTAGGATAACTCTTATTCAGTCAGTGCTTCAGGCTCTTCCTGCCTATGCAATGCAATCTACTCTCCTTCCTATCTCCATTATGGATGAGATAGATAAAATCTGTAAAAGGTTCTTGTGGGGTGGCTCTATGGAGAAGGCTAGGCTTCCTCTTGTTGGGTGGGAAACTGCTATACTCCCAAAAGATAGAGGGGGTTTGGGGTTGAAGGATCTAAGAGCTGTTAATAAAGCTTTGTTGGCAAAAACTGGGTGGAAATTACTTTCAAACCCTTCTTCTTTTTGGGCTAGAGAGTTGACTTTGAAGTATGGTCCTCTTCCAATTAGAGAGAGTGGGGAGTATTGTAAACCCTATCAATCCAGGGTATGGAAGCATATCTACAAGAGTCTTATGAGTGTTTCTTCTGGAATTGGTGTCAGAGTTAGTAATGGAGAGAAGACCTCATTCTGGTTGGATCAATGGCTGGGTCATTTTAGATTGATTGATGTGGTGACTGCTGATGTTTCTGATGAGGAACTAATGAAATCAGTAAGTCAATACTGGATTTCTGATGGTTGGTGTCTGGATCAGGTCGGATCTCTCTTTCCTCCTCCTATTTTAGAGTTATTAGATGCTTTTTCTCTTCAAATGGATAGCTCTGAAAGTGATAAGGCTGTTTGGCTCCATAATAAGGGTGTTTTTTCTGTGGCTACTGCTTATGAGGAGTTAACAAACCATCAAGTGAGGCCTGGTGTTGATAAGAAGTGGAGAAGAGTTTGGAAAATTAAAGGGTTTCAGAGGTGGAAGGCTTTTATTTGGCTGGTAAGGCATGATAGGCTTCTCACTCAGCAATGTAAAGCCAGAAGAAATATCATTGCTAATGCCTCTTGTTTGCTCTGTGGTGGGAGTTGTGAATCCACTTTACATGCTGTAAGGGATTGTGTGTTGGCTTCTGAAATCTGGAAGTTGTTGGTGAAAGATGAATTCTGGGATAGCTTTTGTGAATGCAGTTTGATTGAGTGGGTGGATTTGAATTTATCTAGTCAATGGGGGAGAAGAACTGAAATTGATTGGCAAGTGTTGTTCTTGGTTGCTATTTCACAGATTTGGTTGTGGCATAATCTTGTGATGCATGGTTCCAGTTTTGACAAACCAAGCAACTTAGAGGATTTTCTGGTTTGTCAAGCTAAGAGAGTGATCCAGGGGTTGCAGTTTGATTCTAGGAAGCTTTCTGGCTCTCCTACTTTGGTTAAGTGGATGGTGCCTCCTTCTGGGAAGATGAAGGTGAATGTGGATTTTTCTGATAACAGCAACTCCAATCTGTCTTCCATTGGTATAGTTTGTAGAGATCATTCTGGGAGTTGGCTTTGGGGTTTGCAGAAATGTTTTGTTGCTACTTCTGTTTTGCAGGGTGAGCTGTGGGCTATTCTTATGGGTCTCAGAACTATTCAGGAGATGGATGTAGCTCAGGTGGTGTTTGAATCTGATTCCTTGGAAGCAGTCTCTATGATTAATTCAACTTCTATGGAGCTGCCAATGCTGAATATTATCTGCTGGATTAGAACTCTGCTCACTGATACACAGAGTGGTGTGAGCCACATTTTCAGAGAAGCAAATGGAGTGGCTGATAGTTTGGCAAGGAATTGTAGTTTTAATGATTTTGATAATCATTTTTATTTTTCTCCTCCTTCTTTCTGTTGTGAGGAGTTGAATTTTGATAATTCTAGTTTAGGTTGTATTAGGTCTTTGGTTTAGGCTTTCAGCCTCCTTGTTTTACCAAAAAAAAAATGCATAGTAATAAGGAACACTAGACCTCTCACCAAGTCCAAAATGTTCATGAGACATATTTTTTTTCAAGCAAGTAGATGAGAGGTACTTGATGAATGTCACAAGCCCTCTTGAATCTCACAAGCTTAAGTAAGCAAAAGCAACTAGAAAAAAAATGTCAAAAACAAACTACTAACAAACTAACTAAGAAAGCAAATCAAATCTAAAGCCTAGCCTCTCCCCGGAAACGGCGCCAAAAACTTGTTGACGATAATTCCCAAGTATAGGAATATCGTTCTAAGTAGTACCCGAGTAAGAACGGGGTCGATTTCCACAAGGAGAGGAGGTTTAGACAATGACTTGCAAAACTAGAAAACGACAAAATAAAGCAAGAAACACAAACTCTCAATGGCTTTAAAGCTTGCCAAGCTATTCAAATCCACCTAAATCAATTGATGGAGCAAGTTTGAGGTTTGAGTTTAAGAACAAAGTAAACGACTACTAGAGCTACGATTCAAGAAACTAAGTGAAACGACAAGTAGAGAGGGGCTAGGGATCATCGGTTTCTCTAGTGACCAATCCTCCTTTTACATTCAAGCCCGGTTCTCAAATTCGCATGTGTCAATCCACAAGACAAGTATCTCAAGAAGTGATTGCTCATACAATCCAACTCGCGACAAGAGAAGTGTGTAAATCCAACACGCTAATCAAGCACTAAAGAGGCTATTCAAATGAGATTCTCCAAATTTCAAGTGTTTCAAGCATCAACCATATGTAAACACACATAGATGTTTCCACATGAAAGATCAAGCAACAAATGAGATTTGTAAATTCTCACTCAAATCACCTAACTAGAACTCGATTTCTCAATGTTAGGATTGACGAGTTCCTCTCACTCAAATGCAACTTCAAATCAAACACGTCAAAAGTATTCGCACATCTACCTATTCAATGCATCAAATACTTCAACAAGAGAAATCCAAACATTGCACTAAGCATTCAAGTGAACCCAATTCAACCCATTCATCCTTGAAGTTCAACTTGAATCAATAGAGAGATTTAGACACTAGATAGTCCCAAATCACCCAAGCAAATTGAATTAGCTAGACATAATAGAAAATTCAAGAGAGATTGAGAGAAATTTAAGAACTTGAATTCATACTTGATAGCATCAATACACTTTTCACTAATTCAATCCCAAACACTTGTTTCAACTACAAACATGAAGAACAAACCATCTAATCGAATCAAACTACACAAAATAGAGCAAAACAGCCCCAACTCACTACTAAGCTACCAAAATGATGAGAAATCCACTACCTAAGCTGCTGCTGCTGCTGCTGATGATGAACACAGCAAGAACACAGCAGCAGCTGTGAAACAGTGACCCAGAACAGATTACAAAATCACTTGAAACTGACCTCCTCTCTCTCCCTCTTCCTCTTTCCCTTGTTCTTGGCCCTGATTATGCTCAAAGAGAGCTCAGGCGCTCAATAACAAGCCCTGACTTGGGTGAAATCGGAGAGAGAGAGAGGACGAACTGAGACCCAAAAACAGAGCGTCCTTCCCCCACGGGTCAGAGAGGAAAATCCGATTTCTTCAATTCTGAGTTTATATAGACGATGAGAATGAGTTGAGTAGCCTCCAAGGAATCATCACAGCCCTCCAATCGAACCCTTTCATCCTCAATCGTTGATTTGCAGAAGCTTCACGAACCCTAGGTCATTTGGGGCTTTTCTCTTCACTTCGGTTTGGGCCAAATTGAGCAGTGGGTTTGGAAGAGGGTTGGACAAGGAGAAGATTGGGACTAATTTTGTGAGATTTGGTGGAGTTTTGGTTAGGCTTTGGGCCGAAAGAAGCTTCGACGAAGCTTCTTCCATGGCTGCTGCTGGGTTTGTGTTCTAACGCGGGGAGAGAGAGAGAGACCGTGAGAGAGAGCTGGGGGGTGAGCTGGTTTCGGGAAATTGCACCCGGCTCCCCCTAGCTTGCTGGAATGCTTTAAAAGGCCCGTTCCTTACTTAAAAGCTTCTGAAAATGGCAATCTGACCCCTAATCCGTTAAGTATCCTTCAAATAAGCCATTAAAACGTTTCAAAACTTGCACTTAATCCCCACTTCCGTTAAAAAGTCATCTTTCAAGTCCTTAGAAACTTTAGAACCTTGCATTTTGACTCCGATCTTGTTAGTTTCTTCTCAAACAACCCCATAGATGCAACTTTGGCCTTGTAATGTGGCCTCTTGGCTTCTAAATCTTCATTTTTGGCCTCTATCTTCCCTTGTCCTCTTCATTTAAACCCTTGAAACCTCTCTTTAACTTGCAAATTCTTGCTTTGTCTTCAACTTTAGCCTCTTTATCACTTGAATTCTTCAAATTAAGCCTTCAAATTCCTCATTCAAGCTTTCATAACTAGCCCCTTGCGTTCTAAATCACTTCTTTGCCTACAAAATGAGAGAAAACAACCAAAACTACGAAAACAAGCATAAGTCTAGAAAGAGAGATAAAATAGATAAATTACACATATTAGCAAGTTAAGAAGAGTTCGTTAACATACTAAGATATGCAATTTTAATTCATCAACAAACCCCATGGATTCTTACATGGTAGTATCAGTCTATAAGAGCCAGGTTGCACACACGTGAATGGTCAAACAACCCACGTGCTCACTGCCACCCACAGACAAAAGATCCACGTGTAGCCCAAAGAATGCCACACGTGAGGGGGCATGTTGAGACGTCCCACATCGGACATTCAAGAAGAACAAAAGGAATAATAAGTCTCGTGGGCTACTCCCCTCATTGCCAATTGGTTTTGAGGTGGAACCCCATGGATTCTAGGAATGGGTTGGAGATGCCCTTACCTGACATGAACTTTAATTTAGCCATCATATTCATATTTGAGTTTATTTAAATCTAAAATTTGAGTTTATTTTAATACTTCCTCTGTTTCTTCTAGCCGTCTTATTCATATTTGAGTTTATTTAAATACTGCCTCTGTTTCTTCTATTTCTTCCTGTTTTGAGTTTTATCACTATTCATCAGGTCGCTTTGACCTGATGATTTGATTAGCAATAAAATGCATTTTTTTTTTAATTTTCATGGTGTTGTATAGTAAACTTTACTATACGACACCATGAAAAAATCTCCGAAAAATTGCATCGTTTGCTATCCAAATCACTGGGTCAAAGTGACATGCCTACGGATGAAAAAGTCAAAACTGGAAGAAAGAGAAGAAACATAGTACTACTAATTAATCAAATAGTACTAATGACACGTATCCCGTATCAATGTTGAATTGTTCATCATGTCTTAATCGGTAAGTTGAGGCGAGGAGAGTGAGGTCAGGAGAGAGACAATAAGCTGACATAATTTCAGCTCATTAAAGCTCATCCAAACGGGACAGTACCATTCGATACTTCTATCTCTTCTCTATTCTATTGTACCGCTAAGCCTATCACCAAACTAAAGTGGAGTCCTGTTGGTTCCGATTTATAAACCAGTTGTGCAAATATAATTTCGAGGTGATTCATTTCTGGAGCGTGCTCACTATGATATTTTTGAAATAATTGCGCGGAGTGTGTCGGAGAATTCGTACAGAGACCTTCTATCATTGAGGGCCGCATGTAAGACTCTCCGTTCGAGGCTTTGTGACTATTCCGGCTTGCTTATATATGCAAACATTGAAACTCTCCTGTACTCGCCCAAATTGAGTCGTGAACAAAGCATTTTGCTCGTGATTGTGGTGCATCTGTGAATCTGGAGGCATTATTTTGGCTTGGACTCGTAAGTGGGGGGAGGTTCTGATATATTAAATGTTTTGATTGTGTTCATATTTTCATTTCGCGCTTGTCTATTTCTTCAATTTATTGTTGGCTCTCTCCCCCCTTTTGCAGTATGTTCTGCTTCAACATGATGGCTGGGAACGGTCGGGTAATCTCTTAAAAGCTGCGGCTGACAAGGGACATGTTCTTTCGATGTATACATGGGGTCTATTGTGTATTTTTTATGAGGAGTTGAATGAGAAGATTTTGTGTGTTCTTCAGGATGTTGAGGCATTGGAATCAAGGGGAGATATGAAGTTTAGCTTACTCGGTCGTTTGATTGAAATCCCGACTTTCTATGATCTTGTCACTAGGCGGAACATGCCAACCTTGGATTTGCAAGACGATATCGTTTTAAAAAATCCCCATGACGAATGTCATCCAGTGGAAAGTAGCCAAAGGTGTAACTGGGGAGATGAATCATATTTTTTTGCAGGACCTGTATGAGTGTCTTAAAGATATTTTTACAAACATACTAATCCCCAATTGATGTAAGTTCACAATTTTCACGATTTTCTCTCTAAAAGTCTCGACCTTCTCTCTACGGTTGACGTTGTGGTTTTTCGTCGGGCTCGACGCCGCCGCTTCTCTTTGCGGCAGTGAGCCCTCCGGTTTAGTCTCTGTTAGATAATAAACTTGATTTTATTATGTCACATTTTCTAGTGTGGTAGTCCTAGTCTCTAGAATATGGCTTTCAAAGTGCCATATAGTTGGAACTTGGTCCAAGTAACTGAGATTGGTAGTTGCACCAAGTAAATGATGTTTGACAAAGTTTAATGTAGTAGTTAGTGAGTAGAAGGTACTTGACATTTTTGAGTCCTATAAATACCCATGTACATAAATCTTTTTCAAGTCAAGCAATAGAACAAGTCTTCTTCTCCTCTCCAACAATTAGTTGAGTTGTCTTGAGTAGTCCTCTTGATCCCAACAAAGTGGTATCAGAGCTACGGTTGAGAGAGTGAGTCATGGCTAATGGATATCAACCTCCTATCAACTTTCTCACCAAGGACAAATATGATACTTGGTGTATGCGAATGAAGGCGAAGCTTGGATCCCAAGATGTGTGGAACATCGTGGAGAATGGGTTGGCGAATCCACCGGTTGAACGTTATAAGAAGAAGGACCAAAAGGCCCTTATGATGATACATGAGTGCATTGAGAAGATAAATGTGGAGCTCAAGTATGTGGAGTCCCAGGACAAATTGCCGATATTTTCACCAAACCTCTCAAGACGGACGTTTTCCGCATGATGAGGATCTCCCTTGGAGTTACCAATCAAGTTTAAGGGAGGGTGTTAGATAATAAACTTGATTTTTATTATGTCACATTTTATAGTGTGGTTGTCCTAGTCTCTAGAATATGGCTTTCAACGTTCCATCTAGTTGGAACTTGGTCCAAGTGAATGAGCTTAGTAGTTGCACCAAGTACATGATGTTTGACAAAGTTTAATGTAGTAGTTAGTGGGTAGAAGGTACCAGGTACTAGACATTTTTGAGTCCTATAAATACCCATGTACATAAATAAATCTTTTCCAAGTCAAGTAATATAACAAGTCTCTTCTCCTCTCCAACAATTAGTTGAGTTGTCTTTACTAGTCCTCTTGATCCCAATAGTCTCGTGTTCGTCTTTGCGGCCCTTCATCTGAGAAGATGGCGACGAGTTGCGACGGCGATGGTTGCAGAGAGGCGGTTTTCTTTACGGCAGTTCCTCAGGAGTCACCATGACCTTAACCAACATCTTCGCGACTATCGTTATCTTGTCCGTTGACGCTGATTGACGCCCTGGTCTGCTAGTAGTTTGTTTTTCTTTATCTTCTAGTTTTTGTTATTTATAGTTCATTCTAAAGTGTTAAGAATACTGGTATTATCTAGGTTAAAAAGGAATCTTCCTATGACCACTTTTTTTGAGCTTAGTTCATTCTATAGCGGGTAACCCTTTTTTGTCTTATAGTAGCGGGCCTCACAAAAAATAAATAAAAAGCTGCTACAAACCCTAATTAGGGACGCACCATAGACAACCCCAAAATAATTTACAACAGATAAAAGAAATGCCTCAAATTAAGATATCATTCTTAATAGTTAATAGTTTGATTTTCTTGTTAATAAATAACGATGAAATTAACTACAAGCAGACCAATTTCAACTAAAATGTCCTTTAAAGGCATGGGTAAAGATTAATACCAGAATAATTCCACAATAACATTAAAATAAGATGGTACTTGTTCAGAATCATCTCCCGGATCGTCTTTCTTGTCAATAAACGAATAAAATCACTCTAAACAGACCAAGATCATTCATGCTTGTTTTTCTTGGACTGACTACTTGATTGAGACCAGAAGTATTCCTCTTTAACATCAAATTCAAGTGGTATTTGTGCAGAATCGTCTACCGGATCGTCTAATGTTCGACGGAGTCCACCGGAGGATTGGGGCATGTTGTCCTGTTGTTCCAGCTCCTTACAATTGCCACAGTTCCTTCTCTCGTCTTTCTTGGGTCCTTTTTGGCATTTAGTGTCCGGGGGAGTTCGGATTCTTCACATGGGCATAGGGATTTTCTACCTTCTATATCTCTCCTTGTGTACCCTGAAAAAGGTTTAGTAATCATTCTCTGCATTTTCCGAATCCCATCAGCCATATGCTCTTTGAAGAACTTAAGTGTCTCGCCTGAAGTACAGCCCGAATGGTGATACAGTTCAACTTTGCTCCTCGTGGAACCCCGGCGCAAGGATTGCATATCTGGATCATCACAGTTCTTCCCAACCGGCTCCTTCATAACAAAACCTTTTCAAAAATGTTCTAAACAAAAATTAATTCAATTTGATTTTAAATCCGCACCAAACCAATTTCAAATTTGGCGCAGTAAGAGGTGTTTAAAAACTCCATTGTAAATTAACATCATTCTGAGCAAAATAGCAAAACAATTTGCTTTCGAATGTCATTCACATATCCCACTTATCAATAATTAGTATTCATCGGACATCTTACACAGATCCCACCACAAACACAACGCTTCACTTTGAAATAAACATTGTTGGCACGTTTCTGCTGTACTATGAGGTTTCACAAGATAGTGATCCATAGCAAGTCTGAACAGCCTCCGCCAGACCTTCCTTCTTCGCCACTTAGTAGTAGTATCCGTGCGCCGCTTTGTCACTGTTTCAAATGATTTGGCAACCAGAAGTACACGCACAACCTCATCATCACGCTGACCATGGACAATGGCAAACATATCCCATGCATACATTGAAAGAACATGCCCATTGTCAGCTGCATCTTTTAAGACGTTGCTCGGCCGCACCCAATCATCGTGTCTGAACAGATCATACTGCAAGAATGAAAATGAGACATCCATTAATCGAAGAAAGAAAAAACTGGGAAATCTCGGATAAATTTGAAATACCCACCAAACCCTTACCAGTCCGAGCCAGAAAGACGCCTCCGAATTCCCAGAGGCAACACAATCACGAACAAACTCTATCTGTTACGGATGGCAAGGCAAGGAGAGATTCAATGTTTGCATGCTTGAGGAAGGCGGAAGCCTCCCATGGAGCAAATTCTTACTTGCGGACCTCATTGATAGCAGGTCTCTGTATGAATTAGCCGACACATTCCGCGTGATGATTTCGAGAACATCATCGTGAACACACTCCAGAAAAGAAGCACCTGCAGGCTCAGCCATTCTAGAATTTCTAATTGCACACAATCTGGTTGATGGTGACACTCCAGTTGCAAAGTTTCACCGCAATAAGTAATACCACAGGGAAATGAATATACAAGCATTATTATTGTGCGGTTGGATGAGCTTATTGGAGGGGAGACTATTTGAGATTATAAGAATGAGTGGCTGAAGTAAGGTAAGATGTTTTTTGAATGAACGTAAGACGTTCCTATAAAGTGAGGAAAGAAGCGGATAGAACATTAGTTTACAACATAGAACAAAGCAGATTCATAATTCATTAATATGACTGTCCAAGACTTAATACGATTTTTCATAATTTAGCCAATATCGTACGCTAATGAAGCTACCTAACCAAGCGACGGAAGAAATGTTATCCTGTGTACTACAACATTATTTTATGATAGACAATCGGTATACTAGACGGATGGGCAGTGGCTCCCTGTGTTTGTGATTATTATGGCATCATCAACCCTATGGGGAGGTGTAGTGGGATGGGGAAAACGTATAAAAATACATTTCATGTCCAATCCTATGAGGGGAGGGGGAGGGGGTGCTATGGGGAGAAATTTTGCCTTGGGCGTGGGATGGTTAAGGGGGATTTCCCCATGGACATGCCCACACTGAAGGCAAAATTTCTCCCCATGCACCCGTCCCCATCCCCTTCCCCTCACATGGTTGGGGACGCGTACCAGTAGTTCAGGGGACCGGGATGGTGGGCCCGGGGGGGGGGGAGGGGGAGGGGTAAAATACATGGGTTGGACTTGCCCTTAAGGACCCCGTTAGAAAATAAATGTGAAATCCGACTCTTTTTATGTTTTTTCGACCTCCCAAACTAAATTACGGTATCACTTTTTTAAGATTGGGCCTCCAACTTTGGTGTGTTGGCAAACAAAGGATACGATATGGAGATATTATCATATCTTATCCTCCATTCTTATCTGCTACCAAAAAAATGGGATTTTTATGTGAAAGAAATAGGATATGATATGGAGAGAATAACACATCTTATCCTCCATTCTTATCCGCTACCCAAAAAAAAGGATTATTTAAGTATAGAGCGACAGGTACACGTCGTTTTTTTTATTAAGCCCGCAACTACTACCCTTAGGGTGTGCACTGGGTAAACCGCCGCTCTAGTGCAATAGCCTGCAAACCAGCCTGAGAAAACACGGTTAAACAATTCATCTATTGATTGGTATAATCAAAGGACCAAAGTTTGGGCTCTCCTTTGATCAAAAAATCCCACCCTACTTAAACAGGTCATCTGTTGAAGTAGAAGAATACGGGGACTGTCGAGAACAGTAGTGAAATGTTACTTGTGAAAAGATCAAGGGTATTTTGGTCTAAGGTCTTTATTTCTTAGTTAGTCTCTGATCTGTGTACAAGTGTGGTTTGCTGAGTGATTAATGTAATCAAATATTGATGGAAGAGCACATTAGGTCTACTGTTGTACATAAAACTGTAAATTGGAGAGCCGAATATTGGGGCATGCCAAACTTAACCGAAAGTGCCAAAAAAAATTGTACACATCTTCGGAGATATTAATAGCCAAAATATTTTTCTTCAAAGATCTGATACACTCCCTCCAACAAAGATAATGCTTGTCCTGTCCAGTAACCCCTTGGGCATCTTTCCTCTTCCCGACTTTCATCATGATGATGGAGATAGAAGACGTCATTGAGACTTTCCAAGGTTTCCCAGGTTGGCCAGTTCCGCCTTACGACGAGGCCAACGATCGTTGGGTTTTCTGTGAGACATTTGGTTAGACTGTTGCCCAGAGTTTCTAATGATTCCAATGCCTCAGCATCCTGAAGTTCATTCTCAATCTCATCATTCCACTCATGATAAGCAATGGCAAGTAGACCCCATGTATACATGGAAAGAACATGCCCCCTATCAGCTGCAGATTTGAAGAGATCACTGGACCGCCTCCAGTCATCGTGTTGTAGCAGAGTATACTGCACGAGGGGACACAGACAACAATTATTTGATGAAAGAAAAGTGTGCTAAATGAAAACCTGACAGAAATCAAAACATTTAACAAATGAGAACCGCCTCCCTTACAAGTGCTAGCCAGAAAGACGGCTCCGAATTCCCATTTGCTTCACAATCACGAAAAAACTCCATTTGAACACGACTCAGTTGGGGTAAGACCAGGAGAGTTTCAATGTTTGCATTATTTAGGAAGCCAGAATTGTCACGAAGCCTCCCATGGAGGAGAGTCTTACTTGCTGCCCTCAATGATAGCAGGTCTCTGTAAGAATTCTACGACACTCTCCTTGTGATGATTTCGAATACATCATCGTGAGCACGCTCAAGAAAAGAACCACCTGCAGCAGCCTCAGAAATTTGTATAACACTTTTTTTTAGGGAAACATTGGTAGTAGTTTGGCTGTTAGGTGAGAGGTGCTGAAAGCCTGAAACTGTGCTAGAGGCATTTTTGTCCACAATGCATTTTTCTTATTCCCCGCGCCGAGCCGCAGTGGGAACAAAGGGTAGAGTCGGAGTGATAAGTACCAACACACACACACACACACACACACACACACACACACACACACACACACACACACACACACACACACACACACATATATATATGAAATATGTGTGTATATAGACACACACACACAAGCAGCAACAAAAATGAAATGTTCAAGCACTCTCTTTGGGTTGTTCGGTGGGAGTTTTTTTATATCCAAATCCACTTTTTGACTTTTCAAAGGGTTTGTGATATTTTTTATTTTTATTATTAGCATGGATTTTCCATTTGCATTTTAATCCTAACCCATGAGATGGTGTGAAAAAAGTCTGTGACACAAGTGTTGAAGAAAAATGTTAGTGTTGTTAAAAAGTAAATTTTGATGTTTACCATTGTATGGTATGCTATTAATAAAAATTTACATTAAACTACTCCCGTCCCACCAAATTCTTATCGGTTTTAATTTTTATTAGGGGCCGCTTTTGACCTGATTTGGATAGTAGAACTGTGACATCCCACATAATTAAGTTCAATTAGGAATTTATTTGATTTAGTTTATAATGTTTTGAGCTTATTAAGTTGGATGGTAGAACTTACATATTGGTTCCCTATAATCTTAATTGTTAAAATTACTTAATTGTTATGAAATATTAAATCTAGAAATTAGTAATGTATGTATGTATTTCTAGTATGTGTAGAAGTATTGCTATAGTATGTATACCTTGAATGTACATCTAGTGTATGGAGTTAGACACATAGTTACCTATCACTAGGAAAGCTAGCTGTCTATGTATAGTCACATCATGACTACTTGTGTTTCACACCATAGGCTTGTCTCCTTTCCACTCTTTCATAGCCAACTTGTTTAATGAATCAAATCTTTCATGTATAATCCCGGATTTGAGCAAAGAATGCACAAAAATATGACCAAAACTTGGTATTTTTCCATACTATGAGTGTAAAACTTGTGGGGGTTGGATACCTATCAACCCTAGAGCCATTTTTAAATGCTACTCCACATATTAAAATCAAAAGATGGTAGCAAATGTGTCATCTTTTTGTTGTCCCAAAGTGCCTAGCTATGACCATGCTAGGACATTTCTTGCAAGCAAGTGTGACATAACAATGCACCATGTCCCTTGAGAATCTTTAAAGCATTGTAGTTCAGCCCATCTCCCTCATTTCTCACACCCCCCCCCATCTCTCTCTAAGAGTCACAAGAAGTCATCTTCTTTCACAAAAGAAGATCAAACCGTTTTTGTGCAAAAACCTCCACAAAACACCACCAAACCTTCATATTCTAGCAACCAAATCATAAAAAATTTGTCTCCAAGCTAAATACAACCTTGGTGGTGACTTCTTCCTTCATCCTACCCATGGATTGAAGCTTACAATCACTCTTTTGCTCACTATTCCTAATCTTTGAGGTAAATTGTTGATCTATTCTTCGATCCTTGCATATTCTTGCTTCTAGTATCTATTACAATAGTAAATCATCTAAGAATGTCCTTGCATGTGTCTATTTTTGCATCTTCTTGTGGATTCATGGGTTCATCCACATGGAGGAAGGTTTAGAAGAAGTTCATGTCTCCAAAGATGAGAGTTGTCCTTGATTTCCCTATTTCATACTCTTCACCCTTCCAAATCATGTATTATTGCTCATCCTTGAAGAGTATATGCTGCATATAGACTTTCATGTGTCTCTTACATTCCTTCTTATATCGAAAATGAGGTGGTTTCACATACTTACTCGAAGAACTTTTGATTTAAAAGAAAATTTGGTCTTGTAATGATTCTCTATTTTCGGACAGAATCTGTGACCTGACTTTGAGAGGCCACATCTCACTCATAACGATTCGGTTTGTGCTATACCTTAAATCGTTTCGAATCCCTGTGTGTCTATTTCATCTCCAATGGGTCTCATGCCAAAATTCATTGTAAATATTCTGTAATGTCCGTTTTCGTAAAGTGTGTCTGGGCTGGTAATTGGGCTCGGGCAGATTGTGTCACCCGACTTTGAGAGGTCACTACTCCCACATACGAGCATATATTTTGCTAAACTTTATATCGTTATGAAGATCTATGTGTCTACTTTCATCTCAAATTGGTTTCATGCCAAAAAGACCTTTAAATTTTCCGTAATGTGAGTTTTCGTAAACTGTGTCAGGGCTGGAGATTGGGCTCAGGCAGATTGTGTCACCCAACTTTGTGAGGTCATTACTCCCTCATACGAGCTTGTATTTCGCTCTATCTTATACTGATTTGAAGCTCTGTGTGTCTACTTTCATTTCCAGTTTGATTCATGTCAATATTCATTATGTATCATTCGAAATTTCAGTTTTCGTAAAGTGTGTCAAATCTGAAAAGTCCGTTTCTCGCCGAGTGGCATATGCTACTTTAGAGAGCATTATTCATTCGTTCATTCAAGTTAGGGGACATCATAATCATAGTACGGGGCATATTATGAACCTTATTAGTAACATATAGCCACTTGGAATCACTTGAATTGATGTTGCCTTGTCCTTACGTGTTGAATTGCCATTTGTAGAGCCTCCTTCTTAGCTTTGCTCTTGGATTCTCGTATCGGTAGCTAGTAAGGATTTAATGAGGTAGGAATCGAGGTGAGTACTTACCCAACCCTTTGGTAGTGATATTTTCATATATGAACTGTTTATGGGCTATGAGGTGGATATTGTCAAACTTGTGAGTGGTGGAATGTGTTCTTAATAACTACTTGGTGATTTGTATCTTTTGGTTGGACATATAGCCCATGTTTTAAAGCATGTTTGTAAATGATATTTGTTAAAATAAAAGTCCATGGTATGCTTTATAAATGTTTGGCCGAGAGGGGTGCCTAAATGACACTGTTGGACAGTACCCTAACGGTGGGGGACAATACACCGGTCCAGTACCTTAACGGTTGGGGGATATACACCGGAAAGTACCCTCCTGGCGCGGGGACAATAGACCGGAGGTCGATGCCCTGTCCCAGGGATATAATATGGGATGAGCCGTTAACACGTGCGTTGTCATGACTTGTCGACTATATTTTCGTCCGAGGTAGCGATTCTTCGCGGACTCGCCACATTGATGGCTAAGTGTCACGAATGAGATTTTAATGGCCAAAGTAGTTGAATGAAATTAGCCAACGGCTCAAAGTGGTGTTGTGGAAGGGGTCGACGACCCAAGTGTTGAATTAAATGCTTTACATGTTTACCTACTTGAATGCTTGCTTAAATTATGTTGTTTATATTATTATTTATCTATGTATGAACTGTGAAGCAAGCATGTTTGGAACAAATTGACCATGGCATTTGGAACTTCTATATATATTGTATATTTCCAAACCTAACAAAGGGGTAAGTACGTGCTCACCAGACTTTGCAGTCTGACCGGTTTTAAATGACATCTCTTTCAGATTCCAAGGAGAGGACCGCGCCAAGTAATCCAGCCGCATAATTTCATTCGCCATATCATGTTGAGAGATGTTTTATGATTTTGTGCTAGACTTGTCTAAGACTCTCTTTGTTTAAGTCTACGTGGTACTACGTAGTATATTTCTATGTGTAACTGTTGGAGATTTATTATGCACTCTTTAGAGACCATGTATGGTCGTATTTTGGTAGTGGCAATGTGTAACCCCATGAGGGGATATCCCGTAGTTTGTTTAATGGATTGTCGGATTTAAATTATGGACCTTTTGTGAATGGATTATGTGCAACCGTGACTGAACTTTGAAGGACTTGACTCTGAGATCGACGAGTACCATGGAGGATAGAGAAACGTTTTATTCAATTCTAAATGGTTTTGGATATAATACCCCTTTTTTATAAGCTTCCGCAATATTTATCAGCTAATCCTTGAATTTCTAAACATTTTCACTCTCATCCTCATGGTACGAGTTAGCCTTGGTGGCGTGTGACGCCTCGTTCCCGTTTAATTACGTTATTAATCGGGGTCGCGGGAGCGGGGTGCCACATGGTTGGTATCAGAGCATAGGTTTGTATAGAAACCTTAGAGTATGGTACATTAGGATGACCCTTATGTGTTAGTATAGTAGATAGTATTACATGGTACTTGTCTAGGTAGTATCTATGGTGCAAAGTTCACGGAGCGCGGGATTGCTACGCATTTAATGGATGTAAGGGCTACTTAGCGTGTGTCTTGGAGCATTTCGTAGTTGATCGTAAGATGGAGGATGTGAATGAGTTGCAACCCAAAAGAGATGTTAAGTTTTCAATTGAAGTTTTACCAGGTACAATACCAATTTCTAAGGCACCATATAGAATGGCTCCAATATAACTTCGGGAGTTGAAAGTACAGTTGGAAGATTTATTGAGAAAAGAGTTTATTCGGCCTAGTAATTCTCCATGGGGAGCACCGAGTTTTCTATTAAGAAGAAGGTTGGTTCCTTGAGGTTGTGAATTAATTATCGGGAGTTAAACAAGGTGACGATAAAGAATAAGTATCCTTTACCTCGTATTGATGACTTGTTCGACCGGTTACAGGGTTCAAGAGACTTCTCAAAAATTAATTTGAGGTCGGGTTACCATCAGTTGAGAATTAAGGCTGAGGATGTTCCTGAGAGTGCATTTCGTACAAGATGGTCATTATGAATTTCTTGTGATGCCTTTTGGACTTACCAATGAACCCGCCGCTTTTATGGATCTAATGAACATGGTATTTAAGGCCTTCTTGGATGGCTTTTTCATTGTATTCATTGACGATATCCTTGTTTATTCAATGAGCATTAGGGAGCATGAGGAACATTTAAGGTTTTTCCTCCAGACCCTTAGAGATCATTGGTTATTTGCGAAGTTTGAGAAGTGCGAGTTCTGGTTATCACATATATCGTTTCTTTGTCATATAGTAAATGGAAATGGTATTGCGGTGGAACCTAAGAGAATTGAGGTAGTTGTTAATTGGGAAAGACCAAGGAGTGTGACGGAGATTCGTAGTTTTCTTGGATTAGCCGTATACTACAGGAGATTCGTGCAGAACTTTTATGTTATTGCATGTCCACTAACTAAACTGACTCGAAAAGATGCTTCATTTGTTTGGACAGATGAATGAGAGAGAAGTTTTAAAGATTTAAAGGAGAGGTTAGTGTCTGCACCAATTTTGAGTTTACCAGATAACTCTGGGGATTTTGTAATTTATAATGATGCTTCGAAAAAATGTGCTTGGGTGTGTGCTTATGCAGAATGGTAAAGTAATTTCCTATGCCTCGATTAAGTTGAAGTTACATGAACAAAATTACCCAACTCGTGACTTGGAGCTAGCTGCGGTAATCTTTGCGTTGAAGATTTGGAGACATTACCTGTATGGAGAGAGGTGCGAGATTTATACAGATCATAAGAGCCTGAAGTATATTTTTACCCAAAAAGAGTTAAACATGAGGCAGAGAAGATGGCTCGAGTTGATGAAGGACTACGATATATCAATTCACTATCACCAAGGAAAGCAAATGTCATGGCGGATGCTTTGAGTTGGAAGAGTAGTGCCAACCTAGCTTGTTTCATTACTTCCCAACGTAAGTTACAAGAAGATCTTCGACGTTTGGACTTAGAAGTTGTGCCACATCAAGTTCCTAGCTACTTGTATGCCTTGAGACTAGAACCATCATTCTTGGAGGAACTAAAATTGGCTTATGCACGCGATCCATTGTTGTTGAAAATGACGCAAGGTGTGGTTAATGGTACTAGGAAGGATTTTGTATTGGTAGACGGGATGCTGAAGTTCGGAGGAAGAACCTGTGTGCCTAATGATCCGGAGGTTAAACATAAGTTGTTGGAACAATTTCATAGTTCGAGTTTTGCTGTTTATCCTGGAAGTACGAAGATGTATCATGATGTGAAGAAATTATACTGTGGCCAGACATGAAGAGAGAAATCGCTGAATTTGTTTCTCGTTGTTTGCAATGCCAATTAGTTAAAGCGGAACACCAGAGGCCATCTGGGTTGTTAAAGCCTCTACCTATCCTTGAGTGGAAATGGGAACACGTTACAATGGATTTTGTCGTCGGGTTACCCAGATCTTCCCAACAAAATAATGCAATTTGGGTTATTGTGGATAGGTTGACCAAGTCGACGCACTTCTTGGCAGTCAAGATGACTCATTATTTAGAATGTTTGGCGAAGTTGTATATCGGAGAAATAATTCGTCTGCATAGGACACCAGTTTCTATTGTCTCCGATAGAGACCCGCGCTTTGTGTCGAGATTTGGGAAGAAGTTGCAAGAGTCTCTGGGAACTAAGTAGCATTTTAGTACATCCTTTTATCCGCAGACAGATGGGCAGTCAGAGCGCACAATTTAGACTCTAGAAGACTTGGATTTTGCGTCTTGGACTTTGAAGGTGGTTGGGAGGATCACCTACCTTTAGTTGAGTTTGCATACAATAAAAGCTTCCAATCTAGTATCGGTATGGAACCGTTTGAGGCTTTGTATGGTCGAAAGTGTCGTTCACCAATTTGTTGGATGGAGGTTGGGGAGAGACGAATAGAAGGGCCCGAGTTGGTAGAATTGGCAACTCAAAAGATTCGTGTGATCCGTGAAAGGTTGAAAGCTGCTCAGAGAAGACAAAAGGGGTATGCGGATAATCGAAGACGAGACTTGGAGTTCGAAGTAGGTGACCATGTGTTCTTGAAAGTATGTCCAACCAAGGGAGTTCTGCGATTTGGAAAGAAAGGTAAGCTAGGTGCACGTTATGTTGGCCCAATCGAGATCCTTGAAAGAATTGGAGTTGTGGCGTATCGTCTTGCATTGCCACCAGAGCTAGAGCATGTGCACAACGTATTCCACGTTTCAATGCTGAAAAAGTATGTGTACGACCCTATTCATATAATCTCCTATCAACCTTTGGAGGTTAGGTCTGACTTATCTTATGAGGAAAGGCCTGTAGAAATTTTAGATCGCCGTGATCAAGTTCTGCGAAACAAGGTCATTCCTTTGGTAAAGATTCTATGGAGGAACCATGCAATAGAGGAAGCAACGTGGGAATGTGAAGCTGAGATGCGGGACAAGTACCCACACTTATTTTAATTAAGAGGTACGTCAAGTTTGAGGACAAACTTCTTTTTAAGGTGGGTAGAATGTGACATCCCACACAATTAAGTTCAATTAGGAATTTATTTGATTTAGTTTATAATGTTTTGAGCTTATTAAGTTGGATGGTAGAATTTACATATTGGTTCCCTATAATCTTAATTGTGAAAATTACTTAATTGTTATGAAATATTAAATCTAGAAATTAGTAATGTATGTATGTATTTCTAGTATGTGTAGAAGTATTGCTATAGTATGTATACCTTGAATGTACATCTAATGTAGAAGTATTGCTATAGTATGTATACCTTGGTATTTTTGCATACTATGAGTGTAAAACTTGTGGGGGTTGGATACCTAAAAATTTGTCTCCAAGCTAAATACAACCTTGGTGGTGACTTCTTCCTTCATCCTACCCATGGATTGAAGCTTACAATCACTCTTTTGCTCACTATTCCTAATCTTTGAGGTAAATTGTTGATCTATTCTTCGATCCTTGCATATTCTTACTTCTAGTATCTATTACAATGGTAAATCATCTAAGAATGTCCTTGCATGTGTCTATTTTTGCATCTTCTTGTGGATTCATGGGTTCATCCACATGGAGGAAGGTTTAGAAGAAGTTCATGTCTCCAAAGATGAGAGTTGTCCTTGATTTCCCTATTCCATACTCTTTCATCCTTCCAAATCATGTATTTTTGCTCATCCTTGAAGAGTATATGCTGCATATAGACTTGCATGTGTCTCTTACATTCCTTATTATATCTAAAATGAAGTGGTTTCACATACTTACTCGAAGAACTTTTGATTTAAAAGAAAATTTGGTCTTGTAATGATTCTCTATTTTCGGACAGAATATGTGACCTGACTTTGAGAGGCCACATCTCACTCATAAAGATTCGGTTTGTGCTCTACCTTATATCTTTTCGAAGCCCTGTGTGTCTAATTTCATCTCCAATTTGTCTCATGCCAAACTTCATTGTAAATATTCTGTAATGTCCGTTTTTGTAAAGTGTGTCTGGGCTGGTAATTGGGCTCGGGCAGATTGTGTCACCCGACTTTGAGAGGTCACTACTCCCACATACGAGCTTATATTTTTCTAAACTTTATATCTTTATGAAGCTCTATGTGTCTAATTTCATCTCAAATTGATTTCATGCCAAAAAGACTTTTAAATTTTCCGTAATGTGAGATTTCGTAAACTGTGTCAGGGCTGGAGATTGGGCTCGGGCAGATTGTGTCACCCAACTTTGTGAGGTAATTACTCCCTCATACGAGCTTGTATTTCGCTCTATCTTATACCGATTTGAAGCTCTGTGTGTCTAATTTCATTTCCAGTTTGATTCATGTCAATTATCATTATATATCATTCGAAATTCCAGTTTTCGTGAAGTGTGTTAAATCTGAAAAGTCCGTTTCTCGCCGAGTGGCATATGCTACTTTAGAGAACATTATTCCTTCGTTCATTCAAGTTAGGGGGACATCATAATCATAGTACGGGGAATATTATGAACCTTATTAGTAACATATAGCCACTTCGAATAACTTGAGTTGATGTTGCCTTGTCCTTACGTGTTGAATTGCCATTTGTAGAGCCTCCTTCTTAGCTTTGCTCTTGAATTATCGTATCGGTAGCTAGTAAGGCTTTAATAAGCTAGGAATCGAGGTGAGTACTTACCCAAACCTTTGGTAGTGATATTTTCATATATTAACTGTTTATGGGCTATGAGGTGGATATTGTCAAACTTGTGAATGGTGGAATGTGTTCTTAATAACTACTTGGTGATTTGTATCTTTTGATTGGAGATATAGCCCATGTTTTAAAGCATGTTTGTAAATGATATTTGTTAAACTGAAAGTCCATGGTATGCTTTATACATGTTTGGCCGAGAGGGGTGCCTAAATGACACTGTTGGACAGTACCCTAACGGTGGGGGACAATACACCGGTACAGTACCCTAACGGTTGGGGGATATACACCGGACAGTACCCTCCCGGCGCGGGGACAATAGACCGGAGGTCGATGCCCTGTCCCAGGGATATAATATGGGATGAGCCGTTAACACGTGCGTTGTCATGACTTGTCGACTATTTTCGTCTGAGGTAGCGATTCTACGCGGACTCGCCACATTGATGGCTAAGTATCACGAATGAGATTTTAATGGCCAAAGTACTTGAACGAAATGAGCCAACGGCTCAAAGTGGTGTTGTGGAAGGGGTCGACGACCCAAGTGTTGAGTTAAATGCTTTACATGTTTACCTACTTGAATGCTTGCTTAAATTATGTTGTTTATATTATTCTTTATCTATGTATGAACTGTGAAGCAAGCATGTTTGGAACAAATTGACCATGGCATTTGGAACTTCTATATATATTATATATTTCCAAACCTAACAAAAAGGGGTAAGTACGTGCTCACCAGACTTCGCAGTCTGACCGGTTTTAAATGACCGCTCTTTCAGGTTCCAAGGAGAGGACCGAGCCAAGTAATCCAGCCGCATAATTTCATTCGCCATATCATGTTGAGAGATGTTTCATGATTTTTTGCTAGGCTTGTCTAAGATTCTCTTTGTTTAAGTCTACGTGGTACTACGTAGTATCTTTCTATGTGTAACTCTTGGAGATTTATTATACACTCTTTAGAGACCATGTATGGTCGTATTTTGGTAGTGGCAATGTGTAACCCCATGAGGGGATATCCCGTAGTTTGTTTAATGGATTGTCGGATTTAAATTATGGACCTTTTTGTGAATGGATTATGTGCAACCGTGACTGAACTTTGAAGGACTTGACTCTGAGATCGACGAGTACCATGGAGGATAGAGAAACGTTTTATTCAATTCTCAAAGTTTTATTTCCTTTTGTGAAAAAGAAATGGTTTTGGATATAAGACCACGTTTCATAAGCTTCCGCAATATTTATCAGCTAATCCTTGAATTACATTTTCACTCTCATCCTCATGGTACGAGTTAGCCTTGGTGGCGTGTGACGCCTCGTTCCCGTTTAATTACGTTATTATTCGGGGTCGCGGGAGCGGGGTTCCACAAGAACAATGTAATTGGGACGAAAACGTACTTCCGACCAAAACTGACATCGAAGCTAGGGAGGCTACTGAGGGCATTGGTGTCAGGATTAAAAATCGGGGGTACATGGGGTCGTACTGTATTGAAAGGTGTATTTTTTTCAGAAAATTGTAGCTTCATTTCATTAAAAAAATTACCATCGCAGTCCAATATAGAAAGGCAGAGAGTAGTACTACATGTTGGGTTTTGAAGTAGGTGACGCAGCGGAATAACAAAAATTTAATTCCTCCTTCAATGCCCACCACGGATCGTCAGGAGGAGACATCATAACATGATAAGAGACATAGTATTGTGTACCTTTTGAATTTGTGAGATCACACGAAGAATGATGTCCTCGTCTCTACGGTTTATCCACGTCTAGAGGTGAGATCTAGATTCTTCCTTCAAACAAGTGCTAGCTTGAACCCGGAGGAAGAGGGAAGAAGATCAAAGCAACAAAGGCACAAGAGGAGATTCGGCCTCCTCTTTGAGCCGACGGGAAAAGGGCGGACGGGGCTAGGGTTTCGGCCTTAGCTCTTGTCTTGCTCTCTCCCACTCTCTTTGCTATGTCTAATAACATTAGTGTGGGAAGGATGCTAAAGCCTCTTTATATACTCCAACAACTCCTTGTTGTTTCCATAAAAGAGTTTCCTAATTCTAGATGAACTAGAACTATTCCCTTCCTTGCAAATTAGTCCTACTAAGTTTGCAAGGTGTTGCACAATGATCCTTCTATTAATTAATCAATATTAATTAATCCCAAATCTAGCTCTACTCTATTTGACGTGTGACCCCATAGGTTTCTATATAGTTGGTAGTAACTCTTACTAACATGGAGCGGTGTCGAGCAACACATCTATGCCACCCAACCAATAGAAATAGTATGTGATCCCGACAAACCTCTTGTGCCCAATATGTCATATTGCACTATCCCTTTGTATCCATATCCGGATTGGACACGAGACATACACCGTCACACTCGTATATCCAATCCATAGTTCCTCGATCCCGGGAATATGCTTATGCTTACAGATAACATCAATATCCCTATATCGATTTATCTGAGTCTGGCCAGACATTCAATAAGCCTCATCCCTCGAGTGGCCGTGGATATTTACCCCCATTATATGGGAGGGACAAATCCTATCTACATCACTACGATCTCTAAGCTTGCTTCCTATCACGCCCGGTAGCCATCTTTATGATTACCCAGTTACGGTGTAACGTTTGATAACATCAAAGCGCAATATTCCACAACTAGAGTATCTAGTGACTTCAAGTCTAAGGATTGCAATTATATTAGAACTACGAAAAGCGATTGTGACTTGACATAATCTAATGTATCTTTTTCATCGTGGGTCAATCCAGTATGCCATTACTCCTAATGCATACCCATGTGTTAGACTTGATATCTCCATATCAATCTACCCACATACTAGTCTATATTTGATCGTCCTATTAATCAATACAGTGGACTAGGGATATTTAAGATAAACAACACATTTTATCTAAGGACTTCATTATATTAAATATCACATTATATAATAAATGAATATTCTTGCCAAAAACAATGTTCATACTAAATCTATGATTGCCTATAGGGCATCTATTCCAACGGTCTCCCACTTGCACTAGAGCCAATCTGGCGCATCTCCTATGCCTATAGATCTGGCGTTCCCTTCATGCTTTCGTTGCGCAAGAGGTTTTGTGAGCGGATCTGAAACATTGTCATCTGTTGGAATCTTGCACATCTTCACATCTCCTCGATCGATCATATCACGAATAAGATGGAATATCCTAAGTACATGCTTTGATTTCTGGTGTGATCTTGGTTCCTTGGCCTGTGCGATTGCCCCAGAGTTGTCACAGTACAACTCTATGGGATCCACGATGCTAGGGACCAAACTGAGCTCAGTGATAAACTTCTTTATCCAAACTGCCTCTTTCGCTGCTTCTGCAGCAGCAATGTACTCAGCTTCTGTTGTAGAATCAGCAACTGTCCCTTGCTTGGAACTCTCCCAGCTTACAGCTCCTCCATTCAGGCAAAACACGTATCCAGACTGCGATCTGAAGTCATCTTTGTCGGTTTGGAAGCTTGCATCGTAACCCTTTACACTTAGCTCTTCCTTACCTCCAAATATCAAGAACACATCCTTAGTTCTTCTCAAGTACTTTAGGATGTTCTTGACAGCAATCCAGTGACTCTCACCCGGATTGAACTGGTATCTGCTCACCATACTCAACGCGTATGATACGTCTGGTCTAGTACATAGCATGGCGTACATGATGGATCCTATGGCCGAAGCATAGGAGATCCTACGCATGCGGTCCTTCTCAATCTCATTGTTGGGACATTCATTCTTAGAAAGAGTGACTCCATGTGACATGGGCAAGAATCCCTTCTTGGAATCTTGCATGTTGAACTTTTTCAACACCTTGTCTATATATGTACTTTGACTTAGGCCTAGCAACCTTCTAGATCTATCCCTATAGATCTTTATACCAAGTATATAGGCTGCGTCTCCTAAGTCCTTCATTGCAAAGCACTTTCCTACCCAATCTTTAACAGATTGCAAAGAAGGAATATCATTGCCAATGATTAGTATGTCATCCACATACAAGACCAGAAATACTACAGAGCTCCCACTAACCTTCTTGTAAACACAAGGCTCATCTTCGTTCTTGATGAAGCCAAACTCTTTGACTGCGTCATCAAAACGTCGATTCCAACTCCTAGAAGCTTGCTTCAATCCATAAATGGACCTTTGCAGCTTACAGACTTTATTGGCATTCTCTGGATCCTCAAAACCCTCCGGTTGTTTCATGTACACATACTCAAGGAGGTTCCCTTAAAAGAACGCTATTTTGACATCCATTTGCCAAATCTCATAGTCATAGTATGCTGCAACAACAAGTAGGATTCGAATGGATTTAGTCATGGCGACTGGTGAAAAGGTCTCATCATAGTCAATACCATGAATTTGTCTATACCCTTTGGCTACCAATCGCCTCTTATAGGCAAATACCTTGCCATCCATGTCGGTCTTCTTCTTGAAGACCCACTTGCTCCCAATGGGCCGAGCCCCTTCGGGTGGTTCCACCAAAGTCCATACTTTGTTGGTATACATGGAATCCATTTCGGATCTCATGGCTTCTAGCCACTTCTTAGAGTCTGGGCCTTTCATGGCCTCTCCATAGGTTGCAGGCTCATCATCTATGAGTGGTGCGCCATCGGGCTCAGTCACGAGAAGTCCATACCTCTCTGTCTCATGACGCACTCTTCCTGATCTACGGAGTTCCTGTGTTACCTGAACATGTTCTTCCACAACTTCTTGCGGTTCCTGCTCATGTTCCATCATCGGTTCAGTGATTTGTGGTTCTTGAATCTCTTCAAGTTCTACAGCCCTCCCACTTGCTTCTTTAGAGACAAACTCTCTTTCTAGAAACACGCCGGTCCGAGCAACAAACACTTTGTTCTCGATGGGATTGTAGAAGTAATATCCTTTAGTTTCCTTAGGAAATCCCACAAATTTACACTTATCCGCTTTGGGCCCGGGCTTGTCTGTTTGTAAACGTTTTACATAGACATCACAACCCCAAATATTCATAAACGACACTATGGGACGCTTCCCATTCCATATCTCATATGGTGTCTTCATGACTGACTTGGAGGGAACGCGGTTAATGTTAAAAGCTGTCGTCATTAGAGCATGTCCCCAAAAGGATATCGGAAGATCTGTTTGATACATCATAGATCGCACCATATCTAGTAGAGTGCGATTCCTCCTCTCAGACACGCCATTCCATTGTGGCGTTCCGGGTGGAGTGAGATGGGATACTATCCCACACTCTCTAAGATACTCATCAAACTCTTGGCTTAAGTATTCTCCTCCACGATCCGATCGTAGAGCCTTAATACTTTTGCCAAGTTGCTTCTCTACTTTATTTTTGAATTCCTTGAACAATTCAAAGGATTCGGATTTGGCCTTCATAAGGTATACAAATCCATATCTACTGAAATCATCAGTGAATGTGATGAAGTAGGTATAACCACCTCTGGAAGGCGTGGGGAATGGTCCACATACATCGGTATGTATGAGTTTCAATAACTCACTAGTCCTTTCACCTTTCTTATTGAAAGGGGACTTTGTCAGTTTTCCTAATAAACAAGATTCACATGTCTCATATGATTCCAAATCAAATGAGTCTAGAAGTCCATCCTTATGGAGTCTAGATATGCATTTCTTATTTATATGGCCTAAACGACAGTGCCATAGATATTTAGGATTTAAATCATTAGTTTTAATCCTTTTAGTATTTATGTTATAGATTGGACTATTTAGATCAATGATGTACAATCCATTAGACAAATGCGCACTACAATAGTGCATACTATCAAAATAAATGGAGCAACACTTGTCCGTTATTGAAATAGAAAAACCCTTCTCGTCCAAACAAGAAACGGAAATAATGTTTCTGCTCATAGCAGGCACATAATAGCAATTGTCTAATTCTAAAATAAGTCCAGAAGGCAAAGATAGCTCATAAACGCCTACAGCTAATGCAGCAACTTTTGATCCATTCCCGACGCGCAGGTCTATCTCCCATTTACTCAATCTTCTACTTCTTTTCAAATCCTGCACATTACGACAAATGTGAGAACCACATCCGGTATCCAATACCCAAGATGAAGAAATAGAAAGATTGACGTCTATAACATAAATACCTGGTGGTGGTGGAATCACTATTCCAAGCTTCTTATCCTCCAGATATTTAGGCAATTCCTATTCCAGTGACCCGGCTGGCTACAGTAGTGACACTCACCTTTAGCCACGCCTCCACTAGGCTTTAGGGCTTCCTTGGATTTCGCAACTTTCTTGCGCTTTCCTTTTGAAGTGGAGGCAACTGACTTGCCCTTCTTCTTATGCACCACCATTATGGCCTTGCCCTTGCCTTTGTTGACGCTCTGTTCCGCTGTATTTAGTATGTTCAATAAGTCAGGCAAAGTCTTACTGATCTCGTTCATATTATAGTTCATGATGAACTGATTATAACTGTCAGGCAACGATTGCAAGACAAGATCAGTAGCCAAATCTTGGCCCAATGGGAACCCCTGTCTTTCAAGGTTCTCTATATACCCGATCATTCGGAGTACATGAGGGCCTACTGGATTCCCCTCTGCAAGACTACTCTTGAATAATGTTTTAGATAGCTCATAGCGCTCATGCCTAGCCTGTTCCTGAAACAATTGTTTCAAGTGTATGATCATTTCATAGGCTTCCATATTCTCATGCTGCTTCTGAAGCTCAGGAGTCATGGTACAAAGCATGAGGCAAGTCACGTCATTAGAATCATCAATCACTTCCGCTAGAAGATACTCGTCTTGTGGTGGTGCTGGAATTTGAGTGTCCAAGACGTACAGCTTCTTTTCTTGCTTAAGGACAATCCTTAAGTTTCTGTACTAGTCAAGGAAATTTGTTCCAGACAGTTTATCCTTCTCAAGGACAGATTGTAGGGATGAAGTCGATGCGTTGTTGTTTGCCATTTGGAATTCTACAAAACGAGAAATGTGCAATTTTAGTATTTTGAAAAATTTAACTATATTCAATAATGGCTAGATCATCAAATATAGCTCCCACTATTTTTCTCGGATTAATAGCTCTCACCATTAATGCGGAAAATATCATTATATTTTCTAGTGGGTCCAAGATCCCTTTTTCACTTCTTCTTGAGCTTGCTTTGGCAAGTCACCCAATAATAGGTTATTTAGGTAAGAACCATTCCAATTGCATCATATGCAACTCTTTGTCCAATTAGGTGAATAACTCTTTTATTCTTTATCCCATGGATAACCCCTAATTGTCATGCCTCTAGGCTCATCAATCCAATTGATTCTTGCCCAGTTGCGTCCAACCTCTTGCTTCAAAATACACACATTACTAGCTTGTGTCGTCCGCAACACATCATGGTAAATAAAAATCGCCTTGCTTTGGCAAGCTCGAATTTTAACAAACCATGGTCATGAAGGGTGTTTTGGCAAGAGAAGGCAAAACGCAATATTTAATTTAGGGATTTTTCTTTTTAATTTGTTTGGTTGATCTCATCAACATGGTCTACTTATTTGGATTTTGCAATCCAGAATAAAATACCAACCTTTTTTATTATTATCTTGTTATTGTTTTCGCTAGTATCGCCATACACACAAAATTAAATAACAAGGCATGAATAATAAACATCCACAAACATAAAATAAACGTGGCATGGATATGGCCCCTAGACTAATGATATTATCAAGCCAATGATAATATCCAATTTCCCTAAAGTGCCGAGCTCATCTCCATGTGCTCCACCATAGCTGCGAGCCTAGGGATGTGTTCTTTGTCTCTTGGCTCCTTTGGTTCTCCGGTCTTCTTCTCCATGTTCTTGGCTATCATCTAAATATATCTAAATTCTAGCCTAACATCTAGAATAAATAAATAACAAAATCCTCACATGTCGAGGAGAAAAAGACGACTCGCAGGCCGTAAAACCGAATTAATTATTACATTAATTTGATCAGCTCGCAGGCCGTAAACCAAACCACAAAGCAATAAACATCCAAAATCCTAGGCCATATCCATCCACCATGCAATAAAGCACATAATACAGTTAAAACCAATTTTTAACGCGCTTGTTTAATTTTAATGAAATTGGGACCCGCGGACTTTGCTTGGCGCGCAAGGGAGGGGGCGGACGGATAGGGTTTCGGCCCTAGTCTTCCTTCCCTCTTTCTTGTTGCCCAAGCAAGGTTGTTTCTTTATGGATTTAATTCCATAAATTTATTTCCATAATTGAAAACCCCTTTTCAATCATGTGCCCATGAACCCTAATTTTTCAAGAACTCAATTATACACATCTTATGTGATTAAACAAACCAATTCTAACATCCAATGTTAAATTGGGTCTTGTTCTATTGAATCAAATTCAATTTTGCATCTACTATGCGAATTAATTTCAGTTTTTGCGTAATAAACAATAAAACGGTGTGTAAACTAAAATCGCAACATATACATCATGTTATGCCCTACGACATGTGGCTCTGATACCACTGTTGGGTTTTGAAGTAGGTAACGCAGCGGAATAACAAAAAATTAATTCCTACTTCAATGCCCACCACGGATCATCAGGAGGAGACATCATAACATGATAAGAGACATAGTATTGTGTACCTTTTGAATTTGTGAGATCACACGAAGAATGATGTCCTCGTTTCTACGGTTGATCCACGTCTAGCGGGGAGATCTAGATTCTTCCTTCAAACAAGTGCTAGCGTGAACCCGGAGGAAGAGGGAAGATGATCAAAGCAACAAAGGCACAAGAGGAGATTCGGCCTCCTCTTTGAGCCGGCGGGAAAAGGGCGGACGGGGCTAGGGTTTCGGCCCTAGCTCTTGTCTTGCTCTCTCTTTTGCTCTCTCCCACTCTCTTTGCTAGGTCTAATAACATTAGTGTGGGAAGGATGCTAAAGCCTCTTTATATACTCCAACAACTCCTTGTTGTTTCCATAAAAGAGTTTCCTAATTCTAGATGAACTAGAACTATTCCCTTCCTTGCAAATTAGTCCTACTAAGTTTGCAAGGTGTTGCACAATGATCCTTCTATTAATTAATCAATATTAATTAATCCCAAATCTAGCTCTACTCTATTTGACGTGTGACCCCATAGGTTTCTATATAGTTGGTAGTAACTCTTACTAACATGGAGCGGTGTCTAGCAACACATCCATGCCACCCAACCAATAGAAATAGTCAGTGATCCCGACAAACCTCTTGTGCCCAATATGTCATATTGCACTATCCCTTTGTCTCCATATCCGGATTGGACACGAGACATACACCGTCACACTCGTATATCTAATCCATAGTTCCTCGATCCTGGGAATATGCTTATGCTTACAGATAACATCAATATCCCTATAAAGATTTATCTGATTCTGGCCAGACATTCAATAAGCCTCATCCCTCGAGTGACCGTGGATATTTAACCCCATTATGTGGGAGGGACAAATCCTATCTACATCACTACGATCTCTAAGCTTGCTTCCTATCACGCCCGATAGCCATCTTTATGATTACCCAGTTACGGTGTAACGTTTGATAACATCAAAGCGCAATATTCCACAACTAGAGTATCTAGTGACTTCAATTCTAAGGATTGCAATTATATTAGCACTACAAAAAGCGATTGTGACTTGACATAATCTAATGTATCCTTTTCATCGTGGGTCAATCCAGTATGCCATTACTCCTAATGCATACCCATGTGTTAGACTTGATATCTCCATATCAATCTACCCACATACTAGTCTATATTTGATCGTCCTATTAATCAATATAGTGGACTAGGGATATTTAAGATAAACAACACATTTTATCTAAGGACTTCATTATATTAAATATCACAATATATAATAAATGAATATTCAAGCCAAAAACAATGTTCATACTAAATCTATGATTGCCTCTAGGGCATCTATTCCAACACTACATCCCACCAAATTTGAATGAGAAAGGGTGTATTGATATTGTGGATATACAGTAGGAAGTAGGGGTGAGCAAAACTCACCGAAACCGGCTGCCCTAAACCGGCCCGCATCAAACCGGTCAGGATTTAGTACCCGTTCATGCTACTTGATTGGGTACGATTATAAAATTATAAACCCGAACTAACTTTGATTGATCATGGTTTTAGACTTAGCAAAACCGTTTAAGACCGGTCTGGTCCGATTTAATTTTTACATAAAGAAAATACATATTGTAGTTAGACAACACTGTCCGATAACTAAATTTTATATGCCCGAATAATAGTTTTAGTTGAATTTCCTCAAATAACTCATCTTTTTTTACAAACTATGTTAAAATTTTCAATTCCAAACACGAAGCTTATGCATCTTTATTTTTTTTAACTAAATTTATACATTTTCCAAATAAGTTATCTAGATTTAAAAACCAGTTCAACCCGGTCTGAATCGGGCCGAGTCGATAAGTTAAGTTTGGTTTGGGTATCGAGAACAATTGATTGGGTTTGGTTGAACGTTATCCAACCCGTACCTATTGGGTCGGGGCAAATATTTCGACAATACCCGCCCAAACCGGTCCGTGCACACCCCTAGTAGGAAGGATATGGGTGGGTTTGTATGACTTATTTTGAGCTTTTATGATACGGGTAGCGTATCCGTTTATTTCGTTATTTATTTAGTTATTCATCAATTAATAATTTAGCTATTTAATTGTGTTAATTCTTATTTAGTGATTCGGGCTTTGGCACGTTAGTATTGGGTTAGGAGGTCAGTTTATTTGTCTAAGAAGATGTAATCTCTATAAGTTTATTATGAATAAGAAGATCGTTTCTAACCTCGTCTAAATTCTCTTCGTCTCGCAAATGGGTGTTAGCTCAGTGGTAGAGCATTTGAAGCCCCTGCATGATGTCCCCGGTTCGAACCCGCCTAGAGGCGTAGGATTTGATGTAATTCTCAAAAAAAAGAATCTCTTCGTCTCTAAATTCATCTTCTCCTAACTTCTTCAATTCTTCTCTTCGCAATTTCTCAAATTCTCAATAACTTCTGTTACCGATACGAATCGGTATCATTGGTGCTTTAATTGAGAAGATGAATTATTTTTTTGTATTTTTTCTTCTTAAACAATGAAAATGATCAATTCACTCGTGGTTTTTTTTTCTTAACATATACTACTACAACATCTAATTAGACCGTGTTTATTGGCACTGCATCATGAAATCCTGTCACGATCTTGATCACATATAACTCGAAGATTTACTTAATCATTTCACCCAACCCTCTAGGCTAGACTCCTAGATCTCTTTTTTTTTTGAGAAAATCTGAAGCTTCATTTGACCTCATTTTGGTGGTTAAATACATTTCAACTACTAATCATAAAAGATGCATAAAATATCTAATAGTACAAGTAAATATTGGACCAAAGAAGTGATATTCCAGAAAATTAACTTTAAAATTTAGTAATGTTGCCAAAAACGTTTTTGTTTTATTTGATGAACAATTGTGTTGTATATTATGTATGGTGCATAATAAAATAATTTTTATTCAAATCAACTTTGAAATTTAGTAACATTGTCAAATGCGTTTTTTAAGCACATACCAAAAAACTTTTTATAATAATACAATTTTAAACGTTTTTGTCAGCTTTATCCTTTTCAATGTTTTATTTTTTAAGGGTGCTGATAATTATAGAAGAATAATCACTAGTTACAGCACAATTAATTTTTGTGAGACTGTATTACCCCTGAAATATTCTCGATTTTTTTTAAAAAAAAGTGTCATTTAGTCCAGCATTGAATCCGTTCAAACTCCTGCTCTCTCTCCCTCTCTTTCTTCTCGATATTTTGTTTGCATCGGTTCCTGATTTGTCTCCCTTTCTTTAGTAAATGAAATGTGTGTAAAATAATACGGTAATATAATGAAAATATGATTAAAACTTATATGCCCCTTGTCACAACTGTTTAGGTTTGAACTTGTCTACATTTCTAATTTTGGATAGATAATAGTCACAACTCTTTAAAATTTGGCGTTATTGTAAATTAGTTGTTTTCTAAGGGCAAACAAGTTGTTAAAACACTAAAACACTAAAACATCTTCACACTTGTAGAGAGTACGTATAGATTAGAATCATTAGATGCATGAATTATCTAATACTGGTAGTATATCTCAGTACGTAAAAATAATATTCAAATAATTGTTTGAAGGGCAATAAGGTTGTTAAAACACTAGTAAGACACTAAAACATCTCAACATTTTTATAGAGTACGTACAGATTAGATGCATAAATTCTCTAATACTGGAGTATATGTCAGTACGTAAAAATAATATTCAAACCACTTAATTTCAATTATTTTTTTGAGAAAAATTTAACTTTCCTTGTAGAAAAGTTGCAATATGTGTTTTTTCATAAAACCGCCTTACTAAACAGTTTGTTTCTGGTAAGGCGGTGCTGTTTTGATCTCGTTCTATTCTTGCTCCTTTTTTTTATCGAGTCATCACACATTACCATTTGTAGTATGTTTGGCTTAATAATGATTACAACTGGGAAAAAACGCGTAGCTATGGGATGCGGCTTGTCAAGGGCAAGTCATGGCGAAGTTTGCAGTGGGGAGCGGTGCTATGGGAGAAATTTTACCTCGGGTCCCATGGCACCCCCTCCCCCTCCCTCAAAACTTTAATGGTAGAACTAAAATTTAGGCCAGTATTGCAACAAAAACCAGCTCCAGCAGTGGGGAGGGGTGTGGGAAAATGGTGGGCCAGTGGGGGAAGGGGGAGGGGGAGGGGGAGGTGAGGGAAGGAAAAAAAGGCATGGGTTGGAGTTTTGGAGATGCCCTGTCAACTGTTTTGTTTAATTATATGGATTCCCCAAATTTTAGGGAAACCCACGTTTTATCACTTTTAGAAACAACTACCTCTTGGGGAAAACTGGTCAAACTAAAGGTAGTACAAGTATTTTCCACGTAACAATCGTACATAATTTTCAAATAATTGATTGAAGGCTAATAACTGTCGAACCATTTTAATCTTTTTCTTTGGGGTAGTTTCCCTGGTGCACGGGTTATCCCCTAATGGTAGTCGATATGATTTTTATTTTTGAAGTCAAATCCATTTGATTAAATAGCTGGAGCCCTAAACTGGCCCAATACATCTGAGAGAATTATGTCTATTAGCCTAATATGATAAAACAGGACAGTTGACTTGGAAATATTTTTAATAATGGTGGATTGTGTAGTTGATGTCGGTATGTTGGCATGTTGTTGGGATTTGGTACGTGTAGCATTACTACTCGTTTGGAGAATTTGAGAAATGTGGATTTGAGATTGGAGGATCAAATTTAGAGAAATGGAAGATGGTTGGACATGCTCTTCTCTAAAAAAAATTTTAGTCCTCCATAAGACCATTAGAACACCACGTGGTGTTCCACAACCAGTAGTACTACTAATGTGCAACACTTAAACAAACTGTCACCCATTGGTTAGTGAGCACCACGTGTTGCTCTTTTGGAGAACTAAAAAACTACTTGCTCTTTAGGCCAACCCCGAAAAAATGGCTTATAGAGGAGCACTACTGGTATTTATTATTGTGATTTTGCCCCCACCTAAATTTTTATCTACTTCTTTACTTACTATTTTTCAGCGTTTGACTTTTTCATCCCTAACCATGTCTCTTTGACACGGTAATTTGGATAGTGAAACGATCCAAGATTTTGGTACTTTTTCATGGTAAATATTCTACAAAACAATGAAAAATTAGTAGAATATTGAAAAATTGCTTCTCAAATCATCGGGTCAACGTGACTTGATGAATGGTGCTAAAAGTCGAAGTTGGAAGAAAGAGAAGGAACAGAGGAAGGTTTTAATGCCAAGGAACAGCAGAAGGTTTTGGGGATAGCATATTCCCCAGAGCAACTTACTACTAAAAGTTCTTTTAGGAATAAGTTTATCGACGCGTTTGGCTAAAAATACCAATGCCAAACCAACATCAAATTTTACATAATTCACTTGAAACCGTTCTCTTTCTTCACAATACCCTTCCCACCATGTCTGAATTCTTACCAACGGATGTTGTGTCCTCGATCCTTTGTATATTATCTGCAAGAGATTTGGCCATATGCAGGTGCGTCTGTACCACATGGAACACTTTGATCCGTAGCCATTCATTCGTACAGCTCCATGCGGTGAAGGCGATATCAATGTCTACTCATAACTCAATCTTGACTCAGTTCGTCAATCACGCGTCCATATTGAGCAGTTTTGTTTCATCGATTGTGATTCTCCTTTGTCTGAAAGTGTAACATTTAGATGTCCTGTCCAACCGGTGGATTTTCATTTTAGGGTTGTTGACGTGTGTAACGATCTTATATGTCTTTCAGATTACTACTTCCAATACACCGTCACTTATGTCATCTGGAACCCGGCCATTAGGAGTTTTTTCCGACTACCACCGCCCTTAGTCCAGTGCGGGGAATATGGACCATATATGTGTGTCGTAGGGTTTGGTTTCGACATCATTAGGGACGAATGGAAGGTTGTGAGGTTAACTTACCCTGTATTTGGTGAACAGGGCTTTGCAGCAACCGCCGTTGGAGAGGTTTACAGATCAAGTTCTGGCATGTGGGAATTGCTATCCCATGGTCCTCCGAAGTGCAGTATACTAGAGCACATCTGGACTCAGGTTTTCATGAAAGGTTCTATGCACTGGAGTGCATATGAGGCATATGAGGCTCGTCCAAAGAACTTTGTCCTTGCATTCGACTGTGCCTCCGAGTTATTTAGCAAGTACAAGAACCCTAGTGATGTAGAATATTTACTTCCCATGTATTTTAAGGTTGGAGTCTGACATGATTTACTTGTGTTGATTACTGCTGACTGTCCCGTGGATGGAACTCCATTCCGAGTTTACGCCATGTTTGTGTATGGCGACGACAACTCTTGGACATGTACTACAAACCTGAATTTGGGACGTGTTATTAGAACCATTTTATTTGTTAGGGACGCAGATGAGTTGGTGATTGAGACACAAGACAACGATCTGACTGTGTTTTAGCGTGCTTCATCCAGCGTTGAAGCGCACTCGAATTATAGGCTTCAAGGGAGCACTATATGCAGCACAATATGTGGAGAGTATGTACTTGATCAAGGATCCGAAAGCTGTTGTTCATGTGATTAGTGATGAAGGCATGGAGGATGCGGGGCTTTCTGTGATGTTGGAAGCGCGTGTGGAACGTCGTGCTATGCGGAGACTTGTGGATGCAATGGGTTCCATTCGACACTATTAGGTCATGTTATCTTGTTATTTTGAAGTGGTCAATGTAGTCTTGTTTACCTGGTATGATGAAGCTTAAGTTATCTTGTCTAGGTACATGTACATTTTATTTATTTTTTTGCCAAGGTACAGGTACATGTTAGTACACTTTCTTCTCTAACTGATTCAAGTGTTCAACCACCCGTTTTAAATTAATTTCTTCTCTCACCAATTCAACCCTTCTCTCTCTCGTTCCTATCTCTCTTTCTCCGCGTTATGGTTCTGTCTTCCCCAACTTCCACACCTCCATTTCCCCTCAATTCACTCTAACTACTTCAACTTTTTTCAAATAATTCCAACTATAAGTTGGTGATATCTAAGTGTTGGGGTTGATTTAATTTAAAGGCCGAAATCATGTCAACTGTCCTGGTTATAGAGTAGTAGACTAGGGGATTTAATCTAAGTGAATGTTTTATTGCAGATTAAAATCTCATTTGAGATTAAAATCTGTCAAAAAATTTGATCATGTTTGTATGGTGGGGAGAAATTTTTCCTTGGGTGCGGGATGGTCAGGGGGGATTTTCCTATGGACAAGCCCACACCGAAGGCAAAATTTCTCCCCATGCACCCCCACCCCATCCCGCTCCCTTCACATGGCTCGGGACGAGTAGTAGTTTACGAGGGGGGTGGGGGGATAATATGGTAAATATCTGCAATTCCACATTGTATGGTAAGTTTGAATGACTAAGATTGTCTTATCATGAAGTACTATTTGGTTTTAATAATATGGTAGAAATATGCAATTCCACATTGTAGGAATATCTTATTCCCCATATCAACTTATTATGTAAAGAGGGTTAAGCTATTCCACATGTTGTAGAATTCATGAAAAATTATCAAATTCTTGTATCGTTTCGTTATCCTAATCAACTGGTGAAAATGTTCAAAAAATCGTACAAAATCTGAATTCGCGGCATTCAATATCTGTGCGATTCACCAGGATCTCTCTCAAAAAAAAAAAAAAAAAAAACTCCGTCCAACACAAAACCAAAATACCATGAGGAAGGGATGCTAATGGTGCTGGCAATTAGCATAAGGCGCTTCGCACAAATATCGCGAAGAGGGATCCCGATGGAGAAGACTGGAAAGAAATTTCTTTCCAAAAACACTAGATAAGCCCAATTTGTAAATAATAATAATAATTAACTATCTAAATATAGAACGGTCGACTTCTTTTCATCCGTTAGAGTAAATTAGCCCCAGCCTTAGATCTCACCAACTTTAGGACACGATTTTGTTTTCTTAAAAAAAAACTAAAGAAAACACACAACCCCATAACTAAAAACACGATGTAATATTTCAAAAAAAAAAAAAAAAACACGATGTAAGGAGAGAGAATTGTTATGAAATTTGCTTCGGTGCATTGGGTGCACAATACGAGAAGGAAAATTTACATGTTTTTGGAGTATGAATAAGTTCAGGAAAATATATTATAGACCCCTCAATTTTAGGAAATGATGGTAAAGCTTTCCAAAAATAAACTAGTAGGCAGCCCGATAAAATTAGGAGTATTACACAATATCCGGGTATGAGAACCATATAAATCGATTTTTTTGTAGTGACCACGGCCACGAGTCATCCCCCAGTGCCTCTATACAAATATAAAAGTGCTCCCCTTCAGCCAAAAGCGCGTCTAGCAAAGTTGGTAAAATGCACACCTATAAAACCATAGTGTCGCAGGTTTAATTTCCCCATGTACGCTTTCTATTTTTTTCCACATAAATTAAAAAACAAAAAAATAATATGTACCCAAAGTTTCGAACCATGTGGCCGAAGTCAATAGAATTGAGGGTATTTAAGGAAACTATTTTAATCCTGGGTTTCTGCGGACATATTTAGGGGACTTCTTAAGGGGGTGTTTGGTATCAACTTTTCCTTGTCTTTTCCCAAGAAGTCTTTTTTGCTTTTTGGACTTTTGGAAAAGGTTTGGTATCAACTTATTTTAGGTGACTTTTGGATTATGGCTTTTGTCTTCTAGTGAAAAATGGATGGAAGAAAAAAGTTGGGTTGGGTTAGCTTTTTTGTAACTTTTTTTCCTGACATCTTCAAATTGACAATATTGTCCTCACCATTGAAATCAAGAAAATGACAATAAGTAAACAAAAGGGACATATTGGTATTTTCACTAAACAACAAAACAACCACATCACTGACTTTTTTTTATAGCACCAACCTTTTTACCAATCCCATACTTTTTTCACACCATCAACAGTTAAAATAAATCTCTCCCACTATGGGCCGTATATATTTATTGTTGGCCCGTTCATTTGAATGAAATCGCTGAAAACAACACCCTGTCAACACATCTTTCTGATTAAGAATGGCTCGTCGGGTGTATATAACGGAAGGGCCAATGCGTCAAGAGCCAAAGGAGGAAGAACTGCCAAAGGCGTTCTGGGTAGGGCGCTTCCCAGCAGAAGAGGAATCTTTCACACTGGTATGCCTTCCTGCACTGAAAGCAAGTGTCACTTTACTACCAATGAATTGGCTGGTGGTTGGGAGGGATGGAGTTACAATCTGTCCCCGTAAACTATCCCGTAAAAGTTTTTTTGTGGAATCATGTTGCAGTGGACTCTCCTGGGTTCTTGACGATATGCAAAGACAAGATGGGGTTTCATAATCCGAAAAAAAATTCATCAACGGGACAGGGATTGGGGAGGAAAGTGCAAAGAACTTTTGTGCCAGCCTTGGATTTGACAAGGTTTTCCTCGCCGCCCAGGAGAGGTTTGGTGAAGGGTTGTGTGTTTTGTGGGACAGTTACTATATCTCGTGCGATGTGCTGGAAGTTTCTAATCGTAAAATCCAAGCTTTCGTCACGGTAGTGGAGCACTGACTTGCAGGGGCGGATGCACCAACTTGTTCTTTCAAATTCTGTTCATGTTGTGATGTAGTTATACTATGCAATCTTACTCTAACGGTTTGTATGTACCGTCTGTGTTTTAATAGTTGATGTTGTTCTTTTTACAAATTGGTCTGAACTTGGTAGTGTCTTGCAACTTGTTGGTATCAACTTTTTGGATTTCAAGCCGTCTAAAAAGAGGTGCCTTTTCGTTTAGTATTAATAATCCGACCTGTACTTTGTTGAAAGTTCTCTATTTAATAATTATTTTTCCTTTCATTCCTTAGTGGTAAATAATTTTTGATTTTATGTCATTTTTATAATAATCCCATATTTTAATGCAATTTCGTGTTTCGAATAAAAAAAAATACCCTGCCCTCTGCGTTCTCGGGTGACCTTCATCTAGAGAGAAAAAGTACTCTCTTGAGCTTTTTTTAATCTTGCTCCGGCAAGGGTTCCTCTGCTCTCTTCGTCCTCCATCTATTTTACTGTCTTCCCCGTCTTCTCTTTAAGTTCCAGATTCTTAGATCGCTGCTGGGTTCTTCACCGGGCTCGCCGGTTACCCTTGCGGCGGCGAGCCCCTGGTGTTTCTCTTACCTCTTTTTGTTTAAGTGACGACAGATCTGGCTTCAAAGGGCGTAAAGAGGCTTGGATGTGGTGGCGTTGTACATCCGGAATCGGAAGTGTAGGGGCATGCCGCATGTGGGTATTTGTTCGGCTCCTCCTCATGAGCCGCCGCAACCATACATCTTCCTTCTCGATTAACCTGCCGGCGTTTCCTTACTAACGTATTGGTGCTCTGATCTGATAGTGACTGTTCTTTGAGGGTTTGTATTTGTAAATTTTGGGTTTAATTTTTATTTCATTTCGGATTCTGGCGGGTTTTTGCCCTTCTTCCCGTCCTCTGGAAGCATCGTAACTCGCAAGTCCATCTTTTTGAAGGATGTGGTAGATGGGTTGAAGTTTCAGTTATTTTGAAGAAAAGGACAGATCTATTTTCAATAAAAATACGTTTCAATTTGTTCCAGCAGCATGTTGATATTCTTCAGATCTCCGCCAAAGTTGTAGATTCTTGATAACTAAAAGCGCACAGATGACCGGCGAACCCCAAAACCCTGTATGCAATTAAGCTCATGACATCTAACAAACCAAAACTCAACAGTTTCATAAAATCTGAGTCACCACTATTAACTACGGCCACAAGGGTTCGAGTTCCCCATTGGCACGTTTTATTTGTTTGTTTTTATTTCTTTTGTAAAAAAAATTGAAAAGCGCGCTCAGGAGCCTCGAACCTCCGATTCTAAAGTTCTAAAACCGCGCACTTTACCACTTGCGCTAGACATGCGTGTGGGGAATTTAGGGGGGTTCACATGAAACACAAATGATGCTCGTCTTTCTGTCAAAAACATGTTTTTGGAATTGTGTTTTCTTCATGTAGTATACCATGGCATCAAGAAGGTTTACACAATCTTTCTTTCAAATTACAAGCCTGTCATGAATGTTTGACATGTTATAGTTATAATCTCCAATAAACAAACATAAGATGTTTTAAACCCACACATAACCGCTAAACGAGCTAAGGCAATTTGAACCCCAGGGATGGATTTTTCGTGTAGTATTCTTTTTAAGAATGGTGTATACTCTGCGAAACCACAAGCAATCTGCTGTCAACACTGATAAACCACAAATTATTCGAATACATTGTCTATGAAATCATACCAAATGAAATGAAAAGAAAATTGTAATGAATGTAGGTATGAAATATACATCCGCAATGCTCACTCTTGTTAATCGAACACATCACGTGTAGCTATACCACCGTAGATTTTACTAATGTCCTTCATTTCTACCCCGTTGAAACTCTTTTTTCCAAGTGCTTTCTCCACATTCTCCCTCTTGGTGTTATATTCTGACTTGACAATTGTGTTGGCCACCTAGACGCGGAGGTACTTCTGCTCCACAAAAATTATGTGCTTGGGCTGGGGTATCACTTCTCGGATGAACGCCATGTAAAAGCAAACAAAAGGCCCACAGTCGTCGCTGAGAAATGAAACGTATGTACACAATTGAGAAAAAATTAAAACCATATGCATAGCTGTCAACGGGAATGAAAGTCCTAACTCACCCGCCCGCCTGCACATGAAGTTTATTCCAGTCTATCGTGTTTTCAATCGCAAATTTGGTGATGTCCGGGCATTCACATTCATGCGCGTAAGTCCTGTCGATAATGTCATTGATGAAAGCTATCTTTCTCTGCAATTGCCTTCCACTATAGAAGGACAAATTCAATGAGTCCAGGATTAACACCGTTTTCTTGCTCATGATAATCACCATCAAGAACCAATGTCTCCTCGGTACGTTCAAAGGCACACATATCTGCCAAAAAACAAATCAATGCTACAGTTAAGAAACAAACTATGTGAGATGTTGAAGGAAAACCATCAAATAAACAGAACGAAGACCATATCCATCCTTGAAAACTCCCCGTCATAATCACTGGACAGATCCTGAATCCGCGTTCTAGTTTGGGTTAGACCCTGATGATATACATTACAACACATTAAGTAGACGTACAAGTAATCTATCTAAAAATATACTCAACGACACACAGGAAAGTACATACTGAAGTCGCACTGCCCCAGTACCAGATTTGCTTCTACAATCGGCGAGTCTTGGCTGCTCCTTTAGGTGTAGCACGCGTGCCATGCAATCAATAACCTTTGAAAGATAGATGTGGGGACGAATCCAAGACCGATTTAGTATACACGACTTAATAATATGTCAAATAGGTTTATGCAGCATGTCAAACTAACCATCCAACCGAACCACTGTTCATAATGTAACTCCCAAGCAAACCCACGATGCAATTTTGCTATGGTCTCTCCAACCTATACTATCAACCGACTGCAAAAAAATATGACGTGACTGTGTAAAGAAAGGATGCGGATTTAAAACCCAATGCTTAGACCAATCAATGAAAAAAGTGTAACATACTCCTGGTACTTGAGTCGACTAACAAACTTTTTTTCTTTCTCAAGGCCAGGCTCCATTAGTTCTGAAACAAAGTAGTGTAACTTGCATTCATCATCAATAGGGCGTTCGACGAGGCCAAATTTGGTCTCTCTGCACCTTGGCTTAGGAATTTTGGTGAACGACAACTTTTCTTTAGGCGTCACAGGTTCATTGACTGATTTTTTTTTTTTGGATAGGAGACCCCTGTCAAGCAGGTGAACTTTATTTAAGCGTTTCATTGCCCAACGTATTACAACGTATTGCTAATGAAATCATCGGGTCAAAGCGGCCTGATGAATAGTGGTAAAACTAAAAAGTGGAAGAAAGAGAAGACACAGAGGTACTCCCTTCATTGCAAATTGGTTTGTCTAACGGTAACTGTGAAACACTTGAGATTTCTGAAAAGGGTTGCAATGTGTACAACACAGCTGATCTGCTTGTTGACGATGCAATGCATAAAGACGTTACTGCTACATCTACTCTCCTATACTTGTCTACAATCACGTTACTTTTCACACACTCTCATCACTAATGGTACTCATGAAGTCCGTATTGGATCCCACCACACATGAAATGCTTCCTCTGCCCAAACACACCTTTGGCAACTTTCCTCTTGAAGACTATATGTATGTAGGTCACACCCGAAATTGACCAACTAAATGCACTGAACATGCCGGAAAAGACGCCTAAAAGTTGGACTCGTAACCAAACGCTTGAATAGGCGCTTGCTCAGACTTTCAAACCGCTCTAATGCCTGAGCTTCCTGAAGAGCACGCCCGATCTCTTCATCCCACTCACCATGTATAATTTCAAGTAGACCACGTGCATACTTCGACAGAACGTGCCCTTTCCCAGCTGCAGCTTTCAAGAGCTCGCTCGACATCCCCCAGTCCTCCAATTCAAGCAGAGCATGGTGCAATAAGGAGAGAAAACAAATAATCCAATAAATAGGTCCATAAGAGTGGGTTAAAAATGAAATAAATGGGTGGGAAATGATGCTAAAATATATCTAAATATTTCAAACATCGATCCGCCCCCTTACCAATCCGAGCCAGAAGGACGCCTCGAAATTCCCAGATGCATCACACTTACGAACAAATTCCATTTGGACAAGACTCAATTATGGCAAAGCGAGGAGGCTTTCAATGCTTGCATACTTGACGAAGCCGGAATAGTCACGAAGCCTCCCATGGAGGAGGGTCTTACTTGTGGCCCTCAATGATAGTAGGTCTCTGTACGAATTCGCCGACACACTCTGCGTGATGATTTCGAAGACATGATCGTGAACAATTTCCAGAAAAGAATCACCTGCATTAGCTTCAGCCATTTCTACGACGACTTCTATTTGCAGACAAGCTTCTCCGCTCGGACTGTGGATTTGTGTGTGGAAAGGCTTTTAAAGGCAAGCAGTGTCGGTCCTGTCGGATGTAATATCGGTATATCCTACTGGCTCTCTAATAAGTGTGGAGAAGGTATTCCCTGGAGCTAGCCCACAACGTGGCATGCCTACAAAGTGAGGTACGCCAATCAGGTGCTGACAATTCTCTAACATTGGTGGGAAATTTGACTATAGACGTTTGTCATAAACGGATTGACGAGAGTATGAAAGTGTTTTTTTTAAGAATAATGAAGGTGTTTTACTGTGAAGTTGTTCTAGTGTTTTGACAGATTTTTTGACGTTTTTTTGACAGATTTTTTGACATTAGAAAACACTTAGTAGTATATTTTTTTATAAGAAAAACAACATATCTACAAGAAAACCAAATTCGAAGATTTGTGACTATTCAAATTAGAATTGTTATTTAAAGTAAAATTTTCAATGAGTTTAAACCCGAACTCAGCTCGTGTCATTTCTGAATATGTGTGGCTATTCAGTTTGTGCCTTTATGAATCGGTACCTCTACCATTATAAGGAAGATATCTTGGAGGCGTAGCAACGCCTAAATGGAGCGCACTATGCGACTTAAGAGGAGAATGATGCGTGTATCGTAGGAAACATTTTTCAAACCCAATTGCATCGTGGAGGGGCATATAAGTCTTGAGCATATTTTCAGTATGTTAAAATGTTTTACACGCATTTGAGATATGTGCTCCTTCTCTTAACTTTTTCGCTGGCTTGAACGGTTTTCCTCGTGAGTCTTACTTGTTGAAAGTCGTTTATAAAATAAACTTTAATGTAAATATTTTAACAAACAAATGTCCATGTGCAAGGCACGATGCTTATAACTACTGGTAGTAGGCAAAAATCACCAACTTTTTGGGTAAAACAAAAAGAAAAAACGTCGCAAACTTTTAAACATTCGGTGTACATTTTTTCTTAAACTTGTGTGTTTCATAACTATTCCTATTTTTAAAATCCATGTACTGCTACTTGAATTCCTGAATTACCGTATGAGATCAAACTACCCACATCAGTGGACTTCCCTTCCCCGCCCGTCCCGCCTTCATCCCATCACATTAATTGTCTTAATATTACTAGTACAATCCTAACACCTAACACGGTGTAGGCTACACCAGTTAAACACTAATCCTCCACGTATTTTTTGGCAATTTATTACTTATTATATTTTATTTCAATTACAGTATCGACAAAAAAGTTCAAAAAAGAAAAAAAATAAAATAGAAAAACAATTTCACATCCACTCCACTTCGTAGATACATTTTCTTACCAACAATAAAAAAAGATTACCATTGAGACTACCATTGTACAACAACGGAGACTAAATTCGCAGTGAGCCACAACAGATATTTTCCGGCAACTGCAACATACATGGATGATGGATCCATGAGACTATTGTAATCGCAGTGTCTTCTACTTCATCAACGACTTCTTCCAGGCCCCGAAGCACATCTGCTTCACCGCCGCAAACTGGCCCTCAGGTGCGGTGTGAAACATGAGCTTGTAGTCGCGGTCTCTCCTTTCCTCCCAACATCTCCAAAAGACAGGCTCACAATTGCAAGTCATGAGTTCTTTGCTGATCCTATCCAGTATCTCCTCCAACTATTGTGAAATATTGGTTTCACCACGTATTGCGACTTCGAATGATCGACTCTCAATTAGCATCATGGTTCTGAGATTGTTGATAGGAGGAGTCAGCCCAGTCACTTCTAGTTATGCCACACTTTACCAAAAAACTGAAGTAACCGTACATATGTGGTGGGCAATGGGGCTGACACATTTTGTGGAGGAAAGATATTTGGAATAACTATTTGCTTTGATGTGATTATCTCTGATGTTATCATTGCTACGTGTTTGTTTTGTTGGTCGAGACGATAAGTGATGCGTGTGGGCTCTGGAATCTTTCTATGACTTTACTTCCTTAATTATCAGTAATTGCTTCGAGGACGAAGCTCTCTGTAAGGGGGGGGGGGGGGGGGGGGAGGACGTAACACCACGTTTTTATATTAAGAGTAAATTAGGAATTTGGCACGCGACCGGGTATTTTCAGGAATTGTTAAAAATTGTTTGGTTAATTTTTTTATTTAGTGATTAAATTGGACTAGTATATGACTCTTATTTTACTTTATAAGTTAATTTATCTAGTTATACTAAAACTACCAAGATAATCTAATTAAATAAAAATTTATAACCCTAATTTTGGTACTACAAAGTATACTATAATCTTCATTTACTTATGGTACTACCCGAAACATCTAATCATTTTTACCCAACTGAATGTGCACGAAAAACATAATATAAACTCTACTCAACTCCCTAATTGTCAGTTGACTAAGACTTTTCAACTATTGGCCATTTGACTTGACTATTTGACCCTAGCTTGGATCTAGTCTAATTTGACCCCTAATATTTTTTACTCTATTTAATCCCCTCTAATCAGTACTGAACCACCAAAGAGGAGAAGCAAACCCCCCTCACCAACACCATCACCACCGTCGGGAGACACACCACCAGCACCACCATCTCCACCACCACCCTTCTTCTCAGTTCTCTCCACCACCACAATCACCACCTCAGCCTCTCACCTCTGCCTCCCCTCCCTCCCTCTCTCGAACTCTCTTCTCTCCTCTCCCCTCTCTGTTTTGTCCGGCGAGAAGAAGCAGAATCAAGAGTGGCAGTGGCCACCATCATCGCTGCCCTCCCCGATGGGAAACACCAACGCCGCCGCCACCGCCTGCTATCTCTCTCCCTCGGGAGCTCCAAGTAAAGCCGGTGTGGCACATTTTTATAATATGAGAAATATTTGAATTTGATCAATATGTGAGCGGTGTGTTCCTTTTGATAATCGTGTCCCGTGAACTAGGTAATCAGGGCCTTACTATGGTAGTCGTGTTTGATTTGGTACTTCATTTCGAAACAAAATTTAGATGTTCTTCTTTCGGATTTTTATTTTGGATTATAATTTTTTTGATGCGATACTTGTTGGGTTTTGACGTAGGTAACGCAGCGGAATAACAAAAATTTAATCCTACTCAAAGCCCACCAAGGATCACAGGAAGAGACATCATAACATGATTAAGGACATAGAAGATGTGTACCTTTTGATTTGTGAGATCACACGAAGAATGATGTCCTCGTCTCTACGGTTGATCCACGTCTAGAGGTGAGATCTAGATTCTTCCTTCAATCAAGTGCTAGCTTGAACCTTGGAGGAAGAGGGATGAAGATCAAAGCAACGAAGCAACAAGGCAACGAAGGAGGGGCGGCCTCCCTTCTTGCCGTCGGGTAGGGGGGCGGACGGGGCTAGGGTTTCGGCCCTAGCTCTTGTCTTGCTCTCTCTTTTGCTCTCTCCCACTCTTTGTGTGTTATGACTAATAACTCATTAGTGGGAAGGAAGCTAGAGCCTCCTTTATATACTCCAACAACTCCTTGTTGTTTCCATAAAAGAGTTTTCTTGTTCTAGTAGGACTAGAACTATTCCCTTCCTTGCAAATTAGTCCTACTAAGTTTGCAAGGTGTTGCATAATGATCCTTCTATTAATTAATCCATATTAATTAATCCCAAATCTAGCTCTACTCTATTTGACGTGTGACCCCATAGGTTTCTATATAGTTGGTAGTAACTATTACTAACATGGAGCGGTGTCTAGCAACACATCCATGCCACCCAACCAATAGAAATAGTCAGTGATCCCGACAAACCTTTGTGCCCAATATGTCATATTGCATTATCCCTTTGTCTCCATATCCGGATTGGACACGAGACATAAATAGTCACACTCGTATATCCAATCCATAGTTCCTCGATCCTGGGAATATGCTTATGCTTGCAGATAACATTAATATCTCCATATTAATTTATCTGAGTCTGGCCAGACATTCAATAAGCCTCATCCCTCGAGTGGCCGTGGATATTTACCCCCATTATGTGGGAGGGACAAATCCTATCTACATCACTACGATCTCTAAGCTTGTTTCCTATCACGCCCGATAGCCACCTTTATGATTACCCAGTTACGGTGTAACGTTTGATAACATCAAAGCGCAATATTTCACAACTAGAGTATCTAGTGACTTCAAGTCCAAGGATTGCAATAATATTAGCACTACGAAAAGCGATTGTGACTTCACATAATCCAATGTATCCTTTTCGTCGTGGGTCAATCCAGTATGCCATTACTCCTAATGCATACCCATGTGTTAGACTTGATATCTCCATATCAATCTACCCACATACTAGTCTATATTTGATTGTCCTATTAATCAATATAATGGACTAGGGACATTTAAGATAAATAACACAATTCATCTAAGGACTTCATTATATTAAATATCGCCATAAATAATAAATGAATATTCTAGCCAAAACATTGTTCATACTTAATCTACGATTGCCTCTAGGGCATCTATTCCAACAATACTTTCAAAGTAGAATATTTCGAAAGAAAATAAAGAATTCAAATAAAGCATGTAGTATTTCACAATTAACGCACGCGATACACGAAAGAATGAAAGGCACACAACGCTAGGCATATGAACTTACCTCTAGTCGAAACGGCAAATAGCTCGAAATAGTTCTCATGCCTAGATGTAGCTCTTCTTTATGAACATGTTACCCACAAGTTTATACCTCCTAATCAATACACGTCCAGCCAACTTATTTTGCTTTAATAGTGAATTAATTATTCTATTTTTATTATTATTATTATTAAAATTATTATTATTATTATTATTAAAATAATTATTATTATTATTATTATTATTATTATTATTTTATAGGCAAGAAATGCCAATTCTATGACTATTTGAAACTCATTATTTATTCAAATAAACTAAAGTGGTATTTAGTTAGTAAAACCGTATTATTCTTCACATATAAAAAGTATGTATATAAGCTTATTCTTCAAGGAAATAAATTGTAGTATTTAAATTTTAAATTTAGAGAAAGTTTATCCTTTACTTCGATTAGCAACATATTTATTTTCTTCTATTTATTTGGAATAGTTAGTAGTTAACCTCAAATATAAATATAAACAAGTTAACATAATGTAATTACATAAGTAAAACAATTTAGGTAAAAGACAGTGGGCTCCCTCTAAAGTTTCTGTTTTACACTTCCTATTGGCCAATTGACCAAGACTATTCATTCATTGGCCCTTTGACCAAAGACCAAAGACCTAACTATTTTGACCTATAACCAAGTTGACCCCTATTAATTTTACTCTATTTTAATCCCTTCTAACCCCTTTCTTCCTCTGTACACTTCTGGAAAAAACAACTCATCATCACCACCAATACCACCGATGGCAAACAATCACAACCACTATCACTACCTTCGCGTTTTTTTTATGGCGTGTGGTATGAACTTTATAAAATTTATAGTATCAATTACAAAGAAATCTTAAAGTTTGTGAATAAAATTACATGCATATTACAACTTTACGTTTGAAGATTCCGCGATGATTAACTAAAGAAAGTGTGATACTGAAGACCAACTCCCAAGCAATGGATTAAGATTCGGACAACTCTCGCGAACAATTACTTAAATTTGAGTAAGAAGTTCAAAATCATGACTTTAATAACAAGACTTCAAACAAAGAATTTATTTAGAGTATATATACCACCCGGAATGACACTTAAGCTACCCAGGCATGACCTCGAGTTACTCAATTCCAAACAACCCGGAAAGGGTTACCAGTTCACACAATACTGAGACTCCGCGACCATACCAATATCTACAACTTAGTAGGCTAATCGTGCAACCTTTGGTCTAACTCCCTTCCTCCATAATTATTTGTTAGAGGGTCCTCTTATCCTGGCATTTGTTCATCTGATAGTTGGATCGATCTTGTCCAGGTTAGCGGGTATCAACTGCCAATATGCTTACTTTAGGATTCTTTGTTCCTGGTGTCACCCTGGTGTGTTCGCCGTATTGATGTTATCAGAGATATCATTTCCTTTAGGTCATAATTCTAGTCCACCCCCCCCCCCTTACATTTTTTTATTTGATTGGTTCTCGTTTGGGTTACCTTCTTATATCATTTGTATCACTAGGAACTTTGACGAACCCTATGATTTCCAATATCGATTAGTATGTTTGATTCATGACTCTCCCTGGTGTTGTAAATGTGCGATCTATCGGTCTTGCTCCTTACACCATAACCTAGTGCATTCCCTAATGTGTTATGCAATAGAAAACATAATATCATGTAATGTGACACGTGGAACACAATCATTACTAACATATAATCCAAATTTTTCACATAAGTTTTCCTACAATACATCTTTCCTCTTTCTTAAAAATAACATTGGCCCAAACAGGGCAACTAGATCTGTCATGCCAAATTCTCAAATTAATTTCATGGAGCAAGCCTGACCAGCTATCACAATATCATGATCTCAATATACTTCACATCATATATTTTCCTTTCATCACATGTTATACTAGCACGAAGTATACGATTCATACATCTCATATCACATGTTGCCAATTCATATGTCTTATGGTTAGTCAAATATTCAAGCTAATAGAGGTCCATGACTTTATAGTTGGTCATTTGTGCAAATCTGGTACCGAACTGTCTACTCTTTATGTTTTTAACTATGTCTTAAGATCACATTGAGGCCGAATTTCTCCTGGTAGGTTCTTTTATGAGCTTAATACTTGGAAGTACAAGGGGTTATATTTCGATAACCGACTGTTTCATCTAGCGAAAACTTAGAACTTTGTATTCCATCTATGCGGTCTTTACCCATATGTTTTCACCTAGTGTTCTAATCAAACTCCAAAGAATGATTTAAATCTATAACTCTTCATAACCTAAATTTGTAACTCGTTTATAAACGTGGATTTGCAAGAATTCCACCAATTAACTTGAATACTCAGTGACAGCATCCAAATAAATCTTCAAACGTAAAGTTGTAATATGCATGTAATTTCCTTCACAAACTTTAATATTTTCTTCACATTTTATTTCTTTGTAATTGATACTATAAATTCTATAAAGTTCATACCACACGCCATAAACTAAACAACGCAAATTTGAAGAATATACAAAATTTTCCCCAAGCCCAATAAAATGTTATAACCACAAAGCGGCATAAGAAAAACTTATAACTTTGAAGACATCCAATACTTTAACTCTTATTCCGATCGTAGACAATGATATTGTATCAACACTCCAAGTATCCCTTAGTATCCGAGATAGTTAACGCACATAGGAAGCTTCTGATAATTTCCGTAGCATAATCATACTTTCCGAGTAACGTCGTAAGATAACAGGCTCCCTCTATAAACTTAACAGACTCCAATAAAAGTTTCTGAAACCAAAATCAAAAGTCTAGATAAATTTCCAGACTATAATTTAACGTTAAGATAAACACCATTACCCCCAAATGAGTCATGTGACACAAAGATCAGTACATAGCCAAATAGACAACCTATTCCTTAAGGGATATTAGGGTAACCAAACTCCAAGTAATACATAAATTTTTTATTAGTTAAGTATCATCAAAGCTCCAAAATTACATAAGACAACTCCGTCTAGTGTAGTCTCCCGGGTACCAATTATTGAGAAGTAGATACCTATCAACATTTTGAAATAATTCAATATCTAAAACTGCAATAATCTAGCCGAAATGAGGCAAAACTGAACAGGTTGACCGTGTAATTGCTTTTCTCAGGTGAGGGTATGTGTGAACTTCCTCGAATGCCAGTAAAATGATTTTATTCATTCACCGGAAAAGACTCAAAAGTACTCATTCTTGACTCTTGTCTTCAAATTACTATCCCAACCGATACCTTAAAAAGTTATATGCTCTTAATAAAAGTCTTCACGAATTTGGCCAGGGTTCACCATCCCAATACCTTAGCACTCTTATTATGTCTTTAATTCAAAGTCAACAATGGTCGAAATATGATATTTTCCTCAGTGTTATCATAAGAGTTAGATACCCTAATAGTATCACTATCGAATGATAAAATTATTCTATATAGTTATTATTTTGAGTCGCCTATCCATGTCAATTCCTCCTAGCAGTAAGTCATATGAAGTCAATATATATCAGAGAAATAGGGAATAAGCTACCCCGCAACCCCGACTTGTCAGATTTTATTACTAGTTTTGGTTTTCCTATATCAATTTTAATTTTAAATTTTTTTATCTTAATTTAGTGGATATCATAGGTCCGTATTAACTTAGAAACAAACCCTCCTCACCAACACCATCACCACCGTCGGGAGACACACCACCAACACCACCATCTCCACCACCACCCTTCTTCTCAGTTCTCTCCACAACTACCCTTCTCTCTCTCGGACTCTCTTTCCCTCCCCTGTATCCCTCTCTTTCCCTCTGTTTTCTCCGGCGAAAGCAGCAGAAGTAGCGGGGGCAGTGAGCCCGCTGCCTTCCCCGACGAACAACACCAACGCCGCAACCACCATCTGTTCTCACTCTCTCTCTGTCTTCAATCTCGAAATCCCTCCCTCTCTTTTCTCTCTGATCGATCGAATCATGAGCATAACCAGCGGTGGCAAGAAACCACTGCCGATACAAACCCGACGGCAACCGACAGGAAACAACGACGACCTCCCTCTCGTCCTCTTCCGGTGACATACCCACTTTCCTAGAGGTCCGACTGAGGTCAGAGGACCCCAAATCCGGCGACCCATCCACCGGAGTGCCATGATTTCCGGCGAGAAGCTCGACCCGCACCCGAACCCGGTTCTCTATAATTCGGTATTCGATTTTGATAATTTTTGACTTGAATCGCTTTATCTTGACTTGAACTTGAGATTTATACCATTGAAATCATATGGGTAACAAAGAATAATCAGATTCATGGATTGAGTTGTTGCTTTAGATGTTCTTCTTTCGGATTTTTATTTTGGATTATAATTTTTTTGATGTGATACTTTCAAAGTAGAATATTTCGAAAGCAAATAAAGAATTCAAATAAAGCAGGTAGTATTTCACAATTAACGCACTCGATACACGAAAGAATGAAAGGCTCACAATGCTCGGCATATTAACTTACCTCTAATTGAAACACCAAATAGCTTGGAATAGTCCTCATGTCAAGATGTAGCCCTTGATTATGATCTCGTCGCCTAAAATTTTATACCTCCTAATCAATACACGTCCAACCAACCTATTTTGTTTAATAGTGAATTATTTTATTTTATTTTTATAGAAAGGTCAATTCTATGATTGTTGGAAACTCGTTATTTATTCAAGTAAAGTGAAGTGGTATTAGAAAGTAACTAAACCCGTACTATTTTTCACTTATAAAAAGTACTTGTATTAGCTTATTTTTCAACAAATTAAATTGTAATAATTGTAACCAATTTCCATTATATAGAAATTTTACTTTTACTTTCATTCCAAACACATTTATTTCCATCTATTTATGCAAAATATATAATTAGTTAACCTCAACTAATAATAGGTAAGTTAACAACAATTTAATTATATAAATAATAATTTTTAGGTAAAAGATAGTGGATTCCCACTAAGTTTATGTTTTGACACTTTATACCCTCACATTTATCTTTAAGACCAAAACTACCCCCTTTCATCTCCTTCTTCTTCAAAATCAACAACTCAATTCATGAAATTGGTTGTCCTTTGATACCCATAAGATTTTGATGATATAAAACTGAAATTCGAGTTAAGATTATGCGATTCAGGCCAAAAATTATCGAAATCGGGTAACGAATTGATGATAACTCAATCGGCGGCGTTAGGTTGAAGCTTCGCCGAAAAATATGGCGCTCCAGTGGGTGTGTCACCGGAATTTGGGGTCCTCTGACCTCGGTCGTACCTCTAGGAAGGTGGGTATGTCGCCGGAAGAGGCCGAGAGGGAGGCGGAGAAGTCGGCGTCGTTTCTCGTCGGAAGCCTCCGGTGGTGGCTCTTGGCCGCCACTGTTTCTGCTGCTGTTCGGTCAGACAGAGAGAGAGAGAGAACAGAGGCAGAGAGAGATAGAGATCGAAGGCAGATGGAGAGAGATAGCAGGCGGTGGTGGAGGGGTTGGTGTTTCCCGTCGGGGAGGGCAGCGGCGATGGTGGCCACTGCCGCTGTTGATTCTGCTTCTTCTCGCCGGACAAAACAGAGAGTGGAGATGAGAGCAGAGAGTTTGAGAGAGGGAGGGGAGGCAGAGGTGAGAGGCGGAGGTGGGGATGGTGTGCCATCGGTGGTAATGGTGCCGATGAGGAGTTTGTTTTCTCCAGAAGTGTACTGAGGAAGAAAGGGGTTAGAAGGGATTAAAATAGAGTAAAATTAATAGGGGTCAACTTAGTAATTGGTCAAAAAAGTTAGGTCCTTGGTCTTTGGTCAAAGGGCCAATGAACGAATAGTCTTGGTCAATTGGCCAATAGGAAGTTTAGGAACAATTATATGGTGTGTTGGGAGTACATTTAGTTAGGTAAAAATTATTGGATGTGTTGGGTAGCACCACAAGAATGTGAAAATTATAAAATGCTATGGTAACACTATAAATAAAATTTTAACTTTTAATTTAGTTATATTATTTAGAATAGTTCTAGTTAAACTAATTATAAATTTAACTTGTATAAAAATCATATACGAGTCTACCAATTAAATTATTAAATCTAAAAATTAACCGAACAATTTCTATAATAACCGAATTTTGTGAACCAAATTACCAGTTTACCCCTGATATGAATTCGGGGTGTTACATCCTTCCCCCTTAAAGTGAGCTTCGTCCACGAAGCTAGAGTCGATATGTTAAGGGAACAAAGTCACTAAAAGGTTATAAAAGTCCACGCGCATCATTTATCGTCTCGACGAACAAAACAAAATAAAAATGGAGCAATGATCACACATCACATAATAGCAAGTAGCTAATCCAGTCGGCAGGAGTCTCAATTCAGTACTAAGCTATCCCTCAATCCCCCGGCTGGTTTAAATTTTATTACCGATTTAGTGGTCTTATATCACTTTTAAATTCGGAAAAGAGTTTATTTTTATTTAGAGAAAATTCGAAGGGTCGCACTAACTTAGAACAGTTGGCTCTGATACCAACTGAAACACCCCCCCAAACCACACGGCCGGCTGGGCCGTACGTTTGGAGAGATGTCTCCGCCCGAGGTGCTGAACCTCATTGGGAACGGATAAGGATCGTCGGTTCACAGTTAGCACAACCATCGAATATCCAAATATAACTTATTATGCATTCATAAAACCAGTGACATTAACTGAATGGTAAAAGTACAATAATTTACAATGAAAATTACTATATGAAGTTTTGCGAAGTATAATATCCTAGCCATCCGTGTCGTGAACGTCCCCCACCTTAGCATATGACATGCGGTTTCAAAATGACAAAAGTCGACGCAGTTTTACAGAAAATGGTCAGCAAACGGCTGAGTAAGTTAACACGCATAGCAAGTAAACAGATTATGAAGCATGTCCGGAATAAAGAGTTGGCTGATAAATACTAAACATCAGATACATGTTGCAATAATATTTGTGATGTTTTCTTAGACAAATTTTATGACGATTTCAAATTTGATGTTTCCAATCTAAAGACGTGGGCCATCTTGGAGAATGATTTTCAAATAGTACTTTGCAATATTTTCACAACTTATCACTTTATATCTCAAGATGATAGTATTCTCTTTTCTCAAAGACAAAATAATCGAGTCCAGGAGTTCATTTGTTGAGTCAAGATCCCTGAATGTGCTTTGATTGGTAATTGTTTTGAGTGATGAAAGACAAAAGGCTAAGACATAAGCAGCAAAGGCATTTCAGTTATCTCAAGGCCTTGAGATTGACTGAACTTCAAAGTCTTGAGTTATTTTATTCTGCTATATGTTCTAACATTTATGTGTTGCAGAATTGGATATCTGATTATGCAAATTAGTGGTTTAATGCATATACTTTTGGTTTATACTATTTATATATCTAACACAATTTGAGATGATCAGAACAGGAAGAATAAAATTTATCTGGGTTAACTTTGAAATTCTGTGAAGCAGGTTTAGAGCTCCAAGACCTTGAGATGTGCCTTGAGCTGCTGACAGTTTTTACAGAACTTAATTGATTCTTTATTGCAGGTTATGATACTTAGTATTGTGATTATTTACTCACTTCTAAGTGTCTTAAACTTGTTTTTCTTGATTCATATATTTTAGAAGATATACAGGCTATTGTTCTAAGTTTGTTAAACAGTTTTATCATAAACTGTATAACCAAACAGCCATAGTACTGTTAGCTTTCTGGATTTTGTTGTTGCAGTGTTTCAATGCTGTTGCAGGGTTGTTAAACGTGCTGGAGCAATCTCAAGAAACTCCAACGGATATCCACTTGAAGCTGTTTGAATTTAAGTTGAAAACAGAAGGAGGATTTGTAGGAACTGATATCCTAAAATCTCTTAATCAGTTGCAGCTGTGTATAAAAGAGACTGGTTTGAATTTTGAAGAAGGGGAGGCTTGCAGAATACTCTGAGAGGTGTGAAAAAATCGTGGAGAATAATTCATTCAAACACACAATCATTCAAGCTTCATTCCAGACTTCTGAAGATCAAATCAATCCAGTTTTCCAGAAGAACACTTCCAGGCTTCAACAGCTTATCTTCATACTGTGTTCTTCACTTGTACTTCTATATGTGTATCTCTAGATTATCTTAAACCTCACTTAACCTAGTGGTTGGTTGTTCAAGTGAACAACAAGAGGTTCTTATTAGCTCAACAGTTAGTAGCTGGAACTAGATAGGTTTGGAACCACAAGCTGTATAGGTGTAAGGGAAATCACTTAGGCTTGAAGATCTAGGGCTGTTTCTGTATGAGTAATAAGAAGTGTTTGCCCAATCCTGGTGGGATTAGATCCCTCAGGCAGAGATTAGGTCCATTGGGACTGAACTCTGTAAATTGCTTTGTGTTCTTTACTTTTCTGTTTGATTATTATCTGCTGCACACAATTCAAAACAGATTAGGGTTTAAAAGCTGTTTAGTTTTGTTCACAGCTCAAGGCCTTGAAGCTTACTATTTTGCCTTTGTAAGTTTCAGACAGTTTACAAAATCTCAAGTCCTTGAGATTTGAGTTTCACACAAAGCTTTCCTGTTAAACTTTAAGTTTTGCAAAAAGTTTCCATAATCTATTCAACCCCCCCCCCCCCTTCTAGAGTATTTATGTCCTGTATTTAGTCTACATTACACACTTTCAATTGGTATAAGAGCTTGTGTCACTGTTTTTAGATCTAAAAATCTGGTGACTATGAGTAATGTAGGAGATGGTGGATTCTCACATGGAAGGGCAGCCAACAGACCTCCATTGTTCTGTGGTGACAACTTCATGCACTGGAAGGCATTGATGAAGATGTTTATCATAGATCAAGACATGGAACTATGTTCCATAGTTCAGAATGGTCCTCATGAGTACTACACTACAATTGATGGAGTTAGAAATATCAAGTCTGAGGAATATCAAGTCTGAGGAAGATCTTTCATTCACTGAACTGGAAAAGGTATCAAAAAATTACAAGGCTAAGAATTTGCTATACTGTGCTTTAAATGCAGATGAGTTCAACAGAGTGTCAAACTGCAAGAGTGCCAAAGAAGTGTGGGATAAATTGGTGGTGACATATGAAGGAACCAGCCAGGTTAAGCAGACAAAAATCAACATACTTATGAGGCAATATGAGTTGTTCAAGATGAGACCATCAAGGAAATGTTCAAAAGATTTACTGATGTTGTGAACAACCTGGAGTCATTGGGAAAGAAGTTCTCAAATTAAGAGAAGGTCAAAAAGATTCAGAGAAGTTTTCCAAAAGCCAAGTGGGAACCAAAGACAACAGCCATTGAGGAAGCTCAGGACTTGAGTCTTCTTCAGCTAGATGATCTACAAGGAAAGCTGCTCACTCATGAAATGTCTATAAAGATGTGGAAGGTGATCTGAGTGAAAATATCAGGAACCTAGATCTTAAGGAAAAAGACAGTGAAAAATCTCAAAGCCTTGAGACTGAGGAGGAACCTGATGATGAAGAGGCTTTAGCATTGATCTCCAAGGCCTTGGCCAGGATTCTCAAAAAGAAAAGAAACTCTGGTAACAGGGATTACAACAGAGAGAGATCAAGACCCTCAGGCAGCAAGGATTACAAAGGTAAAACTTCATCACAGTCACATAAAACTAAAGTAATGAATTGTTTTGAGTGTGGTGATGCAGATCATTTAGTAAGGGACTGTCCATAAAAGAAGAAGAACAGGAACCTTCAGTAGAAGGATGGTGACAACAAAAGGAAGAAAGCCATGATGGCTTCTTGGAGTGATTCTGATTCATCAAGTGACTCAGACACAGAAGAAGAGCAAGAAAAATTATGCTTCATGGCAAAGCATAATGAGGAAAGTTCATCAGACAGACACATTGAAGACATGGTAAAAAATTTACTTGCTAGTCCTTCTGATGTACTTCCTGAAATTCTTAAAAGAATGTTTTTGAATGAGGAAAGTTATAGAAATGAGATTTCTGCTTTAAAGATTAAGATTCATGAGCAGGTAAAAGAAAACCTGGACTAGTTTTTTCAAACAAAATTGTTGAAGTTTCTAAGACAAAGTTGGAAAAGGACTTCAAGGCCTTGGACAGCAGGTTCAAAGTCTTGAAGGCACAGATAAAAGAGGTTGTTGATCAAAACACTCTTTTAACTGAAAGATATGCTGATCTAAAGACTCATTCTAAGAATTTAGAACAACAGATCTGCTCTTTGACTGAGAAACTTCAAGAGTCAAAGAAGGTCCTAGCTAAGTTTACAGGCTCAGAACATAATCTGAATCTCATTCTTGGAGGAAGTCTGAAATCAATGCATAAAAGTGGGATTGGCTATAATCCGAATTTTCCAAAGAAAGGCCAAACTACTTTTATCAAATCTGGTAGCAGACATTCTCCAAAATGTCATTACTGTGGAAAACTTGGTCATGTAAGTTTAACTTGTCCCTTCATAAGATCAGAACCTCACATTATGAGGAATACATATCCTTATCAGCTTAAGGGACAGGTTAGGCAGATTTGGGTTCCAAAAGGAATTAGGCCACCAAATATGGCTGATTCTGAGTATGAATCAAAGTTCTGCACTTGGTCTAACAGCCTGTTGAGGCAATGATTTGTTTTTGCAGGATGTCACCAAGGCCTTGAAAGATCAGAAATGGATATTAGACAGTGGATGTTCCAGACATATGAGTGGAAAGAGGTCTCTCTTTACTGAACTTACAGAAAAATCTGGAGGAACAATCACACTTGGTGACAAAGAAAAATGCAATATCATTGGTATAGGTAGTATTGGTACTGGTTCTACAAATTCTATATCTGATGTTTATCTAGTAGATGGACTTAAGTATAATTTGCTTAGTATCTCTCAGTTATGTGATAAAGGTTATAAAGCTGTATTTGACAAGGAGAAATGTGTGGTGCAAGATGAGAAATCTGGTGATTGCATACTCACTGCTCCTAGGTCATATAATCTATATGCTATGAATACTAACAGTGTTGCAGGTGACAAGCTAAAATGCCTCAAGGCCTTGAAGGAAGATTCAAAGCTTTGGCACAGAAAGCTTGGGCATATTAGTATACATACTTTGAATAAACTCATCTCGAATGACTTGGTAAGAGGTTTCCCATCACAGAAATTTGCAGATGCTGAGGTTTGCAAGGCATGTGTTCAAGGTAAACAGACCAGAAGCTCATTCAAGCCAAAGAGCTTTGTAAGTACTTCTAGACCCTTAGAATTGCTGCATATGGACTTGTGTGGTCCTATGAGAGTTCATACCCCAAAAGGTAAGAGGTATATGCTTGTTATAATTGATGATTATTCTAGATTTACTTGGGTGATGTTTATTAGATTCTAAACTGAAGCTTTATATGAGTTTTCTAGATTGTGAAAAGAGCTTCTAACTTTGAAAAACTTATCTGTTACATCCATTAGAAGTGATCATGGTAGAGAGTTTGATCAACTTGACTTTGATTTGTTTTGTGCAAAGCATGGAATTTCACACAACTTTTCTGCACCTAGAACTCCACAGCAAAATGGAGTAGTTGAAAGGAAAAATAGGACACTTGAGGATATGTCCAGAACCATGTTGCTTGAAAGTAATTTGCCAAAGTTTTTATGGGCAGAAGCTGTTAACACTGCCAATTATGTGCTGAATAGATGCTTGATTAGACCTATTTTGAAAAAGATCCCCTATGAACTGTTTAAAGGGAGAAAGCCTAATGTTTCTTATTTTAAGCCATTTGGTTGTATCTGTTTTGTGCATAATAATGGTAGAGATAATCTTGGTAAGTTTGATGCTAGAAGTGATGAAGGTGTATTTCTTGGATATTCTCAAACTAGCAAAGCTTATAGAGTTTATAATAGAAAAACCAAGATTGTGGAAGAGAGCATTCATGTAATTTTTGATGAAAGTACTAAGATTCTCTGAGTGAAATTTTTGCAGATCTAGATTTGAACAAGCATGAATCAGATGATGATGCTTTGAAAGAAGACAAAGGCAAAACTAATGTACAAAATCAACTAGCAGAATCTCAAGGCCTTGAACCTCCTGCTGAACCAAAATCTCAAAGCCTTGAGATAGAAGCTGAAACTTTCTATGATGCTCCCTCTACTGTTTCAAGGACTCAAAGCCTTGAAGTAGAATACTCCTGGGTACCAAGAAATAAGTTTAAGTACCTTTCAGACCATCCAGTTGACAACATTATATCAGATCCAACAACTGGAACACAGACAAGAGGACAGTTAAAGAACTTGTCTGTTTTTAGTGCATTTGTATCTTTGATTGAGCCTAAGAATACCAAGGAAGCTCTGGAAGATGCATAATGGATTATTTCAATGCAGAGTGAGCTGAATGAGTTTGAAAGGAACAATGTTTGGAATCTGGTCCCCAGACCTAAAGAAAAATCAGTTATTGGAACCAGATGGGTATTCAGAAACAAGGTTGATGAGAATGGCAAAGTGGTAAGAAATTAAGCCAGATTGGTAGCTCAAGGATATAATCAGGAAGAAGGTATAGATTATGAGGAGACTTTTGCTCCTGTTTCCAGGTTAGAAGCTATTAGAATACTTCTTGCATTTGCATCTCACAATCACATAAAGCTTTATCAAATGGATGTTAAATGTGCTTTTCCAAATGGATATTTACAAGAAGATGTTTTTGTAGCATAACCTTCTGGTTTTGAAGATGAAAATTTTCCTGATCATGTTTATAAACTGGATAAAGCTCTTTATGGTTTCTAACAAGCTCCAAGGGCTTGGTATGACAGACTTTCAAAATTTCTACTTGAAAACAATTTCAGAAGAGGCTTAGTTGACAAACCTCTTTTCATAAAACACCAACAAAGTGATCTGTTAGTAGTTCAGATTTATGTAGATATATTATTTGGTGCTACTAATGATGCTCTTTCAAAAGAGTTTTCAAGTCTGATGTGCAGGGAGTTTGAGATGAGCTTAATGGGTGAACTGAATTTCTTTCTTGGACTTCATATATTACAAATGAAGAAAGGAATTTTTGTGCATCAAGGAAAATATACCAAGGACTTATTGAATAAGTACAATATGTCACAGTCCAAGGTGCTTAAGACCCCTATGAGTTCATCACTCTCTTTAGACAAAGATTCAATTGGTAAGAGTGTGAATCAGAAGTAATACAGAGGTATGATTGGATCACTATTATATTTAACTGCTAGCAGACCTGATATTATGTTCAGTGTCTGTATGTGTGCTAGATTTCAAGCAGATCCTAAGGAAAGTCATTTAACTGCAGTTAAAAGGATTTTTAGATATTTGAATGAAACCAGAGACTTAGGGCTTTGGTATCCAAGAAGATCTAATTTTATGTTGAGTGGCTATTCATATACAGAATTTGCAGGTTATAAAGTAGACAGGAAAAGTACTTCTGGATGCTGTCAATTTCTTGGATCTTCATTGATTAGTTGGCATTCCAAAAATCAAAATTCTGTAGCATTATCAACTGCAGAAGCTGAATATATTGCAGCTGGTTCTTGTTGTTCACAAGTGTTATGGATTGCTCAGCAACTTAGAGATCTTGGCTAAAACTTCAGAAATGTGCCTATTCATTGTGACAATACAAGTGCTATTTCAATCTCTAAGAATCCATTTCAGCACTCAAGGACAAAGCACATAGATTTGAGACATCATTTCCTTAAAGATCATACAGAACAAGGTGATGTTGTTTTAAATTTTATCTCTACTTCAATGCAGATTGTTGATATTTTCACTAAACCTTTGCCAGATGATAGGTTTTCATCTCTAAGGCTTGAATTGGGGATGTTAAACAAGTATGCATTGGTTTAGGGGGAGTATTAGTACCTATATGTGTATATGTGCTGGAATCTCAAAGCCTTGAGATTATACTTTCTGAAGCCTTGAAAGTATAGCTCAAAGCTTTGAAGTTTCTCAAACTGCAGAAAATCTCAAGGCCTTGAGATTGTTCTCCAGGTCTTGATAATATCAGTATTTATTTTCTTTTAAAAAATGGATCATCAAATATTATATCTTATCCTTTTAGATAACTGTATAATATTTGAATTACTCAGAGATTTTCTAAAATATTCCAAAAACATTTTTCAAGATTCTATTTTTGAATGTAGATATTGCAGAGTCCTTTTATGACTCATCCTTTTCAACCTACTTAAGCTGAAAGTCAGGGCTTTTTCTTCTCATTCTCTTCCAATTTTCTGCGACTCTACTCTCTCTCTCTCAATTCCTCTCAATCACATTATCTTCTCAAAACCCTAAACCCTAAATAAAGCGCAAATCAGCCAGAATTCAGCAACAGGGAAAGCCCTCTAGCAGATCCAAGAAGAGAGCAAACAAGAAGGAGAAGACAGTGATTTCTGATTCAGATTCAGAAAATACTCAAAGCTTGCATGAGGATACCCCTCCTGCAAAGAAGTCAAGGACAGAGAAGGGAGATGAAGGCTCAAGTGGTTATCCACAACAAGAGACTCAGGGTGGTGATCAACCTAGGTCAAAGAAGAAGAAATGGGGAGAAAAGAAAAAGTCTACTGAAGAGGAAAACGGGAAATCAACTCAAGAAAGCAAGAAGAAACCAACTGAAGAAGGACAAGAAAAGACCAAACCCTCTGAGAAGAAGACTAGGGTGAAGCAAGTTGCTGTTGCAACTAAGAAAGGATATCAAGGTAAGAATGTACTTCCAACTGAGTGGTTTGTTAGTTCTGAAGTTAGAACAGTTTGGATGCAAGGATATGCATCATCTAAGGTAGCTTTCTGTAGCATGATTTCTGATGAGTTATTGGATAAACTGGACATAGAATGCATGAGAAAATTGAGGGAAACTGCTGTTTGGAAAGTTCTAAATCCTATTTCAAAGGCTTATCCTAGGTTAACTAGGTTATTTTATCTGAACTTGGTGTCTGAAGGTGATGATAGAATGGTATTAACTTCTAAAGTGGCTGGTGTGGATTTCAGGTTAGATCATAGAACTTTTGCCAAAGTTTTGGGCATTCCTATAAAATACAATGTTGGAGATTATCCTGATAGGAAGGAGTGTCTGGATAAGGAAAAGTAGATGTTTTTTATTGAAGGTGTTCCCTCTGGTCCAAAACAGTTGACACACTCTGTGCTCAACTGTGAAGCCAAAATTTTGTTTACTATTATGATGAGGAGTGTAGTTCCCAGGGAGAACTCAAGAGAGTTGGTAACTGATAAAGTTCTGATTTTGATGTATCTGATATCTCAAGGGTTTGAGATAGATTTTCCAACAGTTGTTATGGAGCATATGATCTCTTGTGCAACCAGGACTAGAAACCATCCTCTTCCATATGCCAACCTGTTACCTCTTTTCTTTGAATATTTTGATGTGCTTGTGAAAGGAGAATAGAAGATTACTGAAGGTTTTGGGTTGATAGATGATACTGCACTTCAGAGGATTGGGGTAGTTCAGACTGGGAAAGGGCATTGGAAATTTTATTCTGATTTGTCAAAGGAAGAACTTGCTGAAAAGGAGTTTGTGAAGCCTAAGGGGACTGCATCTGGGAAAGGACAAGCCAATGAGGATTACTCTCTGCTGGTTGAGAAGTTAGAAGATCAGCAGGTTGAGATTAAAGATCTCAGACAAAGGTTGTTTGACCTGTCAACTGAATTTAACCAGTTCAAGGGCTTGATGAATGTTATGAATGGGAAGCTGGATGTTGTCATCAAGGGCTTGAATCTGGAGAAGATACCTTCTTCTACTAGTCATGACACCAGTGTGGATTCAGAAGAGAAGCTGAGAGATTTTCTGAAGAAGAAGAAGAAGAAGCCAATTCCAGTAGTGTTAGCTTCAAAATATTTTTTTGAACAAACTGATGAAGAAGATGTTGGTGAAGACACAGGTGTTGATGCAGCTACAGAGGTAGATTCAGTACAGGCTAAGAAGAAAGTGGATGAGATAATCCAAGAAGTGGTTGCTGAAGTTGAAGCTGAACAAGAAGGTAATCAGTCTGCAGAAGATGCTGCAAGTGAGGAAGAAATTGGAGAAGGCTCAGAGAAAGGCCAAAGATCAAAGAAGAAGTGAAGATCAGAGACTGCCAAAGCCTTGACCCTCTATCTCATTCTCTTTTATCTTCTCTGTCTCAAGGCCTTGACTTTTTAGCTAGTTTTTTTATTTAAGTTTATTTTCAGCCTTTGATTAATGATCCTACATTTCTTCAACCTTATTTGATGAAAGTCAAAAAGGGGGAGAGTTTATGTGGTATTTGTGTTTTGTTTACAGTATTTGGACTAGTAATAATAAGAATTGCCTGGTTGTTTTTGATGAATTTTTATTTCTGTGGTAATTTGTAATATTTATTCTCACTGGTTATCTGTTTGGGTTCAGTATATATATTGTATCTGCAAATTGTGGTTATTTAATTTTTGAATATGAGTGGCAGGAAGATCTATGCAAGACTGTAGGTTTTGTCTTTCATCAAGGGGGAGATTGTTGAGTCAAGATCCCTGAATGTGCTTTGATTGGTAATTGTTTTGAGTGATGAAAGACAAAAGGCTAAGACATAAGCAGCAAAGGCATTTCAGTTATCTCAAGGCCTTGAGATTGACTGAACTTCAAAGCCTTGAGTTATTTTATTCTGCTATATGTTCTAACATTTCTGTGTTGCAGAATTGGATATCTGATTATGCAAATTAGTGGTTTACTGCATATACTTTTGGTTTATACTATTTATATCTTTAACACAATTGCAGATGATCAGAACAGGAAGAATCAAAGTTATCTGGGTTTAACTTTGAAATTCTGTGAAGCAGGTTTAGAGCTGCAAGGCCTTGATTTGTTCCTTGAGCTGCTGACAGTTTTTACAGAACTTAATTGATTCTTTCTTGCAGGTTATGATTCTTAGTATTGTGATTATTTACTCACTTCTAAGTTTCTTAAACTTGTTTTTCTTGATTCATATATTTTAGAAGATATACAGGTTATTGTTCTAAGTTTGTTAAACAGTTTTATCAGAAACTGTATAACCAAACAGTCATAGTACTGTTAGTTTTCTGGATTTTGTTGTTGCAGTGTTTCAATGCTGTTGCAGGGTTGTTAAACGTGCAGGAGCAATCTCAACAAACTCCAACGGATATCCACTTGAAGCTGTTTGAATTTAAGTTGAAAACAGAAGGAGGATTTGTAGGAACTGAGATCCTAAAATCTTTCAATCAGTTGCAGCTGTGGATAAAAGAGACTAGTTTTAATTTTGAAGAAGGGGAGGCTTGAAGAATACTTTGAGATGTGTGAAAAAATTGTGGAGAATCATTCATTCAAACACACAATCATTCAAGCTTCATTCCAGACTCCTGAAGATCAAATCAATCCAGTTTTCCAGAAGAACACGTCCAGGCTTCAACAGCTTATCTTCATACTGTGTTCTTCACTTGTACTTCTATCTGTGTATCTCTAGATTATCTTAAACCTCACTTAACCTAGTGGTTGGTTGTTCAAGTGAACAACAAGAGGTTCTTATTAGCTCAACAGTTAGTAGCTGGAACTAGATAGGTTTGGAACCAGAAGCTGTATAGGTGTAAGGGAAATCACTTAGGCTTGAAGATCTAGGGCTGTTTCTGTATGAGTAATAAGAAGTGTTTGCCCAATCCTGGTGGGATTAGATCCCTCAGGCAGAGATTAGGTCCATTGGGACTGAACTTTGTAAATTGCTTTGTGTTCTTTACTTTTCTGTTTGATTATTATCTGCTGCACACAACTCAAAACAGATTAGGGTTTAAAAGCTGTTTAGTTTTGTTCACATCTCAAGGCCTTGAAGCTTACTATTTTGCCTTTGTAAGTTTCAGACAGTTTAAAAAATCTCAAGGCCTTGAGATTTGAGTTTCACACAAAGCTTTCCTGTTAAACTTTAAGTTTTGAAAAAAGTTTCCATACTCTATTCAACCCCCCCCCCTTCTAGAGTATTTAGGTCCTGTATTTAGTCTACATTACACACTTTCATCATTTTAATAACTAGTTGGTACGGGGCTTGACCATATCCAATCCACATTCACTATCTCATAATGTGCAAAAGCACAGCCATAACCATATCTCAATCACAGGAGGTTCGCATCACAGTGCCTCATAACCATATCATAACCAATCACAATCACAATCTGTCTGAAAAGTATCGTATCGGGGATATGGCAGAAACTCACGCACAACAGCTTTCACTTTATGTCATTATGCCTTTCGCTTCGTACAATATTACAAGATGTAAATCGGGAGCTCCAAGTAAAGCCGGTGTGGCACATTTTTATAACATGAGAAATATTTGAATTTGAGCAATATGTGAGCGTTGTGCTCCTTTTGATAATCGTGGCCCGTGAACTAGGTAATCAGAGCCTTACTATGGTAGTCGTGTTTGATTTGGTACTTCATTTCGAAACAAAATATGTTCTTCTTTCGGATTTTTATTTTGGATTATAATTTTTTTGATGTGATACTTTTAGAGTAGAATATTTCGAAAGAAAATAAAGAATTCAAATAAAGCAGGTAGTATTTCACAATTAACGCACGCAATACACGAAAGAATGAAAGGCACACAACGCCATGCATATTAACTTACCTCTAATTGAAACGTCAAATAGCTCGGAATAGTCCTCATGTCTAGATGCAGCCCTTGATTATGATCTCATCGCCTACAAGTTTATACCTCCTAATCAATACACGTCCAACCAACCTATTTTGTTTAATAGTGAATTATTTTATTTTATTTTTATAGAAATGTCAATTTTATGATTGTTGGAAACTCGTTATTTATTCAAGTAAAGTGAAGTGGTATTTAGAAAGTAACTAAACCCGTACTATTTTTCACTAATAAAAAAGTACTTGTATTAGATTATTTTTCAAGGAACTAAATTGTAATAATTGTAACCAATTTCCATTTTATAGAAATTTTACTTTTACTTTCATTCCAAACACATTTATTTCCAACTATTTATGCAAAATATATAATAAGTTAACCTCAACTAATAATAGGTAAGTTAACAACAATGTAATTATATAAATAATAATTTTTAGGTAAAAGATAGTGGGTTCCCTCTAAAGTTTCTGTTTTGACACTTTATTATACCCTCACATTTATCTTTAAGACCAAAACTACCCCCTTTCATCTTCTTCTTCTTAAAAATCAACAACTCAATTCATGAAATTTGTTATCCTTTTATACCCATAAGATTTTGATGATATAAAATTAAAATTCGAGTTAAGAGGATGCGATTCATGCCAAAAATTACCGAAATCGGGTACCGAATTGATGATAACTCAATCGGTGTCGTTGGGTTGAAGCTTCACTAGAAAATATGGCGCTCCGGTGGGTGTGTCGTCGGAATTGGGGTCCTCTGACCTCTTTTGGACGTCTAGGAAGGTGGGTATGTCGCCGGAAGAGGCCGAGAGGGAGGCGGAGACGTCGGCGTCATTTCTCGTCGGAGGCCTTCGGTGGTGGCTCTTGGCTTCCACTGTTTCTGCTGCTGTTCGGCCATACAGAGATAGAGAACATAGGCAGAGACAGATAGATAGAGATCGAAGGCAGAGGGAGAGAGTAGCAGGCGGTGGTTGCGGCGTTGGTTTTCCCGTCGGGGATGGCAGCGGCGATGGTGGCCACTGTCGCTGTTGATTCTGCTTCTTCTCGCCAGACAAAACAGATAGGGGAGAGGAGACCAGAGAGTTCTAGAGAGGGAGGGGAGGCAGAGGTGAGAGGCGGAGGTGGTGATGGTGGTGGTGATGGTGTGCCTTCGGTGGTAATGGTGGTGATGAGGAGTTTGTTTTCTCAAGAAGTTTACTGAGGAGGAAAGGGGTTAGAAGGGATTAAAATAGAGTAAAATTAATAGGGGCCAACTTAGTAATAGATCAAAATAGTTAGGTCTTTGGTCTTTGGTCAAAGGGCCAATGAATGAATAGTCTTGGTCAATTGGCCAATAGGAAGTTTAGGAAAAATTATATGGTGTGTTGGGAGTACATTTAGTTAGGTAAAATTATTGGATTTGTTGGGTAGCACCACAAGAAGGTGAATATTATAGAATGCTATGGTAACACTATAAATAAAATTTTAATTTTTAATTTAGATATATTATTTAGGTTAGTCCTAGTTAAACTAATTATAAATTTAACTTGTATAAAAATCATATACGAGTCTACCAATTAAATTATGAAATCTAAAAATTACCCGAACAATTTCTATAAACTCATAACCGTATATCGTTCACCAAATTACCAGTTTACCCCTGATATGAATTCGGGGTGTTACATCGCTAACACCCATAGCAGCAAGTAAACAGATTATGAGGCATGTCCGGAATAAAGAGTTGGCTGATAAATACTAATTATCAGATATATGTTGCAATAACATTTGTGATGTTTTCTTAGACAAATTTCATGACGATTTCAAATTTGATGTTTCCAATCCAAAGACGTGGGCCATCTTGGAGAATCACTGTCAAATAGTACATTGCAATATTTTCACTACTTATCACTCTATATCTCAAGATGATAGTATTCTCTTATCTCAATGATAAGATAATCGAGTCCAGGAGTTCATTTCACTAACTAGTTGGTATGGGGCGTGACCATATCCAATCCACATTCACTATCTCATAATGTGCAGAAGCACAACCATAACCATATCTCAATCACAGGAGGTTCGCATCACAACGCCTCATAACCATATCATAACCAATCACAATCACAATCTGTCTGAAAAGTATCGCATCAGGGATATGGCAAAAACCCACGCACAACAGCATTCACTTTACGTCATTATGACTTTCGCTTCGTACAATATTACAAGATGTAAGTAGGGAGCTCCAAGTAAAGCCGTTGTGACACATTTTTATAACATGAAAAATAATTGAATTTGAGCAATATGTGAGCGTTGTGCTCCTTTTGATAATCGTGGCCCGTGACCCAGGTAATCAGGGCGTTACTATGGTAGTCGTGTTTGATTTGGTACTTCATTTCGAAAAAAAAAATTAGATGTTCTTCTTTCGGATTTTTATTTGGATTATAATTTTTCTAATGTGAAACTTTCAAAGGATAACCAATTTCATGAATTGAGTTGTTGATTTTGAAGAAGAAGAAGACGAGAGGGGGTAGTTTTGGTCTTAAAGATAAATGTGAGGGTATAAAGTGTAAAAACATAAACTTTATAGGGAACTCACTATCTTTTACCTCAAAATTATTATTTATATAATTATATTGTTGTTAACTTACCTATTATTAGTTGAGGTTAACTAATTATATATTTTGCACAAATAGATGGAAATAAATGTGTTTGGAATGAAAGTAAAAGAAAAATTCTATAAAATGGAAATTGGTTACAATTATTACAATTTAATTCCTTGAAAAATAAGCTAATACAAGTGCTTATTATAAGTGAAAAATAGTAAGGGTTTAGTTACTTTCTAAATACCACTTCACTTTACTTGAATAAAGACCTGAATCGATGAGAACTCAATCGGTGGCGGTGGGTTGAAGCTTCGCCAGAAAATATGGCACTCCGGTGGGTGTGTCGCCGGGAGTGGGGTCCTCTGACCTCGGTCGGACATCTGGGAGGTTCGGAAGTCGCCGAGAAGGAAGAAGAAAGGGAGGAGGGGCCTTGGTCCCGTCGGTCGGGCCTTCAGGTATGATTCGAACGGTGGCCTCTGGCCACTTGTTTCTGCTGCTTCTGCTTCGTTTCAGGCGACCAGATAAGAGAACATAGAGTGATAGAGAGGAATGAGAGAGAGAGAGATGGGGTATTTTCAGTGGTGGAGGCTGTAGCAATCGCTGCTCCTGCCGCCGCTGCTTCTGTCCAAACAGAGAGAAAGGAGGGAGACAGAGAGGTCGGGGAGAGAGAGAGAGATTGGTAGCAAAAACAGAGGAAGAGGGCTGAGGTGGTGATGGTGGCGTTGATGGTGGTCCATCGGTGGGTGTTGGCGATGGTGAAGGGGGTTGTATCTCGTTTCTGTATTGAGGAAGAAAGGGGGAGAAGGGGGACTAAATGCAATAGAAATAATAGGGGTCAAAGTTAGACTAGGTCCAAGTAATAAGGTCTTAGTCAAATGGTCAAGTCAATTAGCCAATAGGTAGAATGTCTTGGTCAATTGGCCAATAGAAATCTTAGGGTGAATTATTTGTTGCTTTGGGTGTATATTTATTTAGGTAAGAATTATTAGATGTTTTGGGTAGTATCACAAGTATGTGGAAATGATCAAATAGTTTGGTAGTACAAATTATAAGGTTTTAATATTTTATTTAGGTGTATTATTTAAACTTATTTTATTTAAACTAATCAAAATTAATTTAACTTACAAAATGAATAGTGATTATATACTAGCCTCTCAATTATAAACCTCAATATTTACCAAGAAACTACTAACAATTAAAATTCATACTCGAACCTCTCGTGCCGAATTACTATTTTACCCCCAACATAAAATCGGGGTATTACATCCTTCCCCCCTTAAAGAGAGCTTCGTCCTTGAAGCTATAGCAGATATGTTAAGGGAACAAAGTCACTGAAAGGTTCTAAAAGTCCACGCGCATCACTTATCGTCTCGACGAACAAAACAAAATAAACATGTAGCAATGATCACACATCACATAACAGCAAGTAGCTAATCCAGTCCGCAGGAGTCCCAATTCAGTACTAAGCTATCCCACAATCCCCCGGCTGGTTTGTTTTTATTACCGATTAAGTTGTCTTATATCACTTTTACATTTTGAATATGTTTTTAATCTTAATTAAGTGGAATTCGAAAGATATCACTAACTTAGAACCGTCGGCTCTGATACCATCTGGAACACCCCCTTTTTTGTTATGGCTCCGGCCGCAGGCTCCAGTAAGCGATCCTCCTTTGTATTTATGGCTACGGCCGGGAGCACCAGTAAGCGATCTCCCTTTTTATTGTGAAACTATGGAGTAATACTTATACATGTGCAGGTTACAACGGTATAGGCGTGTCAACACTTAACGCCTCATAGTCGTGTTTATGAGCGGGGATTGGCGTATGGGCATCCCACACCTTATTTTAATTTTCAAGATAACCCCAAAACCCTCATTTTATTTATTAAAATAATCTTTGAATCAATTATTTTGTCATCCTATAAAGTGGCTATTTCCAAAGTGTAGCTAAGGATTATTAAATAATTTCATTTAGAGACTCATATATATTTAGTCACACAATTAGCAATACACCCCTCTAAATAATATTTCAGAAAATATATCAAATAGCATAATTATCCCAATATCATTTAGTTCTAACTTTATTTATATTTATTTAACACTTAGAAAATTCTTAAAACAATATTGTGCTTTTGAATTTAAAATTCATAATTCTTTCCATAAAAGAATATATCAATCTTATTTGTGGCAACATCTCAAGTCAAAACATTATGTTTATCTTATATTACAAGAGGAGTCTTATATATTTACTCAACTAAACATTCTACTATTATTACTTTTAGTAGTTAAAAACTCATTAATAATGTATTTGTAGATATATTTTAGTACATAAACTTGTAAATAAAAATACTGTAATAGTAGCATAGCCAAATTTTCATAAATGTTTCCTTCTCAAGTCATTTTCATCTATATAGATTATATAATCACTATTTTTAATTTGGCTCGACATTTATTAAGTTTATTCAAAATTCATATTGTATAAAATATATCAAGTCTCTGATTTGTCACCTAGCACCCTTAAGTTTCTGTTTTATATAATCCACCCCCAACTTTCTGTTTAAAACAAAAGTTACTCCCTTTCATCATCTTCCTCCAAAATCAACACCCAATTCACCAATTCGATTAATCTTGTTACCCATCAAATTTTGATTTTGCAGAACTCAAATTCAAGTCCAAGTATACAGATTTACAACAAAAAATCGATTAAAACGGTTACCGAATCACCAAGAACACAAGAGGCGGCGTTGGGATGAAGTTTCGCCAGAAATTATGGTGCTCCGGTGGATGGGTCGCCGGACATGGGATCCTTTGAGCTTGGTCGGACCTCTAGGGTCCTGGGCAAGTCTTCGGAATAGGCTGAGGAGCGGTGGAGGGGCTTGTCGGATTTCCCGTCGGGTTTGGATCGCTTCTCCTTTTTCCTCTGTTTCGCATGACAAGAGAGAAATCGAGAGATAGAGGAGAACAGAGATTGAGAGGGAGATTGAGAACAGAGGAGAGAACTCACGCGGCGGTGGTGGTTTTTCTCCGGAGGAGGCACGGTGGCACTGGGTTCCCGTCGGGTCTGGCCTCGGGTCGGTTCCGGCGGTGGCTCTAGCCACCACCGCCGCTTCTTCTTCTTCCTCTGTTTCTGGTTGGGGAGAACAGAGAGGGTCAGAGAGAGAGAGATGGAGAGGGTGAGGGAGTGGAGCAGGTGGTGGTAGTGGGGGGCATTGCCGTCGGGAAAGGCAGCGGCTTCATGCCTCTGCTGTTGCAGCTCCTTTTCTTTTCGCCATAGAAATCAGAGGGAGGAGTGAGATAGGGTTCGGGGAGAAATAGATGGGGGAGAAGCAGAGGAGGAGGGAGAGTGAGTTGGCGTTGGTGGTGTTGGTGAGGAGGTAACTGGTTAGATGTTCAGTGCTGTGGAAGAAGATGAAGGTGGGGAGGATTAAATAATTGAAGTGTTTAATTAGGTCCACTTAGACTAGGTTAATTGGTCAAGTCAAATGACCAATAAAATGAGAGTCTTGGTCAATTAACCAATAGGGTGTGTAGGGAAAACTTGTATGGTGTTTTGGGAGTACACTTAGGTAGGTAAAAATTGTATTATGCTTTGATAGTACTCTAAGTAGGATTATAATGTATTAATTACTTATTTATTTTATTAATTTTAGGTAATCAAATTATAATATATTTATCTTATAGTATAAAAATCATATACGAGCCTACCAATTAAATCACAAATTCGAGAAATATTAACCAATCATTTCTAGTACCCATAACCGGGACTTCTTGTGTCAAATTACTAGTTTACCCCTAGTTTGAAAACGGAGTATTACACTAGGTTTTGAACCCATGATGTGTTTCTCGAATATTATAAATTTACTTGAATTATAATATGGGATACGCCTCTTCTCAGTCTCAGTGATACGGGATTGATGTTCAAGTCTCATCTTAGTTAGTTAGAATCACTGTCGTGCATTCGCTTACTAAGCAGTGTTTCCGGTTAATTACTCCATTAACACTGAGAATCACGCACAGTACATGAACAATTGAATTAGAATGAATCTAACTTTAAGCATAAATCAACTATTTAATGAACCCTAGTTCTTGAACCCTGGTTTATCTCCTAATCGTGTCACTCAAGTAGGATTACTAACATAAACAAGAAAGTAGAATTGATTCAAAAGATGGAATCAATAAATCATGAAGCAAAGACCAAATACGGAAAATAATCATCGTTTACATGAACCCTAGACTCTCATATTGAGATGCCTGGCAAGAGTTGCTTAGCTAGCCATAACTAAATATGAAATAGACAAGAGTTCCTCCATTTAAATTGACTAAGAGAGGTAGGAAGAAGAGAAATCAAACACTAGGGCTTCAATGGTTGCTTTGTGTTTTTCGTTGTCTCCCTCTTTTTCTTCTCACCGTGAATGAATGATAGACTCTCCTCAATTCCTTGTATTAGTAATATTAATTATTCCCAAGTAGGTTTAGGAATTAATTAATAAAACTAAGCAGTTTTGAGAAAATAAACACGAGCACCAGTCCTTCTTTTTTCTTCCCCGCGACATTTGCTTCAGAAGATCCTGCAATCAACTTTTTGTGATCATGCGATCAACTTTTGATCCTATGTCTGATCGTGCGATCAACTACTGATCCTGCGATCAAATTTTGATCCTACAAGTCAGTGAATTTTCTCCTTTTTTTCCTCCAAGTACTGGACAAGTCTCACTTCTGATCGCACGATCACAGAATGTTGATCGTGCGATCACCTAGGGTTTCTTTTTTTTCTTTTTTCTTTTTTATTTTTTTCTTTTTCTTTCTCTTCTCTTGTTCCTTCTTTGCGCTGACTTATTCTCCTTTTTGCGCTGCCATGACTGTGCCCTTGCAATTGCATTCTCCTCCCCTTTCATCTAATCTTGGCCACGTTCTCGAGCTTTGTCTTAATTCCTAATTTCGTTTCCCCTCTCCGTTTAATCTCCCAAGCATAGTTTCCTATGAAAACAACACGAAACAAACTCGTGCGATCAAACGTGACAAATAGCGTAGAAATAATGCGAGAACCGCCCGGAGTTATAATTAAACACTCAAAGCTAAACTTCTACATTTTCCCTCTATTTGTAGAGTAAAACCAATATAATCAACCCGGAAAACACGCAAAACGGTATAAAATGTGCAAGAAATATAACTCTAAGACAGAGTTATCACAAATCAAGCATATTGATGCAAGTTGTCAATAATTCAACCAAATAAGACCTAATATTACATGGGATGTAAGGATTAGTGAATTTGAATCACATAGGATGTGAATTTTTGGATCTTGGTGGCTAGGGTTCGGGCACATTCTTGGAAAAGGAGTTTTCAAACATGGAAACAACTAATATTGGGCAACAAGGCAAGGAGTTGTTTTGGAAACAACTCCATGGAGAGGTTCGGCCCCCCTTGGGACCGCCCCTCCTGCCTTTCCGCCCAAGTGAGGCACGACCAAGGGCTTGGGCCGGCCCTAGTGCACTGCTTGGCCGCGCATGGGCTAGGCCGACTGGCCCAAGGCCATGCCATGGTCCTCTAGGGTTTCGTCCAAAGCCATTGAGAACCCTACTGGACTGTTTTGACCCCAGCACATCCAAAACAATTAAAAATTGACCAAGCGCGTTAAAATTGGATTTTAACTGTTTATATGATTTTTGCACGGTGATTGAATATGGCCTTAGGTTTTGGTTTGTTGTGAATGTTTATTTTTGTTGTTCGTTTTACGGCCTGCGAGCTGATCAAATTAATGTAATAAGTTAATTAGGTTTTACGTTCTGCGAACCGGTATTTTTCTCAACTTGTAGGATCTTTTTATTTAGTCTAGATGGTAGATGGAGTTAAATAAAATAGATAATAGTCAGGACATGGAGAAAAAGAAGCCTAAAAAATGAAGGACCACGAGAAGGCGACAATCCACAAGAGCTATGGAGCATGGACCAAAAGATGGAGGCGCATGGTGATGAGCTTGCTATTTTTAAGGTTCATAGATCTTCTCATTGGCTTGAGAATATCTTAGTTTAGAGGCCATATCCACATCACATTAATTTTTCTTTTGTCGTTGTTTATTTTATTGTCTTATTATTTATTGTTGGTGTATGGTTGATGCATGCAAAATTCATAATAAGATATTAACAAACCGAATCTTTTATTTGTGAGTTAGCCCAACTCAAAATAAGTAGATCGGTTCATATGGATCAACAATATAATTAAAATTGAAAAAGGAAAATCCCCCAATTAAAATATGCATTTTTGCGTTCTCGTTATTTAAACACTCTTCATGATCATGATTATCAAGCTCGTTGTCGCCAAAGAAGGGGGACTTGATTTGTCGTGATTGTGTTGTGATCACACAAACAAGTAATGTGCAATTGTTTAAGTAAGAGGTTGGACACAACTGGGTGATTTTAATAAGATTAAAAGCCTAGAGGCAAACAATTGGGATTATCCATGGGATGGATAAATAAGGATTTATTTGCACAATTGAACCAAGAGTTGCATAAGGATGCAATTGAAAATTGTTCCTACCTAAATAACTAATTTTGGGTGATTTGCCAAAGCAAGCTCAAAAGAAGTGAAACATTGATCTTGGCACCCACTAGGAAATATAATGATATTTACCGCATTAATATTTGAAGGTTATTAATCCGAGAAAAATAGTGGGAGCTGTGTTTAATAATCTAGCCATTATTAAATATAGTAATTAATTCACTAAATATTAAAACTTGTATATTTCTAATTCTGTAGAATTACAATGGCAAACAACTCATCGAGTTCATCACACTCCCTACGCTCTGTCCTTGAGAAGGACAAGCTTTCTGGAACCAATTTCCTAGACTAGTACAGGAACTTGAGAATCGTTCTCAAGCAGGAAAAGAAATTGTACACTCTAGAGGAAGAAGTTCCTAAGGGTCCATAGAATAATTCTCCTGCAGCCCTAAATCCCAATCAGAAGTTCGTTGACGATGCTAATGATGCGGCATGCCTAATGCTTTGCACCATGTCCTCTGAGCTTCACAAATAACATGAGAACATGGTTGCGTTCGATATGATCGCACACTTGAAGCAGCTCTTTCAAGAGCAGGCTAGGGTGGAGAGGTATGAAGTCTCCAAGGCATTTTTCAAATGTCATATGTCAGAGGGAAACCCGGTGGGACCTCATGTACTCCGAATGATTGGGTACTTAGAGAATCTCGCGCATCTAGGGTTTCCCGTGGGTTAAGAGTTGGCCACAGATCTCGTATTGCAATCGTTGCCTGAGAGTTATGGACAGTTCATCATGAACTATAACATGAACAAGAGCGTGAAGCCTCTGCCAGATCTAACTCAATATGTTGAGGAAAACTAAACAAAGCATCAACAATGGAAAAGGCAAAGCCATAATGATGGTGCATAAGGGGAAGGGCAAAAGGTTTGCCTCTACCTCCAAAGGAAAAGGCAAGGCAGTTGCTAAATGCAAAAAAGTTGCTCTGAAACCTGTTGGTGGCATTGTTAATGGCTTGACTAAGGGTGATTGTCACTACTGCAGTCAGCCTGGACACTGGAAGAGGAACTGCCCAAAGTATCTAGAGGATAAAAGGCTTGGAATACTGATTCCACCACCACCAGGTATATTTGTAATAGATGTCAATATCACTTACTCTTCATGTTGGGTATTGGATACTGGATGTGGATCTCACATTTGTCGAAATTTGCAGGATCTAAAGAGAAGTAGGTGATTGGCTAAAGTGGAGATAGATCTGAGCGTTGGGAATTGAGCAAAGGTTGCTGCATTGGCTGTAGGCGTGTACGAGCTGTCTCTGTTTTCAAGATTAGTTTTAGAATTAAATAATTGCTATTTTGTGCCTGCTATGAGCAGAAACATTATTTCTATTTCTTGTTTAGACAAGGAAGGTTTTACTATTTCAATAAAGGACAATTGTTGCTCCATTTATTTTGATAGTATTCACTATTGTAGTATTATTTAATGGATTGTATATCCTTGATCTAAAATCCTGTCTATAACATAAATACCAAGAGGATCAAAATGAATGATTTAAATCCTGCTTATCTATGGCACTGTCGTTTTGGCCATATAAACGAGAAACGTGTATCTAGACTCCATGATGATGGATTTCTAGACTCATTTGATTTTGAATCATATGAGACATGTGAGGCTTGTTTAATGGGAAAAATGAGCAAAGTCCCCTTTCAATAAGAAAGGTAAAAGGACTAGTGAGCAATTAGCGCTCATGCATACTGATGTATGTGGGCCATTTTCCACGTCTGTCAGGGGTGGTTATGTCTACTTCATTACGTTTACAGATTATTTCAGTAGATATGGATTTGTATACCTTATGAAGGCCAAATCCGAATCCTTTGAAAATTTCAAAGAATTCAAGAATGAAGTAGAAAAGCAACTTGACAAGAGTATTAAGGCTCTACGATCGCATCATGGAGGAGAATACTTGATCCAAGAGTTTGACGACTATCTTAGAGAATGTGGGATTATATCCCAAATCACTCCACCCGGCATGCACAATGGAATGGCGTGTCCGAGAGGAGGAATCGAACACCGTTGGATATGGTTCGATCTATGATGTGTCAAACTGATCTTTCATTATCCTTTTGGGGCTACGCTATATTGTGTGCAGCTTTCACCATTAACCGTGTTCCATATAAATCGACCATGAAGACACCACATGAGATGTGGAGTGGGAGGTGTCCCACAGTGTCGTTCATGTAGATTTGGGGCTGCGTTGTCTATGTAAAACGCTTACAATCAGATAAACTCGGTCCTAAATCGGATAATTGTAAGTCTGTGGGATACCCAAAGGAAACTAAGGGATATTACTTCTACGATCCAACTGAGAACAAAGTGTTTGTTGCTCGGACCGGTATGTTTCTAGAAAGAGAATTTGTCTCTAAAGAAGAAAGTGGGAGGACTGTATAACTTGAAGAAATTCAAGAACCACAAACTACTTATCTTGCTATGGAACATGGATTGGAACCACAAAATGTTGTAAAGGAACCTGTTCAAGTAACACAAGAACTTCGTAGGTCCAGTAGAGTGCGCCAGGAGCTAGAGAGGTATGGACTTCTCGTGAATGAGTCTGGTATCACGTTGCTCATAGATGATGAGCCTACTAGTTATGGAGAGGCCATGAAAGGGCCTGACTCTCAGAAGTGGCGCAAAGCCATGGAATCAGAGATGGAAAGTATAGACTTTGGTGGAACCACCCCAAGCGGCGCGGCCCATATGTCGCATGGAATCACTCTTTCTAAGAGTGATTGTCCTTCCAATGAGATTGAGAAGGAAAGCATGAGTGGGATACCCTATGCCTCTGCGATAGGAACCATCATGTACACAACGTTATGTACTAGACAAGATGTGGCATATGCATTGAGTATGACAAGCAGATATCAGTCTAATCTGGGTGAGAGTCACTGGATAGCGTTCAATAACATTCTAAAGTTCTTGATAAGAACTAAGTTTACGTTCTTCATCTATGGAGGGGAGGAAGAGTTGCGTGTAAGTTTTACACGGATGCAAGCTTCCAAACAGACAAAGCTGATTTCAGATCACAGTCGTGATTCGTGTATTGCTTGAATGGAGGAGCTGTGAGCTGGAAAAGTTCCAAGCAAGAGACGATTGTTGATTCTACAAGTGAGGCTGAGTACATTGCTGCGAGTGGCGCAGCAAAGGAAGCTGTTTTGGATTAGGAAGTTCATTACTGAACTTGGTGTGGTTCATAGCATTGTGGATCAGATAGAGTTGTACTGTGACAACACTGGGTGATCGCACAATCAAAGGAACCCAGGTCACACTAGAAATCCAAACACGTACTCATAAAGTTCCATCTTATCGAGTTATCATCGATAGAGGAGATGTGAAGATATGCAAGATTCCTACCGATGAGAATCTGTCAGATCCGCTTACAAATTCGCTTGTTCAGCGCAAGCATGAAGGGAACACTAGGTCTACGGGCATACGAGATGCGCCATATTGGCTCTATTCCAAGTGGGAGACTGTTGAAATAGATTCCCTAGAGGCAATCTTTTTAGTATGAATAGTGTTTTTGGCTAGAAACATTCATTGTATTACTTATGCGGATATTTAATATAATGAAATCCTTAGATTGCAAATATGTTGTTTATCTTAAATATCCCTAGTCAATTATATTGATTAACAGGACGATCAACTATAGAATAGGATGTGGTTGGATTGATGTGGAGATATCAAGATCCAACACATGGGTATGCATTAAGAGTAATGGCATACTGGATTAACCCATAACGAGAGGGCTACATACAAGTTATGTAAAGTCACAATTGCTTCTCATAGTGACAACGGTATTGTCATCCTTAGACTTGAAGTCACTATATCCTCTAGTTGTGGAATATAGTACTTTGACATCGTCATACGCTACACCGTAACTGGGTAGTAATAAAGGCATTAGTCGGATACAATAAAGAAGCAAGCTTAGATATGGTAGTGACGTAGATAGGATTTGTCCCTCCCACATAACGGGAGTAGATATCCACGATCACTCGAGGGATGGTGCTCATAGAATGTCTGGCCAGACTCAGATAAATCAATATAGGATATTGATGTTATCTGCATGGATGAGACTATTCCTATGATCGAGAAACTATGGATTGGATATACGAGTGTGACTTGTATGTCTCGTGTCCATTCCGGATATAGAGACAAAGGGATGAGACAATACTTGCACAAGGTTTGTCAGATGACAATTTATATTTGCTGGGTAGCATGGATGTCTTGCTAGAGGCCGCTCCATGTTAGTAAATTGTTACTACCAACTAATTAGAAACCTATGGGATCACACTCCCTACGGATTAGATCGGTTTAGGGAAGTAATTAATATGATTGATTAATTAGAATGATCAATACGCAATAGCTTGCAAACTTAGTGGGACTAATTTGCAAGTTGGACTAATCCGCAAGGAGTTGTTAGACTATATAAAGGACGCTCCTAGCTTCCTTCCCACTAACTAATGCTCATAACACAATGAGTGGGAGAGAAAAGCAAGGAGAGAGAGAGCAAACCCAAAGGAGGCGTCCGCCCCCTTGGTCCGCCCCTACCCGTCGGCCACAAAGAGGTCCCGAGCCCCTCTTTGGTGATTCATTGCGTGATCTTCTTCTTCTTCCTTCAACCTAGCTAGAACAAAGGCTTGAAGGATACAGTTTCAATCCTAGGAATGGATTAGCCATAGAGACGTGAACACAATTTCACGTGAGAAGTCATCAAAGGACAATCTAAAGGTAGTTCGATACTAATACCTTACTATAGTTATGTTGCCTATTCTTGTGATCCTTGGAGGGTCTTGAACGGATTAATTTATGTTTATCCAATGCGCATCCTTTATAAAAACCCTACATCAAGAATCTAAGAAAGTTATTACCAAACTTGTTTGCTCTGAACACAATCTAAACCTGATTCTTGGAGGTAGTTTAAAGTCTGTTCACAAAACTGGTACTGGTTACAATCCAAATTTCCCCAGAAAGAACAGCACCAGATTTGTGAAGGGTGGAAGCAGAACTTCTCCGAAATGCCATTATTGCAACATAATTGGTCATGTTAAAATGACTTGTCCTTTTAAAAGAAGAGACCCTCACATAATGAGGAACACTTTTCCAGTTCAACTTAAAGGACAAGTTAGACAGATTTGAGTCCCTAAAGTGGTTAGACCACCTAACATGGTTGACCCTGAATATGAATCTAAATTCCACAATTGGTCTAACAGCTTGGTAAGGCAGTGAATGGTTTTTGCAGGTTGTCACCAAGAGCAAAGAACAAAATGGTTTATGGATTGTGGTTGCTCCAGACATATGAGTGGCAAGAGATCCTTATTCTCAGAACTGAAAGAACAATCTGAAGGATCAATCACACTTGGTGACAAAGGCAAATGCAACATACTAGGTATTGGTAAATTTGGTACAGATTCTGAAAATTCTATTTCTGATGTCTATTTAGTTGATGGCTTGAAGTTCAACCTACTTAGTGTATCTCAGTTATGTGAAAATGGTAACAAAGTTATTTTTGACAAAGACAAATGCGTGGTTCAAAATGAGAAATATGGAGTTTTCATCCTCACGGCCTCAAGGTCAAAAAATATTTATACTTTGAACACTAACAAAGTTGCAGGAGAAAGTCTGAAGTTTCTCAAGGCCTTGAAAGAGGATTCAAAGCTTTGGCACATAAAACTTGGACACATTAGTTTGCATACTCTGTACAAGTTAGTTGCTAAAGACTTAGTAAGAGGTCTACCCCTTATCAAGTTCAAGGATGAAGAGGTATGTAAAGCCTATGCTCCAGGTAAATAGACCAGAAGCTCATTCAAGCTAAAGAACTTTGTAAGTACTACTAGACCTATTGAATGATTGCCTATGGATCTCTGTGGTCCAATGAGAACTCCAACTGCAAAGGGTAATAAGTACATGTTAGTCATTGTTGATGATTTTTCTAGATTTACTTGGGTCATGTTTCTCAGAGACAAATCTGAAGCTCTTTCTGAATTTTCAAAGTTTTGTAAAGAACTTCAAACACTAAAAAACCTACCTATTTCTTCTATTAGAAGTGATCATGGTAGAGAATTTGATCAACTTGAGTTTGAATTATTTTGTGCTAAGCATGGTATCTCTCACAACTTCTCTGCCCCTAGAACTCCTCAACAGAATGGTGTTGTTGAAAGAAAGAACAGGACTCTTGAAGACATGTCAAGGACAATGCTTCTAGAGAACAAGTTGCCAAAATTCTTCTGGGCAGAAGCTGTGAAAACTGCAAACTACATTCTTAGCAGGTGTATGATTAGGCCTATCCAGAAGAAGACTCCTTATGAGCTTTTAAAAGGAAGAAATCCAAACATCTCTCACTTCAAACCTTTTCGTTGTACCTATTTTGTCCATAATAATGGTAAGGACAATCTTGGTAAGTTTGATGCCAGGAGAGATGAATGTATTTTTCTTGGTTATTCACTGACTAGAAAAGCTTACAGAGTTTATAATAAAATAACCAAGCTTGTTGAAGAAATTATTCATGTTATTTTTTTTGAAAGCTATGTGATTCTTTGATTTAAAGTTTTGCAGACTTGAATTTAAACAATCATGAGTAAGAAGATGAAGCAGAGCCTTCAAATGGTTCCAAGGAAAGCTTGCAGGAAAACAAGAAGAATTTTCAAGGCCTTGAAAATGAGTCTCAAAGCTTTGAAAACGAACATCAAGAGAATCAGAGTGAACAAGCCACTACTTCAAGTTCTAAAAGACCTGAGAAGATTCCTGAGAACCAGAACCATGGACACCAAGTCAAAGATCCAAATATATTTCATCTCATCCAACTGACAACATTGTATCTGATCCATCCACTGGTACACAAACAAGATTACAGTTGAAGAACATGTGTGCTTTCAATTATTTTGTCTCTCTTATGGAGCCTAAAAATGTGAAAGAAGCAGACTGAATCATTGCAATGCAAAGTGAACTCAATGAATTTGAGAGGAACAAGGTATGGAATCTGGTTCCACCTCCTAAAGATCAGTCTGTCATTGGTACCAGGTGGGTATTTAGAAACAAGTTTGATGAGAATGGTGTAGATAGTGCTTTCTGAGCTGACAGATCTTGGCCACGTGGCAACCATCCAGCACACCATATTGTGCTCCACACACACTGGATCACCAGCCGAGCTGATCCATGTGGGGGGTGCGAGACAGAGCCCTCGCATACCACTGCACGGGACTTGTAGGGACTTAGTGGTTTGGAGGCTAGAGTAAGCCCTGTCGCGTGCGAGCCAAGCCCGCGCGCGACCTTTAGTAACTGCTTTGAGAGATTTATGGCACGAGCTCCATAAACCCGGTCAAACCCGGTCAACCTCGTAACGGTTCCGGTATTCGCGCACAACGTGCTGTAACGGTCCCTATATACTCGGACGAACGTGCCGTTATGGTTAAGCCAATTAAGCCGCCATTAATGGGCGCATTAACCACACTACAACGGTCACGTTATCTGCTATATATAGGCCGTTAACCTTTCCATACAAAGGAGGACACACCTGCCATACGCGGAAGCTCTGCCAAAACTCTGTCTCTCTCTCAGACATTACTACTGCCTTACTCTCTCCCTACACACTACCCAACTCTTCCTGTGCCATCTCTGATCCTCTACATACGGTGTACACGGAGGTCTCCCCGCCGGAATCTCCTGTGCACATTTTGGTGAACTCGACGTGAACTTACCAACAAAAGCAACCATGTCTCAGGAGGATGATGTTAGCAACAGATCGCCTTCCACCGAAGCTGCCTCAGGGGAGGAGACCCGCCGTACTCCTGCGACCCCCAGCGAGGCACCGACGCTAGAATCCTTGGACGCCACCGTCCAAGGTCAGGCAAAAGCTCTCAAAGCTCAGTCTGCGCAGCTAGAACGGATCTTGGCCGTTCTGGGCACCCTTGCACCAAATCCTTCAAAAGCCACCGCCGTCTCTCAAGAAGGAGGAGGCCCTACCGCTCCAGGATTGGGAGTGTCCACCACACCTCCCAACCCTAATCTGCAGACTCCACCGGCGACTACGCAGCTGCCTTCGATTCAGGGGTCAACAGCTCAGATGTTGCCTCTCACTGCTCATACTCTTCAGCCTCCGGTTTTGGCTTCTAATTCGGCTTCGCAGTATCCCGCGCCTCCGTCAGCGGCGATCTGGGGCAACGCAAGCAGGCAATATGTTCCCAATCCTCCGGCGGCATATGTGTCGCCTCCGCCCGCAGCAACCCCTCCTTCTGCTACTGAGGGAAGCATTCCAGAATGCATGACGTCTCTGCAGAAGCGCATGGACACTATTCTGGCTCACCAATCATTCGCGGATACCATCATCCCGAAGCTAGACAACGATCCACCCATCCCGCGAGAGATCTATCTCATGCCTAACCCAGTGGGGTATAAGGCTCCTAAATGGGACAAGTTCGAGGATGTCAACGGAAACGCTCATGAGCATGTCATGCGTTTCATTGATGTCATGGGGCCATACGGAGCTGATCCCAAACTGCTGATGCGAGAGTTCCCAAAATCTTTGGGGAACGTAGCGTACAAGTGGTACCGAACTTTGGAAGCCGGATCCGTGAAGACTTGGGACGACATGGTCCAGAAGTTCTACACGAAGTTCTTCGAGATGGAAGAAAAGGTGACAATGATCCATCTCTTGCGGATGTATCAGAAGCGCGAGGAGGATGGGATCACTTTCATCAAGAAATTCAGGGCGAAGTCCTTGGAGTGCAAAGATCCAATGCTCGAAAACCGGCTCGTAGAGATATGCCTGCAGTGCATGCGAGACGAATACAAAGGTATGCTCATCAATTTGCAAACACCTACGTTTTCAAAGCTAATTGAATGCACGAAGAACATCGAGCCTATAGTCGAGAGACAGAAAAAGAAGAACGCTCCGGAGCGATCTTCGAGCGGCACCACCTACAAGATCGGGAGATTCAGTTACAAGAGGGGACGCGAAGCTGAGGTTAATACAGTTTCACCCCAGAAGCAAGTGAAGGTTGTGAACTTCGACGTACCACCTCTGCCATGCTCGGTAGAGGAGGCAAGCGACCTCTGCAGGCAGTGGCGCAAGGACGGTGTCCTACCGCCGCTCGAGAAGATACCTTCCAAGGAGATGGTAAGGGACCCTAAGTGGTGCGAGTACCACGGCAAGGTCATGCACCCCACAGCAGACTGTAAAAAGCTCAGGTTTACATTCGACCAGAAGATGAAGAACGGCGAGCTGATCGTCAGCGATCACAGGAAGGATGTGCGCAACAATCCGCTTCCTGCCCATGCGGAGCAAGACCCAAAAGGCAAAGAGGTCGCCATGATCTCGATCGTGGACTTGGAAGAAGTCGCAGAGGATGGTCTACCCATCATCGCCGAGGTCCATGATGACGAGGACTACAGTATGGACACAGAAGACGAACGTGCCGATCGGATGAAGGGGTCGCACGACTTTAGCAGATTCTTCGACGAAATGAACTTCTCCGAGAAGTGCCGGACATAAATGACGAAAGCAATCTTGAGGATAGCGGAAGACTACGAGGAGGATCTTGTAGTTTCCAACGGGAAAGTCATCATAGCGTCTCGCTCTACAGAAAAGATTATGACCTTTTCTGCCAGCGACAAGAAGACAGATGTGAGCCACCAGAGGCCTCTGTACGTGACGGCCATCATCAATGGCGTCGAGTTCAAACGAGCATTCGTCGATGGAGGAGCAGCGGTCAACGTCGTTTCGCTCCACACACTGAAGCTAGCAGGGATCCCCGAGCACAAGATCGTCAGGCGTCCATCTCCGCCGATGGGATTCGGAAGCGACTCTAGAATGACGATCGGATGGATCCGCCTGGGCGTTCAGATTGGCAAAATTAAGTGCTCAGCAAAGTTCTATGTCATAGACGCGAACACTACGTATCACATGATCATAGGTGGAGCCTGGATTCATCGCTTCGACGCGGTTCCTTCAACGGCTCACCAGGTTATGAAAGCTATCTGGAACGACAGAATAGTCGAGATACCGGCTTCGACAAATCCATTCAACTTGGATGAAGCACATCTCAGCGAGGCGGTGTGGTTCACCGAGATGGCGCACGTGCAAACACCCGGACCATTCAATCCTACTCCTTTGCCTCTATGGGAGGACATCAACGACCAGTCACCGGCGGGAGTAATGGTGACAAGGGAAGATGCCAAGGAAAAGCCGCCCACACGCGAGGAAGCGCCACGAATCGCGTACCAGCGAAAGAGTGTGTATACACTGAAGCGAATTGCAAAGCATGACCCCGAAGGCAAGGAGATAGAGAGCTTCTACGCCAATGGGAAGAAGTGCTATCGCATATGAAGGTGCGCGGGGATGTTTTCACACAGGCATGGGGATATCCCTGAGCAAATCAATCAAATCGAGCAGATCGCGGTAACGAAAGAGACAATGCAGAGCACTCCAGACGAGAAGCTCAAAGAAGCACCTGAATGCATGGAAGATAGGCCCAGACCACAGAAACAAGAGCTAAAAGAAGTGTTCCTCAGCCCGAACGAGGAAAAAAAAAGGCCAGTCTTTCTAAGTGCGGACCTCACAAGCGAGGAGGAGAAAGGACTGCTACAGCTCCTAACCGAGTACAAAGACGTATTCGCATGGGAGTATGATGAGATGCCAGGTCTGGATACAAGCATCACCATGCACCGTTTACACATCATCCCAGGGTCTAAACCGGTAAAGCAGAGCACAAGAAGCTTCAGGCCGGAACTTAACGTAAAGATCAAGCAGGAGATTGTCAAACTCCTGGATGCCAAGTTCATAGAGCTGAATCATCATCCCACATGGCTGGCCAACATCATGCCAGTGGTAAAGAAGAACGGACAGCTTCGCATCTGTGTGGACTTCCGGGATCTCAATCGCTTCTGCTCAAAGGACGATTTTCCACTGCCCAACATCGATTTGCTTATCGATTCAACAGCGGGCCACCGCATGTTCAGCTTCATGGACGGCTTCAGCGGGTACAACCAGATCAAGATGGACCCCGAGGATGCGCGGAAGACCGCATTTATCACTCCGGTGGGGGTGTTCAACTACACAGTAATGCCGTTCGGTCTCAAAAACGCGGGTGAGACCTATCAGCGGGCCATGATGGCCCTATTCCACGACATGATGCACAAAGAAGTGGAATTTTATGTGGACGACCTGGTGGTTAAATCCAAGCAGGAAGCAGATCACCTCGCAGATCTGCGGAAAGTGTTCAATAGATGTAGATGCTTTCAACTGAAGATGAATCCTATGAAATGCACATTTGGGGTGACATCAGGGAAGTTCTTGGGATGCGTAGTTCATCGCCAAGGAATCGAGCCCGACCCTGCGAAAGTGTCAGCCATCACTAGCATGACGCCGCCCCATAACCAAAGTGCTTTGAAGACATTTTTGGGAAAGCTATCATATCTGCGAAGGTTCATCCCTGCAATTGCCGAGATTACTTTCTGCTTCAGTAATCTTCTCAAGAAAGATGCCGCATACAACTGGACCCCAGAGCACGAAGCTGCGTTCGGGAAGCTGAAAGAACTACTGATATCTTCAAAAATAATGATCGCACCTCAGCTGGGATCACCGCTTTTACTGTATCTGACGTCAACAAGGAGGTCCATAGGAGCACTCTTGGCTCAGGAGTACGAAGGCCAGGAAAGGCCTATCTACTACATCTCTCGCATTGTGCAACCTGCTGAATCAAGGTACACAGACATCGAACGTCATTGCCTTGCTTTGTTCTTCGTAGTAGAGAAATTGAAACACTAATTTGCGTCGCACAAAGTGGTAGTGGTCACCAAGAGTGATCCCATACGATATCTGCTAACCCACACTACTCCTGGAGGAAGATTGGCGAAATGGTACATGACCATCTCTCAATACGATATCACATGCGTGCGACCGCGAGCGATCAAGTCGCAGGCGGTAGCGGATCTGTTGGCATAGTTCCCCGACAACAGCCATGAGCCCGTGATCGAAGAAGAACTCGAGGGACCTGAGATCTATGCGATCGATGTACCTTATTGGACACTCCATTTCGACGGGTCGTCAACAAGGAAATGCGGAGGCATTGGGATAGTCTTGACCAAGCCAGATGGGGAGGTCATACAGATGTCCGCAAAGCTTGATTTTGCAGTCACCAACAATGAGGCAGAATATGAAGCCCTCATAGCGGGACTGCGTGCAGCGAAGGCCTTGGAAGTAAGCAATTTGACGGTCATGGGAGACTCCAAGTTGATCGTCAAGCAAGCATCGGGCGAGTACGGTTTGAAGGAGATCAACCTTCTGTCCTATCGCACTCTGGTACAAAAGCTAGTGCAGCAATTCTGCGATGTGAGGTACGAGCACAAGCCCCGAGCGGACAACAGACATGCAGATGCTTTGGCCACCTTGGGATCTAAGGTCAGCACAGACAAATGTCCCGCAAGGATCTCCACCGAAGTGCGAACATCGTCGGCATTGACAGAAGATGCGTGCGATGACGAACACATAGATGACACGGACTGGAGAAAGGCAGTCCTACGAGCTATTGCAGAAGGCACAAGCAGCGAAAGCTGGGCACTCACAAAAGGGTATTGCATACATGACAACACCCTTTACTACAAAGGCCCTGGCGGAATACTCATGCGATGTGTTTCCGAGCAAGAGGGACAATTGCTGCTGGAGAAGATTCACCAACATGCTTGCGGAGAAAGCGAGGTGTCAATCTATCGAAAGGCTCAGAGATATGGCATTCATTGGCCGGATATGTCGACAGCTGCTGCCGAGTTGCGCACTAATCAAAGATTCTCTACTCATCGCTCTAACTGATGATGACACGGATTGGAGGAAGCCACTCTTTGATTTTCTCACCCAGGGCACCGTGCCCGAATCGAGAAAAGAAGCCGAGAAATTGAAGAGGAAAGCATCTCGATACGTAGTACAAGAAAACCTGCTTTGGCGAAGGGGTCATGAGGGCAACTTGTTGCGATGTCTAGACGGCAGAGAAGCACAAGAAGTCATGGACCTTTCTCATCAGGTGGAACACCAAGGATGTGCGAAATTATGCAGGCAGCTCCTCTCAATTGGATATTTCTGGCCCACGATGGAGGCTGATTGCCGCGCCAAAGTACGACGCTGCCAGGAGTGTCAATTCAAAGGAAACCTAGTGCACGCTCCCGCCAAGGATCTACATGCATTGGGAACGCCATGGCCATTTCACACATGGGCGCTGGACTTCATTGGTCCTATCCGACCAACTTCGCACGTGAATCATTTTATTCTCACCGCAACTGAGCTATTTACCAAATGGGTGGAGGCAATACCACTGAAGACGGCAAATGCGCTAGCTGTGGTCAACTTCATTCAAGAAAACATCATATGTAGGTTCGGAATTCCAAACACCATTCTTTCAGATAATGGTACTCCTTTTGTTAATCGCCAGGTAGCTGCCAAGTTAGCAGAGTACAACATCAGGCAAATATGTTCCACCCCTTACTACCCGAAGGGGAACGGGCAAGCCGAGCGACCAACAAAACGCTGTTGAGGATTTTGAGCAAGATGGTCGCAGATGACCACAGGAAGTGGGCTGATTCTCTAAGCATAGCTCTGTGGGCCTACCGAACTTCTCCAAGGACACCCACGGGGGCCTCACCATTCCTACTATGCTATGGGGCCGAGGCCGTGGTACCTGCGGAGGTGAGAGTCAATTCGGCAAGATTGGCCTTCCACGCACTCTACGAAAATCAACGTGATCATGACTTAGTCTTGCTGGAGGAAAAGCGAGAACAAGCCAAAAGGACCAACAAGCGGTATCAAGAAAGGATCGCTCGCGCTTACAATAAGACGGTCCAACAAAGAGATTTCGCAGTTGGAGACTTGGTCCTGCGCGCATCCGACCACTGCATGCGAGAAGCGGCTCACCCAAAGTTCGCAGCCAATTGGGAAGGACCCTTCGAAGTCACAGAAGTCTTCGACAGTGGCTACTGCAGCATACGAAGGTTGCACGGTACAACCTCAACCCCGAGTTCAGTCAACATGCGCTGGGTTAAGAAGTACTATCCCTGACTTCTCTCATTTCATGCGTCTTATTATAACGTCGCTTAATGTCTTGTATGGCTGCGATTTACACAATCTCCTCTCCCATATGAGAGGATTGTAATCTCATCTCTCCCATATGAGAGCATTATAATAAGAAAATTCTCCCAAATGAGAACTTCATATTTTTGGATGTCAATTTTGCTTCATTTTAGTTTGTTATTACTGTTAACAATGGGCCATCCACCACAATAGCAATCTGTACAACTGCGATCTTAACTGATCATCTAAGCCTATCTGTCACGATAGCAGCTCATGTGAAATGCGATCTTAATTGATCATCTAAGCCTATCTGTCACGATAGCAGCTCATGCGAAATGCGATCTTAATTGATCATCTAAGCCTATCTGTCACGATAGCAGCTCATGCGAAATGCGATCTTAATTGATCATCTAAGCCCATCTGTCAAGATAGCAGCTCATACGAAATGCGATCTTAATTGATCATCTAAGCCTATCTGTCACGATAGCAGCCCATGCGAAATGCGATCTTAATTGATCATCTAAGCCTATCTGTCACGATAGCAGCTCATGCGAAATGCGATCTTAATTGATCATCTAAGCCTATCTGTCACGATAGCAGCTCATACGAAATGCGATCTTAATTGATCATCTAAGCCTATCTGTCACGATAGCAGCTCATACGAAATGCGATCTTAATTGATCATCTAAGCCTATCTGTCACGATAGCAGCCCATGCGAAATGCGATCTTAATTGATCATCTAAGCCTATCTGTCACGATAGCAGCCCATGCGAAATGCGATCTTAAGTGATCATCTAAGCCTATCTGTCACGATAGCAGCTCACGCGAAATGCGATCTTAATTGATCATCTAAGCCTATCTGTTACGATAGCAGCCTATGCAAATGCGATCTTAATTGATCCTCTAAGCCTATCTGTCATGATAGCAGCCTACACAAAATGATCTTAATTGATCCTTTAAAAGCCTATCTGCCACGATAGCAGCCTACGCGAAAAATGATCTTAATTGATCTTCTAAAGCCTATCTGCCACGATAGCAGCATATGCGAACATGATCTTGAAACAATCTTTCAAGCCTATTTGCTGTGATAACAGCGACATACGAATGCGATCTAGAAATCGTCCTTAAGCCTATCTATTGTGATAGCACCATCATACGAAGTAATCTCAAGTGATCCACAAAGGTCTATCTGATATGATAGCACTTACATTTGAATCTGATAGCAAATCACAAGCCCATTTGCCAAGATGGCACAACTGCGCAAATACGATCTCGAACGATCTAATAAAACATCTGAGAATTTATACGGCAGATAGCAAATGCGAAACATGTATATAGCATTATGCAAGGTGAAATATGCCGATACGCATGCGAAATTGTATTTTGTTGCGACAGCACAGCAAATAATACAAAAGTTATTTATCATTATGAGTCAAAAAGACTTACAATTTATCTGTCTAGATAGCCGCTTACAAGCGAAAAAGCTCAAATCTAACTACGCAGCCAACATGGCTTACAATACATTCGAAAAGTAGCTGACAAGCCAGCAGAGACACACCACGGGAATCCTGGCTGAAAAGGATGAACCCAACGGTCCTAACACCGTCTGTGCGATACACAGATCTGCGACCGAACATCTGTCGCAAGTGGGATCTTGCTCCAAAGAGCCACATGAAGCCATACGTTCAAGATCCCAGTATTTGACAAGGCCCTTGTCAGATCAACATCCCATGAGATGTGCTTGAGGAACCACCGGTTCCGGCGTTCAACAGGCAAGCAGAAGCTCCGAAGGGCAAGGGTTCCTTGTAGACGGGGATGAACACAACGGTTCGCCACCCTGAGCTCACGAACATGGAGGCAGTAAGTTCTCCTCCAGGGATGCTGGAGGAGAATTCCGCCGTTCATTACGAGACGGTAGCACGGTCACTACGGCGCTGCACCTCACCAGGAGGCGGCCGGAAACATGACCTGCACACATAATACACGAAGAAAATTCTTCGAACACACATGAGATGTCATCTCCATCTTATTTATGATGGTTATAAAGAGCAATAAGCCTCATAAAGTGGATATTGGAAACTATTTCTATAGCACAAAGCGCAAACTCAGGATTCACAACTTGGAGTTGCCATGAATCAACGAAAAACAAGAGTTGAAGCAAGCAGTCGTAAGGACTCACGGCAGAGCACATTTTTGGGATGAAGAACCCAAATGGCAAAGACAGGGTTATATAGACCTTGTGGAGACTCTTCAGTTGCTAAGATGAGTCAGCAGAATTCGAAAAGAGGGTAAGGTCAATCACTTACGCCTTGAAAAGCGGTAACGATCAATTACCCTACTAAAGGCTACGACGATTCAGTGGCGTATCCTAATTAATGACGGATAGTCATGATTCGGATGGACTTCCCAAGGAAAGCGTGCTTATCTTCCGAGAAATTAGCGCGAAAATCAAGCAGAGAATCAATTGCTGATGTCATAATTGGATATGCACAAAGATATCCCATCAAATCCCGGAAAGGGCAAAATGGGCACGTTCATTCTTTTGTTAAAAAAAATGGGGGAGAAACCCTAGCAACATTACATTAATGTTTCGGCATTACATTAATGTTCCAGCTATTTCCTTGCTACTTTTGAAATTCAAAAAGTCAAAGCAAATTCTTGATCAAGGAGTCATGAGGCGCGAACTGATGGCTCAGCTTCTCTACCTGCTCCACTTCTTGCTTCAATTGCTCGCACCTGGCATTCATCTCGTGATAGAGCTTCAGAGCTTCGTCAACCTTTTGCTTTTGCTGCTCCACCTTCTGCTTCTCAGCTGCGAGGTTTTGGTGGCCGAGTTTCAAAGTTGTGGCCGCGCGAATCAAGGTAACTCTTTTCATAAGAAAAGTGAAACCCAGCCTGCCTTGAACTTTGGCCATGAGATTTTGGCACATGCCAAAAAGCAATTCAGCACTCTGGACAGAAATGGTCGCAGGCGTGGCCGCAGACAGCTGCTCCAAAATCCAAATGGCTTCGGTAAGAAACAGCCTCCTGTCGAAGGGCCCTATCTCCAGAGATCTCGCAAATGATCGGGGGTAGGTGAGGCGCATCCGAATTAGCCAGTCCACATCAGTTTGATTCAAACCTAAAGCAATGTCAAAGCTAAGTTATGCTATCAAACTCGCAAATGAACAATGCGAGATGCAAACAGCAAATCTTTACTTACCAGTTCCTTCAAGAATCTCACGAAGAGAAGGAATGCGCATTGCTGGAGTAGTCGAAGACTGCCCTCGCTCCACAGCTCTCCTGTCAGCTGCGAGCTCTAATCCCTCATTGTTGGAAGGAAGAGTATAAGCCGCACCAGCTGCGACTGCATTCCCAACCTGCGAGCCCCAAAAGCTCCAAGCAGGAAGAGGTGCCGCCGACTCAGTCATCGCCGGAGGCGAAGTGACAGCCAAAGATGCTTGGCGAGGGACGCTCTTAGATGCGGGAGCATCAGCAGCACTTGTTCTTACTTCCTCAGCGCCAGTATGGGCATCTTCGTCCATTAGCACAGCGTCAGCTTCAGCATCATCAGAAAGTTCGATGATGTCCTCAAAAGGCTCTCCTGCGTATTCAGCAGCTGCGACGGGCTTCTCGGTATGGGAAATCGGCACTGGGACATAGGATGCAGAAGTTTGACTTCTTTGCTCCAGCACTGGTTCATCAGCAGTCCCTGCGATACAAAATGCGATGATGTAAGGTAAATTGTATCATGCGTTATTTTACTATTCTTTGCTAAAGCTAAGAGCAAGCACCTCCACGCGAAGGTGGGATTGCAGTGTCTTCATCATACACTAAAGACGTGGAACCATGCCCTATTAGTGTGTCCTCATTAAGCATGTCTTTAAAAGAAGCATGACCTGGGGCGCGAAGAAGCTAGTCATGATTATTCTTCGAGTTACTAATCTTACTTCATGCATATCGATCAAATGATTACCTGAAGGTTCTCCGCACTTGCCTACTAGCCAACGGCGAATGTCAGCCTTTGACACACCATGCTTTAACGCACCCACAATAACATCTCTATAAGTTACTGCGAGATTGAAGATCTCACCTTTATCGCCGCCTGCGATTTCCTCAAAATCTGCTTGGGCTTGCTCCAGAGCTGCTGCATCCTCTTCTAGAGCCGCATTCTCCTCCTCCGCCTGAGGAGCCACCTCTTCGGGAAGCACATCTTCCTCGTCAGCTGGACGCACTAAGTCGTCAACATGTTTCTCTTCGAGGCTCCGCTGTCTCACACGCTCGAGCTCCTCCTCTTCGCGCTGCCTTCTTCTTTCGGCAGCTTCCGCGGCTGTCTTTCGGGACTCGGCAAGAATGTCCTCGCTTATGGGATCGTCTGGAATGTCAGAATGGGTATCTCTCTTTTGTCTCTTGGCCAAAAGGCCACCGATGGTCTCATCATCATCATCTTCTGCGAAGAAATGATTGGTTTAAGAAAGAATTGCAAAAGAATTACGGTAATGAGAAGGGAAACGCGATGGAGGTACCTCCTGATTCTTCATCATGCATAAAAATTGTTCTTTCTTCTTCTTCATCACCTTCTCTTGGCTCCTGCCTCTCTTTTTCTTCCTCCTGGTTGAATGGAACGAAGGTCTCAACTGCGAGCTCCTTCCGCACTTTGCTGGGCATGCGACCCTTGCCTTTGTCCTTGGCAGAAAGGGACTTCGCTGGAGGAGAGGATGGAGCGCTCCTAGGGGAAGATATTGTAATTCCCTTCTGCCTGGGTCTCTTCGCTCTCGGCGCCGCAGTCGCTGGAGGGGACGGATTATCTCTGGGTGGAGACACGGCCGGGGCATTATCTATCAGCGAGTCAGCAAAAGCGTTCATGACTGCGCGAATCCTGGTTTCGACCTCAGGGTCCATCCTCCATGCTAGCAGGAACGACTGTTTTTGTCTTCTAGTGGCAACAATGGTGTCAACCAATGACTTGGAACGATCACCAGATGCGAATCTCCGCACATGACACTACAGCAAACAGTACAGAATAAAGGCGTCAGCATAGGGAAATCAAGAAGCTTAACGCACGCGGAAAATTGCTTACCTTAGCAAATGCCTCGCTATATCTGATGACATGCGTGTCGCCCTTCTTAACTGCGGCGATCTTTTCCTTCAGAATGACTTCAGGGCACAAATGGTTCTCATGATCCAACAATGAGTAGCAACCATATTCAGACTCGCTCAGACTGCAATTGGGGCGAAACGGAAAAGAGTTTATCTTGATTAAGGGAGCTCTACTCGGCTGAGCGGCCGACTGCGTCTCAATCCTCGTTTGCTGGGCAACCCAGTATGCGAGCCAGTTCTGGGAACAACCGCCCTCGCGGGTACCTGCAGGCTGCTCAAAGGGAAGATTGTTCATGAAGACTGTCTTGCACTCCTTTGTTAGCAAGCGCTTATAGCAACCTCTGATAATGGACTGGGGCCAGATTGATGGTGCCACTGCATCAAAGCCGAAGTGGGGAGAAACTCTAGTGGGGTCAACATCCACGGTAATCCTCTCATACCTTGGCGCGAGCTCCCGAATATACTCTGCGAGGGCAGGAAGGGAACCTCGCAGACACCAGCAAAAGAACTCGCTATAGCGCTCATGGAAATGCGATCCCCCTTCGAAGAGAAGCTCTTCTGAGAAGACAACACCCTTAGAGGGGTACAGCTTTGGAAACCATCGCACGTTCTCAATGCGCGTGGCATAGGGCCTGGCAGTAAACTCTTTCCGTTTGTCGCATATCAGGCTCCAAACGCACTTGGTATTGTTCGCTCCGAACCACCTCGCAACCCTGCCACTGTTGCGCTCCTCCGTCTCGCCTGGGGGACACCACTTGTCGGGTTTAAGAGCAGTCGGAGCATAGGACGGCCATCGCTCGAAGACCCACATCGTCAAGAAGGAAATGTTGACGAAAGTCAGTATATCGAGGCGGCCACGCGACTCCTTCATGGCCGCAACCAGCTGATCAAGCCTATAGTACAGCGTGCCCAAGACCAAGGGTCTGAGTGCAACTCTCTGGCCGAGGGCGAGCCTCACAGCAAGCGGCAGAACGTGGTAGAAGACCCCATCATGTGGGTGACCGTCAATTAAGTACCTCGACAACCATGCACAGAGGAAAGCACAAAGGGTCAAGTGATAGCCTTTACCCTCCACGTAATTCTTGGCCTCTGGGTTCTCACTCAGAAGCTTCTTAGTGATGCTGCTGTTCGCATAGTCTCGAAAAAAGTACTGCAACCATTTGTTCCAGGTGTTCTTCGCAGACGTATCAACCAACTGCCAGTTTGAAAGGGCTTTGGTAGTGGTCCACCGGGTGGAGATTTTCTTTACCTCTGATAGGCATTCCTCCATCTGCGTGTACAAAGCGATCTCCGCAGCCGTCCTCAAAGGACTCAAGGGGCCCACTTCACCCATGGGAGAAAGATCGTACAGCATATGCACGTCCTCGAGTGTGGGGGCAGCCTCGAACTCAGCAAAGTGGAATGTGTGAGTCGCAGGCGAGTAGCGGGAAAGAAGGTTTAGAAGCATGGACTGGTCCAGCTTCACGACAGCACCCTTCATAGCACGAACAGCGAAGTATACGCCGGCTTCATCAAGAGTCACAGCATGATTGGTCAACATGTGGTCAATCCACTCATCCATGTAGTCCAATTTCTGGACAAAAGCTTGGGTAGAAATCGCAGCGTAGGGGAAGTACCCATTTTCGATTCCCAATCGAACCACATCCTCGGAGCCAATTAACTCGAGCAAGGCTGAGTTAACCGGGGGAGTCAGTGTTAGCAATCCCTCATTAGGGACAGGAGCAGGCATTTTCTTCGCCTTAACCCTCGCGTGGTAGAAATCTTTGCCACCTAGATAGGGGGCTTTTCGCCACAAAGCCTGCGGAAGATCGGGTATCTCTTCGTCCTCCTTGGTGGGTTTGGTTCCTTTTGTCTTGGCCATTCCTGCGGAAGAGCAAGAAAAAAGGGGGGAGAAATATGCTACACTTCAGTTTGAATTTCGAGATTCAAGATCTATGGAAAGAAAGATGAACAGTTTCTGGTATCAATTTCAGAAATTGGAGGGTTGCATTATTAGGGATTTCAAAACCCTATCCAAGGTCCTTATCATCGAAGGATTAAGCCACAATTGGGTCCAAAGCTTGAAGCTTCTTCACAAGTTTCAACGGATTATATGTTATGGGTTTACAGATTCAACGCAGTTCAAAGCATACATTGGTATTTTAAATCAAAATTGAACAAGGCCAACCTTGTTTTCACGAAGCCTGCTTGGATATACACAGTTGAAGAAGACGATTTGCAGTTCTGAACTGGTGATTGATTATCGGAATCTGCTCTCGAAGACTTCCGGGTACCATTCACTTTAAGAGAAATAAGTGATGCTGTGCAACAATGGAGGATACAAAGTATTTATCCAAAAACAATGAAGGGTTGCGTCCTTTCAGTAGTCGAATCGCAACCGTCACCGTCGAATCGCGCAATCACAGGACAAGCTGACGTCACGCCTAAAACCCTAAAGGCCAGACGGCACGACTCTAGGGGTTCTAGGTCATAATGGCACGCACGGGGGCTGAACTTACCCGTATTTGAATTGGTGCGTGGCGGCGACGCGTATGTTGGTTTCCGCGCATGGAAGTCTATACAGCTAGGGATGGCAACGGGTCGGATCCGGATCGGATCAGGCTAGATCCGATCCAGATCCGACTAGGAGAAATGGGATCCAGATCCGATCCAGATCCGTTCGGATCATCACCGGATTCGGATCAAATCGGATCGGGTTTCATCCAGCTGATCCAAATCCGATCCGTAGATCCATATAATACGTGGTCGGATCGGATTCGGATCGGATCCGACTTGAGTTTGCAATAAAATACAAAAAATAACATAAGAAATAAACACTATTTCATACGCTAAGACATGTTCGCAAGTTATGAAGCCTAAAACACAACAGAAATAGCTTTGTAGGTTGGAATTACTATTGTATTCTTCTTGGAAGTGATAGTGGGGAGGTAGTATGAATATATTTGTAAAGCACACATATACGTCGGATCGGATCGGGTCGGAACCCGGTGGATCTGCCCTTAGATCCAAATCCAGATCCAAATCCGATCGGATCTGGCTTTCCAGATCCAAATCCGATCCATTTTCAATTGGATCGGATTTGGATCCGATCCATTCGGCCCGGATCGCTCGGATCACAGATCGGATCGGACCATATTGCCATCCCTATATACAGCTATGAGTCTTCACGCGCAGAAAGGGGGCTAATGTAGATAGTGCTTTCTGAGCTGACAGATCTTGGCCACGTGGCAACCATCCAGCACACCATATTGTGCTCCACACACACTGGATCACCAGCCGAGCTGATCCATATGGGGGCTGCGAGACAGAGCCCTCGCATACCACTGCACGGGACTTGTAGGGACTTAGTGGTTTGGAGGCTAGAGTAAGCCCTGTCGCGTGCGAGCCAAGCCCGCGCGCGACCTTTAGTAACTGCTTTGAGAGATTTATGGCACGAGCTCCATAAACCCGGTCAATCCGGTCAAACCCGGTCAACCTCGTAACGGTTCCGGTATTCGCGCACAACGTGCTGTAACGGTCCCTATATACTCGGACGAACGTGCCGTTATGGTTAAGCCAATTAAGCCGCCATTAATGGGCGCATTAACCACACTACAACGGTCACGTTCTCTGCTATATATAGGCCGTTAACCTTTCCATACAAAGGAGGACACACCTGCCATACGTGGAAGCTCTGCCGAAACTCTGTCTCTCTCTCAGACATTACTACCGCCTTACTCTCTCCCTACACACTACCCAACTCTTCCTGTGCCATCTCTGATCCTCTACATACGGTGTACACGGAGGTCTCCCCGCCGGAATCTCCTGTGCACAAATGGTAAGGTAATCAGAAACAAAGCAAGACTGGTAGCTCAAGGCTACAACCAGGAAGAAGGTATTGATTATGAGGAGAATTTTGCTCCTGTTGCAATGTTAGAAGCAATTACAATGTTACTTGCATTTGCATCTCACAAAAATATGCAACTTTTTCAAATGGATGTGAAGTGTGTTTTATCTGCAAGAATAAGTTTATGTTGCTCAACCTCCTGGTTTTGAAAATGATGAGTTTCCAAATTATGTTTACAAACTTGACAACACTCTTTATGGTTTGAAACAAGCTCCAAAGGCTTGGTATGAAAGACTGTGAAAGTTTCTACTTGAAAATGATTTCAAAAGATGATTAGTAGACAAAACCTTTTTCATAAAGACTCATGAGAAAGATATTCTTGTAGTTCAAATATATGTTAATGACTCTCTTTGAAAGGATTTCTCAAGTCTTATGAGCAGGGACTTTGAAATGAGTTTGATGGGAGAGCTTAACTTCTTTCTTTGATTTCATATACATAAAATGAAGAAATGAATCTTTCTGAATCAGAACAAGTACACCAAGGACTTGTTAAACAACTACAATATGTTTCATTCAAAGGTAGAAAACCCCCTATGAGCTCCTTACTGTCTTTAGACAAACATTAAAATGGTAAGAGTGTGAATATGAAATAATACAGAGGTATGATTGGATCATTACTATATCTCACTGAAAGTAGACCAGATATCATGTTTAGTGTTTGTATGTGTGCTGGATTTCAAGCTGATCTTAAAGAATCACACTTGGTTGCTGTCAAAAGAATATTCAGATATCTCAATGGTACCAAAGACGTAGGGATTTGGTATCCTAAAAAATCTAATTTCTCTTTGTGTGGCTATTCAGATGCTGACTTTGCAGGCTACAAATTGGATAGAAAAAGCACATCAGGGTGTTGCCAATTTCCTAGAACATCACTGATCAGCTCGCATTCAAAGAAACAAAATTCTCTAGCTCTATCAACAGCAGAAGCTGATTACAAAGCAGCTGGAGCTTGCTGCTCACAAGTATTATGGATAGCTCAGCAAAATGAGAGATATTGGATTTGATTTTAGAGATTTACCTATCACATGTGACAACACCAGTGCAATATCAATCTCAAAGAATCCAGTTCAGCACTCAAGGACCAAACACATAGATGTTAGACATCACTTCATCAGAGATCATGCTGAAATAGGTGATGTTGCTCTTGAATTTGTTTCTACTAACATGCAATTGGCAGATATCTTCACTAAACCACTTCCATAGGATAGATTCCCAGCACTGAGACTAGAAGTGAGTATTTTGAATAAAGAATGATTGATTTAGGGGGGTTATCAGGTAAGTTACAGGAAAGTATTATGTGGTTCAAAGTTTTGAACTGATTTTCAAACCCTTGAAAATCTTTTCAAAGCTTTGATTGTATTTGCTTCAGGTGTATAGCTTTTGAAGGTCTTGAAATCATTTCCAAATCCTTGAAAATAAGTCTATATGCTGTTTAGTTAATAATCTGGATCCTTCAATGTTGGGTGTTATCTCTATAGATAATTGCTCAATATTGTCTTTACTTTTCAATTAATTCTGTTTAAAATTATCATTATTTTATTTCCCTTCCCACGTCACACACACACACACAATTTTGAATTTAACTGATTCTGCACATCTTAGAAAATTTGGAAATATCCCGTTTCTTTTTCAAACTCAAACTCTTTAGTACTTATATCCTCTATTCTCTCTCTCTCTCTCACGTATCACTCCTGCCTCTCTCTTCTATAAACTCAAACCCTAATGAGCACCAGAAGAACGTCTGATAGAATCAAGATAGCTGGAGGATCAAAGAAAATTTCTGACGAGAAGAGGTTCAAACACTCAGTGATGATTCAAATTCCAGAACCCCAAGCGCAGAAAAGGCTCCTTCCCCTCAAATAAGAAGATCAAGAAGGATCAGACTCCAACTTCTAGCAAGAAGAAGAAGACTGATAAGTCTGCTCCAGAAAAGCAACTAGAAGAACAGGTTGCTAGTCCAAAGAAGGTGAAGAAGACGAAGCCAACAAAAGAAGACAAAGGAAAAATGAAAAGCCATGGAGGAAGAACAAGAGAAAAGCACTGGCAAAGAACTGCAGATCTGCTGAGAGAAGCAACAGTCCCCTGGTAAGAAATCTGGCATTAACAGCAAGTGGTTTGTTTCTAATGTTGCTAAAGGACAATGGTTAGATTGTTTTGCTTCCATAACAGTACCCTTGACAACTTCTGGTCATTCCTGAATTCCCCCTCCCTCATCTGCACCAACCATGGGGGCGCGGGGGGGGGGGGGGGATTGGCTAGGGTGACAATTTTTTTTACCTTGGATGTGGGTTAGTTAGAGGGATTTCCCCATCGACATACCCCCTCCCCTCCCCTACATGGGGTTGTTAATTAAGTAAACTTTTGTCAATATTAATTACGCTTGATAATATTATATGATTATATGCGAATGAGTGTTAAACTCAGGTGTAGATTGTTTGAAATTCTTGCATAAGGTCCCAGATTCAAGCCAACTATATGATGTAATTCTCAATATCTCAAAGAACAATATTATGTGATTATATTATGTATTTTTTATTATGATTGATATATTTTAATATTATTTAATATTTATAAAAAATGATAATATATTCTCGATTATTGAAAAATATATTTACGGAAAGTTATTGTTATATTATTTTATTGATTGATACATATATTTTTTATACAAGAAACAAAAGATAACTATTAAATAACTGAAAACACGATTAAAACGTTAAATTTATTGGATCATGACGACACAAAATTTAGTAATCAAATACAAAGAAACTGTCGGCACCAATTTTGCATTCACTCTCTTTAAATATAATAATTTATTTTTAAATTATTAAATATATATTACAAATCATTTTGAAGGGTGAGGGAAAATAATATATTTGAGATGAGTAGTAGTTTGGAGGAGGGAGAAAGGAAGATGATGGGGATGGGAGAGAGGTAGCAGGTAAAAATGACATGAATTAGAGATGCCTGGTTTAGAGTGAGAGTGTGATAGAGGAAGAGAGAGATTAAACATTTTTGAACAATAGTTGGTAGGGTTGCGGGGTAAATTGGTCATGTAGCTTCCATAACTTTTTACCGAATGTTAGCAAATGGTGCGCCCATGTGGGGTGCCCAATGCAATTATCGTAACCTTCTGGGATTAGTTGCACTAATACAAAAACCAAGAGGGGTTAGTAGCTAAGGCTCAAACCCTATGGGTTTATGTGCAAACCTACGAGAAGTTTTGCCTATATAAGGAGGTAGCCTCCTACACATTATGCTAAGGGCTTAATGCTATTTCATAGAGAAAAGTTACTCTGTTTAGATTCACTCTAGTTGTAGAGAACCTCTAGTCTCTCTCCAAATACATCCAAAAAGGTGGAACGTGGGGTGGATCATAGTGTTCGTCCTCGAGATTCACACTAGATTGGTGGGAGTAAACCTTTCTATCACTTTTCCTCCAAAAAGACATGTCCAAGGGCATATTTCCGAATCGCTGTTATAGTTCCTTCCATCAGGAAAGAGATGGCTTCTGTGTTGCAAGCTACCACTGCTTTACTTAGTGGCGCACCAACGCCAATATTGATTACGTAGCTTAGGTGCCAGCTTCCTTGACGGGTGAGCGAGCTAGGTACACTAGTAGAATATCGATTAGGTTGGTGTAACAGAACTAAGTCAATTCCGATTAGCTCGATTGCTCTATCTCCCCTAGCTGCGAAAGTACAACTTTCTTGACCCAAGTCATTGATAAAAAAACCTTATGTCCTGTCGTGAGTAGCGAAAGGATTCAAGACCTACTCGTCCATCCCTAAATGGGAAACATGGCCACACTAAGGTTCCTCCGCGGTGGGTGGAACGGGCCGCCCATTGGATAGAAGGACTTTTCGATCGACAACCTTTCTCACAACTCTTGAAACAACTTCTTCTTTCTCTAAGCAATTCAATCTCGAATAGCAGGTACTTCGCCCCCTCTTCTCTTCCATTCACCTTAGGAATGATCATAACTCGAACATCGCTCATGTGATTTGACCGCTTCCCAGGACTAGTTCAGTAGGTTTTCCTTAGCCCGTCTGTCCGGACTCCTTTCAACAGTAGGATGCTTTCCATAGGTGCCCGTTCTGTCCCTATCAATAAAGAAAGGAAGAAGGGGTCCCATATGGCCGGAATAGATGAGATGAGATCTAATCAACAAGAAGCGGAAGCCCCTGCTAGGCATACCCGAGCGAGGGTTTGTTGATAAATGAATGTACGACTCTTATAATAAGGGTTAGGACTTCTTGTTGCCCGTATTCTTCGAAAGCTCTAAAAGGAGCGGAAAGTGCTAATACCTCTTCGGGGTAGGCTAACAATCCGCTAACTTCAACACTAGCGTAAGGCGAACCCGGGAAAGGAGCTAGAGCTAGGTAAAAAGAGAAGATGCGGAGGAAAGCTCAAACTAAGGCGTAGGAGATGTTCTTGTTAATGTTCCAGTGCTTGTTGTTGATCCCTTGAAACAAGGACTTCTGAGGCACAGGCATTCGGTGTACTGTGCTTGGTTGGAAGGATTTGTCGGTATACAAGGAAGGGCCCTGTCCCGAGCTATGCTATGGCTATGGGGCTGTCCCGGCTGGTCGATATGATGCGATGATTAGTTGACAAGAGGAACTAAGGTAGGGAATAGTTGTTGTTCCACGGTTACGGGTTGACTGAAGCGTTAGGTAAACCTAGAACATGAACTAAGGATGAGGCCTTCCATAAACTCTAACTAAAGGTTTCCGGGGTTAACAACTGGGTTGGTATACTTTTCTTTAATTGAAATAGGGCACCGGTAACCTCGGATCATTCATTCCTTTGCGGAGGAAAGCTTGAACTAAAGGTAAGGAGATGTTGTTCCATGGTTATGGGTATAAAATGACTTCACCCCTAGTTAAACAAAGGTGATCAGTAGGCAAGGGGTACTAGCGTTAGCTTTGGTTCCGGGGTTCACTCTGTTTAAATAGGCCCGTGGGCGGCCCAATCCAAGGGAAGGTGGGAATAGGTTGAACAAAAGACCCATAAGAAATCCCATCCTTCGAATTGTCGCGATAGTTTGAGTGTTGTTGGGTTGATTCCTCGCCACGGAAAGGAAGCAATTTGATTGGCCCTATAGGAGATAGACTTCTTTCATTTCCAACCGCCTACAATGATACCTTAGCCGACGAAGCCCGATGCCGATGTCAAACCGAGTGAACCCGGGTTGTAAGTCCTGATGTGATGGGATTTGTTGGATAGAAAAGGTGCGAGAGTGCTTTCCGGTTGGAAGTCAAACGGAAGGAAGTACGCCAAGGGCCTAGTCGAGTGGGAAGAAAAGAATATAACACGTGTTTTCCTTTGATTACGGATTAGTTGTGACTTCTCTTTCCTGAAGTGTAACCGGCCTAAGGAGCTAGAACTCAGAAGTAGTCTTTATTACCCCTATAGTCTAATTAGGGCTTGGTTTCTTTCATGAACTGGGCTTGACAGTGAAAGAATGTGGTACTCTTCTTATGGAATATGACTTCTCTTACCACTTTCACCTTCGCTTTCTTGTTTCGTCTACCGAGACATCCATTTTTGTTTGAATATAGAACATGGGCCATGATTGATTGGGCAACGGGGGGCACCTAAAGTCCAATTATATAAAGAATTCTTTGCTTTGATTGGCAAGTCCCGATCGCAATTCTTCGGTTGATAACTTTGCTAAAGTTGCATTGATGATGTAGTAATTCAGAGGAGATTGAGCGGATTTCCGCAAAAAGATTCATGCTTTTTCTTGTTCTTCTGCGCTCTAGCGAACGACTTACAGTTGACTGAAAATGATATTCCTAAGCTCCATACCTTTATAGAATAGCACGAAAGAAAGACTAATCTTCAGCACGAGAGACTATGCCCGCCTAATCTTCTTTGGTATATCACCACTGGTATCTCACTTCCAAAGGGAGCCCATCGAATAACCGCTAAAGAAGAGGAAAGACTTGCTTGCCTTTCTTTTGCTTCTGTGGCTTTACTTTTCTATAGGAGGAATAGCTCGATTACATGCCCTGTATCTGTCATCGTAAGAGGCTTACAGGATGGAATCTTCGCTTTGGATAACGCTGATGCCGTTGGTGCAGGAACTGATGCTTCATTTAATAGGCTCACTGAAGGGCACGCTTCTTCTTCCTAAGATATTCCCGCTTCCCAAAGGAAAGTGTGTTGAATCCCCTTCTTTCTTTATAGGGAATGGGGCTAGGCTAAGCCTTCGATCCTCTTCGCCTTTCCAACTAGTACTTACCTTCTGGCTACAATTAGAGATCCAGACAGGTGGTAAGGGCCTCCCACTAACTTATTGAAGCACTACCAGTGTGGCTTGGGGAAGTCGTAGGAAAAAGGTAGCTCACTTAGGCTTGAGATCTAGGGCTAAATCTAGGTGATTAATACGAAGTTCTGTTAGAATCCTGGAGGGATAAGATCCCTCAGGCAGAGACTAGGTCCAATTGTGACTGAACTCTGTAAAATTCTTGTGTTCTGCTGCTTACTTTTATTATCATTTTTGGAGTTTTCCAAATCTCAAAGCTTTGAAGCCTTTGTGTTCTGCTGTAGATCTCAAGTTTCTCAAATCTTTTTCAAAGCTTTGAGATATCAACTGCATACTCTCTTCAAGTTTTAGAAGACAGTTTTATTGCAAAAGTTGTCATACTCTATTCAACCCCCCCCCCCTTCTAGAGTATTTAGATCCTGGTGATATACATACATTACAAACTCTCAATTGGTATTAGAGCTTTGGTTCACTGTTTAAGGATCTAACAATCTTGTGACAATGAGTAATGTAGGTGATGGAGGATTCTCACAGGGAAGAGCAGTCAATAGACCTTCACTGTTCTGTGGTGATAACTTTGTGCATTGGAAGGCACTGATGAAAATGTTCATCATATACCAAGACATGGAGCTATGGTCTATTGTTATGAATGGCCCAAACTTGTTTTATTCTACTACCAATGGAGTCAGAACAGTCAAACCAGATGAAGATCTCTCAATTACTGAGCTTTAAAAGGTATCAAATAATTACAAAGCTTTGAACTTATTATAGAACTTTTGACAGAAAACCTCCCTGCAGTATCGTCTTTCTGACACTTAGCTACCAGCAGTATTGGTTTTGTCAAAAAACTCCCCTGCAGTTTCACTTTTACCGACATCGCGCACCATTTTACTAACAGAAACCCTCCTGCAGTTTCACTTTTACCGACACTTAGCTACCAACAGTTTTAGTAAAATTGTGCGCAATGTCGGTGAAAGTGAAACTGCAGGGAGGTTTTCTGTCAAAATCAATACTGTTTGTAGCTAAGTGTCAGCGAGACGATACTGCAGAGGGGTTTTCTATCAAAAGTTCTTATATTGTGCTCTTAGTGCAGATGACTTTAAGAGGATATACAACTGCAAGAGAGCCAAAGAGATATGGTATTATTCCCATCATGGGGAAGTTGTCATAACTCGTTACCTACCACTATCAATCTGAACATGAAGGGATTCGAGGTCCCAAAACAATGTGAACGGTAACAGAGGACATATTAGTGGACCACAGGCTCGTCCCGTTCCCCAAAGCTGAAGAAATCTGGAAGAAACCCACTTTCAGTAAACTAAAATACGACAAAAACAATGAATTTAAGCTTTGGGTGGAGGAAATATACAGTAATAAATAACAAGTGGAACAAGAACAATGAGTTGTTATGTGTTGGAAATCTAGTCCAGGCGTAATAAACAGAGATTCAAACACAAACTACAGACAATTGAAGAAGTATTTGAGATGGTTTCAACTACTTATCTACTTTCAGGAGAGCCATTGGTGCGGAAGAAGAAGTAGATTTGAAGATGCAACCAGATGCTGGAAATCAATTTGGTCGGTTCCACCCGTCAAATCTGTTAAGGTCAATTATGAGGGAGCACACTGGGAGAATGACAGTAAAAATGGCTCCGGCGTAGTTATTTAGGATAGCGACAATAAACTCATCGTCGGGAAATCGAAAAATCTCCCATTCCAGCAAACGACAAGTGTCTCCACGCGCAAAAAGGGGGCTAATGTAGATAGTGTATTCTAGCCATGTGAGTCAGCTTAAACGTGGCAGTCATCTAGCACATCTGGTGGTGCTCCAATACTACGCAATCATTACTCATGCTGATTCACTTGGGGGCTGCGAGACAAGGCCCCTCGCATATCATTCCACACGAGACTGTAGGGACTTAGTGGTTTTGAGGCTAGAGTAAGATCTGTCGCGCGCGAGCAACAACCAAGCCCGCGCTCGACCCTTGATAACTGCTTTGAGAGATTTATGGCCACGTGTCTCATAAACCCCGTCAACCTCATAACGGTTCCGGTATACACGGGTGAAGTGTGTAACGGTCCTATTGTTGGAATAGGTGCCCAATATGCAATCTAATATGTAGTATGAACATTGTTATTGGCTAGAATATTCATTTATTATATATTGTGATATTTAATATAATGAAGTCCTTAGATGCAATGTGTTTTTTATCTTAAATATCCCTAGTCCATTATATTAATTAATAGGACAATCAAATATAGACTAGTATGTGTGTAGATTGATATGGGGATATCAAGTCTAACACATGGGTGTGCATTAGGAGTAATGGCATACTGGATTGACCCACAACGAGAAGGATACATTAGATTATGTTAAAGTCACAATCGCTTCTCGTAGTGCTAATATAATTTCAATCCTTAGACTTGAAGTCACTAGATACTCTAGTTGTGGAATACCGTGCTTTGATGTTATCAAACGTTACACCGTAACTGGGTAATCATAAAGATAGCTATCGGGCGTGATAGGATGCAAGCTTAGAGATCGTAGTGATGTAGAGAGGATTTGTCCCTCCCACATAATGGGAGCAAATGTACACGGTCACTCGAGGGATGAGGCTTATTGAATGTCCGACGTGACTCGGATAAATCAATATGGAGATGTTGATGTTATCTGCATGCATAAGCATATTCCCTGGATCGAGGAACTATGGATTGGATATACGAGTGTGGCTATTTATGTCTCGTGTCCAATCCGGATATGGAGACAAAGAGATAGTGCAATATGAGATATTGGGCACAAAGGTTTGTCGGGATCACTGACTTATTTCTATTAGTTGGGCGCATGGATGTGTTGCTAGACACCGCTCCATGTTAGTAATAAGTTACTACCAACTAAGTAGAAACCTATGGGGTCACACGTCAAGTAGAGTATAACTAGATTTGGTATTAATTAATATGATTAATTAATAAGAAGGATCATTTTGCAACACCTTGAAAACTTAGTAGGTATAATATGCAAGGAAGGGACTAATCCAAGTTCATGTCGAACTAGGAGGGACCTTTATGAAACTAACAAGGATTTGTTGGTCTATATAAAGGAGGATATAACTTCCTTCCCACTAATGTTAATGTTAATGTTATTAGACATAACACAAGAGAGTGGGAGAGAGAAAAAGAGAGAGCAAGAACAAGCTAGACGCGTCCGCCCCTAGCCCGTCCACCCCCTTTCCCGTCAGCTCAAAGAGAGGGTCGAACCCTCCCTTTCCCTCCTTTGGTTTCTTGATTCCTTCTTCCCACTTCCTCCAGTCCTGGCTAGCACTTGAGAAGGAAGAATCTAGATCTCACCTCTATATGTGGATCAATCGTAGAGACGAGGAAAATATTCGTCGTGTGATCTCCCGAACCAAAAGGTACACAAATACTATGTCCCTTATCATGTTATGATGTCTCTTCCTGTGATCCTTGGTGGGCTTTGAGTAGGATTAAATTTTTATTATTCCGCTGCGTTACCTACGTCAAAACCAAACAGTGGTATCAGATCCACAGGTCGTAGTGCATAACATGATTTTATGTGTTACGATTTCAGTTTATACACCGTATTGTTATTATGGCACGAAAACTGAAATTAATTGGCATAGTTGATGCAAAATTGAATTCTGATTAATTGGCATTGTTTATACACCGTATTGTTATTATGGCGCGAAAACTGAAACTAATTTAAAATTGGATGTTAGAATTGGTGAGTTTAATCACATAGGATGTGAATTATTGGGTTCTTGAAAATTAGGGTTCATGGGCACATAGTTGAAAGGAGTTTTCAATTATGGAAACAATTTTATGGAAACATCCATAAAGGAAACAACCAAGCTTGGGCAACAAAGAAGAAGGAAAGGAGACTAAGACCGAAACTCTAGCCGTCCGCCCCTCTCTCCTTGCGCGCCAAGCAAGGCCGCGGGTCACTAGGGCGGCCGGCCTTGGGCCGGACCCGTGTGGCGGGCGGCGATCCTTGGGGTTCGGCCTAGGCTTAGGTTGGACCCCTTGGACCGTTGTAACCCTAAATACCCAATTTAATTAAAATTGAACAAGCGCGTTAAAAATTGGTTTTAACTGTATTATGTGCTTTGTTGCATGGTGGATGGATATGACCTAGGTTGTGGATGTTTATTGCTTTGGGGTTTGGTTTACGGCCTGCGAGCTGATCAAATTAATGTAATAATTAATTAGGTCTTACGGCATGCGAGTCGTCTTTTCTCCTCGACATGTGAGGCTTTTATTATTTATTTATTCTAGATGTTAGGCTAGAATTAGAAATATTTAGATGATAGCCAAGAAGCATGGAGTAGAAGACCGGAGAACCAAAGAAGCCAAAAGACAAAGAAGACACCCCTAGGCGCGCGGCTATGGTGGAGCACATGGAGATGAGCTTGTCACTTTAGAAAAAAGGATATTATCATTTCCTTGATAATATCTTAGTCTAGGGGCCATATCCATGCCACGGTTTTATTTTGTGGATGTTTATTATCTATGTCTTGTTATTTATTTTGTGTTTATGGCGATACTAGCAAAACGTTAACAAGATAATAATAAAAAAAGGATGGTCTTTTATTGTGGATTTCCCAATCCAAATAAGTAGATCATGTTGATTGGATCAACAAAACTAATTAAGAAATTTAAATCCCTCAATTAAATGTTGCGTTTTGCCTTCTCTTGCCAAAACACCCTTCATGATCAGGGTTTATTAAAATCCGGGCTTGCCAAAGCAAGGAAATTTTAATTTACCATGGTGTGTTGCGGACGACACAAGCTAGTAATGTGTGTATGTTGAAGCAAGAGGTTGGACGCAACTGGGTAAGACTCAATTGGATTGATGAACCTAGAGGCATGACAATTAGGCGTTATCCATGGGATAAAGAATAAAGAGTTATTCACCTAATTGGACCAAGAGTTGCATGGAATGCAATTGGAATGGTTCCTACCTAAATAACCTATTCTTGAGTGACTTGCCAAAGCAAGCTCAGGAAGAAGTGAAAAAGGGATCCTGGACCTACTAGAAAGTATAATGATATTTTCCAGATTAATGGTGAGGGTTATTAATCCGAGAAAAATAGTGGGAGCTATATTTGATGATCTAGTCATTGTTAAATATAGTTAAATTGTTCAAAATACTAAAATTGCACATTTCTCGTTCTGTAGAATTCCAAATGGCAAACAACAATGCATCGACTTCATCCCTACGATCTGTCCTTGAGAAGGATAAACTGTCTGGAAAGAATTTCCTTGACTGGTACAGAAACTTAAGGATTGTCATTAAGCAAGAAAAGAAGATGTACGTCTTGGACACTCCAATTCCAGCCCCACCATAGGATGTATCTGTTCTAGCGGAAGTAAGGGCACGTCAGAAACATATTGATGATTCTAATGACGTGACTTGCCTCATGCTTTGCACCATGACTGCTGAGCTTCAGAAGCAGCATGAGAACATGGAAGCCTATGATATGATCATACACTTGAAACAATTATTTCAGAAACAGGCAAGGCATGAATGCTATGAGGTTTCCAAAGCATTGTTCAAGAGTAGTCTCGCAGAAAGGAATCCAGTAGGGCCTCATGTGCTCCGAATGATCGGGTACATTGAGAACCTTGAGAGACTGGGATTCCCACCTAGCCAAGACTTGGCAACTGATCTTGTCTTGCAATCGTTGCCTGACAGTTATGATCAGTTCATCATGAACTATAATATGAATGAGATCAGTAGACTCTGGAAGACTTGTTGAACATGCTAAAGACAGCTGAACAGAGCATCAACAAAGGCAAGGCCATAATGATGGTGCATAAGAAGAAGGGCAAAGGAGTTTCCTCTACTTCCAAAGCAAAACGCAAGAAGGTTGAGAAATCCAAGGAAGCCCTAAAGCCTAGTGGAGGCGTGGCTAAAGGTGAATGTCCCTACTGTAGCCAGCCAGGACACTGGAGGAGGAATTGCCCTAAATATCTTAAGGTAAGAAGCTTGGAATAGTGAGATCACCACCGCCAGGTATTTATGTTATAGACGTCAATCTTTCTATTTCTTCATCTTGGGTATTGGATACTGGATGTGGTTCTCACATTTTTCGAAATGTGCACGATTTGAAAAGAAGAAGAAGATTGGCTAAATGGGAGATAGATTTGCGCGTCGGGAATGGAGGAAGAGTTCCTGCATTAGCTGTAGGCGTATATGAGCTATCATTGCCTTCTGGACTTATTTTATAATTAGATAATTGCTTTTATGTGCCTGCTATGAGCAGAAACATTATTTCCATTTCTTGTTTGGACAAGAAGGGTTTTTCTATTTCAATAAAGGACAAGTGTTGCTCCATTTATTTTGATAGTATGCACTATTGTAGTGCGCATTTGTCTAATGGATTGTATATCCTTGATCTAAATAGTCCGATCTGTAACATAAATACTAAAAGGATTAAAACTAACGATTTAAATCCTACATATCTATGACATTGTCGTTTATGCCATATAAATGAGAAACGCATATCTAGACTCCATAAGGATGGACTACTAGACTCATTTGATTTGGAATCATATGAGACATGTGAATCTTTTTTATTAGGAAAAATGACAAAGTCTCCTTTTAATAAGAAAGGTGAGAGGACTAGTGAGTTATTGGCACTCATACATACCGATGTATGTGGGCCGTTCTCCACGCCTGCCAGAGGTGGTTACACCTACTTCATCACGTTTACTGATGATTTCAGTAGATATGGATTTGTATACCTTATGAAGGCCAAATCCGAATCCTTTGAATTGTTCAAGGAATTCAAGAATGAAGTAGAGAAGCAACTTGGTAAAAGAATCAAGGCTCTACGATCGGATCGTGGAGGAGAATATTTAAGTCAAGAGTTTGATGAGTATCTTAGAGAGTGTGGGATAGTATCCCACCTCACTCCACTCGGAACGCCACAGTGGAATGGCGTGTCCGAGAGGAGGAATCACACACTATTAGATATGGTGCGATCTATGATGTCTCAAACGAATCTTCCGATATCATTTTGGGGACATGCTCTAATGACGACAGCTTTTACCATTAACCGTGTTCCATCCAAATCAGTCATGAAGACACCATATGAGATATGGACTGGGAAGCGTCCCATAGTGTCGTTCATGAGGATTTGGGGCTGCGATGTCAATGTAAAGCGTTTACAAACAGACAAGCTCGGGCCCAAGGCGGACAAGTGTATATTTGTGGGATATCCTAGGGAAACTAAAGGATATTATTTCTACAACCCCACTGAGAACAAAGTGTTTGTTGCTCGGACCGGCGTGTTTCTAGAAAGAGAGTTTGTCTCTAAAGAAGCAAGTGGGAGGGCTGTAGAACTTGAAGAAATTCAAGAACCACAAATCACTTAACCGATGATGGAACATGAGCAGGAACCACAAATTGTTGTGGAAGAACCTGTTCAGGTAACACAGGAACTTCGTAGGTCAGGAAGGGTGCGTCATGAGCCCGAGAGGTATGGACTTCTCGTGACTGAACCAGATGACATACCACTCATGGATGATGAGCCTGCAACCTACGGGGAAGCCATGAAAGGCCCGGATTCTAAGAAGTGGCTAGAAGCCATGAGATCCGAAATGGATTCCATGTACACCAAAAAAGTATGGACTTTCGTGGAACCACCCGAAGGGGATCGGACCATAGGGTGCAAGTGGGTCTTCAAGAAGAAAACCGACATGGATGGCAAGGTAGTTGCCTATAAGGGGAGATTGGTAGCCAAAGGGTATAGAAGATTCATGGTATTGACTATGATGAGACCTTTTCACCAGTCGCCATGACTAAATCCATTCGAATCCTACTTGCCAATGCAGCATATTACGAATATGAGATTTGGCAGATGGATGTTAAAACAGCGTTCCTCTATGGGAACCTCCTCGAGGATGTGTACATGACACAACCGAAGGGTTTGAGGATCCAGAGAATGCCAATAAAGTTTGTAAGCTGCAAAGATCCATTTATGGATTAAAGCAAGCTTCTAGGAGCTGGAATCGACGTTTTGATGACGCGGTCAAAGAGTTTAGCTTCATCAAAAACGAAGATGAGCCTTGTGTTTACAAGAAGGTTACTTGGAGCTCTGTAGTATTTCTGGTCTTGTATGGGGATGACATACTAATCATTGGCAACGACATTCCTACTTTGCAATCTGTTAAAGATTGGCCAGGAAAGTGTTTTGCAATGAAGGACTTAGGAGATGCAGCATATATACTTGGTATAAAGATCTATAGGGATAGATCTAGAAAGCTGCTCGGCCTAAGTCAGAGTACATATATAGACAAGGTGTTGAAGAGGTTCAACACGCAAGATTCCAAGAAGGGATTCTTGCCCATGTCGCATAGAGTCACTCTTTCAAAGAATGATTGTCCCTCCAATGAGATTGAGAAGGACTGCATGAGTAGGATACCTTATGCTTCGACCATAGGATCCATCATGTACGCCATGTTGTGTACTAGACCAGACGTATCATACGCGTTGAGTATGGTGAGCAGATATCAGTCTAATCCGGGTGGGAGTCACTGGATTGTTGTCAAGAACATCCTAAAGTACTTGAGAAGAAATAAGGATGCCTTCTTGATATTTGGAGGTAAGGAAGAGCTGAGTGTAATTGGTTACACTGATGCAAGCTTCCAAACCGACAAAGATGACTACAGATCGCAGTCTGGATACGTGTTTTGCCTGAATGGAGAAGCTGTGAGCTGGAAGAGTTCCAAGCAAGGGACAGTTGCTGATTCTACAACAGAAGCTGAGTACATTGCTGCTGCGAAAGCAGCAAAAGAGGAATTTTGGATAAAGAAGTTTATCACTGAGCTCGGTGTGGACCCTAGCATTGTGGATCCCATAGAGTTGTACTATGACAACTCCGGGGCAATCGCACAAGCCAAGGAACCAAGATCACACCAGAAATCAAATCATGTACTTAGGAGATTCCATCTTATTCGTGATATGATCGATCGAGGAGATGTGAAGATGTGCAAGATTCCAACGGATGAAAATCTTTCAGATCCGCTCACAAAACCTCTTACGCAGCGAAAGCATGATGGGCACGCCAGATCTATAGGCATACGAGATTCATTAGATTGGCTCTGGTGCAAGTTGGAGACCTTTAGAATAGGTGCCCTAGAGGCAATCTAATATTTAGTATGAACATTGTTATTGGCTAGAATATTCATTTATTATATATTGTGATATGTAATATAATGAAGTCCTTAGATGCAATGTGTTGTTTATCTTAAATATCCCTAGTCCATTATACCACTCCGTCCCAACTCTTTCTACCCAAACTGACTTTTGCCACTATTCACTTGGTCACTTTGACTCGTTGATTTGAATAGCAAACCTGATGCAATTTTTCGATAATTTTTTCATGGTATTGTAGAGTAAAAGTTTCTCTATAATACGGTGAACAAATTATCAAAAAATCGTATTAATTTGTTATCCAAATCACCCGGTCAAAGTTACCCAGATACAAGTCAAAAGGCCAATTTGGGTGGAAAGAGCTGGGACGGAGTGGTATTGAATAATAGGACAATCAAATATAGACTAGTATGTGTGTAGATTGATATGGGGATATCAAGTCTAACACATGGGTGTGCATTAGGAGTAATGGCATACTGGATTGACCCACAACGAGAAGGATACATTAGATTATGTTAAAGTCACAATCACTTCTCGTAGTGCTAATATAATTGCAATCCTTAGACTTGAAGTCACTAGATACTCCAGTTGTGGAATATCGTGCTTTGATGTTGTCAAAGGTTACACCGTAACAGGGTAATCATAAAGATAGCTATCGGGCGTGATATGAAGCAAGCTTAGAGATCGTAGTGATGTAGAGAGGATTTGTCCCTCCCACATAATGGGAGCAAATATTCACGGCCACTCGAGTGATGAGGCTTATTGAATGTCTGACCATACTCGGATAAATCAATATGGAGATGTTTTTTTTTTTTTGGGTAAATTTCAATGTATAAAAGAGAAGCCAAATCAGAACAGGTTTACAAGGGGCCTTCCCCAGGTAAAGCTAAGCCAGCTAGTGGCAGCTACATAATACACCAATTTCTAGCTAAATTAAAAGCCATTACATCATACAATAAGTTCTTAGCTTCTAATTTAGCTCTAACAGTACAACAGATATTCCTAATGACTTTTACAGGGTTGCTCTTGACATTTTGGAATTTTCTAGTGTTCCTCTCCTGCCACAGATAGTAGATTCCAGCAGCTAAACAAGTCTTGTACATCAGGCTTCTAGTGCTATTGTCCTGCCACTCTCCCAAGAGATGTTGTATCCAATCATCCCAATCAATACTACTGTCATGAGGTACCCCAAAATGCTGCCAAACCTGGGCTGCATAAGTGCAGTCCTTAAAAAGATGTAAGTGATCCTCAGAGTTTGAAGTCTCACACATGAAGCATCTGCTGTGTTGTATGAGACCCCATTTCTGCAACCTGTCCAGAGTAGAAAGTCTCTGCTGAATACAAAGCCAAAGAATGAAGGACATTCTAGGAATAGTCCACTTGTGCCAACAAAGATTTGGCCAGTCAATGCTGTCCCTTCTGGTTCTCACACTCTCCCAAGCAGATTTGATAGTAAATTGTCCATTCTTATCAGCAAGCCAGATAATGGAGTCTTCACTGTCTTCATGGATTCTCATATCATCAGTGAGCACAACAAAATGATGTTATCTGCATGCATAAGCATATTCGCAGGATCGAGGAACTATGGATTGGATATACGAGTGTGACTATTTATGTCTCGTGTCCAATCCAGATATGGAGACAAAGGGATAGTGCAATATGAGATACTGGGCACAAAGGTTTGTCGGGATAACTGACTTATTTCAATTAGTTTGGTGCATGGATGTGTTGCTAGACACCGCTCCATGTTAGTAATAAGTTACTACCAACAAAGTAGAAACCTATGGGGTCACACGTCAAATAGAGTAGAACTAGATTTGGGATTAATTAATATGATTAAATAATAAGAAGGATCACTTTGAAACACCTTGCAAACTTAGTAGGACTAATATGCAAGGAAGGGACTAATCCAAGTTCATGTCGAACTAGGAGGGACCTTTATAAAACTAACAAGGAGTTGTTGGTCTATATAAAGGAGGCTTTAGCTTCCTTCCCACTAATGTTAATGTTATTAGACATAACACAAGAGAGTGGGAGAGAGCAAAAGAGATAACAAGAACAAGCTAGAGGTGTCCGCCCCTAGCCCGTCCGCCCCCCCCTTTCCCATCGGCTCAAAGAGAGGGCCGAACCCTCCCTTTGCCTCCTTTGGTTGCTTGATTCCTTCTTCCCTCTTCCTCCGGTCCAAGCTAGCACTTGAGAAGGAAGAATCTAGATCTCACCTCTAGACGTGGATCAACCGTAGAGACGAGGACAATATTTTTCGTGTGATCTCCCGAACCAAAAGGTACACAAATACTATGTCCCTTATCATGTTATGATGTCTCTTCCTGTGATCCTTGGTGGGCTTTGAGTAGGATTAAATTTTTGTTATTCCGCTGCGTTACCTACGTCAAAACCCAACACCTATATATGCGGTCGAACGTGCCGTTATGTTTGAGGTAATTAAGCCGCCATTAATGGGCGCATTAACCCACTACAATGGTCACATTCCCACTATATATAGGATCGTTACCTCTTCATTGCAATCCTTCAACAACGCTGAAGCTCTGCCCATATACTGTCTCTCTCTCTCTCAGTTATCACTGCTTACTCTCTCCCTACACACAACCCTACACTCTTTGTGTTTCTCTTCTCTACCCCTTGTGTACGTTTGGATCTTCCTCAAAAGATCCTCTTGTACACATTTGGTGAACCCAACGTGAATCGAATTCCAGCAAGCAACCATGTCTCAAGAAGAAGATGTCAGCACTAGATCTCCCTCAACAGAAACAACTTCAGGGGAAGGAACCCGCCCTAACGCCACTGCAGCCGGCGGTACATCGACCTTGGAGATGTTGAATGCAACCCCCCAAAGCCAGGCGAAAGCCATTGAGGCTCAGTCTGCACAAATGACCCAGATCATGTCAATTCTGGGGGCTCTTGCTCAAAACCTAGCACTGGGAGCTGCTCTTTCCCATGGGACAGGGATAACACCCCCACCCCCTAGTTCCAGCTTACAAAACCCACCAACAGTTGTCCAATCATCTCTTACCCAGGGACATATTATTCAACCATCGCTTGTTACAGCTGTTTCTCAGCTACCGGCCATCCCCACCAATGTCCAACCAAAACATCCCCCACTTTCCCTGCCTGCAGCTGGGAACAATGTTGGTCTGCCTCCCCCGGCTGCAACCCTTCTTCCGGCTACCGGGGGAAATGGGCCATCAAGCATGACAACCTTAGTGGAGCGCCTGGACAATTTCTTCACAAATCAGTGTTTCACGGACACTGTCATCCCAAAGGTTGACAACGCGCCCCCTAACCCACGCGAGATCTATCTGATGCCCAACCCCGTAGGATGTAAGGCCCCCAAATGGGAGAAATTCGAAGAAGTTAATGGGAATGCCCAGGAGCACGTCATGCGCTTCATCGACATGATGGGGCCACATGGGGTTGATCCTAATCTCATGATGCGCGAGTTCCCTAAGTCTTTGGGGAACGTCGCATACAAATGGTACAGAACCTTGGAGGCTGGGTCCATAAATACATGGGAGGACATGATCAAAAAGTTCTACACCACGTTCTTCCAGATGGAGGAGAAGGTCACAATGATTCACCTGTCGCGCATGTACCCAAAACATGATGAGGAAGGAGTCGCGTTCATTAAGAAATTCATTACAAAGTCCTTGGAATGCAGAGATGAGGTGGCTGAAAGCCTGCTTGTTGAGATATGCCTTCAAGGAATGCGGGACGAGTATAAAGGTATGCTAATTAACTTGCAAATGCCTACTTTTTCAAAGTTAATTGATTGTACCAAGAACATCGAGCCCATAGTCGAGAGGCAAAAGAAGAAGCACTCTACTGAGCAAGCCTCATGGGGATCGATCTTCAAGATCGGTAGGTTTAACTACAAGAGGGTACCCGAGGCTGAAATCAGTATGGTCTCACCGCACAAACAGCAAAGGAACTCCTTTCATACCAGCCCAATGACGAGCCCAATCAAAGAGGCCCCGCCATTGCCATGCTCCATTGGAGAGATAACCCAACTCTGCAAACAGTGGCGCAAAGATGGGATCCTACCCCCACTTGAAAGGACACCCACTAGGGAGCAGCTAAGAGATCCGAAGTGATGTGAATGCCACGGTAAAGTTATGCATCCCACAGCTGAGTGAAGAAAGCTCAAGTGGTTTGTCAACAAGAAGATGAAGGAAGGGGAACTGATCGTCAGCGAACAAAGGCAAGACGTGCGCAACAATCCCCTACCAGCCCACGCGGAGCAAGACCCAATAGTCAAAGAGGTGGCCATGATTGCAATTACGGACCTTGAAGAAATATCAGATGATGGGTTACCTGTCATAGCTGAAGTCCATGATGAATAGGATTACAGCATAGACACGGAGGACTCGCGTGCTGACAGGATGAAGGGGTCTCACAGATTCGAGAAATTCTTTGATGAAATGAACTTTTCGGAGAGGTGTCGTAAGGAGATGACAAAGGCGATCCTCAGAGTGGCGGAAGATTTTGAGGAGGACATAGTTCTCTCTAATGGGAGAGTCGTAAGAGCCTCTCGCTCGACCGAGATGGTAATGACTTTCTCTGAATCGGACAAGAAGACAGATGCGAGCCATCAAAAGCCCTTGTACGTCACAACAGTTATCAATGACGTCGAGTTCAAGAGGGCGTTTTTTGATGGAGGAGAAGCCGTCAATGTAGTCTTGCTCAAAACAATTGAGTTAGCAGGCATCTCCGAGAAGAAGATTGTCAGGCGCCCATCTCCATTAATGGGATTTGGAAGCGATTCAAGAATGACGTTGGGGTGGATTCGCCTGGAACTTCAAGTTGGGAAGATAAAATGTTCTGCCAAGTTCCATGTCATTGATGTGAACACGACATACCACATGATCATTGGACGGGCGTGGATCCACCGTTTTGACGCAGTCCCCTCAACAGCCCACCAAGTGATGAAGGCCATTTGGAATGGCAGAGTGGTTGAAATACCAGCTTCTATAAACCCATTCAACTTGAATGAGGCGCACTTGACAAAAGCAGTATGGTTCACCGAGATGGCGGACGAGCAGACACCTGGGCCATTTAGGCCAACCCCTTTGCCTCGATGGGAAGATATCAAAGACCAGTCACCTGCAGGAGTGATGGTAACAAGAGAAGCTCCTAAGGAGAAGGTGCCTATATGCGAAGAGGTGCCAAAGACCATCTATCAGAAGAAGAATGTATACACCCTAAAGAGGGTTGTGAAGCATGATAGCAAGGGACAAGAAGTGGAGAGTTTCTACTCCAATGGGAAGAAATGCTATCGCATATGAAGGTGCGCGGGGGTACCCCCACCTCATCATGGGGATATCCCTGGGAAAATTAACCAACTCGAGCGAGCACCAGGCGAGGAAAAGTTGGAACTAGGCCCACCGGAGGAGAAATTGAAGGAAGCGCCCGAATGCATGGAATACGAGCCAAAACCACAAAAGCAAGAGCTAAAGGAAGTATTCTTGAGTCCATCTGAAGAGAAAAAGAGACCTGTGTTCCTAAGTGCAGATCTCAGGGGCGAAGAGGAAGAAAAGTTGCTGAAGCTGCTTACCGAGTATAAAGATGTTTTCGTGTGGGAATACGATGAGATGCCTGGCCGTGGTACAGAGGTCACAATGCATAGACTGGATATTGTCCCAGGATCCAGACCAGTAAAGCAGAGTGCGAGAAGCTTCAGACCGGAAATCAACATGAAGATCAAAGAGGAAATGGTCAAGCTGTTGAATGCCAAGTTTGTTGAACCCAACCATCACCCTACATGGTTGGCGAATATTTTTCCGGTCGTCAAGAAGAATGGACAGCTTCGCATCTGTTTGGACTTTAGAGATCTCAACAGGTTCTGCCCCAGGACGACTTCACACTACCAAACATTGATTTGCTCATCGACTCTACCGTAGGACACCGCATGTTCAGCTTTATGGATGGTTTTAGTGGATATAACCAAATAAAGATGGACCCTGCAGATGCGAAGAAGATTGCGTTCATCACACCAGTTGGGGTTTTCAACTACAAAGTCATGCCCTTCGGATTGAAGAATTCAGGCGCGACTTATCAACGTGCCATGATGGCTCTTTTACATGATATGATGCATCAGGAAGTCGAGTTCTATGTGGACGATTTGGTCATTAAGTCAAGGGAGCAAACAGATCATCTGAGAGATCTACGAAAGGTGTTTGAAAGGTGCATGAGCTTTCAATTAAAGATGAACCCAATGAAGTGCGCGTTTGGGGTGACCTCTGGGAAATTTTTGGGCTGTTTGATTCATCGCCATGGAATCGAGCCTGATCCTGCGAAGATATCTGCAATCACTAGCATGATGGCACCCCACAACCAAAGCATCTTGAAGACATTCCTGGGAAAGCTATCATATCTCCGAAGATTTGTACCGGCAATCGCAGAACTGACCTTCTGTTTTGAGGATCTTCTCAAGAAAGGCGCCGTTTATAATTGGACAGAGGACCATTAGGCCAGGTTTGACAAGCTAAAGGAACTGTTGACATCACCACGCGTGATGATTGCGCCCCAATTAGGGTCACCACTCTTGCTGTATCTAACGTCGACCAGGAAGTCCATAGGAGCACTGCTAGCTCAGGAGCATGAAGGACAAGAAAGGCCAATATACTACATCTCTCGCGTGGTACAGCCGGCTAAATCCAGATACACCGACATAGAACGCCACTGCCTTGCTTTATTCTTCATCATAGGCAAGTTAAAGCACTATTTTGCTTCTCACAAAGTGGTGGTGATCACAAAGAGTGTCCCCATCCGGTATCTCTTGAGTCATTCTTCTCCCTGTGGAAGGCTAGCAAAATGGTATATGACTATCTCGCAGTATGATATCACGTGCGCTCGTCCGAAAGCGATCAAATCTCAGCCGGTGGCAGATTTATTGGCACAGTTCCCAGACAACAATCATGAGCCTATGATAGAGGAGGAGCTAGAAGGACCTGAGATTTATGCAATTGAACCACTCTACTGGAAGCTACATTTCGATGGATCATCGACAAGAAGAGGAGGAGGAATTGGTATTGTCTTAACCAAGCCAGACGGGGAAGTCATTCAAATGTCAACAAAGTTGGATTTCCCAGTTACCAATAATGAAGCAGAATATGAGGCTCTAACTAGTGGTCATCTCGCGGCCAAGACACTGTAAGTAAGTAACTTGATGGTCATGGAAGACTCGAAGCTTATTGTCAAACAAGCTTCAGGCGAGTAATGTCCAAAGGAGATCAACTTATTGAGCTACATGACTATGTTTCAGAAGACCGTACAGAAATTCAACGATGTCAAATATGAGCATACTCCGAGGGCTGATAATCGACATGCGGATGCTTTAGCCACATTGGGGTCCAAAATCAATGCTGACAAATGTCCAACAAGAGTTTTGATTAAAGTTAGAACCACCCCAGTTCTAGAACAAGAGTTATGTGAAGAAGAGCCTATAGAAGCTGAAACTTGGAGAAGGTCAATATTGCTCGCGATTGCTGAAGGGACAAGCAAAGAGAATTGGGCATCCACAAAGGGGTACTATGTACATGATAACTCCCTTTACTATAAGGGACCAGGTGGGGTGCTCATGCGATGTGTCTCGCAGAAAGAAGGTCAGGCATTATTGGAGAAGATCCATCAACACTCTTGTGGAGAAAATGAGGTGTCGATTTATAGAAAAGCCCAGAGATATGGGATTCACTGGCCAGAGATGTCAATGTATGCTGCAATCATTCAAGGGAACTGCGAGAATTGTGCATTAGTCAAAGACTCGTTGGAAATTTCCGCAGTCGATGGCAACACAGATTGGAGGAAGCCACTATTTGATTACTTAAAAGACGGAATTGAACCAACCCAGAGGAAGGAAGCTGAAAAACTCAAGCGAAAGGCAACTCGATTTGTGGTTAAAGAAAACATACTTTGGCGAAGAGGGCATGAAGGGAATTTGCTCAGATGCCTGGATAGTCAAGAGGCCCAGGAGGTAATGGTTTTGTCCCATCAAGTGGAGCACCAAGGAGGCGCGAAGTTATGCAGACAACTCCTCACCGTTGGTTACTTCTGGCTAACAATGGAAGCAGATTATCGCACCAAGGTTAAAAGGTGCCAAGAGTGTCAGTTCAAAGACAACCTTGTACATGCTCCTGCTGTAGACTTGCATGCGTTGGGGACACCTTGGCCATTTCACACGTGGTCTTTGGATTTCATTGGCCCTATTCGACCGGCCTCTCATGGGAACCAATTCATCCTGACTGCAACTGAGCAATTCACAAAGTGGGTGGAAGCAGTACCTCTCAAGACAGCAAACGGGCTGGCATTAGTTAACTTCATTCAGGAGAACGTCATACACCGCTTTGGGATTCCAAATACTATTCTCTCTGACAACGGGACTCCTTTCGCAAATCGACAAGTGGCTGCGAAGCTAACAGAGTACAACATAAGGCAGGTGTGCTCCACACCCTATTACCCAAAGGGGAATGGACAAGCAGAAGCAACGAACAAGACATTGCTGAGGATCCTAAGCAATATGGTCGCAGATGATCACAAGAAGTGGGCGAACTCCCTAAGTCCGGCTGTATGGGCATATCGCACATCGCCGAGGACACCAACAAGAGTTTCCCCTTTCCTTCTATGCTATGGGGCTGAGGCTGTTGTCCCGACTGATATCAAGGTTAACTCTGCAAGGATAGCCTTTCACGCTTTGTACGAAAATCAACACGACCATGATCTGATCCTACTAGAACAAAAACGTGAAGAAGCCAAGAGAGCTAACACAAGGTACAAGGAAAGGATCGCACGCGCATACAACAAAACAGTCCAACACAGGGACTTTGCAGTTGGAGATATGGTCTTACGAGCTTCGGACCACTCCATGCGAGAAGCATCTCACCCCAAGTTTGCTTCTAACTGGGAGGGACCGTTTGAAGTCAAAGAGGTTTTCGACAGTGGCTACTGCACCATTCAGAGGCTCCATGGGACTGCCACGACTCCAGGCCCAATCAACATGCGATGGGTTAAGAAGTACTATCCCTAGCTTTACTTATTACTTTCCAATTCAAATGCCTTGTTGTTTTCTAGCTCTTATGTATTCTGCAATGTTTCCTCCCATATGAGGAATCCGTTTTAATGCTCCTCCCATATGAGGATGCTTTAATGATAATAACTCTCCTATATGAGAGAACTTTATCAAATTATTGACTTGTTACTTTATCAAATTATTGCCTTGTTGATCCGTTTACTTAATTGTTCATATTGCTCATATTTACTAATTAATGCAAAGCCTATCTGCCTAGATAGCAGCAATAACAAAAAAATGATCCTATGCGATCCAAAGCCTATCTGCTTAGATAGCAGCGATAACAAAAATGACCCTATGCGATCCAAAGCCTATCTGCTTAGATAGCAGCGATAAAAAAAATGATCTTATGCGATCCAAAGCATATATGAATTGATAGCAACTCATTCAGAGACTATCTGGGTAGACAGCAGCAAAGCATGGCCACAGTCTATATATCTAATGGAAGTAGAAGCACAAAGCTTGTTTCATCGCATAGCAAGCCAATGCGCGAAGTTATAGTCTATTGTAGTAGACAAAACAGCAAACGGAAAACATATTTTCATAACAGTCAAATGCGACTTACAATTTATCTGTTTAGATAGCAGCCTAAAAGCAAAGCTTATAGCGAGGAAAAACTTTTAATCCAAAACTAAGTGTTCTCGAGGGACGCTCCTACGAAAAACCCTAAAACTGCGAAACTTGAAGCTGTCGTCGGTGTCCTCGACCAGAACAGAGCTCTTGCTCATACCCTTGACATGGCAAGATGCCAGATGAACTTCAAGCTATGGAGGCTGCTGATGTGAAGAACAAATGGGAGGACAGCTCATGGGGCAGGAAGCTAATTGTGCGCAACAAATAAGCACACCCATTTGTTGCGACCTGGCCGAAACAATGGTGGCAAGTAGTTTTCCGCCGGAGAACCGACAGACATGCACACCACTCATTGCTTGCTAGTAGAAGAATTGGTACAAAGTTGCACTTTTCCGGAGGGACACCGGAGATGACCCCTGCAAACATAATGAAGGAAAATATATCTTCATTCCAACGAAAAATCTTACACAATTGGTCTTCGGAAAGACCAGATGAATCAGGGGCCTATCCGGCGAATGCCTTGGGAACTATTTCTATAGCACAACGCACGGATTCAAGCTTGGAGGACCAGAGCTAATACGGATCAAGAATGGTCAAAGAGCAATGAAAAGAGTTGTGAGGACTCATAGGAGATGATATCTTGTCAATCACAGGAGCTCAGATAAAGAACAAAATAGCAAGAAAAGAGGGTTATATAGGACTCAGAGGAGACTCTTCGGTTTCCTGGCCGAGTCAGCAACGCCTTGGGAATGAACAAGAATCAATGACCCTATTAAAGACTACGACGATACAGTAGCCCTAGGTCATGATGAAGGATGGGCCCACTATGTGATAGGCACACCTTATTTAATACGGTGGAGGCACGGTAATTCAAATAATGATGGCAGCTCGTGGAGACTTGAGCCCGCGAAAGTCCAAACTTTTCTGGACTCATCAATAGTCCTGAAGCATTCAGTTCTAGATCGTAGTAAAACATGATGCGATAGTTATTGCACCATGGGAATGCGAAAGGAGATCATTCAGAAAAAATAAAATCAACATTGTCTTCAAATGTTTGAAAAAATAATAATAATAAAACAGCATTACAGCACAGCTTCCCAAAAGAAGATACACAGCTACTGAAACAAATCCTTGTCTAAAGGATCTTCTGGTGCTAGAGGTATCGAAGCCTTCTCTACTTTGGAAATATCTTGCTTCAGCTTCTCAACACCAGCTTTCATCTCATGGAAGATTCTGGCAGCATCTTCGGCCTTCTTCTTTTGTGCCTCCAATTTGTTCTTTCCAAGGGAAAGGTTGCGGTGGCCATACTTCAGCATAACAGAATTAATAATTTGGTTGAGCCTCTTGAGAAGAAAACCAAAATGCATCTTACCCTGGGCGTTAACTTGGAGCCTTTGGCATGCCTCAAAGAACGTCCGCGCATTTTGAGCTGAAATAGTAACTAGAGTTGTCGCAGATAGCTGCTCCAAAATCCAGATGGCTTCAGTCAAGTAAATTCTCCTGTCAAAGGGACCTAGCTCCAAAGCTCTCACAAATGACCTCGGGTACGATAGGCGCATCTTCATAACCCAGTCCACATCAGACTGCCTCGTACCTAAGGAAATGACATGTTTAGGTGTGCGAACCACAACAAATAAACGTAATGAGTATGAGATGTGACACCACATACCTGTTCCCTCAAAAATCTTGCGTAATGAGGAGATGCGCATAGCTTGAGATGATGGGTCATTTCCTTGCAGCACTTGACTGTCAGCCAAGGCTTCGCGCTCGTTGTAGTCAGCAAGTATGACATAAGAGTCAACGCCTCCAATAGCAGCTGTAGCGTGCGAGCCCCATAAGCTCCACGCATATGGTACTTGCGATAAGTCCATCTCAGTAGAAGGCATAGCGGGACTTTGTTGGGGATGCCTTGAAACTTCAACTGAAACAGCAGGGCCGAAAGAAATTAGTGGAGTACCAACACCACTAACTTCAACAGCAGGACTGACAGATGGAGGAGCACCGCTGTTATCAGCAATTAAAGCTTTTTAAGAAGGCCTACTTGTCTCAAGAGTTTCCGTGGGGGCATCCACATTCACATGCGATGACTGCGGGACACCTTGAGCAGTTTCTGTTTGCCTAAGTACATGTCCACTTTCAAGAGATTCCTCTGGCTCAGGAGCGTTCATTGGGGCATCAGCATTCTCATGAAATGCCTGGTCTTCGATGACTTGTTCATTTGTGTGAACTTCAGTTTCAGCACCCTCTGCTTCCATCTCTTCGCTCATGCCACCCTCACTCGCGCATTCATCTTCAACACCTCTCTCTCGCATCTCGGTGTCAAGGCCATGGTCTTCAGACACCTCAATCACATCTTCTAAGGGCTCCCCTGCATCATCTGCGACCATGGTGGGCTTCTCTGTATATGGGCTTCGCTCTGGAATGAAAACCTTGGGAGATTGACTCCTTTTTTCAAGCACCATCACATCTTCAGAGTTTCCCTGAGCAATTACCTCAGCAGCAGGAACAATGTCACTTCTTAAGAAGCCAGACCTGTTGACATAAGTTATGGGAGGAGAGATGAGCTGAACCTCGCACATCAAGGGGTCACAGGGATCCAGATCATCAAAGCCTCTAAAGGTTTGAGGAATTATGAGGTCAAGTTCATTGTTTGTTGAATCAGTATCAGCAGCAGCAGGCTCGCTTGGAGCAGCGGCAGGCTCCTTTGTAGCTCCACCACCTGCAGGACGAATTCGGATAAGTCATTAAGGTAATTGATTTATGAGCTATTTATTATGATCTACTCTTATGTTTAGAATAAAAATGAGCACCTCCACACTCATGTGGGATTGCAGCTCCAACATCATATGCTATAGATGCGACACCATATCCTTCAGATGTCTCCTCATTTATCACATCTTTTAAGTGCGCATGACCTGATTTCATGTGAAAACTGTTACAATACGTAATGATTTGTTAATTTCATTGCAAACATTGTTCAAATACTTACCTGAGGGTTTGCCAAATTTGTTCACTAACCATAGGCGAAGCTCATTTTTAGATGCCCATGCTTTAATGCACCAAAGATTACCTCTTGGTAAGTTGCAGCAAGGTTAAAAATTGTTCCTTCTTCTCCACCAGCGATTTCCTCGAAGTCATGCTGCGCTTGCTCTAAAGCAGCCACACTCATGTTGCCAGCATTTTGCTCTTCCCGACTTCTCCTTTTCACAGCTTCCACATCATCTTCCACGCGTTTCTTCCTTCTCTCTTCTGCCTCAGCAGCCATCCTCTTGGACTCTTCGATTATAGCCTCATCTATGGGTTCACTTGATGAATCGGGGCAAGAGCTCTTTGTCTTTTTGCGTTCCTTGTCCAAAAGGCCACTGATGGTCTCGGCATCATCTTCTGTTAAGTGAGAATTTGTTTAACAATATTATTATTGAAAATTTTGATTGAAAGAATATCAAGCTTATTCCGTTACCTTCTGAACTTTCTTGAATTGCTTCTTCTTCTTCTTGTTCTACCTCTCTCTCTTCTCCTCTTTCTTAAGTCTCTTCTTTTTCCTCTCCCTCTTGATCATACGGGACAAAATCTTCAACTTCTAGTTCCTTTCGGGACTTGCTGCACAGCAGACTCTTGCCTTTGCCTTTAGGAACAGGAGCCTCCGTGGGCGGCGAAGCAGGATCTTCCCTGGGAGGCGAAGAGATCACAATCAATTTTTGATTTTGCCTTTTGGCCTTTGGAGCAACCTCCGCACCTGCTTCAACACTCTCGCTTATCAGAGAACAAGCGAATACATCCATCTCCTGTCGCAGCAAGGCCTCCACTTTGGGATCCATCTTCATAGTCAAGGAGATAGCCTTCTTTTTTCCTATTTGCATGAAGAATAGCATCAACCAGCAAAGTACAGCGATCTCCAGATGCGAACCTCCTCAAGCAGCACTGAAAAAAAGAGTCGTTATGTGAGACATCGCATCTCAAAAGAGATGTGTTTTAGCAAAGACAAAGACATGGTATTTACCTTAGCAAAAGATTCACTGTATTCAATCATGCATCCAATCCCTCCCTTAAGAGCGGTTACCTTCTCAGAAAGGATCATATCGGCACATAGGTGATTTTCCTTGTCCAGTAGGGAATAAAACCTATAAGAAGAGTCATCCAAACTATAGACTTGACGAAACAGGAAGGAATTCCTCCTAATAGAAGGAGCCCTGTTGATGCGCGGAGGAGCGGAGTTGGCAAACCTTGCATGCTGAGTGTTCCAGAAAGAGAGCCAGCTTTTGGTAGGACGACCCTCGCGCCTCCCTGAAGGTTGATCAAAAGGCAGACTAGCAAGAAGAGCAGACTTACACCTTGGTAATAGCAGCCGCTTGTAACAACCTCTTGTCATGGAATTAGGCCAGAAGGAAGGTGCCACTATGTCATAACCCAGCTGGGGGCAAACGCGAGTAGGTCAACATAGACTGTGATACGCTCATACTTAGGTGATATCTCAATAATATATTCAGCAAGAGCAGGCAATGAGCCTCTCAAACACCAGCAGACGAACTCTCTGTAGCAGCTAGGCCCTTTGAGGAGGTTATCCTTGGAGATGGGGCCACCTTTGGTTGGGTACATACGCGCGAAAAATCGCACCCCTTCAATTTGAGTGGTATAGGGCCTGGCCACAAACCTGGATCGATCATCGCAGACCAAAATCCATGCACACTTAGGCTCCTTTGTCTTATACCACCGTGAAGCCCTCCCACATCGAAGCGCGTTCTGGGCACCTGGAACATTCCATTCTATGGTTTTTGAAGGGACGGGAGCATAAGCATGCCATCTTTCAAACAGCCACATGGTAAGGAAGGAAATGTTGAAAAAATTCAGCACATCAAGTCGCCCGCGTGACTCTTCTATTGCAACGCCGGTCTAACCGATGGTAGAGGGTCCCCAGCACCAGAGGCCCAACTGCGACATTCTGGCCTAAGGATAGGCGATTAGCAATGGGCAGAACTTGATAAAATACCCCGTCATGAGGATGACCATCGATTAAATACCTTGAAAGCCAAATGGAAAGAAAACCACACAAGGTCCAGCTGTACCCTTTCCCTTAGACATAGTTCTTCGCCTCGGGATCCTTCTTCAATATCTCTTTAGTGAGTTTTCTACTCGCATAGTCACGGAAGAAGTACTGCACCCACTTGCCCTAAGTGTTTTTCGCAGAAGTGTCAACTAATTGGAAATCTGGAAGAGCTGTCGCAGATGTCCAACGGGTGGAAATCTTCTTGACTTCTGCTATGCATTCCACCATTTGCGCATATAGGGCAATTTCTTCATCAGTTTCTAGTGCAGCCAAGGGATCGACCTCGCCCACGGGAGGAAGATCATACAGAATATGGACGTCCTCCAAGGTGGGGGCTGCCTCAAACTCATCAAAATGGAAGGTATGTGTTATGGGCGAGTACCGGGAGAAGAGATTCAGAATCATGGTTTTTTCTAGCCTCACAGCAGTGCCCTTCGTGGCTCTAACAGCGTAATAAATCCCAGCTTCATTTAGACGCACGACATGGTAGGTCAACACATGGCCAGTCCACTCATCCATCAAATCCATTTTATTCACGAAGGCCTGGGTTGAAATCTCAGTGTGTGGATAGAATCCATTTTCAAGACCCAATCTCACCACGTCTTTGGCATCAATTAAGTCTAACTCTGCTCGACTCGGTGGAGAGGTTAACAATAGCAGGCCTTCAGAAACAGGGCCAGGCACATTCTTTAACTTTGTTCTGGCATGGTAATAGTCTGCACCACCCAGATAAGGAGCCTTCTTCCACAGAGACTTATGAAGGTCAGGAATTTCTTGAGATTCCTTCACGGATTTAGTTGCTTTTGTTCGGGCCATTTCTACTGCAAAAGAAGAACAAAAATAGGGGGAGAAATATATCCATTTTTAGATTTGACACAAGCAAAAATTCAAGAACAAGTTTCAAGCAAATGTACAAGTTTTCAGCCTCAATTTTGGAAATTACAAGTTCTGGGTTCCAGTTTCTTAAGCTAAGTTTCAATCTTTTTAGGGTTTGAAAACCTTTTCGACAATTGCAAACAATGGTGGGCCTTTGAATGTTTCTGGGTTTCAGATCTGGCAGATAAAGGCATGCCAAGAGTTCATACTCATATTATAAGCATTAATCAGCAAACCAACCTTGTGTTTTTGAAGCAATTCGAAGGAGCCGATTTGCTAGGAAGAACTTGTGATTGATAATCTGGATTTGCTCTCGGAAATTCGCAGAAAACATTCACTCTAGAGAGAGAAACAGTAGCCTTCAACAATGGAGAATGAGGGGTATTTATTCAAATCTGCTGAAGGGTCGCGTCCTTTCAGTTGTCGAATCGCAATGGTCACCGCAGAATCACGCAATCACAGGCCTCTGCTGATGTCACGGCTAGAAACCCTAGAGAAATAGAAGGCACGAGCCTAGGGATTCTAGACTATAATGATGCGCACAGGGGCTGATTTCCTGGACATAATGGCCACAACGCGCGTGCTGGTTTTTGCGCATTGAAGTTTATCAAATAAGTTTCTCCACGCGCAAAAAGGGGGCTAATGTAGATAGTGTATTCTAGCCATGTGAGTCAGCTTATACGTGGCAGTCATCTAGCACATCTGGTGGTGCTCCAATACTACGCAACCATTACTCATGCTGATCCACTTGGGGGCTGCGAGACAGGGCCCCTCGCATATCATTCCACACGGGACTGTGGGGACTTAGTGGTTTGGAGGCTAGAGTAAGATCTGTCGCGCGCGAGCGATAACCAAGCCCACGCGCGACCCTTGATAACTACTTTGAGAGATTTATGGTACGTGTCTCATAAACCCGGTCAACCTCATAACGGTTCCGGTATACATGGGTGAAGTGCGTAACGGTCCCTATATATGCGGTCGAACATGCCGTTATGGTTGAGGTAATTAAGCCGCCATTAATGGCACATTAACCCACTACAACAGTCACATTCCCACTATATATAGGATCGTTACCCCTTCATTGCAATCTTCTAACAACGCTGAAGCTCTGCCCATATACTGTCGCTCTCTCTCTCTCTCTCTCTCAGTTATCACTGCTTACTCTCTCCCTACACACAACCCTACACTATCTGTGTTTCTCTTCTCTATCCCTGGTGTATGTTTGGATCTTCCTCAAAGGATCCTCTTGTACACAGTGGTTCTATCTAATCAAATGATGCGAGAGGGAATGGGGGAAGAATGCTTATCGAAAATGAAGACATTGCCGGTTCAATGTGTGAGATTACTGGAGGGATTTGACAATTGCCATGTGTCCCACACGTGTCGGGACGACAGTCGAATGGAACATTGATTTAAAAAAGAAAATCCTAGAGTTTAATGAGGATGAAATTTATGTAGATTTGCCAAATAGGATATGAAAGAACTGTTGCGAGTTCTCAAGAACAAAAGTTTCAAAAACTAAACAATATATGACTAAAAGTAAATTGCATCAACGGAAGCACGAGCAACATTATTTGGTTGTTCTATACAGTGCATTTATTTTTTTTTTCGTTTTTTGTGGTTCAGAAACGGTTTGGTTTCGGAGTAGTTGGATTTTTAAAAGAGAAAACCGGTTTGTGAATAGATGAACCTGTTTGGTTTTTCTCTTTATAAAATAGAACACAACCGGTGTTGCCACCGGTTTATATACTATTCGCTTAGGTGCGCGGTACGGTTTGACCGGTGTGGTCGGTTATTGAACGCCCCTAAGTCGTGCGTCTATCTGTCGTCTCTCAGAAACATTGTTAAACCAAAACACACTCCCGTGCTAGACTGTACTTTTTACTTTTACACGAAAAAACAAAGAGGTTAAACTTCAAACCATTCCACACTCGGTTAAATCCCAACGAGCACTCCAACCGAAGATGACGAAACTCGACTGGTTTGATTGTCGTCGCCGGTAGAAGAGAGGGGGCCGAGAAATTGGTTACGGAGAGGGACGTAGATGGGAATGGAGTGGAAAGATTCATCCAATCCCGGTGATGGTGGGACCGAAGATGCTGCTGGTCCCAGCGCTCAGTCCGCCGTCGATTGGCGGTTTCCGCTGGCCGCGCAGCCAGAGATAATGAGAGCTGCAGAGAAGGACGACCAGTACGCCTCCTTCGTGTATGACGCCTGTCGCGACGCCTTTCGTCACCTGTTTGGTCTCTCCTCCCTACTTTTTAGGGCTCAGTTTCAACCCCCCTTGTTTCCTTATTAACAATTTGTAATCGAACTGCTTATGGTTTCAGGGACCAGGGTTGCTGTAGCCTATCAGAATGAAGTAAGCTTCTTTTTCATTTCTCATCCCCACTTTGCCACCATTGCTTACAGAATGTGTTCACTCTTTTTGGTTCTTTTTTGCACTATAAGGATTGAACTTCGTTTGGAAGGTTGTATTACTGAAATTTTAGTACTGAATCTATGTACTTGAACATGAGATGGTAAAAGGCGAATTTTGGTTATATGATTAGTTTGATGTTCACGAACAGATATTAGTTTCCTTCCATATTTCAACAGCTTGGAAAAAAATATACGTTTCTAATCCCTGATTTAGAGTGATATAGGTTTGTTTGTTCACTAGTAGTTAGAGAATTGAGAGTTCCTACTTAGGTTGATACTACAGAAATTCAACCTACAGTGTGGTGAACTCTTCTCGTTGGTGAGGTGGAATTAATTTTTGGTTAGAGGGAGAGAGAGTGAGAGTAATTAGAAGTGGTTGCTGACATATCCAGCCTGTGGGGGTCTCTTGAAAGGCAGTTGTGGTCGGAATGCATTTCAGTGACAAGTTCAATTGGCAGGGACAATAGTGGCGGTTGGATAGAGAGATTGATGGTTGTTGTGGTTGGAAAGGGTGTACGACAAGGATTGAGAGATGCATATGACGGGCAAGTGAACACATGTAATTTCTGATAGGTCAATGAGTTTGTGAAACCCTAAGGTGGTTTCTTTTATTATTAATAAGTTGCGGACGCTGAGAATCCCCTTTGTATTTCCTTCTCATTTTGGTTATGCATGCCTTTGGAAGGGTCACAAACCTTGAGTGGACAGAGGGGATGTGATGCATCTGTTGCTGGTGACGAGACAATGCCTACGGAATTGATTGCTCATTAACTGAGTTGATTTATTTGTGATTTTTTGAATTCGATTCACTAAAACATGGTTTTCTTAGAGGGACCATTGAGTATCCATATGACATTTTGACACGAAGAGGGCTGCACTTCTGAAGATATCATATGACAGAAGGGGTGTCAATTTAACCGCTAGTCAGAAATACAGGAGAGCTGATGAAGTTAAGTACCATTAAATGCATAAGATAGTAGTTGAGAAAGCTTCAAACGGAATGTTTTGTCTTCATGCAGTGGAATTAAAAGTCATCTAGTTGTCTCATAAATGGTTTGTAGACCATTGGTAGGAAGTAGTTCATGTACCTTGTCATTACGGATTGTTAAGAAGGCTCTCTTACGAACGTTAGGTGCTAAGTAAGGCATTTGGAACAGTAAATTTGGATTGTTAAGAATTCTCTCTTACGGATGTTAGGTGCTATGTAAAGTATTTGGAATAGTAAATTTAGAGGGTTCTTTCTATTTAGAGCAGTGTGCTGTACCACAACTGAGAGGCTAGGGTGTTTCTTGATGCTGTTTATGCAAAGGTACTATAATGGTGTGTCCATTAAGGTTGTCTCTGCTGTCGTGTCTGTGCCTCATCTTCTTATTCACTGAATGTTCCCACACCTTTTTGGGTTCCATGATTGGCTTCCTCTTGTTTACCATGATTGATGGAACACTATCATTGGGGAGACTTGGTAGATATTGATGATTCTGGTACATGTTGTGGTGTGCTTTATTTTGAAGGTGCTTTGTAGAAGATCATTTGAAATTCCAAGGCTTTTGACAGGCTCGCACGAGGCATATGTTAGTAAGCTAGGGTGTCAAATGGCTTTGTTCTCACAATGTTCCGTCAATTCTCATTCTGTTTGTTTGAGATTGCGGTGTGCTAATTTGTTACTTCTAAGAGTTGTGCCCTCAGTAGTTTTGTAATACTTTCTGATGGATTTGCTTTTATGGAAGGGTGAGTAGGGTTTCTGATGCTGATATTTGCACAAAGTTCTTGATACTATAAATCTTCAGAATTTTGGATACTAGAAAAGAAGAGAATAATTAAGCTGAATGAAAAATTACAAGGTAAATAAAAACAGGGAAGAAGCTGGGTCTTAATAGAATTCTCGAGAGTTTAGGGGCTTAATCCACGAGAACCATTATTATCTGGCAAAGGAGTGAATTCAAATTGAAGCTTGAATCCAAATGTTTCCAGTTGGTAAAGGGAAATTGCATGTGAACTGGATCATCTATGTTTTCTTCAGGATACTGATTAATGATATAAGATGGATGATATTAACTTCAAGAAGAGGATGAGTTATTTTTTCTATATGGCCTCTTTTGTCCCGTTTCTTTTGTAAATTTTACTATTTGAGAAGTTAACAAGATTCAGGTTCTGAAGATCTACCGGGTTAAGTGCCACATCTCTAGTCATGCGTGTAAGAAAAATCTTCCCCAACTATTTCTATTCCCCTAGTAATTGACTCGTTTAATTGAATTATGTAATGTTACATGCTGAAAGTATTTTTTACTTTTCATTTGTTAGGCAATGCCGCAATGGCGACTTGTGGTTGTATTTGAATGCATGAATGGAAGCACCTATTATGCTTACTCGAACCTATTTCTCAATTTTCCCAAGACATACCTTTACCCCCTCTTGGACCGCCATCATAGTATGAAAGAACAGAACCAGCCCTTTGCTTCTGGCAATAGAAGGTGCCTGTTAATTAAACCGGGTAGTTCTGCCATAATAGCTGTGTCACTTCCCGGACCCTTCTGACAATAAAGGGGACCACTTCTTGCTTCCCTCCCACATATCAATAAGAAGTACAATCTTGATATACAACCTACACTTTTGTCAATCTTAAGGATGGGGAGACGGATAATTATTGAATTGCAAAAAGTAGAGGAAATGCAAGGGCCTGAGTTTTGTCAAGTTTATCAAGGATATGGATGATAGATTTTGAAGGATAGGCGGAAAAATACTTTTGAGAAACTCCAAAACAAAAATTATTACTTTGGCTTGAGCTTAGTTGAATTTTGCTCTAGTTTTTGCTCAAACTACAAATTCACTCATAAGATTAGTGAAATTGAAGTGAAAGATGCTTTGAAGATAATGAAATTGAGGAAACCTGTTTGACCTGATGTAATTCCCGTTGAAGTGTGGAAGTCGCTAGGTGACAAAGGGGGTAGAGTGGTTGACTAGTTTGTTTAACAAAATTTTCAAGTGTGAGAAAATAGCGATGAGTGGAGGAAGAGTACGTATGTGCATTTTTTTAAATCAAAATAAGAGGGTTTCAAAATTGTTCCAATAATGAGATATAGGGGAAATCAGTAAAGTTTAGGGTTAATATTAAAAACTCACCCCAAACTACCAGCAATTCTCAAAGACTCGCACGAATTACCAAACACAACGTTTTACATTACCTAACTACCAAAAATTTGCAAGGTTCTACCTCATTCCCAATTATTCGGCATTTACAAAGCTCATGCGGCTCTCAAGTATGTTTTCAATGTTTCTTACCTATTTCAGCCTTATTCTTTCATAGCTTAAACATAAACACACATAACTCAAACATAAGCATGCATATGGTCTTCAGTTATCAACTTGTTAAGGGGAAATATACCACTTTTAAATGTTACTTATATGGGGAAAAATGGATATCTAAGTATATTTTGCAAACGGTTAAGGTTGAAATATGTTAGAGAAAATGAAAAATATGTTTGAGATTCTTAAAAGTTGATATTGGTGTATTGCAGTGAAACATTGCAAACATGGCTGGGTAAAATGGTACTTTCGGTTGTTTGTGGGGATTCTTTGAGAAAGTGGCAGAAGTTAGGGTGAGTTCTTGAGTGAAGCACGGATGCGGGTGCCTTCGTAGTGCGCGTCCGGGGTGCACGTGCGACAATTTTCCAAAAACTAGGGGTGCAGGTGCGGGGTGGGTGTGGCGAAATTCTGCATGCGTACATACATATGTGTGTGTGTGTGCGCGTGCGTGCGTATACATATATTATATGTGAGATACACATTTACATGAAAAAAAGTGAAAATGAAAACAATAGTGGTCCAAATTATGCATAAACCAAAAGCAGTACAATTCTACAAAATGGATAATAGTTGTCAGAATCTTACTATTCACAGTTGGTATCCTACGATTTGAGTCACCCATGAAACAATGTGAATCCCTCAGTGAAACTTAAATGGACAAAAAATTATCTGAATCCTGATTCAAGAGACAGAATCGTCAGACCGATTCATACGATTTCACCATTGATTCAGCTAAATGTATAATCGAGTTAAAGTTCCAGTCTAATAAATAATACAACCTACATTTCTGTCTATTTTGCAACATATGTTAGTTTTAAATTACTACTTTATTTTTCTCATGTTTAAGGCTTTAGAGTTTCCTACTATTTTCCATATCTTTGACATCTTGTAGTTCCTTGCTCCATATGCCTTTCTCTATCTTCATTATTTGTTATCCTTAAGATGTGGGAAATTCAGAAATCACTAGTTACGGATGTGGATTTCTTAAAATTTTAGCTTTCTTTTTGTAAAAATATGAATATGTTGTTTATGCATGTTATAGTTTTGTGAAATATGATATTCTATCTACATGAAAATATGAAATCTTTACGATTCACAATGTGATTCGATTTGCGATTGAGTGAAAGTTAATTTCGATTCACTATCTCTAACTCGTTTCGACAACTATGATACACATCACATGTTCACAAGTCACAATAGATGCACGTTCTTTTGGTTAAATTGTAGTTGTATTTTAGAAGACCTCTCCACTAAAACTTCTAAAATGACCCTGCTGCATCCACACCCAGAAGCACCCGGTGCGGGCACCCGCTGTGGGTGCGCGACATCCCAAAAGCACCTGCTCTTCCTCATTATTTATTTCAACCCTAAAGTTATTGAGAACTTAATATTATCTCAAACAGTTTATCAAGTACTGTTCATTTCCCTCTTCAATACACTTCATTCCAGGTTGTTTCCCCCCCATCCTGGATAGTTCGTTCAATGCAGAAACGAGCTTCTGCAAACTCTGTTATTAGTTGAGACAGTAGCTGGCTTAAATATTCCCCATTCTTTATCAGCCTTTAACCTCAGTGTCATGTAATCTTGGCAAAGCTGTAAATTTAGTAATGACACCTAACTCTTTCCTTTTTCACAGACCAAACTTCTGGGTCAGATGCTTTATTATATACTGACAACAGGTTCGGGCCAGCAAACACTTGGAGAAGAATACTGTGACCTTACCCAGGTTTTCCTATTCTTTCCTTTCATTACATCTTTGTTTTGGTTGTCACTGATATATTTGCTTGACTAATGTTATTTCTCTACGTGTAGAAATAGCTGAATTTCCCTGCACAGGGGAAGTTTAGTGTTTTTACAAAGTGTCGAGCTTGTTATAAACTTAGATTAATAAAATGTAAACTTTTCATCTTTTTATGTTTTAAATTTAGATTAAATCGTATAACTTAACAAGTAGTCGACTACAAGCCTTGGCTTTGCATGACCTCATTGAATCTTGTGTGTCTAGTCAAGCCATTATGCTCAAACCATATGATAAAGGCAGTTTTGATCTGTTTTCTGACGTAATGTTATAATATATCCCTACATTGTATATTGCATCATGCTCTGAATAGATAACAATTTTTTTTTTCTTATTTGACCGCATATTGACACTGTATTTTGGATATTGTCAATGGGAAGTAGGAAGATATTTCTAAGTGTTTAAGATTGATTAAATTATGTTCTTGGGACCAAGTACTTTTGATATATCTTCCATATGATATACTAGGATAAATTCGCCAGAGTATACTTCATATAATAAAAAGGTTAGTTGCATCAACCATCAGTTTACACATCTACAACAATGCACTGGCTGGCACCACGGTGGTTTCATTTTGGCGGTGAATACTTGTATCCAGTTCAGTTTATATGTCTACAATTATTTATCGCGATTTTGGTGTTTGATTTGTGATTGCTGTGTTGGCGGCTGTGATTGATGATATGTAAGAAGGGGAACATTGAAGGATGCGTTCTCCTGGACTCCTATGCTAAAGGAAGAAAGTTCATAGTTTTTATTTTTTCAAAAGTTTTATGTCTTCGCAAACAGTGACTCGTAGGTGGTCTCGTAGGAGGTCTGTTGTTTAGATGAATGTGTTTCTTATTACATAAGAATTTTAGAAGCAGTATCAAGTATGAATAAATTCTACCTTTTATCTTGCCAAGGAGTTGCTCTTTCTCTTCTTGCCTAGCAAATTTTGAGAACGGATAATTTGCTTTCTGAAAATGAGACTATTTTGGTTATCTTTTTAACTGATGCAAATTTTATATGTCGACTAGTACGATGGTTGTTGAGTACTTTTTCATTGTACAGGTTGCTGGACCATACAGCCTTCCTCCTACACCTGCTAGACGTGCTCTATTCATTGTCTATCAGACTGCAGTTCCTTACATTGCTGAAAGGATTAGGTTCGGACGTAACATATCCTAACTTCCGTGGTCTTCAATACTTCACAGTTATATATATACCATAAATCTACTCCCATAATCTTTGGTGTGTTCTATCAACAGTTCTAGACTTGCTTCCCGTGGCATGGTGCTTGGTGATTCATCGTTTGATGATGAATACGGCAGTAGTTCTCCTGAAAGCAGTCAAGTTCAATCGTCTGAAGTTGAGTCCTCTACATCAGGAGCATCTGCAATATCCAGATTGAAACAAAAAATTAGTGGATTATGGTTGCATGCAGTTCAAACATGGCCTTCGGTAGATATATTAATATTAACTGTTTCTATAAGCTTTAGAAATCTGATATATACTTTTTATATGACTTCCATGTTATAAAATAATATCAGATGCTTCCCCTGGTTCGCGAGCTTTTGCAAGTGGTTCTTCGTGCTAACCTTATGTTTTTCTACTTTGAAGGTGAATGCAATTTTTTGTCATGGCAAACTTATAATCATACAGAAAAGATATGTTACAGGAAATTTGATTTTCTTGTAATTTTTTTCTGCAGGCCTATATTATCACATTTCAAAACGTGCTTCTGGCATCCGTTATGTGTTCATTGGAAAGCAAATGAACCAGAAACAACGGTATGTTCCTGTCTCCAAACCAAAATTACTTATCTCAAAACTTGCACTCGAGTATTGTTATGTTCTATCAGATGCAAATGAGCAAACAGAAGTGGTACATTATCAGAATGGAGGAGTTACAGATTACAAGCAAGCTCATTTGCTATAAGAATTATTTTCAGAAGATTTCTTATTGATTTAATATGTCCTGACTTTGGCACCTCAGAGGCTGAGACTTGCCAGTTGTGCATTTAATTAAGTTTCAGTTGAAAAGTAATGTTGCCACGGTCAATTCAGTGATACTATATGTTTTGTTTTCACGGCATGTCGACAAAGATCACCTCAGGAATTCAGAAATTGGTTGTGAAATCAGTTGTCGTGTTATTGCAGGTATCAGATATTGGGGGTATTCCTGCTAATTCAGCTATGCATCATTACTGCTGAAGGACTAAGACGCAGTAATCTATCAGCCATTGCAAGCTCTGTTCAACAGGCCTCCCTTGGGGCACACCGTCTCTCTTCAGGTTCAAACAACTACCTCTATTCTTAGTGTTATTTTCATGGCATAATCAGGGGACCTTTCGGCCTCTAGTTGTACTGATGTTATGGCATGTTTAGTCATGTAATTGTTTTCTCTCCGTGGTGTAGTAGTAATGTAAGCTCTGGTCATGTGTGTCTGTTGTTTGCTTCTTTATTGTTATTTTTTTTCTTTAGAAAAATCTTTTTTTTTGTTTTGTTCATAAGCTGCAGTTCCATTCTCTATTGCGATAGGCTCCTACGGTTGATATACTTGGTTGCCACCTTGTAATTGCAGATGGACCCTGGTCTTGATATGTTTGGGCAGTAGGTGTGACAAAATGAAAAAGAAAGATGTAGAATATGTCTTAACCGTGGCACTGGAGGGAGTTGTGGTAGTCTGAAGAGAAGAATAACGATTTGGTAACAATGAAACAACAGAATACGAGCACCTATTCTTATACCAAAAATATAGGCCTATATCTGCTTCTCTGTGTGTATTTTGAGGACTTGATAGAACCTATCTACTCTAACCTTGTGCACTTCCTGTGTTTCACAAGTTCCTATCCCGAGGTCTGTCTGACGTGGTTTTTCTGGCAAAACATTCAAATATTTGAACTTGGGACTTGGACGAAATAGAAGCAATACACTCTTCATGACCCACCTGCTCAATTATTTTTTAAGGGTCAATTTTATTGGCTTCATGACCTAACCAAGATGAAAAATTCATCACAATGGTGTGAAACTTCAGATACTTGATGAATTAAATATTTGATATGAGATGGTAATTGATGCAACAAAACGATGTAACATCTCGCAATTCTCTCATTGAGAAACTTGATAATTGTCACTCTCAAGCTCCTATACAGCATTTCAGATGCTTACCGACAACAAAGCCTGACTGGCGGAATAAGTGCTATTAGCAGGATAGGTATTTTTTCATCGTGTTCTCTCTCTCTCTCTCTCTCTCTCTCTCTCTCGTTGTGGCCTAAGTCTGGCAGCCTGCTGCTGACAATCAATTATCAATGGAGGGAGGAGTTTGACGGAGGATTATCAATCCAGGCTTAGAGCGGTTCAGTAAGTGAATGGCTTCGCACTGACCCACTATGCCTGGTCTTGGGTCCTAAATATCATATTTCTTTCATAGATGTGGTGATGGAAATGTTGAAAAGTTTGGTCAAGATAAAGTTCATGTCTTCAATCTTGAAGTTCAGCAGTAGTTTTTATAGTATTTATCTTGCTCTTCATGTGATTGCTTTTATTTCAATTAATTATACTAGATGTATGATCTTTTGTAGGTCGAGGTGTACCCATGTTAAATGAAGAAGGAAATTTAGTTCCTGGGGATAGCGAGAAAGGAAGTTGGGTCTCTGATTCTGCATCGACATCAGAGGTAATATTGAAAATTTTCTGAACGGAGAAAAGTGGGAGCAAAGGGTACTCTTAGGAGTTAGGACTAATATTTGGCCATATTTCTATTGTATTTTTCTTCTTATATATTTTATTTTTTTCTAGCACCACATCAAATTTACAGGAGTTCAGTTATAGGAAAAGAAACGTCTTCACACCCTAAAGTTTAATGCTAGTCAAATTTGGTACCTAAAGGTTGTAGTTTCAGTATCGTCCTTAATGGTTAGGTGCTCATTGTTGCATGCTGACACCTTGAACTCACAACCATAAGCTATTTTCTTTTTGAAATTAAATTAAAAAAATCTGGAGTTTATTATTTACTGTGCTGAGCGTACCTATAATGGAATCAATTGTAAGCTACTGATTCAGTTCTTTTGGCCTTATGAAGGAATCTGGTTTGACATTTATTTTCAAACACAAGTCGTGGACAATCTTTCCTAATGTATGACTTGGGTAAAACATATAAAAGCTACCTGAAAGCTAGTATCTCGATCTGCAGCTGGATTCATGCATCGAGGTAGACTCTAGTGGGAAGTGATATGTAGAGGCATTTGTAAAGCAACTAACAGAACATCAGACTGTATTGGCAACATATGTAAACACCAAAAATTTCTACGTGATTGTCATTTCCCAGATCTAATTACTATCTCTTTGTAGGACATCCTTAAAAGGTTCTCAAACCCATGTAAGCGTCATTATAGGCTTGTCATGTGTACATGTTACTTAGAAAGGTAGATAAATATTATCAAGTCAGACTACTAGAGCGGTTTCATTATCACTCTCCATTACTTTTAGCAGTTCAGTATATTGTTCATGGATGTTAATCCAACAAGCAATTACTTTGTGTTTGTAGTCTCAAACAACTGTCAGCAAATGCACGCTGTGTCTTAGCAATCGGCAACACCCAACAGCCACCCCTTGTGGTCATGTATTCTGCTGGTATTACCTCTCTCTCTCTCTCTCTCTCTCTCTCTCTCTCTCTCTCTCTCTCTCTCTCTCTCTCTCTCTCTCATTATGTTCGGTTCTTTTGTAGGAATTGCATTATGGAGTGGTGCAATGAAAAGCCTGAATGTCCTCTCTGCCGTTCCCCTATAAGTCATTCAAGTCTAGCTTGTTTGTATCACTCAGATTTCTAGCACTTGACTACGGCAAAGTTAGCAATTAGGTAGCATTGAGGAGAAGTTATATAGCATACCAAATATTAATAAGTGCTGTGTACTCTCGAGAAATCCACTTTGACATAGTTATCAAGTGGTGATAGGAACGTGTTGTATCTACTCTGATATGATTGTCAGCACATATTGTAGAGACCTTTTGGTCGTTTAAAGATTTTTTAGTCACGAACTGTACTATACGCTGCAATTATCCAAGAACTCTAAAGATAGCAGCCAGACAAAGCCACTTTGACTGGCTAAAAACAACGGCTCACAGCGGCTGAGACTCCTTCCTGAGGCTGAAAGTACCCGAGATATTTTTGCCTCCTGCTCGCCACTACTGAGCCTTACCGACGGCTTTTGTTTTTTTTTTTTTTTTGGTGCTCCAACTCTCTGCGCCCACGCTTCCTCTCGCCGCGGCTTAGTTATCCTGAGAGCATTTCTTGAAAAAAATTGGCATATTTTTCACTACCAATCAATTTCTCGCTGCGGCTGAAGTTTCATGCGAACCGCCTTGAAGTTTGGCCAACTCTTGCTGCGTCAAGGCTTTATTTCGCCGCAGCTGAGATTGGTCGAGAGCAAAAACTTTATACTTTATTTTGGAATTCTTTTCGCTGTGGCCATAATGATTCTGGTTGCGGTTGAGGGTGGCCGAGAGCATCTTTGCAAACTTTTGTGACCTCTCCTTCCGGTCAAGACCCTTTTCTGCTTTTCTTTGCGCCTTTGTATTGTGGGACATGATGAGCAAGCTTCACATAAGAATGTTCTCGCACACCGGGTCGATTGACTCATCATTCTCGGTAAATGATCCCGCAAAGAATCCCCAAGCTCATTGTGCGAGCTTCCAAATTGGTCAAATGTGTTTTCGCACATCGAGTCGATGCTTTGTTATCACTCCAACGCACCTGCATCCAAAACACGAACAAAACATACCCGAAATGAGTAGCGGCTCAAAACAAATAATATGGCCATCTTTTCTCTTTGCTTCATTACCTTTTTGTAATTTTGAATTTCTATTATTTTTCATTTAAAAACTCACACAACACTAACATGAAATAGTTCGGGTTGCTATCCAATGACTGCTTTTAATTTAATGTCGACCACCCGGTCAAGTTATCTTCAATGATTTTAGAAGGGTTTTGCTCGGCTAGCAACATCTTTGAGCTTCTTCTTCTTGATGTTGAGCAGCACATCATGTGGTCGAATCTCATCTTGAACTTTGATTTATACGGTGCTAGATCCTTGTACGAAATCGATGCTAGTTTACCCTTTCCTTTTGCCTGGATGAAGTTCCTTGAGAACCAATGTCTCATCCATTGCCTTGATAGTGAGTTTCTCAATTTTCAAGTAAACATTCACTCACGTCGTCTTCTAGAGCGGTCTTCTGAAGATAAGTGACGTCGTAATCTTCTTTGATGTCCACAACTATGAAATATACTGGAAACATAAAATCTCCTATTTTCCGAAGTATATTAATGATGCGCAATGCCCATACGATAGATTGGTACACGAGTTTTAAGAACACTCTCGTCGGGGTTGGCTCACCAATGCTAAGCCTCCGAAACATAGATAATGGCACAAGGCTTACACTCGCACAAAGATCACACAATTCCTCGTCTCTATACCACCCCAAGCTTCAGTGACAGAATAACACTATCTGGATCTCCCATCTTGGGAATTTCTCGCTGAATCACTGCATGTGTCAGCGATAATGATTGTGTAAAGAAATCAAGCTTCTTCTTGCCCATAAGATTTCCTTTAAGAAATTTTTGTAAGTTTCTTAGCAAAAGTAAGGTTGGCGCGGAGCTGCTTAAAGATGTAAAAAAACCTCACATAGATGTGATCATCACCATTCCGTTACATTGTCATAGGGTGGGGCACTTGAATCTCATCCTCAACCGACATCTTCTTTGGCACACTCTTCTTCATTGTGTCCTTTGATTGGGGCTCACGGTCTTTTGTATCTCATCATCCACAAATTTCTCTTTTGGTGGCCTACGTAGCTTTAACTCTAGAATGAGATGAATATTGAGGGTCCTCAGTCTCTAGCCGACTGCGTAATCTGATTTCCTTCACTTGCGCACACGGATTATTGATTGTAGGGCTAGGAAAACTCATCGGTGCTCTCTAAAACAGGATGTGTTAGTTTATGCTAATTTGACTGTTCCTGACTGATTGTCAGTCCTGGGTCAAATATCTTAAAACATGTAGATTGATTTATAGAGATTATGTAAAGGCTTGATGACTAAATACATACACCAAGTATACCGAAACTAGCACATTGCAACCCCTCTTCTAGAACTAGCTGATTGAACCCTCCATTTGCAGACAAGACGTAAATGTTAAACATGTAAAAGAGTTCCGTCAGTTATTTAAGGGAATAGTTCGTTAGCTACAATCAGGTTTTTAAGGATAAAATTGTTTGTCAAACAAAAATAAGAACACTACAACAACAACCACCGCCATCCCGACTCATATACCCAGATTCTGGCGTCAATCGCATAATTTTGGCGTCAACGACAAAACACCACCACAACAATCTAAAAAAAAATACAGTTTAAACATAACAATAATCAAACTTGATTTAGCACAGCACCATGGATAGTCATGTTTATGTCCTCTCCAATCCACCTAAACTACTACATGAGTCTCAGACGAACCACCACCAACACCGATATGCCATGAATAGCATCCAGATGTAGATAGTGCTTTCTGGACAAGAAGATCTTAGCCACGTGGCAATCATTCAGCACACCATATTGTGCTCCACACACACTAGATCACCAGCTCGCTGATCCACGTGGGGGGCTGCGAGACAGGGCCCTCGCATACCACTGCACGGGACTTGTAGGGACTTAGTGGTCTGGAGGCTAGAGTAAGTCCTGTCGCGTGCGAGCCAAGCTCGCGCGCGACCTTTAGTAACTGCTTTTGAGAGATTTATGGCACGAGCTCCATAAACCCGGTCAATCGGTCAAACCCGGTCAACCCCATAACGGTTCCGGTATACGCGGATAACGTGCTGTAACGGTCCCTATATACGCGGACGAACGTGCCGTTGTGGTTAAGCTAATTAAGCCGCCATTGATGGGCGCATTAACCACACTGCAACGGTCACATTCTCCGTTATATATAGGATCGTAAACCCTTCCATACGAGAGAGAACGACCCGAGACACGCGAAAGCTCTGCCAGAATCCTCTCTCTCTCTCTCACAGTACTACTGCCTTACTCTCTCCCTACACACAACCCAACATTTCCTGTGCCATTTTCTATTCTCTTCCCATGGTGTACACAGAGCTCTCTCCGCCGGATTCTCTTGCAAACATTTTGGTGAACCCGACGTGAACTTACCATTGCAAGCAACCATGTCTCATTAGGATGATGTCAGTAACAGATCGCCTTCCACGGAAACCACCTCGGGAGAGGAGGCCCGCCGTACTCCTACAACCGCCGGTGAAGCTCCGACGCTAGAGGCCTTGGACGCCACCATCCAGAATCAGGCAAAGGCTCTCAAAGCTCAATCTGCGCAGCTAGAATGGATAATGGCTGTCCTGGGGACTCTTGTTCCAAACCCCACACCAGCCACCACTGTCTCTCAGGGAGGAGGAGCCTCCACCACTCAAGGATTGGGAGTGTCAACCACACCGCCCAATCCTAACCTGCAAACTCCACCGGTAACTACGCAGCTACCCTCAATTCAGGGATCAACGGCTCAAATGTTGCCTCTTACTACTCATACTCCTCAACCTCCAACTTTGGTACCTAATCCTGCCTCACAGTATCCCTTGCCTCCTCCAACGGCAATGTGGGGTAACGTGAATTCACAATATGTTCCTAGCCCTCCTGCGGCATATGTGTCGCCTCCACCTGCGGCAACCCCTCCTCCTGCTGCCGATGAAAGTGCTCCGGAGTGTATGACGTCGCTACAACGACGCATAGACACCATTCTGGCTCACCAATCATTCGCAGATACCATCATCCCGAAGCTTGACAACGATCCGCCTATTCCACGAGAGATCTACCTCATGCCTAACCCTGCTGGATACAAGGCTCCTAAATGGGAGAAGTTCGAAGATGTCAATGGGAATGCCCACGAGCATGTCATGCGCTTCATTGATGTAATGGGCCCGTATGGGGCTGATTCCAAGCTGCTGATGCGCGAGTTCCCAAAGTCCTTGGGGAACGTGGCCTACAAGTGGTACAGGACGTTGGAAGCCGGATCCGTGAAGACTTGGGACGACATGGTCCAGAAGTTTTACACTAAGTTCTTCCAGATGGAAGAAAAGGTGACAATGATTCATCTCTTGCGGATGTATCAGAAGCGCGAGGAGGATGGAATAACATTCATCAAGAAGTTCAGGGCCAAGTCCTTGGAGTGCAAAGATGTGATACTCGAAAGCAGACTCGTAGAGATATGCCTGCAATGCATGCGAGACGAATACAAAGGTATGCTTATCAACCTGCAAACACCTACGTTTTCGAAGCTAATTGAATGCACGAAGAATATCGAGCCTATAGTAGAGAGACAGAAAAAGAGGAATGCCCCTGAGAGATCCTCGAGCTGAAATACTTTCAAAATTGGGAGATTCAGCTACAAGAGAGGACGCGAGGCTGAAGTGAATACAATCTCGCCCCAAAAGCAGCCGAAGGTAGTGAACTTCGATGCGCCACCGCTGCCATGCTCGGTAGAGGAGGCGAGCGACCTGTGCAGACAATGGCGTAAGGACGGTATCTTGCCGCCGCTCGAAAAAGCACCTTCCAGGGAAATGGTGAGAGACCCGAAGTGGTGCGAATGTCATGGAAAGGTCATGCACCCCACAGCTGATTGCAAGAAGATCAGAATCATGGTAAGCCAAAAGATGAAGAATGGCGAACTGATCGTCAGCGATCAAAGGCAGGATGTGCGAAACAATCCACTCCCTTCCCATGCGGAGCAAGAGCTGAAGGGCAAAGAGGTCGCCATGATCTCAATTGTGGACCTTGAAGAGGTTGCGGAGGATGGCCTACCCATCATTGCCGAGATTCACAACGACGAAGATTACAGTATAGACACCGAGGACGAACGTGCAGACCGGATGAAGGGGTCGCACGGGTTCAGCAGGTTCTTTGATGAGATGAATTTCTCAGAGAGATGCCGGATGGAGATGACAAAGGCGATCCTGAGGATAGCAGAAGATTACGAGGAGGATCTCGTAGTCTCGGATGGAAAAGTTGTCAGGGCATCTCGCTCTGCAGAAAAGGTCATAACCTTCTCCGCAAGCGATAAGAAGACAGATGCGAGCCACCAGAAGCCTCTGTATGTAACAACAATCATCAACGACGTGGAGTTCAAAAGAGCGTTCGTTGACGGAGGAGCAGCAGTTAACGTTGTCTCGCTCCATACGCTGAAGTTGGCAGGAATCCCAGAACACAAGATCGTCAAGCGTCCGTCCCCGCTGATGGGATTCGGAAGCGACTCCAGAATGACAACAGGATGGATCCGCCTGGGTGTCCAGATCGGAAAAAGGAAGTGTTCAGCAAAATTTTATGTCATAGATGCGAACACCACATATCACATGATTATAGGCTGGGCATGGATTCATCGCTTTGATGCTGTCCCTTCAACAACTCATCAAGTGATGAAAGCTATATGGAATGATAGAATAGTTGAGATACCAGCTTCGACAAATCCTTTCAACATGGATGAAGCACATCTCACTGAGGCGGTATGGTTCACCGAGATGGCAGACGAGCAAACGCCAGGGCCGTTCAACCCCACTCCTCTGCCCCGTTGGGAGGACATCAAAGATCAGTCACCCGCAGGGGTGATGGTGACAAGAGAGGAAGCCAAGGAAAAACCGCCCACGCGAGAGGAGGTGCCGCGGATTGCCTACCAGCGAAATATACTCTGAAGAGGATAGCGAAACATGATCCCGAAGGCAAGGAAATAGAGAGTTTCTACGCCAACGGAAAGAAATGCTATCGCATATGAAGGTGCGCGGGGTGTCCTCACGCGAGCATGGGGATATCCCTGAGCAAATCAATCAGATCGAGCAGGTGTTGGAACCAGACAAACCAATGCCAAGCGTTCTAGAGGAGAAACTCAAAGAAGCGTCTGAATGCATGGAGGATAGACCCAGGCCGCAAAAGCAGGAGCTAAAGGAGGTATTCCTAAGCCCGAGCGAAGAAAAGAAGAGGCCAGTCTTTCTAAGTGCAGACCTCGCAGGTGAGGAGGAAGAAAGATTACTGCAACTCCTGACTGAGTAAAAAGATGTGTTCGCATGGGAGTACGATGAGATGTCCGGCCTGGATTACGAGCATCACTATGCATCGGTTGGATGTAATCCCAGGATCCAAACCGGTAAAGCAGAGCACGAGAAGCTTTAGACCGGAGCTCAACGTTAAGATCAAGCAGGAAGTTGTCAAACTTCTGAATGCCAAATTCATAGAGCCAAATCACCATCCCACATGGTTGGCTAACATTGTGCATGTGGTAAAAAAGAATGGGCAGCTTCGCATTTGCGTGGATTTCCAGGATCTCAATCGTTTCTGCCCTAAGGATGATTTTCCACTCCCCAACATCGACTTACTTATCGATTCAACCGCGGGTCATCGCATGTTCAGCTTCATGGACGGCTTCAGTGGGTACAATCAGATCAAGATGGACCCCGAAGATGCACGGAAAACCGCATTCATCACTCCAGTGGGAGTCTTCAATTACACGGTTATGCCCTTTGGTCTCAAGAACGCAGGTGCGACTTATCAGCGAGCCATGATGGCCCTGTTTCACGATATGATGCACAAGGAAGTAGAATTTTACGTGGATGATTTAGTCGTCAAATCAAAGGAAGAGGCAGACCATCTGGGGGATTTGCGAAAAGTGTTCAACAGATGCAGAAGCTTTCAATTAAAGATGAACCCGATAAGTGCGCATTCGGGGTAACATCGGGGAAGTTCTTGGGATGTGTGGTACATCGTCAAGGAATAGAGCCTGATCCTGCGAAAGTATCGGCGATCACTAGCATGACTGCGCCGCACAACCAAAGTACCTTGAAAAAATTCCTGGGAAAGCTATCCTACCTGCGAAGATTCATCCCTGCGATCGCCGAAAACACCTTCTGTTTCAGCGATCTTCTCAAGAAAGATGCTGCATACAACTGGACTACAGAGCACGAGGCTGCGTTCGGAAAGCTAAAGGACCTGTTGACATCGTCAAAGGTAATGATTTCACCTCAACTCGAATCACCGCTCTTGTTGTATTTAACGTCAACGAAGAGGTCCATAGGGGCACTCCTAGCTCAGGAGTATGAGGGTCAAGAAAGGCCCATCTACTATATTTCTCGCATAGTGCAGCCAGCGAAATAAAGGTACACAGACATCGAACGTCATTGCCTTGCTTTATTCTTTTTCATAGGGAAGTTGAGGCACTATTTTGCTTCGCACAAAGTAGTAGTGGTCACAAAGAGCGATCCTATACAGTATCTTCTGACTCATACTGCTCCTGAGGGAAGATTGGCAAAATGGTATATGACCATTTCTCAGTATGACATCACATGTGTTCGACCCAGAGCAATCAAATCGCAAGCGGTGGCGGATTTGCTAGCGCAGTTCCCTGATAAAAGCCATGAGCCTGTATTTGAAGAAGAATTGGAGGGACCTGAAATCTACGCAGTTGAGTTGCCCTATTGGACGCTTCACTTCGATGGCTCATCAACAAGGAAAGGTGGAGGCATCGGGATAGTCTTGACCAATCCCGATGGGGAAGTCACACAGATGTCCGCAAAACTTGAATTGACAGTCACTAACAATGAAGCAGAGTATGAGGCTCTCATCGCTGGTCTTCGCGCAGCAAGGGCACTAGAAGTAAGCAACTTGACGGTTATGGGAGACTCCAATCTAATCGTCAAACAAGCCTCGGGCGAGTATGGTTTGAAGGAGATCAACTTGTTGCCCTACCAGACCTTGGTACAGAAACTGGTGCAACAGTTCTGCGACGTCAAGTACGAGCACAAACCCAGAGCGGACAATAGGCATGCTGATGCTTTAGCTACCTTGGGATCCAAAGTTAGTGCAGATAAATGTCCCGCGAGAATCTCAATTGAAGTGCGAACATCCTCGGTGTTGAAAGAGAACGCGTGCGACGATGTATGCATGGATGATGCGGAATGGAGAAAGTCAATCTTACGGGCCATCGCAGAAGGCACGAGCAACGAGAATTGGGCATCTACGAAGGGGTATTGCATACATGACAACACCCTCTACTACAAGGGCCCTGGCGGAATACTGATGCGATGCATCTCAAAGCAGGAGGGACAAGCACTGTTAGAAAAGATTCACCAACATGCTTGCGGGGAAAGCGAGGTGTCAATCTATCGGAAAGCCCAGAGGTATGGGATTCACTGGCCGGACATGTCAACGGCCGCAGCATTAATTCAAGGAAACTGCGAGAGTTGTGCACTGATCAAAGACTCTTTATCAATTGCTCTGACCGATGATGATGCGGATTGGAGGAAGCCACTCTTTGACTTTCTCACGCAGGGTTTTTGCCTGAGTCAAGAAAAGAAGCTGAGAAGCTAAAGAGAAAAGCAGCACGGTATGTGGTGTAAGAAAATATGCTCTGGCGCAGGGGCCATGAGGGTAACTTGCTGCGATGTCTAGACAGCAAAGAGGCACAAGAAGTGATGGACCTCTCTCATCAAGTGGAACACCAGGGAGGTGCCAAGTTATGCGGACAGCTCCTCTCGATCGGCTACTTTTGGCCCACCATGGAAGCAGACTGTCGCACTAAAGTAAGACGGTGCCAGGAGTGCCAATTCAAAGGAAATCTAGTGCACGCTCCTGCTGTGGATTTACGTGCGTTGGGAACACCGTGGCCGTTCCATACATGGGCTTTGGATTTTGTTGGTCCCATTCGACCAACCTCGCACGGGAATCATTTCACTCTCACCGCGACCGAGCTGTTCACCAAGTGGGTAGAAGCGATACCACTAAAGACAGCAAATGCGCTAGTCGTGGTCCATTTCATCCAGGAAAGCATCATATGTAGGTTCGGAATTCCAAACACCATTCATCTTGATACCAGGGATCAGCAGAACCAATGAGTTTGAAGAGCTCCTAGGATAGGCTCCCGACATGTGAGATCTTTGCTCGAATCATAAAAGTATAATGCTAAGAAATCTTCGGGAGGTAACTGAGGTTTGTAAACACATAGGGCATTGGCCGTTGGAATCGAGTTAGGTGAAACATCCTGACCCCCGGGGGAATGTTACTATGGATAGCGGCTTATGGCATTTCAACTTCGGATAATGGCACTCCCGTTGTTAATCGCCGGGTAGCTGCGAAACTAGCAGAGTACAACATAAGGCAGATAGGCTCCACCCCATATTACCCGAAGGGGAATGGGCAAGCAGAAGCAACCAACAATACATTATTGAGGATCTTGAGCAAGATGGTGGCAGATGACCACAAGAAATGGGGTGATTCGTTTAACATAGCCTTGTGGGCCTATCGGACTTCTCCAAGGACGCCCATAGGAGTCTAACCATTCCTCTTATGTTATGGGGCTGAAGCTGTAGTACCTGCAGAGGTGAAAGTCAACTCCGCGAGGCTGGCTTTTCATGCATTATACGACAATCAACGTGACCATGACCTGGTCCTGTTAGAAGAAAAGCGGGAGCAAGCTAGAAGGATTAACAAACGATACCAAGAAAGGATCGCCCTCGCGTACAACAAAACAGTCCAACGTCGAGATTTCGCAGTTGGAGATTTGGTCTTGCGCGCGTCGGACCACTGCATGCGAGAAGCAGCTCATCCAAAATTCGCAGCCAACTGGGAAGGACCTTTCAAAGTCACAGAAGTCTTTGATAGTGGCTACTGCAATATACAAAGGCTACATGGGACGGCCTCAACCCCAAGCTCAGTCAACATGCGCTGGATTAAGAAGTATTATCCTTAACTCCTCTCATTATATGCGTTAGATTACAACGTCTGCTTTATGCCTTATATTGCTATAACTCGTGCATCTTCTCTCCCATATGAGGGAATTGTAATCTCATCTCTCCCATATGAGAGTATTTTTATAATAAAAAGACTTCTCCCAGATGGGAAGAACTTTATAATTTCAGCTCTTTATTACTTTGTTTATTTCATTATTTCTCAGTATCGAAAGCCTATCCTCTGTGATAGCAGCCTATGCGAGTATGATCTTAAGTGATCTTTTAAGCCTATCTGCCACGATATCAGCCTATGCGAATACGATCTTAAGTGATCTTTTAAAGCCTATCTGCAACGATAGCAGCCTATACGAGTATGATCTTAAGTGATCTTTTAAAGCCTATCTGCAACGATAGCAGCCTATGCGAGTATGATCTTAAGTGATCTTTTTAAGCCTATCTGCCACGATAGCAGCCTATGCGAATACGATCTTAAGTGATCTTTTTAAGCCTATCTGCCACGATAGCAGCCTATGCGAATATGATCTTAAGTGATCTTTTTAAACCTATTTGCCACGATAGCAGCCTATGCGAATATGATCTTAAGTGATCTTTTTAAACCTATCTGCCACGATAGCAGCCTATGTGAATAAGATCTTAAGTGATCTTTTAAGCCTATCTGCCACGATAGCAGCCTATACGAATACGGTCTTAGGTGATCTTTTTAAAGCCTATCTGCAACGATAGCAGCCTATGCGAGTATGATCTTAAGTGATCCTCTAAGTCTATCCGCCGTGATAGCAGCACCATGCAAACATGATCTTAAGTGATCTTCTAAGCCTATCTGCAACGATAGCAGCCGCACTAGAATCACATCTTAAGCAATTCTCAGGCCTATCTGCCAAATTAGCAAAGTCATGCGATTGCGATCTCAAATGATCAGAAATACATCTGCGGATCTATCTCACGGATAGCGAATCATTGCAAAGTGTGAATACAACACTACAAAAGGCGAAATTTGCCAACGCGCATGCGAAATTGTAATTTGTTGTAACAAGGTAGCAAATCAAACAAAGCAATTTCTTTATTATGAGTCGAAATGACTTACAAATTATCTGTCTAGATAACAACTTACAAGTAGGAAAGCTCAAGACAGAGCTAGTTACATGGCCAACATGGCTTACAATGCATCTAAATAGCAGCCTACAAGCGGAAGTTACACTTGGGGGAATCCTCACTAAAAGAGGGTCGACCTACTGGTTTTAAAATAAACCATGCGATGCAATGATCTGCGACCAAAGATCTGTAGCAAGTAGGGTGTTCTTATACAGTGAACAGCCCGCCACGTCTACAAGACCTATGCGACGCTATGTTCAAGATCCCAGGATCTGACAAGGCCCCTGTCTGATCAAGATGTGCTTGATGAACCACCTGTTCCGGCGTATGCGGCTGTGAAGGCCAGGCAAGCAGCAACTCCTAGGGCAAAAGGCTCCTTGTCCACGGAGACGAGCACATTGGCTCGCCACCCCGAGTTCAAGAACGTGGAGGCAAGAAATTATCCCCTGGGAAAGTTAGAGGAGAAATCCGCCGTTCATTACGAATTGGTAGCAAGGTCAGTACGGCGCCGCACCTCGCCGGGAGGCGGCCGGAAACATGACCTGCAAGCATAATAGACGAAGAAAATTCTTCGAGCAAGCATGAGGTATTATCTGCATCTTCTTTATGATAGTTACAAAGATTAATAAGCCTTATAAAGCAGATCTTGGAAGCTATTTCTATGGCACAAAGCACAAACTCAGGTTTCACAACTTGAAGCTGCCATGAATCAACGAAAGATAAGCGTTGAAGCCTGCAGTCGTTGGGACTCATGGCAAGCCACATTGTGGGATGAAGAACCCAAGCAGCAGAAAGCAGATTTTATAAAGACCCTATTGAGACTCTTCAGTTGCTTAGATGAGTCAGCAAAACTTGGAAAAGGGGAAAGAATCAATCACTTACGCCTTGGAAAGAGGTAACAAACAGTTGCCCTACTAAAGGCTACGACGATTCGGTTGCGTATCCTAATTAATGACGGATAGTCATGATACGGATGGACTTCTCAAGGAAAGCGTGCTTATCTAATGAGCAATTAGCACGAAAATCAAGGCAGAAAATCAACAGCTAACGTCATAAATTGATATGCACAGAGATATTCGAGCAAATCCCGGGAAGGGCAAAACAGGCATTCAAATTCTTTTTTTTTCTGAAAAAAAGGGGGAGAAACCCTAGCAGCAGCATTACAGTAATGTTTTAGCATTTTTTGTTCAAATACAAGATTGTTATTATTCAAAACAAGCCTTTGACCAGGGAGTCATCAGGAGTAAACTGAGCAGACAAGTTTACCACTTGCTCCACTTCTTGCTTCAATCGCTCATAGTTGGCGTTCATTTCATGGAAGAGCTTTACAGCCTCTTCAGCCTTCTGCTTTTTCCGCTCCACCTTCTGTTCCTCAACTGCGAGGTTATGGTAGCCGCGCTTCAAATTCACGGCCGCGCGAATCTGGGTGACTCTCTTGACAAGATACCCAAAGCCCAGCTTGCCTTGAACTTTGGCGAGAAGATTTTGACACATGCCGAAAAGCAGCTCCGCGCTCTGAGGAGAGATGGTCGCAGGTGTGGCCGCAGATAACTGCTCCAAAATCCAGATGGCTTCAGTCAAAAACAGTCTCCTGTCGAAGGGCCCTATCTCCAGAGACCTCACAAATGAGTGAGGATAGGTGAGGCGCATCCGAACTAGCCAGTCCACATCAGCTTGCTTCAACCCTAAGCAACATTAAACCAAGTTAGATTATCGAGCTTGTAAATGAAGAATGCGAGATGCGAACAACAATCGCAACATACCAGTTCCTTCAAGGATCTCGCGCAAAGAAGGAATGCGCATTTATGGGGCGGCTGAAGATTGTCTCTGCTCCATTGCCCTCCTATCAGCCGCGAGCTCTAACTCCTCATAGTTCGTAGGAAGAGCATAAGCTGCACTAGGTGCGATTGCAGCCCCAACCTGCGAACTCCTTAAGTTCCACGCAGGAAGAGTCACTGCAGGCTCAGTCATCGCCGGAGGCATAGCAGCGGTAGAAGTCGCAGCTTGTTCAGGGATGCCTCCAGGTGCGATAGCATCAGCAGCATTTGCTTCCTCAACAGTAGCATGGGCATCTTCCTCTATCAACACGGTGTTAGCTTCGGCATCGTCAGAAACCTCGATGATGTCCTCGAAGGGCTCTCCCGCATACTCAGCAGCTGCGACGGGCTTCTCAGTGTGAGAACTCGGCACCGGGACATAAGACGCAGAAGGTTGACTCCTTTGTTCCAACATGGCTTCATCATCATTGCCTGCGATACAAGATACGATGATGTGAGGTAACTTGTATTGCATTATATTTTATTATCGTATGAATAAGCCAAGAGTTGGAACCTCCACGCGAGGGTGGGATTGCAGCATCTGCGTCGTAGGCTAAAGACGCGGAACCGTGGCCTATTAACGTATCTTCATTAAGCTTGTCTTTAAGATGGGCATGACCTGGGGTGTGAAGAAACCAGTCATGATCATGCTTGGGTTACTAAGCCTAGTTCACAAGTGTTGTTCAAATGATTACCTGAAGGTTCGCCGCACTTGCTTACTAGCCACCGGCGAATGTCATTCTCGACAAACCATGCTTTAATGCACCAACAATCACATCTCAGTAAGTTACTGTGAGATTAAAAATCTCACCTTCGTTACCACCTGCGATTTCTTCGAAGTCCGCTTGGACTTGCTCTAGAGCTGCCGCATCTTTTTCTGGAGCCGCATCCTCCTCGTCAATTTCACGAGCTTCCTCTTCTGGAACCGCACTTCCCTCATGGGTTGGACGCACTAAGTCGTCGACGTGTTGCTCTTCTAGGCTCCTTTGCTTTACGAGTTCAAGCTCCTCTTCTTCTCGCTTTCTTCTTTCAGCAGCCTCCGCAGCTGTTCTCCTGGATTCGGCAAGGATTTCCTCGCTTATGGTTTCGTTGGAAACATTAGAATGAGAACCCCTCTTCTGCCTCTTGGCCAAAAGGCCACTGATGGTTTCATCATCAGCATCTGCAAAGGAACAATTTGTCCAATTAAGATTGCGAAAAGTTAAGATAATGAGAAGAGAAGTACGATTGAGATACCTCCTGACGCTTCCTCTTGTATCTCATCTCTCTCTCTGTCTCTGACATCTTCGATTCTTTCCTCTTCTTCATGTCCTCTCGCTTCCCTTCTCTCCTCCTCCTCTTCCTCCTGGTCAAACGGAACAAAGGTCTCCACCGCGAGCTCTTTTTGCGCTTTGCTTGGCATGCGACCTTTACCCTTATCCTTGGAAGTAAGGGATCTCGCAGGAGGAGAAGTTGGAGCGCTCCTAGGGGAAGAGATTGTAATTCCTCTTTGTCTGGGCCTCTTCGCTCTTGGGGCAGCAGCTGTTGGAGGAGACGGATCGTTCCTGGGTGGAGACAAGGCTGGAGTGTTCTCTATCAGCGAATTAGCGAAAGCATCCATGATTTCGCGAATCTTGGTCTCAACTGCGGGATCCATTTTCAGTGCTAGCCGAACTGGTTCTCCCCGTCTTCTTGCAGTAACAATGGTGGTGACCAGCGATTTGGAACGTTCACCAGATGCAAACCTCCTCACATAGCACTGCGGCAGGAAATGAAGCATCAAGTTTCAATGTATTGGAATAAGGAAATTTAGCACATGCAAGAGAGATTATTTACCTTGGCGAAAGTTTTGCTGTATCTGATGACATGCGAATCACCTCTCTTAACTGCGACTATCTTCTCATCAAGAATGGTGGAGGGACACAAGTGATTCTCGCGATCCAGCAACGAATAGCAGTCGTATTCAGACTCGTCCAAGCTACAATTAGGACGGAAAGGGAAAGAATTCCTTTTGATCACAGGAGCTCTGTTTGGCCGAGGGGACGACTTCGTCTCAAACCTGGTCTGCTGCGTATTCCAATAAGCGACCCAGTTTCTGGAGTAGCCACCTTCGCGGTTACCTGGGGGTTTCTCGAAGGGAAGATTGCTCCTTAGGATTGTTTTACACTCCCCAGACAGTAATCGCTTGTAGCAGCCTCTTATGATGGACTGCGGCCAGATTGATGGCGCCACCGCATCAAAGCCGAACTGAGGAGAAACGCGAGTGGGGTCAACATCCACAGTGATCCTCTCGTACCTAGGGGTGAGCTCACGCACATACTCCGCAAGAGCAGGAAGAGAGCCCCTTAGACACCAGCAGAAGAATTCGCGATAGCGCTCGTGGAAATGCTCACCGCCCTCGAAAAGGAGCTCTTCTGAGAAAGCAACAGCCTTGAAGGGATACAATTTTGGGAACCATCACACATTCTCAATGCGCGTGGCATAAGGTCTCGCTATGAACTCTTCCCGATTGTCGCATACCAAGCTCCAAACGCACTTGGGAAAGTTTGTTCCAAACCACCTCGCAGCCCTGCCGCTATTACGCTCTTCCTCCGCACCTGGGGGACACCATTTGCTGGGCCTAGAAGGATTGGGGGCATAAGAAGGCCACCGCTCGAAGACCCACATAGTCAGAAAGGCAATGTTGACATAGGTCAGCACGTCAAGGCGACCGCGCGATTCCTTCATTTCTACGACCAGCTGATCCAACCTGTGGTACAACGTGCCCAAGACCAAGGGCCCAAGTGCGACTTTCTGACCAAGGGCCAGTTTCACAGCAAGAGGCAGAACATGATAAAAGACCCCATCATGACGATGTCCATTGATCAGATACCTCGACAGCCAGGCGCAGAGGAAAGCGCATAGGGTCAAGTGATAACCCTTGCCATTCACATAGTTCTTAGCCTTCGGGTTTTGGCTCAAAAGCTTCTTGGTGATACTGCTGTTCGCATAATCGCGAAAGAAATATTGCACCCACTTGTTCCAAGTGTTCTTCGCAGATGTGTCAACCAACTGCCAGTCAGGAAGAAGTTTTGCAGGAGTCCACCGGGAAGAAATTTTCTTCACCTCTGACAAGCACTCCTCCATCTGCTTGTGCAAGGCAATTTCTGCATCAGTCCTCAAGGGACTCAAAGGATCCACCTCACCCACAGGGAACAGATCGTACATCATGTGCACATCTTCCAAAGTGGGGGCAGCCTCGAACTCAGCAAAGTGAAATGTGTGAGTCACAGGCGAGTAACGCAAAAGAAGGTTTAGAAGCATGGACTGGTCCAGCTTCACGGAAGCACCCTTCATAGCTCTGACTGCGAAATAAATGCCAGCATCGTTTAAAGTAATGGCATGATTGGTCAGTACATGGTCAATCCACTCATCCATGGAGTCTAATTTCTAAACAAACGCTTGAGTGAAAATCGCAGTGTACGGGAAAAACCCATTCTAGACCCCCAATCGAACCACGTCCTTGGAATCAATCCATTCGAGCATGGCCGCGTTAACTGGAGGGGTCAGCGTTTGCAATTCCTCAGAGGGGACTGGAATCGGCAGGTTCTTCACTTTAACCCTAGCATGGTAAAAGTCTTTGCCACCCAGATAGGGGGCTTTTTGCCATAAGGCCTGGGGGAGATCAGGTATTTCTTCGACCTCCTTAACATGTTTGGTTCCTTTTGTCTTTGCCATTCCTGCGGAAAAGCGAGAAAAAAGGGGGGAGAAATACACATACTTTAGTTTGAATTTCAAGATTCAGTTCAAAGCATACGAGGATTTATTGGAAGAAAGATGAACAGTCCAGTGTCAATTTTGGAGTTTGAAGTTCAGAATCGTTCGCATTATTGGGAATTTCAGAAACCCTACATTCAAAATCCTTGCAATTTGGTGATTAATCAAAGCTGGATTCAAAGGACGAATACTCCTTCATACATTTTCAGTGGATAACATGTTTCAGAGAATCGTGGGTTTGCAGATCCAACACAGTTCAAAGCATACATCGGTAAATTAAACAAAATTGAACAAGGCCAACCTTGTTTTGGTAAAGCTTGCTTGGATGTGCACAGTTGAAGAAGACGATTGACAAGAGAGAACTGGTGATTGATTATCTGAATCTGCTCTTGAAGGCTCCCGAGTATCATTCACTTTAAGAGAAAGAAGTGATGCTGTGCAACAATGGAGAGTACAGAGTATTTATCCAAAAACAATGAAGGGTTGCATCCTTTCAGTAGTCGAATCGCAACTGTCACCGTCGAATCGCGCAATCACAGGGCAAGCTGACGTCACGCCTAAAACCCTAAAAGACCAGACGGCACGACTCTAGGGGTTTAGGTCATAATGGCACACACGGGGGCTGAACTTGAACGTATTTGAATTGGTGCGTGGCGGCGACGCGTACGTTGGTTCCTGCGCATGGAAGCCTATCCGGCTATAAGTCTTCACGCGCAGAAAGAGGGATAATGTAGATAGTGCTTTCTGGACAAGAAGATCTTAGCCACGTGGCAATCATCCAGCACACCATATTGTGCTCCACACACACTGGATCACCAGCCGCGCTGATCCACGTGGGGGCTGCGAGACAGGGCCCTCGCATACCACTGCACGGGACTTGTAGGGACTTAGTGGTCTGGAGGCTAGAGTAAGTCCTGTCGCGTGCGAGCCAAGCTCGTGCGCGACCTTTAGTAACTTCTTTTGAGAGATTTATGGCACGAGCTCCATAAACCCGGTCAATCGGTCAAACCCGGTCAACCCCATAACGGTTCCGGTATACGCGGATAACGTGCTGTAACGGTCCCTATATACGCGGACGAACGTGCCGTTGTGGTTAAGCTAATTAAGCCGCCATTGATGGGCGCATTAACCACACTGCAACGGTCACATTCTCCGTTATATATCGGATCGTTAACCCTTCCATACGAGAGAGAACGACCGGAGACACGCGAAAGCACTGCCAGAATCCTCTCTCTCTCTCTCTCTCACAGTACTACTGCCTTACTCTCTCCCTACACACAACCCAACATTTCCTGTGCCATTTTCTATTCTCAGCCCTTGGTGTACACAGATCTCTCTCCGCCGGATTCTCTTGCAAACACCAGACTACCCTAACACAGTTCAAACACGATAGTCCTGAAGAAATCGAATAAAAAACCTATTATGACCACAATTCAGCCCCAAATTGAACAACAATAACAACAAAATCTAGCGTTCAACAAACCAAATCGAACCCGACCTTCACCAAATTTATAACCTACCCACAAACACCCCTCATCTCAAACTAATTTCACCTGTTGACCCATCCCATTAGTCAAATTTTAAATTAAACCCACTTCCCATGCCCCTCTCTCTCAATCTATCAGGAAAGAACGATGGAGAATATAGTGGCTGAGTTTGAGAGAAGACAAAGATGGATAGAGTAAGCGAGATGTCTATAGCAAAGAGAGGGGAGAGAATATAGCAGAGAGACATACGAATCTTGAGAGAAGATAGAGAGAGAGCGTTGAGTGAGACATGGATGTATGACAAACTTACATCCATTTCTTCATCACACTTTTATTTTTGCAGTGGCAAACTTATGTAGGGTTTTGATACGGATTACACAGCGGAAAAACATTAATTAATTCCGTTCAAGACCCTCCATGAATCGCAAGACAAGCCATCATAACGTGGTAATGGTATAATCGTTGTGTACCTTGGTTGTGTGAAAAATCACTCCGCGTAGAATGCTATCCACGTCTCTATGAATATTCACGCATAGGATTGCACCGGAGTCCTTCCAACGTCTATGTGCTAGCAACAGGAGGAAGGAGGAAGAAGAATATCATGCAAAACGAGGCACCTCAGGCCGGTGCGCCTCACGAGGCCGATGGCACAGAGAGGGGCAGACGGGGGGTTCGGCTTCCTTGTCTGACTCTCTCTCTCTCCTTGCTTTGTTATTTCACTCTAATGAGACACTTATGAAATAATTAAGCTAGGAGTGTCCTTATTTAGTTAATAACTCCTTATTAACTACATATTTTCCCCAATACTAATATTGTCCATACACGGATTAGTCCACTTTACAAATTAGTCCTACTAAATTTACTTGTGGTTGTGTATTGATCCTTATATTTAATTAGTCCTACTAATTAATTCCCAAGTCCAGTTTAATCTATAGGGCGTGTGGCCCCATATGTTTCTACTTAGTTGGTAGTAGCAATTATCAACATAGAGCGGTGTCTAGCAACACATCTATGCCACCCAACTAATAGAAAAAGTCGGTGTCCGACAAACCTTGTGTTACCGTATTGTATCATCCCTTTTTCTGTATATCCGGATTGGAAACGAGACATACAAGTCACAATCGTATATCCGATTCATAGTTTCTCGATCGTGGGAATAGGCTTATCCATGCAGATAACATCAATATTCCATATTGGTTTATCTAAGTCAGGCCATACATTCTAGAAGCACTACCCCTCGAGTGGTCGTGGATATTTTCTCCCGTTATGTGGCAGGGAAAAATCCCCTCTAAATCACTGCCATCTATAAGCTTGTTTCCTATTATGTCCGATAACCGCATTTATTTCCACCCAGTCACGGCGCAACGTTTGGCGATATCAAAACTCAACACTCCACAACTAGAGTATCTAGTGACTTCAAGTCTAAGGACCACAATACCAGTGTCACTACGAGAAGTACTTGTGCTACATAACTTATATGTAGCCTTCTCGTGGCGGGTCATTCCAGTATGCCATTACCCCTAATGCATACCCATGTGCTAGACTTGATATCTTCATATCAATCTACTAACATACTATACTATAGTTGATCGTCCTATTAATCAATATAAACGACTAGAGATATTTAAGATAAACAATAATTGTAATCTAAGGACTTCATTTTATTAAATATCTCTCAAAGTGTGTACAGTAGGTCGAAATGCAGGATCAATACACTAGAAGGGGGGGGGGGGGTTGAATAGAGTATGCCAACTTTTGCTAAAACTTGCAAGCTAAGCGCCTCTCAATGCAATCCAACCCTCCCAGGCCACCGGACTCCATGTCCGGTGGCCTAGCAAAGACCACCTCGAATCAGGTATTACAACAAGCCACAGATCGAGTCATTGGAGACCCCCCTACCCCCTACCCCCACCGCATTGCCGCCGGAGGGCCATCCAGAACCACTCATATCTCCTCGGGAACTGGAGATAAGCTTCATCCCGACCTAAACCTGAACCGGACCTCACCGGCGATTCACCCTGGTTTTCTGGCTTCGTTCTCTTATGAAGTCCCTCTTAAGGACAGTGACTCGCACCCTACCCACAGGAGCTCTGACTTCCCTCCTCTGCCTTGTCAAAGCAGCTCAGCTCCTCTGATTACAAGTGTTCCACCTACCTCCTGTAAGGAGAAGACTGTAAGTGGTATCCGACCAGGAGTCAAACTCAACTACCATCCACAAGCTAAGATTATTGATGGTAAGCTCTTTATCCCCAAGTCTATCCAAAAATAAACTCGATTTGCCTCTTGCTTAGTTGGCTATACATTGGGGAAAAGATTTGGATTCTCATATATGAAAGAGTCAGTTGAGGCTCTTTGGGGTAAATCTGGTTTGAGGAAAGTTCAGGCAAACGATGAAGGGGTCTATCTATTCATGTTTGATACCATTCAAGAGTGTATTGAAGTTCTTGAAGGTGGCCCGTGGCATGTGGTAAGTAGACCACTTATGCTTAAGCAATGGACTCCAATGTTGAATATGACCAAGATCAACCACCATAGAATTCCAATTTGGATCCGTCTCTACAACCTACCAATTGAGCTATGGGATGAGGATGGGCTTCGATATGTTTGCAGCCCTTTTAGCAAACCTTTATGTGCGGATAGACAAACAAAAGAGAGAACCAGGATCTCCTTTTCAAGAGCCTGCATTGAGATTGACACCAAAACAGTTATACCACAACACTTCAAGGCTTATGATGAGGAAGGAGAAGAAGTAGAGGTGTATATTGAAGTCCCTCCACTCCCACAAAAATGTAACAAGTGTGAGGTCTTTGGACATGACTGTAATGCTTCAAAGAAAGTTTGGCGGCCTATTTCTAACAAGGAGCCACCACCGGATTTGAACATTGATCAAGCTCAGCACATGAATGAAGAAGTACCAAGAGAGCCTAATTGCACAATCCCTGCTCCAGCCCCCAACCCCACTGTCTCAGAACAACCCTCTGATTGGAGAACTATCACTAAAACTCTGCCATCCACCTCCTTACTTGACCAACTCCATGCTATCTCTAGACCTATTACAGTTAGCTCTCAATTTGAAGCCCTGCAGGAAAATGTTATAGAAGAGGAGGAAGTTGAAGAAGAGATAAACAGTGATGAGGAGAAACTGATAGACCCTTCTAAATCCATGTACAGGGACCATGATGAAGAAGTCCCCAATGATAGCCTTCTTGAAACTCCTGTGATTGATGGTTTTGTCAACACTACCCCTGGATTAACTTCTACTCCTTCTCCTACCCAGGTTTTATCTCCTTCTCATTCCAGCACCCTCAGAGAGGATAACTCATCTGCCACCCCTACTTGCAACTTTTTGGGATTGGAGGACCTTCAACCTATCCTCCACCACAACCATTCTACCCCCTCATCCAGCCCTTCTACAAGCTCATTCACTGAAGAAGGATGGACTCCAGTTTCTTCTAAGAAGAAGAAGAAGACCCAGGGTCAAACTAAAAGGCCTCTTCAAGCCATTAGGAACTTGAACCCTAGGACCAACTCTGGTTCTAGAGGCAGGAGGTAGTCCCAGTCACAACTTTTTGTAGTGATCCATGTATTTTTGCACTTGGAACACTAGGGGTCTCAATGACCCCACTAGGCAGGCTGATGTCAAATTTCTGATCAAGGAGTATAAACTACCTCTTTTTTGCCTCCTTGAAACTAAAGTGAAGCTGCCTAATATTCAGTCAGTTATGTTCAACATTAATAAATACTGGGAGTTTTGTCATAACCTCACCCATCACCCCCTTGGGAGAATTGTTATTCTCTGGAATCCTCTTGTTGTGAAGGTTGCTAAGATTTTTGATTCAGCTCAATTGATTCATTGTCACATTCAGATTTTGGATTCTGGCATCTCCTTCTATACCACCTTTGTCTATGGGTTTAACCACTACCTTGAGAGAAGACAGCTTTGGCAACACACTTGCAGTATTGCCACCCAGCTACCTCATGACCCCTGGATGGTTCTAGGGGACTTTAATGCTCCCAGATTCATATATGATAAATTTGGAGGCTTTTCCAGCTGGCCACCTCACTGTGAGGAGTTCAACCAATGTGTTTATAGCTCTGAACTCATGGATCTTAGAGCTACAGGATTTCAGTATACCTGGTCCAACAAGCAAGACCAGAACCCTATCTCTACCAAGATTGACAGAGCCATGGTCAACACCAATTGGGATGATGTTTTCCCCAATTCCTATGCCCAGTATGCCTCCATGCTCACTTCTGACCATACTCCAATTGTGGTTAACCTGGGCAATAACCAAAACTTCACAGGTACTACATTCAGATTCTTTGATCTTTGGGCTAGTCATGATGGATATGGGGATCTTGTGCACCAACATTGGCAATTACCAGTTCTGGGTTCCAAACAGTATAGCCTCACTATGAAACTCAAGACACTCAAGCAGCCTCTTAAGAACTTCAACAAATAGCACTTTAGCAATATCACTCAAAGGGTTCATGATGCTAGAGACCAATTGGAGACCATCCAAAGAGCTGTTGATAGTGACCCTGGAAATGGCAGCCTCAGAGAACTGGAAAGACAAGCTACCACAAACTATGCCAAAATCTCTAGTGCAGAAGAGAGTTTCTTCAAACAAAAATCTAGAGATAAGTGGATCAATTTGGGAGACAAGAACACTGGCTATTTCTTTAGAATGGTGAAGGGGAGGAATTTGAAGAATAAAATTGTTACTATCACTACTGAGAATGGCCATCAGTTGTCTAGCAAAGAGGAGGTTCAAAGTGAGTTTGTCAACTATTTCAAAAATCTGCTGGGTACCCCTGTTACTACCCCACCTGTTGATCCTAACCATCTCAGCAGTTTCATTAGCAAAACCCTGACAGAGGAGCAGAAAAGGGACATGGTTAGGGCTGTTACAAGAGAAGAAATTGAGCTCACGTTGCATTCTCTGCCTTCTAACAAGGCTCCTCGTCCAGATGGATACCCTGCTTCCTTCTTTAAGCTCTCCTGGAACACTGTCAAAGAAGATGTTATTTCAGCTGTTCTTGAGTTTTTTGCTACATGATCTCTCCTCAAAGCCATAAACTCCACAACCATAGCCTTGGTTCCTAAAGTTGAGGAGCCTAAAAAGGTCTCACAGTACAGACCTATCTCTTGTTGCACTACCACCTACAAAGTGATCTCCAAAATTATTGCAAACAGATTCAAGAGTGTTCTCCCCTACCTTATCCACCCTTCCCAATCAGCCTTCATCAAAGGGAGGAAGATCTCAGACAATATTTTCATCTCACAAGAGCTTATGAGGAACTATCATTCTGACAACCAGGGTCCAAGATGTGCCATGAAGATAGACCTTATGAAGGCCTATGACCATGTGGATTGGAATTTCCTAATTGCTACTCTCCAGTGCCTTAATTTCCACCATGTCTTCATATCATGGAAAAGAGAATGTGTATGTACTGCTTCCTTCTCTGTTTCTATTAATGGTGCTTTATGTGGTTATTTTAGAGGCACTACAGGATTGAGGCAGGGGGACCCCATGTCCCCCTACCTGTTTGTTCTCATTATGAATGTTCTCTCTGCCATCCTTCACCACCAAGCTATTCAACCACAGTTTCAATACCATTGGAGATGTCAAAAAGAAAAAATAGTGAACCTCTGTTTTGCAGATGATCTAATGATTTTCTGTAAGGGGAATGTTGCTTCTGTGAAGTTCATTAAGGAGGGTCTTATACTCTTCAGTTCTCTATCTGGCCTTACTCCTAACCCCCAAAAAAGCAATGTTTATTTTTCAGGGATTGACTTAGCTCTCTCTGATCAGATAGTGCAGCTGCTTGGTTACCAAATTGGCACTCTTCCTGTTACTTACCTGGGAGTGGCTTTGATAACCACTAAGCTCAGTTATAGTGAATGCAGGCCTCTAGTGGACAAAATTACTAGCAGAATGAAGCACTGGGCTACTAAATACCTCTCTTATGCAGGAAGAGTTCAAATCATCAAGACCTTGCTCTTCTCTATACAAGTCTACTGGTCCTCCACCTTCATACTCCCTGTCAGAGTCCACAAGGAAATGGAAGCTATCATGAGAAACTTTCTTTGGAGTGGTTCAGATTTGAAAAGTTCAGGTGCTAAAATCTCTTGGGATCAAATTTGTCATCCCTACAAAGAAGGAGGCCTAGGCATTAAAAGCTCTAAAACCTGGAATAAGGCTGCTATTGGCAAGAACCTGTGGTCTATTATATCCAACAAAAACACTTCTTACTGGACTAGTTGGGTGCATACCTACTTGATCAAAGGCAAATCCTTTTGGAGGCTAAAGTGCCCTAACAAAGCTTCTTGGATATGGAGAAAGCTCATAGGCCTCAAGGAGACTTTCAGGATCCATTTCAAGCACTCCATTGGTAATGGCACCTCCACCTTTCTCTGGTTTGATAATTGGCTCCCTGGAGGCCCCATTCTTGCCTATATTAATGATAGAATTGTATTTGAAGCTTCTTCTTCTTTAGATGCAAAGGTTAGTGAGATTATCTATGATTCTCAATGGGTATGGCCTTGTCCCAATGCACATTACATGAGTGAGATCTCCCATCTTACATCCCAGTTACCATTGCCTTCTAATGATGCTGATTCTGTTACTTGGACTGAAGACCCTACTGGTGATTACACTATCAAATCAGCTTGGAATTTTCTTAGAGATAAAAGACCTCAGACTCACTGGCACAAACTGTGTTGGCATAAACTCCACATTCCCAGATGCTCATTTATTCTCTGGCTGGCCATCCAGCAGAGACTCTCCACTCTTGACAGATTGACACAATGGGGTATGTCTCTGTCCTCTTTATGTCCTCTTTGCAACCAGGACAATGAATCACACTGCCACCTTTTCATGAAGTGTGCCTACACTAAAGAAATCTGGGACTTCTTTGACATTGATCACACTAGCCCTAGCTGGGATGATTGGATTCTTGACCTATCTACTAGATGGCAGACTGCTACTACAAAGAATCTCCTTCTCAGTACTTGTTTTGCAGCTGGTGTTTACCACATATGGAGAGAAAGAAACAATAGATTGTACCAAGCTAAATCTTCTCCTAGCATAGCTATTGTTAGACAAATGAGATGTACTCTTAGAGCTAAGATTTCTCCCACTATGTTAATTTCCCCTCAATTAGCACTTGTATTTAGAAAGTGGGGTTTTACTTGATCTGTTGTTAGCTTTGCCTTGTTAGAAGCTTTGTTTAGCTTTACCTGGGGAATGCCCCTTGTAAACCTGTTTTAATGTCTGTTCTTTTATATATATTTAAAGTTACCCAAAAAAAAAAAAGTGGTTTCAAGAGAGTTTGTGAAGAGTAAGTGTAGTTCAAGGCCTTGAATTAAGTTTCAAGCCCTTGGAATAAAAACAGTTTAGTATAAAGAGAATAAGCCTATTTCAAGGCCTTGAAATGAGTTTCAAACCCTTGAAATGAAACTGTTTGAGTGCTGCAAATAAACCGAGTATGCAACTGTAAAGTAAATGTAAGAGACACAAGATATATAAGAGTTCAGTCCACTTGGACCTACGTCTCTACCTCAGGGATCTTCTCCCTGCATGATTTTCAATTCAATTCTTATTAATCCACAACCAAGCCCTAGATCTCAAGCACAGAGAAATACCTTACTCTGTTACAGCTTGTGGTTCTCACTAACCTATCTAGTACTTGCTCTAGCTATCTGAGTAAATAAGAGTTCTCTATTGTTAACTTGAACAATCCTTGAGAATAAGAACTAGAAGTATAACATAACATATATACAAATGAAATTCAGAGCAGAAGAGCACATAGTATGAAACTGCTGTGAAAGTGCAGTGTTATTATGAGAATGGATTGAGAGGATGATCTACTTCTATGTTGCTTTGAAATCCTTGAGTGTGTCTCTGTTTTTTCCCGTTGAGTTGTGTCTTTGAATGCTTCAAAATGAGCTCCATTTATACAGCACAAATGATATGCAGATCTCCCTGATTTCAGCAACAAACTTTCCTGTTTTGTAGGCAACAACTTTGACTTCTCTAACAGTCTTCTCCAACGGATAGTTGATCAGTATCTTCAGAGATATTGAGCTGATCTTGTTTTTAAATAAGTTGAGAAGCCGTCATAAGTGTTTGATTGATCACATGATAAATTCTTCTCAATATTTTCTTTCCTGCAAAACTCAGGTTAGGACATGAATCCTGTAAAATAGGAAACAAAATTTCCCTGAAAAACTGAGTCAAACAGATTGATTGGATGGAGTGAAAACATGTAATAATTCCTTGTCTTTCATCATCAAGTAGTAATAGATCATGCATAGGATATTAGGAGTTCAATCAAGATCAAAAACTACCCCTATGAATATGCAGTTGAAGCTCAGTCAGTTTCAAAGCTTTGAAAGCTGTTTCAAGGCCTTGAAATAGACTAGCTATTTCAAGTCTGTGAAACTTATGAAACTGGATTGATCTTACAATCTCAATAAATAATACAATGATTATTCTATCCAAAATCATGTTCATACTAAATAAGATTGCCTCTTGGGAATCTATTCCAACAGTCTCCCACTTGGACTAGAGCCAATCTGGTTCATCTCGTATGCCTATAAATCTAGTGTGCCCTTCATGCTTGCGCTGAACAAGTGGCTTTGTAAGTGGATCTGGAATATTTTCGTCTGTAGGAATCTTGCATATCTTCACATATCCTCTATCGATGATCTCTCGAATAAGATGGAATTTCTGAGTACGTGCTTGGATTTCAGGTGTGACCTGGGTTCCTCGGATTGTGAGATTACCCCAGTGTTGTCACAATACAACTCAATTGGATCCACAATACAAGGAACCACACCAAGCTTAGTAATGAACTTCCTAATCCAAATAGCCTCTTTTGCTGCACCCAATGCAGCAATGTACTTAGCCTCAGTTGTAGAATCAGCAACCGTCTCTTCCTTGGAACTCTTCCAGCTCACAGCTCCTCCATTTAGGATAAACACAAATCTGACTGCGATCTGAAATCATCTATGTCAGTTTGGAAGTTGGAATCAGTGTAACCCATTAGACTTAGCTCTTCCTCCCCTACATATATCAAGAATGCATCTATAGTTCTTCTCAAGTACTTAGGGATATTCTTGACAGCAATCCAATGACTCTCACCCGGATTAGACTGGTATCTTCTTGTCATACTCAACGCGTATGACATATCTGGTCTAGTACATAACATGGCGTACATGATAGATCCTATGGCTGAATCATGCAAAATCCTACTCATGCGATTCTTCTCAATCTCATTGGAAGGACAATCATCATTTGAAAGGGTGATCCCATGCGACATGGGAAAGAATCCTTTCTTGGATTCTTGCATGTTCAGCCGTTTCAACACCTTGTCTATATATGTACTCTGACTTAGGCCAAGCAGCTTCCTCGATCTATCCCTATAGATCTTTATACCACGTATATAAGCTGCATACCCTAATTCTTTCATTGAGAAACATTTCCTTGGCAAATCTTTAACAGATTGCAAGGTAGGAATGTCATTTCCAATGAGTAGTATGTCATCCACATACAAGATCAGAAACACAACAGAGCTCCCACGAACCTTCTTGTGGACACAAGGTTCATCTTCGTTGTTGATGAAGCCAAACTCTTTGATCGCGTCATCAGAACGTAGATTTCAACTCCTAGAAGCTTGCTTCAACCCATAAATGGATCGCTGCAACTTACACACTTTATGGGCATGCTCTGGATCCTCAAAACGCTCTAGCTGTGTCATGTACACATCCTCAAGGAGGTTTCCATACACAAAATCTATTTTGACATCCGCCAAATCTCATAATCGTGATAAGTTGGAATAGCAAGTAAGATACAAAGGGATTTGGTCATCGCGACTGGGGAAAATGATTCATCATAGCCAATACCATGAATCTGTCTGAATCCATTTTGCCACCAATCGACCCTTATAGGCAATCAAATTCCCATCCATGTCAGTCTTCTTCTTAAAGTCCCACTTGCACCCTATGGGCCGAGCCCCTTGGGGTGGTTCCACCAAAGTCCATACTTTGTTCGTATACAAGGATTCCATTTCGGATCTCATGGCTTCAAGCCACTTTTGAGAGTCCGACCATTTCATGGTCTATCCGTAGGCAGTGGGCTCATCATCTATGAGTAGTGCGACACCTAGCTCTGTAACGAGAAATCCATACCTCTCTGGCTCCTGACGCACCACTCGATCTATGAAGTTCTTGTATTATTTGAACAGGTTCCTACACAACATCTTGCGGTTCCGGTTCATGATCCATAGTAGGATCAGTGGTTTATGGTTCTTGAACTTCTTCAAGTTCTACTGTCTTCCCACTGGATTCTTTAGAGACAAATTCTGTTTCTAGAAACACACCGGTCTGGGAAACAAACACTTTGTTTTTGACTGGATTTAGAAGTAATATCCCTTTGTTTCCTTTGGGTATCCCACAGACTTACACTTATCCGACTTTGGTCCGAGGTTGTCTATTTGTAAACGCTTTACATAGACGTGCAACCCCACATTTTCATAAAAGACACTGTGGTATGCCTCCCATTCCACATCTCATATGGACTCTTCATGACAGATTTGGATGGAACACGGTTAAGGGTAAAAGCTGCACAATAGAGCGTGTCCCAAAAACGATAATGGAAGATTAGTTTGACACATCATAGATCGAACCATGTTTAACAGAGTTTGATTCCTCCTCTCGTACACGCCATTCCACTTTGGCGTTCCGGGTGGAGTTAGTTGGGACGATATTACACACTCTCGAAGATAGCTCTTGGCTCAAGTATTCTCCTCCACGATCTGATCGTAGAGCCTTAATACTCTTGCCAAGCTGCTTCTCTACTTCATTCTTGAATTATTTAAACTTTTCAAAGGATTCAGATTTGTCCTTCATAAGGTACACACATCTATATCTACTGAAGTCATCAGTAAATGGAATGAAATAAAGGTAACCACCTCTGGTAGGCGTGGCAAATGGCCCACATACATCAGTATGCACGAGAGCCAATTGTTCACTAGCCTTTTCACCTTTATTCTTGAAAGGGGACTTTGTCATCTTTCCCAATAAACAAGCCTCACATGTCTCATATGATTCATAATCAAATGAGACTAGGATTCCATATTTATGGAGTCTAGACATGCATTTTTTGATTATGTGGCCTAAACGACAATGACATAAATAAGTAGGATTAAATCATTAGTTTTTATCCTCTTAGTATTAGTTTTACAGACGGACTTATCTTGATAAAGGATATATAATCCATTAGACAATAAAGAATTACAATAATGCAAATCATCAAAATTAATGGAGCAACACTTGTCTCTTATTTTAATAGAAAAACATTTCTTGTCCAAACAAGAAACATAAATAATGTTTCTGCTCATAGCAGGAACACAATAACAATTGTCTCATTCTAAGATAAGTCCTGAAGGTAAAGATAACTCATAAACACATACGAATAATGCATCAACTCTTGCTCCATTCCCCACGCGCAAGTCTGTCTCCCCTTTAGCCACTCGTCTTCTTCTCTTTAAATCCTGCACATTTCGACAAATGTTTGATACACATCCAGCATCCAATATCCAAGATGAAGATAAAAATAGATTGGCATCTTTAATAAAAATACCTGGTGGTGGTGGAATCAATATTCCAAGCCTTTTATCTTCCAGATATTTTGGGCAGTTCCTTTTCCAGTATCCAGGCTGACTGCAGTAGTGACACTCACCCTTAGTAACGCCCCCAAGGGCTTTAAGGCAGTTTCCTTGGATTATGAAACTTTCTTGCTCTTTCCTTTGGAGGTAGATCCAAATCACTTGCTCTTTACTTTATGGACCATCATTATGGCCTTGTATTTCCCTTTGTTGATGCTTTCTTCAGCTGTCCTCAACATATTGAGAAAATCTGGCCGAGGCTTATTGATCTCATTCATGTTATACTTCATGATGAACTGGCTATAACTACCAGGCAACGATTGCAAGATGAGGTCAGTGACCAACTCTTGACCCACCGAAAATCCCAGACGCGTGAGACTTTCCAAGTACCCGATCATGCGCAGTACATGAGGCCTTACCAGTTTCCTTCTAACATATAACATTTTCCTTAGAAACTTCATACCCTTCATGTCTGACCTGCTCTTGGAAGAGCTGCCTCAAATGTATGATCATATCATACGCCTCCATGTTCTCATGTTGCTTCTGAGGGTCAGAGTTCATGGTGGAAAGCATCAGACAGTCACATAATTAGAATCGTCAACAATCTTCTAATGTGCCTTTATGGCGGCAGAAGTATTATTTTCTGCTCTTTCGAAACTGGATCGTCTAGAATGTACAATTTTTTTATTAGTTGAGAACAATTCTCAAGTTTCTATACCAGTCTAGAAAATTAATTCCAGAACACTTGTCCTCCTCAAGGACTGATCGTAGAGATTGTGATGAAGTCGATGGATTGTTTGCCATTGGAATTCTACAAGATGAGAAGTATACAAGTTTTTGTATTCTTTGAACAAATGACTAAATTTAGTAATGGCTAGATTATTAAACATAGATCCCACTATTTTTCTCGGATTAATAACCCTCACTATTAATGCAGAAAATATCATGTATAATTTCTAGTGGGCCAAGATCCATATTTCACATTTTCTTGAGCTTGCTTTGACAAGTCACCCAAGAATTAGTTATTTACGTAGGAATAGTATCCAATTGCATCATATGCAACTCTTGATTCAATTGGGCAAATAACTCTTTATTTATCTATCCCATAGTTAATCCCAATTGCCTTGCCTCTAGGCTCCCAATCCTATTGAAATAGCCTAGTTGCGTCCAACCTCTTACTTCAACATTTGCACATTACTTGCTTGTTCCATTGCGCCATCCTATAAAGAGTCAAATCGCCTTTCTTTGGCAAGCCCGTATTTAATACATTATAGTTTTGACGAGTGTTTAAGTAACGAGAAGGCAAAAATGCAATATTTAAATTGAGGGTTTTGACCTTTTTAATGTTAATTGTTTTATTGATCAATATCAACTGGTGTACTAATTTGGGTTGGGGCAGTTCCCACAATAAAATATATGGGTTTTAATTATTATCTTGTTACAATTCGCATGTTGTTGGAATAGGTGCCCTAGAGGCAATCTAATATTTAGTATGAACAATTTTATTGGCTAGAATATTCATTTATCGTATATTGTGATATTTAATATAATGAAGTCCTTAGATACAATGTGTTGTTTATCTTAAATATCCCTAGTCCATTATATTGATTAATCGGACGATCAAATATAGACTAGTATGTGTGTAGATTGGTATGGAGATATCAAGTCTAACACATGGGTATGCATTAGGAGTAATGGCATACTGAATTGACCCACAACGAGAAGGATACATTAGATTATGTTAAAGTCACAATCACTTCTCGTAGTGCTAAAATAATTGGAATCCTTAGACTTGATGTCACTAGATACTCTAGTTGTGAAATATCGTGCTTTGATGTTATCAAATGTTACACCGTAACTGGTTAATCATAAAGATAGCTATCGGGCATGATAGGAAGAAATCTTAGAGATCATAGTGATGTAGAGAGGATTTGTCCTTCCCACATAATGGGAGTAAATATCCACGGCCACTCGACGGATGGGGCTTATTGAATGTCTGGCAAGACTCATATAAATCAATATGGAGATATTGATGTTGTCTGCTTGCATAGGCATATTCCCAGGATCGAGGAACTATGGATTGGATATACGAGTGTGACTGTTTATGTCTCGTGTCCAATCCGGATATGGAGACAATGGGATAGTGCAATATGTGATATTGGGCACAAAGGTTTGTCGGGATCATTGACTTATTTCTATTAGTTGGGTGGCATGGATGTGTTGCTAGACACCGCTCCATGTTAGTAATAAGTTACTACCAACTAAGTAGAAACCTATGGGGTCACACGTCAAATAGAGTAGAACTAGATTTTGGATTAACTAATATGATTAATTAATAAGAAGGATCACTTTGCAACATCTTGCAAAGTTAGTTGGACTAACTTGCAAGGAAGGGACTAATCCAAGTTCATGTAGAACTAGGAGGGGCCTTTATGAAAACAAACAAGTGTTGTTGGTATATATAAAGGAGGCTCTAGCTTCCTTCCCACTAATGTTAATAGTCATAACATAAGTGAGTGGGAGAGAAAGCAAAAGAGAGAGCAAGAGGCCGAAGCCCCCTGCGTCCGCCCCCCTTTCCCGTCGGCTCAAAGAGAGGGCCGAACCCCTCTTTGCCTCCTTGGTTGCTTGATTCCTTCTTCCCTCTTCCTCAGGTCCAAGCTAGCACTTGAGAAGGAAGAATATAGATCTCACCTCTAGACGTGGATCAAACGTAGAGACGAGGACAATATTCTTCGTGTGATCTCCCGAACCAAAAGGTACACATCTTCTATGTCCCTTATCATGTTATGATGTCTCTTCCTGTGATCCTTGGTGGGCTTTGAGTAGGAATTAAATTTTTGTTATTCCGCTACGTTACCTACGTCAAAACCCAACACATGCATCATCCATACACTCGAAATAACTAACAAAACAATAAATAAACAACCACAAACAATAAGTAAACGTGACGTGGATGTGGCCTCCTGAAACTACGATATTCCCAAGCCAATGAGTATATCTATAAGCCTTAAAAATAGCAAGCTCATTTCCATGTGCCTCCATCTTTAGTCCATGCGTCTTAGCTTGTGGAATGTCGCCTTATTGTGGTATCTTCAATCTTAAAGCTTCTTCTCCATGTCTTAGCTATCATCTAACTATCTAATACTAGCTAGCATCTATACTAAATAGATAAACCTAACAAGTTGAGGAAAAGACGACACAAAGACCGCAAAACTTAATTAATTACATTAATTACAATAAAACAAACCACACAAATAAACATCCACAAATCCACAACTAAGGCCACGTCCGATCACCATGCAAAAGAACATAATACAGTAAAAATCTAATTTTAACGCGCTTGGTCAATTTTAATTGAACTTGCGATTTTCTCGGGTCAAAACCGTCCAAGGAGTCGCACCAATCACATTGACCGAAACCCCAAAGGACCGCCCGGGCTGTGCCTAGCCGGTCGGCCTAGCCAGCACGGGCCAACTGGCAGCATGGCCGTACCGAGTCGGCCCGCGCGCTCAAGGAGGTGGCGGTCAACCATTTGGCCGACCCCTTGGGGTTGTTTCCAAAAACATCTCCTTCCTTGTGTGCTTGTTTCAATTGATGAGAAAAACCCATTTTCCCCAATTGAGCATTAACCCTAGATTTTTAAAATCACCAAAAGACACATCATATGTGAACGAAATTCACTAAGTTTTACACGATATGTAAAATTAGCTCATTCCCTACTGAATCATATTCTGTTTGCATTATTATGCCAATTTCAGTTTTACACAAAAAATAGCAGTTACGGTGTAAAACTGACAGAGAAGTAACACATAAAACCATGTTATGCGCTACGACCTGTGGCTCTGATACCGATGTAGGGTCTTGATACGAATTACGCAGTGGAAAAACAATAAATTAATTCCGTTCAAGACCCTCGATGAATCGCAGGACAAGCCATCATAACGTGGTAAGGGTATAATCGTTGTGTACTTTGTTTGCCCGAAAAATCACTCTACGTAGAATGCTATCCACGTCTCTGTGATTATCCACACCTAGGATTGAAATGGAGTCCTTACAACGTCTATGTTCTAGCAACAGGAGGAAGGAGGAAGAATAAGGTCACGCAAAACGAGGCACCACAGGCTGGCGCACCTCACGAGGCTGACGGCGCAGAAAGGGGCAGATAAGGGTTCGGCCTCCTTGTCTGACTCTCTCTTTCCTTGCTTTGTTATTTCACTCTAATGAGACTCTTATGAAATAATTAATCTAGGAGTGTCCTTATTTAGTAAATAACTCCTTATTAACTACATATTTTCCCCAATACTAATCATATCTATACACAGATTAGTCCACTTTGCAAATTAGTCCTACTAAGTTTGCTTGTGGTTGCGTATTGATCCTTCTATTTAATTTGTCCTACTAATTAATTCTCAAGTCCAGTTTGTAGGGTTTTGATACGTATTACGCAGCGTAAATATAAATAAAGATTCCGTTCAAAGCCCTCCATGAATCGCAGGACAAGCCATCATAACGTAGTAAAGGAAAAATTGATGTGTACCTTGTTTGTCTGAATTAATCACTTTACGCACAATTGTGTCTGCGTCTCTACGTGTATCCACACCTAGGATTTGAACAGGAATCCTTCCAAAGTATTTGTGCTAGCAACAGGATATCACGCGAAATGAGGATCAAAAGAGGCCGCTCCTCTTTTGTAGCCGACGGATAGGGGCGGACGGCTAGGTTTTCGGCCGTAGCTTGTCTTGCTCTCTCCTTGATTCTTCCTCTCACTCAATAATGAATGAAACAACAGAGAAAAATAAGCTAGGAGTGCCCTTATATAGTTAATGATTCCTTATTAACTACATATTTTCCCCAATACTAATCCTATCCATATACGGATTAGTCCACCTTGCAAATTAGTCCTACTAAGTTTACTTGTGAATGCGTAATGATCCTTCTTATTAATTAGTCCTTCTAATTAATCCCAAAGTCCAGTTTAATCCATAGGGTGTGTGACCCCATAGGTTTCTACTTAGTTGGTAGTACCATTTACTAACATAGAGCGGTGTCTAACAACACATCTATGCCACCCAACTAATAGAAATTGTCAGTGATCCGAAAAAACTTGTGACCAATGTTACTGCATTGTATTATCCATTTGTCTCTATATCCGGATAGGACACGAGACATATATGTCACACTCGTATATCCAATCCATAGTTTCTCGATCCTTGGAATAGGCTTATCCATGCTACATAACATCAATATCTAATATTGATTTATCTGAGTCTGGCCAGACATTCTATAAGCTCTACCCTCCAGTGGCCGTGGATATTTTCTCCCGTTATGTGGGAGGGACAAATCCTCTCTACATCACTATTGTAACGACCCACATCACACAGTTACAATTAAAATTGATTATTGTGATAAAATTGTGATTTATTGTCAACCTGTCTGACATTTCAGACATCTAAAATATCGACCAGGGGGACGCACAAGTCCACCAGACAATATACTTTTTTTTTTATCAAATTTCTAAAACACTGGTACATGACTAATTTAACTAAAGAAACAATGGTTTTTATCGCGATTCAGCTCATCCCAACTCTCAGAGTATTTATCTTTTATATCAACTTGGACATATTACATTGTGAAATCAACTCATTTACATTCAACTTCTTTACCTTTTCCCTTCAATAACTCACTGTCTTAGGTGTCATTTCATTCTTTATTTTCCTACTTGACACAACTTTGTCATATGAAAATGACGATCAGATAATCATTCATATGAAATGATGCTATCATCTTTTCTAATCCATGGAGGTTTAAAAATAGTAGAAACCAAATTCATGAAGCTACCTATGTATCCCAATCAAACTAAAAGACCATTTTCTTGTAATTCAAAAAAAAAAAAGACAACAAAGCTAAAAGTATCAAGGAACATGAAAGGGAAGTATGCAGGTAGAGATGCAGCACATATACTCTAGAAGGGGGGGGGGTTGAATAGAGTATGTCAACTTTTTGCAAAACTTGTACAAGAGAAGAGTTTCTAAGAAGAGCAATGGAGTTCAAGGCCTTGAAAACAGTTTCAAGACTTTGGAATAAAATACAGTTTGAAAGAAAATAGACAAGTCTTTTTCAAGGCCTTGAAAATAGTTTCAAACCCTTGAAAACAGACTAGTATGAATGCTGCAAAAACTAAGTATGCAAATGAAACCGTAAATGCAAGAGACACATGATTTATAGAGTTCAGTCCACTTGGACCTACGTCTCTACCTCTGGGATCTTCTCCCTGCAGGATTTTCAACGCAATTCTTATTAGTCAAAAGCTAAGCCCTAGATCTCAAGCACAGAGATATGCCTTACTCTGTTACAGCTTGTGGTTCTCTCTAACCTATCTAGTACCTCCTCTAGCTAACTGATTAACTAATAATTCTCTATTGTTCACTTTGAAAAATCCTTGAGAATGAGATAAAGAAGTAGTATAAGAATGATATACAAATGAAGTGCAATTCAGAAGAACACTGGAAGTGTAAAACTGCAGTGAAAAATGCAATGGTCTTCTGTGAGTTGGATTGTGAGAATGATGTGCTTCTTTGATGCTTATCAATCCTGAAATGTGTCTCTCTTTTTTCCCTTTGAGTGTTGTCCTTCGTTTCCTCAAAAAGGGCTCTATTTGTACAGCTTGAAGCTTTGCAAATCTTCCCAGGTTTTCAGAACCAAACTCCCTATTTTGTAGGCAACAACTTTTACTCTTCAAACAGCCTTCTCCAACGGATAGTTGATCATAACCTTCTGAGATATTGATATGATCTTGTCTTTAAACAAATTGAGAAGCTGTTAAGAGCGTCTGATTGATCACAGAATCACATTCTCTCAAAGTTTCCTTCCCTGCAAATCCAGATTAGAAAACCAATCCTGCAAACTAGGAAATAATATTTCCCTGCAAAACTGAGCCAAACAGATGGATTAAATGGTGTTAGATATAACAAAATCATTTGTCTTTCGTCATCAAATAATAACAGATAGAGCATAGGGGTGAGAGGGGTAAAATCAGATCAGAAGAGTTCAGAAAAGTCCCCCTTAGAATATGCATACAGGTAAGACAGTTTCAAGGCTTTTGAATCCTGTTTCAAGGCCTTGAAATAGCCTCAAGCCTGTGAAACCTGATTCAAGGCTTTGAAAATTGGTTCAAGGCCTTGAAATAGCTCTGCTATTTCAATTCTTGTGAAACCTGTGAACTTACAATCTCCCCCTTGATGAAAGACAAAACCTCAATCTGTTTGAATCTTACTTTTTTGCAAAAGAATACTGATTAGCACACAATTCAAATAGTAATAACACATTGGTTCCAAAAAGATCCAACTTATTCAATGAAAAAACTTAAAAAAAAAACATATAAGTCCAGATAATCCTACTGACCAAAAGGATAGGTCACTAAAAAGGAAACAAAAAAACTTAGGGTAAAAGACATTTTCCACCCTTCATTTATGGGGAAAATACATTTTGCCCCCTGATTTATGGAAAAATACCTTTTGCACCCCTAATAATTTTTTTGTGACCATTTTACCCTTTTAAGGATGGAATGACTTAACTACCTCACCCCCTGAAAGACCACTTTGCCCTTTACTCTAATATTTAAATAAATACCAATTAAATACATTTATTACATCACCTATTAACAAGATTACATCACACATGGTATTGTGAAATGACTATTATACCCCTGGTACTATTCACATGGACAGTTACCACCCCGGGTACTGTTCACGTGGACAATTACCACCCCCGTTACTGTTCACATGGACACTTTGCACCCCTATTTTCTGGACACTTTGCACCCCTAATTTTGTGGACATTTTGCACCCCTCTGTTGTTTTAAAATCAGCTGTTTTTTTAGCTCTGAGTATGATCCTTACGCAATTACTACTTTTCCACTAACAAAATCTCTCCAATAAACCTCCCTCCAAAAAAGTCCTATATAAAGACATCTCATCTTCACAATGATCTCCACTCAAACTCTTACCCACTTGTAGCTCCAATCATACTTCCCTAACAATTAAGGCAAGGTAATATTAATAGTTTTTTTTAGAATGAAGCTCTTTATTTTAGCTAGTATGGTGTAATTTTAGTTATTTCTTTGCCTTGTTGTAATAATATGTTTTCGTTTGTTTAGGTAGAATGTCTAGCTCAAGCAGAACAACAAGACGGGGAGAAGAGTTCCTAACGTACTAGAGGAAGTATTGCTTCTGTGAAGTTCCCCTTACGACAGATATACGAGAGACGGAGTCTAACATATACGGCAATCGGGGTAGACTCTACTATGTTTGTAGGAACGATTGTTGTAACTTATGGAGTTGGTGCGATCCTATTGGGCAGGGAGCTACGTCTTCCGATTCACGTGTCCTTGAATGGATGTGTAAAGGGATTGAAAAGGTCGTCGACGTAGTCTCAGAAGTCAAACCAAGCACCAAGAAATTTGACTCTCTGAATTGCCTTGTTGTTGGCACTAGCTGGCACTAGCTCTTTTACTAGGAAAGTAGTAATTAGTAAGATGTAGAGATTAACTACGTCTAAGATGCACTTTTTGGAGGGATTTTTTTGGAGGAAAGTTATTGGAGCGAAACTACAGGAGGGAAAATAGTAATTTAGTAAGGATCCTACTCACAGCTAAAAAAACAGCTGATTTTAAAACAGGAGAGGGGTGCAAAATGTCCACCAAATTAGGGGTACAAAGTGTCCACAAAATTAGGGGTGCAAAGTGTCCACAAAATTAGGGGTGCAAACTTTCCAAAAAAATAGGGGTGCAAAGTGTCCATGTGAATAGTACCAGGGGTGGTAATTGTCCACGTGAACAGTACCAGGGGTGGTAACTGTCCACGTGAACAGTACCAGGGGTATAATAGTCATTTTAGAATACCAGGTGTGATGTAATCTTGTTAATAGGTGATGTCATAAATGTATTTAATTAATATTTATTTAAATATTAGAGTAAAGGGCAAAGTGGTCTTTAAGGGGGTGAGGGTATTTAAGTCATTCCATCCTTACAAGGGTAAAATGGTCACAAAAAAACTATTAATGGTGCAAAATGTCTTTTTCCATAAATCAGGGGGCAAAATGTATTTTCCCCATAATTGAAGGGTGGAAAATGTCTTTTACCCAAAAACTTATGATTTCTCCCCCTTTTTGATTTTAATCAAAAAGAATGAGAAAATGTTGGATCAGAGTCTTTAGAAAATTTTGAAAATAAACTTATAAAGAGAAGTGGGAAAGAAATAATAGGCAAGAGCTTATGGGGTTGGGTCTTCATCTCCATCCTGATCTCCTTCCTCTTCCTCACTGTCTTCATCATTGTCCTGTTCTTCTTCATCCTCTTCATTCACACCAGCAGTCTCTTCTTAAGCATTGTCTTTAATAGCAATCTTTGGAGATTTCTTCTTCTTCTTCAGGTTTATCAGCAAGGCATCTTAATGAGGACTGTCTACTTTATCTCCCTCTTGAGCAGCTTGTTCAACTACCACCTGCTTTCCTTTACCCTAGTCTTGAGCAGCCTCTTCCTGGTTGGAGTGATCACTGGGCAAGTTCTTTTCAGAACCATCTTTCTTGGCACCTTCTTCATCCACAGGGACATCAAACACAGTTATGCTTATAAAGATGGTCTCCACCATGTATTTTACCTGTCTGAGATCAGTCTCAAACCCATGCTGATTCTCTTTGATTTCACTATTGTCCATCTCTAAACCATCAAGTATCTAGTCTTGATTACTAAGGGTGGAGAGTTCTTAAGTTGCTTCATGTTGAGATAGAAGAGTCTGGTAAGTCTTAGGTAGGCAAGCTCAGGAGGTTTTAGCATGAACCACAGAGAGCTTTTCTTTAACATGGTAATGCAATTCAGATTCATTCCAGTCAACATAGGCATGCTGATCAAGCTACAAAAAGAAATTTTCCTAGAGGAAAAACCATCCAACCACTGACCTTTGGAAGTATTTGAGATGAACCAAGATTCATCAGGAGCAGTGTTCTTTGAGTAGATCTGCGAGGCTCTCTCCACATTGTCTTCTGGTTCTTCCTCAGTCACCTTTTCTTTTCCCTTTTCAGCTTGAGAGGCTTTCTTCTTTTTCTTCAACTTCTTGGGCTTGAGATCTTTATTTCTAGTTGCTTTTCTGCAGCATCCTTCTCTTTCGTCTTCGTCTTATTGTCTGAAGAAGGTGTCACATCCTTCTTAGTCTTCTTCTTTGGTGGAGGAAGTTCTGCAACAGCTTCTGCACTGGGAGTCCTGGAGCTTGAATCCCCACAGATTGTTTGAACTTCATCCTCAGCTGTCTTTCTCTTTTTCTCAGAACTAGGTTTTGAACCTCCGACCATCTTAATTCTATCAGAGGCTCTTCTAGTGCTCATTAGGGTTTGGGAGAGAGGTAGATTTGATACGTAGTGAAGGAGAAGAGAAGAAGATAAATACTGAAAGAGTTTGAGTTTGAAAATGAAACTGCAATATCTCTATGATCTCAAAATATTTGTAATGATCAGAGAAGATTCAAATCTTTGAAGCCGTTGGAAATAAATAATTTAATACTAAATTTGGCTGAAAAATAATTTTCAAAAAGGTAGGGGAAATATTGAGAAAATATCTACAAAGATAGCACCCAATACTGAATGATCCAAGGGTTATTCACTAACCAATTATCAAACTTATTTTCAAGGCTTTGAAAATAGTTTCAAGGTCTTGAAATGCTGCTATACTGAAACAAGTAAAATAAAAGCTTTGAAAGAATTTCCAAGGCTTTGAAAATCAGTTCAAATCTTTTAACCATATAATAACTTACCTTCGTTACCTGAAGCTCCCTCTAAACCAATGCATTTTTATTTAGCATGCCTAATTCCTGTCTTAGAGCTGAAAATCTTTCATCTGGAAATGGTTTAGTGAAGATATCTTCAAGTTGCATGTTAGTAGAAACAAATTCAAGAACAATATCACCTTTCTCAGCATGATCTCTGATGAAATGGTGTCTGACATCAATTTTCTTAGTTCTTGAGTGCTTAACTGGATTCTTTATAATTTATATTGCACTGGTGTTATCACATATGATAGGTGTGCTTCTGAAATCCAATCCAATATCCCTCAACTGCTGAGCTATCCATAATACTGTGAGCAACATGCTCCAGCAGATATATATTCACCTTCAGCTGTTGGTAAAGCAACTGAATTTTGTTTCTTGGAGTGACAACTGATCAAGGAAGATCCAATGAATTGGCAAGTTCCTGAAGTGCTCTTCCTATCAACTTTGTAACCTGCAAAATCAACATATGAAAATCCATGTACAGAAAAGTTAGAATTTCTTGGCTACCAAAGCCCTAAGTCCTTGGTACCATTGCGATATCTGAATATTCTCTTCACAACACTTAAGTGTGATTCCTTTGGATCATCTTGAAATCTTCTACATATACATACACTGAACATGATATCTGTTCTGCTAGCAGTAAGGTATAGCAATGATCCAATCATACCTCTATACTTTTTTATATTGACCCTCTTACCATATTCATCCTTGTCTAAGGACAGTGTAGAGCTCATAGGAGTCTTGATTTCTTTGGATTGAGACATATTGTACTTGTTCAACAAGTCCCTAGTGTACTTTCTTTGATGCAGAAAGATGCCCTTCTTCAAATGATGTATTTGAAGTCCAAGGAAGAAGTTAAACTCTCCCATCATGCTCATTTCAAATTCCATGCTCATAAGACTGGCAACTGGAGCCAAAGTTTCATCATAATCAATACATTCTTCTTGGTTGTAACCATGAGCAACTAACCTTGCTTTGTTCCTGATCACTTTGCCATTTTCATCTAATTTGTTTCTGAACACCCATTTGGTACCAATGAAAGACTGGTTTGTTGGTGGGGGAACTAGATTCCACACCTTGTTTCTTTAAAACTCATTGAGTTCACTTTGCATAGCTATAATCTGATAACTCCGTTTTCGGAGTTATTTTATGCCTTTTATTTCTACGTTTTGCGTGCTCAACATGGAGAATTCGTCGTCTTTTGAGTAAATTGAGCTAAAATGTGATATTGTGAGTTCATGTGCTTTACTTTTTAAATCCGGGTGTTTCTTTAGATATTTTGATCTTTTATTGTGATATGATGGCGGGTTGTGTTTTCGTGTTGTGATTCGCAGGGAAACAGGGCTTGGAGGATCATGCGAGAGATGGAAACGAACTTCGGAAGCAAGGAACTCAAAGAAGAAGTCAAAAGAAGAATTCAGAAAAAGAGGGTCTTGTCTTCGTACGAAGAGAAAAGACTTAGCCAAATTTTTGAAGTCTGCAGATGTCTTCCTAAACAAACTTGCAGTATCTACATAAGAAGACCTTCGTACGAAGAACATCTGTCTTCATACGAAGACTCTTCGTACGAAGAGAAATGTCTTCGTACGAAGACATCGCTGGAAGACAGAGTTTTGAGCGGGGCTTTTTCGTAGTTTATCCAAACTTTGTAATATTGTTATGGAAATGTATTTAAGTGTTTTAGGTCGAATTTTTCAGTAGTTCCTCACGTTAGAAACACTTTTTTGGAGATCAAGAAGCTATTGGGAGAGCTTAGGAGCTTTGGATCACTCGTTTGGATTCTTAACTCTTCTCTTTTCTTAGTTTTTGATGTTAAAACTCATGAAACTCGTTGTTTTGAGTATGAATCGTAGTAGCTAAACTCTATTTGCTGGGAATTCTTGTTCGGTGTAGCTAGGGTTTGATATAAACATCATGTTTTGAGATTGTGATTTATGTTTTAAATTAATCTCGCGTGTTCTTTCATTATTATGGATTGTTTATGATTGTGATCTCGTTATTTTTGCGAGTAGCTAACGTAAAGATAATCTTAATTAACTTTCACGTGGTAACTCCGTGATAGTTAGTCGGTAAATTGAATAGTCCACCTAGTCGAATCAATGTTTGGTAAATCGATATTGTTAACTAGGATCGTTAGAGTAGAATCATGATTTTTAATGCATGCTTAAAGCTAAAATAGATTTGATAACTCGGTACGTTGTGGTTTTAAGTATAGTTGACTTGCTTGGTAACTCGGCAAGTTTAATATTGCTCGATTAATAGGGAATGACACGCGGTTGTTTTACGAATCAAAACATAAGTTTAGATCAACCTAGTGAACCTAGAGAATTCCCGGTATTTTTCCTTATATTAGAAAAACCCTGAACTCATTCTTTGTTAATCGTGACCTACTTCACTCGGTTAATTTAGAATTTTGAACTTTTATTTTAGTAGAATTAGAACAAAACACAACTTTGCGACGTACCCACATAAGGTTTGAAATAATAACTAGTTTAAACAAAGTCCCTTGGGTTCGATAGCCCGGATTTCCGGTTTATTACTACACACGACAACCATACACTTGTGGTTAGAGCGTGTCAAGTTTTTGGCGCCGTTGCCGGGGACTTCGGATAAATTAGTTATAATTTCTAGCCTCAGGGATTTTAATTTATTGTTTATATCTGTTACTCACCTACGTTTTGTGTGTTTTGTGATTTCAGGTTGATTTACACGGTGCATGACCCGTTCTAGAGACGAGCCTTTGTACCCAACGTTTGAAAACCCGGAATCCTTATTGAAAGCACAGCGTAGAGACAAGAGGAATTCAAGCTCAGTCACCATGGATGAGGAAACTAGAGCCGAGTTTGAGAGAATCTGCAAAAGTGTGCAAGATGCGGAAGCAGCTAGAGCAGCTGCTGTAGAGGAGGCAGCAAACAGAGCCGCGGAAACTGAGCAGCTTAGGGCTCAAATGGCTGAGATGCAGGCGATGATTGATTGCATGAACCCTCCAAATCCACAACGACTTCCTGGTGCGGAGGTAGTTGGCAGAAATAACGGTGGTAATGGGAATAATGGGGGCAATAATCGGAACAATAACGGTCGGAATGCGTCAGAGCAAGTCAACAATGCTGAGGAGGATGAGCGTCCTTTGGTGTACGACTTTAGAACTACACCGGAGGGGTGTCAACCAACTATTGTCAAGCCTCAGATTAATGCCGCACATTTCGAGATTCGCCAACCATTGATCAACATGGTTAGGGATGAATGCTTATTCACTGGAGCCCCGAGTGATGATCCACATCAACACTTGCTCAATTTTGAGCAGATTACTTCTACCGTGTATGATCAGAGAGTTCCACTCGAGACGATAAAGCTCATGCTTTTCCCCTTCTCTTTATCGGGAAAGGCAAAGACATGGCTTATGGAACTTCCAGCAGGCAGCATAGTTACATGGGCAGATTGTAGCAGAGAGTTTCTCAGGAAGTATCTTCCACCATCCAAGGTTGCTCAACGGATGGCTGATATAACGAAATTTACACAGCAGGAAGATGATTCTCTGGGAGACACGTGGAGAAAGTTCAACCAGCTCCTTCGCAGATGCCCTACTCACGGAAAGCCATGGTACAAACTTCTACACTACTTTTATAATGCTTTAGACAGAGAGACTGCTAGTGAACTGGACATGATGGCTCAAGGCAATTTTATGGGTTTGAGATTGCAGAGATGCCGTGATCTGCTAGATAATGTAGCAAAACGTGAATCCACGAGGTCTGAGACTCGTAGAAACACGAAATCAGATGGGGCATTGGTTAGTAAGATTGAGTCCATGGTGGAACAGAAATTTGAACATCTGATGGCAGTGATGAATTCGGCTTTCAGTAATCCGAATCCATCGGCACAGGTGAAGTCAGTGGGAGAGAAGGTAGCAGATGCAAATCAGGGATATGGGGATGGTATTGAAGACGTGAACTACATGGGTCAACCAAGACAGAAGCAATGACTAAACAACTATCATCCCAACAATCGCAATCACCCTAACTTCAGTTATGCCAATCCGAATAGTGGATTAAACGCGCCAGGTAAAAGGCCAAATATTCCATACCAAGCTCAGAGACAGGTTCCACAGCAACAGGCTCCACCCCCACCCTCAGAAGAACAGGATACAAACACGTTGTTGAGGAAACTGTTAGCTAGCAATGATAAGATTGAGAGCAAGATTGTCGCGATAGAAGCCTCAGTAAAGAGTCATGAGACATAGATTGGCCAATAGCTAATTAGAATACTCGACTTCCACCAGGTATACTACCTTCTAACACAATCGCTCCACCTGAGCAATTGAAGGCTATCACGACTCGCAGTGGGATCACTACTAAGGATCCTCCATATCCTACCCACGCGCGAGCCGAGGCAACAAAGGCCACAGAAAAAGCATTAGATGAAGAAATTCCCATGCCTACGGTGAGTCCCCAATCAACACGAGTCGGAAGTCGGAGGAAAAGCCTAAGCCAAAGGAAGAGTATAGTGTTCGTGTACACTACCCGCAGAGATTGAAGAGTCAAGAGGATGCCAAGCACTTCAAGAAATTTGTGGATATCTTCAAGAAGTTACACATCAATATCCCCTTCTCTGAAGCAATTTCACAAATGCCTAAATACGCAAAATTTCTCAAGGACTTATTATCTAATAGGAGACGCATGGATGATTTTGAGATCATGACTCTGAATGAGGAGTGTAGCGCCGTGGTGCAAAAAGTGCTACCCAAAAAGATGAAAGATCTGGGTGGTTTCATTATTCCTGTGACATTGGGAGATGCGTTCCATGGTAGAGTATTATGTGATCTTGGCGCAAGCATAAATTTGATGCCCACATCAGTATTTGAGCAACTTGGTGTAGGGGATCCAAAACCTACTCGTATGTGTTTACAGATGGCTGACCGCACTATCAAACGACCACGGGGTTTTTTGGAGGATGTGCTTGTGAGAGTCGAAGGACTCATCTTTCCTGCAGATTTTGTGATCCTAGACATGGATGCTGATGATGATGTCCCACTCATATTGGGACGGCCATTCCTTGCTAAAGGAAAGACGATTATTGATGTTGTCAATGGAGAGTTGACTATGCGTATTAACGATGAGAAGGTGGCATTCAATGTCTTTGAAGCTATGAAATTTCTTGCATATGCAGTGAGTGAGCAGTGTTTTGGTGTGGAGGCATACACACCGGATGAGGAGGACGATATCTTATTAGGGAAACTGTATGAGGAACTGGCCTTACTTGACTCGAGTGAAAAAGAACAAGCTATGGAAGCCAGCTGGCGTTCACCCCTACCCCTCTTTAATGAGGGAAGCAGGAAGATTCTTGCTCCTTATCTTATTACTGCTCCTGATTTAGAATTGAAACCTTTACCTGCTCATTAAAAATATTTATACTTGGGATCTAATGAGACTTTACCTGTGATTGTTTCTGGGAGTTTGGACAGGGAACAGGAGGAGCATCTTCTCAAGGTATTGCAGGAAAGGAAAGCAACTATGGGATGGACCATAGCGGATATCAAGGGGATCATCCCCATAGTTTGCCAGCACAAGATTCGGCTCATGGAAGACAAGAAGCCGGTAGTTCAGTTTCAGCGCCGCCTCAACCCTCACATGCAGGAGGTGGTGAAGAAAGAGGTGCTTAAATGGTTGGAAGCAGGTATCATCTATCCGATTTGCGACAGCACATGGACTAGCCCGGTACAGTGTGTCCCTAAGAAGGGAGGTATAACTGTGGTGAAAGGGAAAAAGGTGATCAAATTTCCACTCGTACTGTTACTAGGTGGAGAGTTTGCATGGATTACCGCAAACTCAATGATGCCACGTTGAAGGATCATTTCCCCTCCCATTTGTGGACCAGATGCTTGATAGGCTGGCACGTCATTCGCATTACTGCTTTTTGGATGGATACTCTGGGTATAATCAGATAGCTATTGAGCCAGCTGACCAGGAGAAGACAACATTTACTTGTCCTTATGGGACCTTTGCATTCAGACGCATGCCCTTTGGGTTATGCAATGCAGCGGCTACGTTTCAGAGGTGTATGATGTCTATCTTCTCTGACATGATGGAGAAAAATTCCGAAGTCTTCATGGATGATTTTTCACTTTATGGTGATGGGTTCGAAGATTGTCTACAGCAGCTAGCTCGGGTACTGGACAGATGTATTGGCACCAACCTAGTGCTTAACTGGGAGAAGTGCCATTTCATGGTGACCGAGGGGATAGTGTTGGGGCACAAGATTTCCAGCAAAGGCTTAGAGGTAGACCGGGCGAAAATTGAGGTGATTGAGAAGCTTTCTTATCCTACATCTGTCAAAGGGGTACGGAGTTTCTTGGGACGTGCAGGTTTCTACCGGCGTTTCATTAAAGACTTTTCGAAGATCACAAAGCCTTTATCTGGATTGCTTGAGAAAGATGTCGTCTTTGATTCAATGAAGAGTGCAAGACAGCTTTTGATCTGCTCAAGAAAAAGCTGATCAGTTCTCCCATTATAGCCACCCCAGATTGGACCTTGCCGTTTGAGCTTATGTGTGATGCCAGCGACTATGCGGTGGGAGCAGTACTGGGACAGCGGAAAGACAAGGTAGCTCATTTCATTTACTATGCCAGTCGTACTCTTAATACTGCACAGGTTAATTATGCCACCACGGAGAAAGAGATGTTGGCTATTATCTTCGCATTGGACAAGTTTCGTCCATACCTTGTGGGTTCTCAGGTGACCATTTTCACGGACCATGCAGCCCTCAAATATCTTCTTACTAAGAAGGATGCAAAGCCAAGATTGATCCGATGGGTTTTGCTAATGCAAGAGTTTGACATAGTGATCAAGGACAAGAAGGGAGTAGAGAACGTTGTTGCAGACCATTTGTCACGACTGGAGAATGAAAAACAAGAAGATGTGCCAATTAGAGAAGATTTTCCAGATGAACAACTTATGGTAGTGGTAGCAGCTGTGCCTTGGTTTGCGGATTTGGCGAATTTCAAGGCGCTCAACATTGTCCCAAAAGACATGACCTTCCATCAGAAAAAGAAATTCTTCGCAGATGCACGACACTATTTTTGGGACGACCCCCATTTGTTCAAGTTGGGAGCTGGCAATGTGTTGAGAAGATGCATAGCTGAGCCAGACACTTTGGATATTCTTAGACATTGCCATGAACTGAATTGCGGAGGGCATTTTGGCAAAACGCGCACTGTGGCAAAGGTACTACAAAGTGGATTTTATTGGCCTTCTTTACATAAAGATGCTCATTTATTTGTACAGCAGTGTGACCGATGTCAGAGAACCGGCAATATCTCCAACCGAAACGAGATACCTCAAAATTTCGTGTTGGAAGTAGAGCCCTTTGACATATGGAGCATTGATTTCATGGGACCATTCCCTTCTTCATTTGGAAATCTTTATATACTGTTAGCTGTGGATCATGTGACCAAGTGGGTGGAGGCAATGGCTTGCCCCAAGAATGATGGATCTACTGTAGAGAGATTCGTGCGTAAGAACATATTCACACGGTTTGGAACTCCCAGAGCCATTATCAGTGATGAAGGATCGCATTTCGTGAACAAAGTCTTTGCCAATGTCTTGAGAAAATATGGGGTAAAGACGTATAAGATATCACTGGCTTATCATCCGCAGTCGAATGGGCAAGCAGAAGTTTCTAACCGAGAGATATAAGGGATTCTAGAGAAGACAGTCAATTCGGGATGCAAAGATTGGTCTCTGCATTTAGATGATAGCTTATGGGCATATAGGACTGCATACAAGACCCCTTTAGGCATGTCTCCCTATCATCTAGTATTTGGGAAGTCGTGTCATCTTCCGATGGAACTTGAGCACATGGCATTATGGGCCTTGAAGAAGATCAATTTGGACGCTAAGCTCTCAGGTGAGCTACGGAAGCAAGCACTACTTGAACTTGAGGAATTTCGATTGATGGCATATGAAAGTGCGAGAATTTATAAGGAAAGGACAAAGCAGTGGCACGAGAGGCATATCATCCCGAGAGACTTCAAAGTCGGAAAGAGGGTGCTGATCTTCAATGCCAGCTTAAAGCTGTTTCCAGGAAAATTGAAATCTAGATGGAGTGGTCCCTACACAATTACTGCAGTTTATCCGTGGGGATCTCTTGAGGTGGAAGATGCAAGTGGAAACAGATTCAAAGTAAATGGCCAGAGAGCGAAACCGTATGTGGATGGGAATTTCATTGGATTCATTGAATGGCTTCATGCAACTCCCGCTATTTGATTAATCTCTGAGGTAACTGGGTCGGGCCGTCGACCTTAAATTACAAAGCGCTTGTTGGGAGGCAACCCAACCTCTTTACTGCTGTAGTTTAGGTTTTAATACTGTTTTGTAAATTTTATTCTATTTGATTTATTTGAGAGGTGCGAGAGAGTGGATTTAATGTTTCCAATGAGTATGTGCAGGATTATGAGGTGAAATGCCTATTTCAGATCCCCCGTCTTGATGCGCGCGTGCGAAACAGAGCAAAAATTAAAGAATTGCAGCCCAATACGCGTATCGAGATCCGAAGTGAAGGAATTGAAGATTGAAGCCATTCCGCCACTTATTCAACAAACGCACCTGGGGAAGATCATGTTCCCGAACTCCCCGTCTTGATATACGCAAGGATTTGATTAATGAACGGAGAAAGCTAGCACGGTGGCACGGATTACGAGGTGATATTTTGAAGAACAGGCTGAAAACAGAATTGAACAGTGCCAACGTGTGGGGGTGGTTGAGAGCTTTCTGTAGACAGGTGGATCACGCATATCGGAGTCCGGATGAGGAAGTTACGCCAAAAAGGATGCTCAAGAGAGTAAAACGAGGCCAAAAGCATCCGGAAATGCAAAACGTGCCTTGGAACGCGTGAAATTGACAAATGAAATACTCCAAGGATTTTGGGAGTGTTTTAAGGTGAAAATGGAGTCTCGAGGACGAGGAGATCCTTCGGAAAGCAAAGGCACGATCGGATACGCGAAAATTGGTCAAAAAGGATGTTTTTTGCAAGCTCCAGGATTGTCTTCGTACGAATACAATTGTCTTCGCACGAAGACTCTATACTTAGAAAAAATTGAGCTCTGAAAAATTGTCTTCCCAGAACACCTTGCAGTATCTATCTGGGAAGACCTTCGTACGAAGAAAATTTCTCTTCGCACGAAGAGTTCGTGCGAAGAGAAATTGTCTTCGTACGAAGACATCGGGCAGATTGTCAATTTTGTCCACGCACGGAGAACAGAGATGGGATTAATTCATAGGGGCATTTTAGACTTTTGGCTCGAATTTTTGAAGACATCTGAAGCTCAACCCGTCGTCTCCTTCATTCTTCATCAACACAGCTTCTCTCCTCCTCCATAGCCGCAGCACACCAATTCTCTCTTCCCACTCGATTCTTCACCAAATTCAACCAATAACCAACGGTTTTGCTCGCAATCCAGAGGAGATCAAGCTTTGGTAAGGGGTTTTGAGTGAGAGTGAGATACGAGGGAGAAATCAGAGGAAGAAAAGTTAGGGTTCTTGAAGCTAGATTGAAAAATTGGACGATTTGGAGCTTGATTCAGCTTGCGGTCAAGTAGAAAAAGTTAACGGGGACATCACAAGGAGTACGGTGCACCAATTCATTCAAGTTTTCAACAAAATTTCTTGGCGACCTCCAAAACAGCCCTTCTTGCCGGAATTTCTGAAATTTGTGTGCCCGTAAGACTTGCTCCGGGCACGTAGGTACTCTCTAAAACTAGCAATTTCAATACTTGAGTCTTAGGCACAAATTGAGTAAAAGCCCATTTTATTTTTGTTGCGCTTAGTAGCGTGCTTGGGGGCGATTGCTTAGAGTCCTAGGATTACGCGCTTACTTGCTTACGTGCATAATTTCTGAATACACTTCTTGTCACGTGCACAAGTTGAATTTCTCCTTTATAATTGAATTTGAGTTTTAAATGGCGGGTGGAAAGAAACGGAAGACGGGAGAGGGTACTTCACAAGAAGCATCCGGGCCGGGCGAGTCTCAATTAGAAATACCGCCCATACCCCAATATGCTATTTTGAATGCCCCTCCCCCGACTAAACCGGGAATTATAGGCCGACGAACAGCAAAAGTAAATTTGAAAGAGCGGAGTATTGGGCCCGCGTGCTATGATAGCTATCGTTTTGTCACATACGAGGCCCATGTCGACTCACGCAAGGACACGTATTTGACTAAGAATGGGCAGCCCGAGAAAGAGTTTCCATTGCACGAGGACATGCCTCAAGCAATCAAAGAAATTTTTGAGCGCGAGAAGCTAACCAATTGGTTTAAACTTGTTGGGCCGTCTAGTTCTCATATAGCGCGTGAGTTTTGCCTCAACTTGAGGTATGCGAAAGATGGTGAGTGCCGAGACCCCCGTCTTGTCTATTGTCGGAACGAGTGGATAGTCTTCAAGCCAGTGACTATCAGCTTGGCCATGGGATTCCCCCGTTTGAAAGAGGGCTGTGGTTACGAGACTACTCTTCGTAGTGAGGGTCTTTGGTCTCGTTTAATGCATTTTGTTTTGCAAAGGGGGTAGATCCGTGGGAAAGAAAGGGGAGGTGACTCAGTGGAAGGCTGAAAAGAGGTACTATAGGCCTGAGGCAACGTGGTGTTGCGAGTTGCTAGAGAATTGAGTTCTGGGAATCACACAGAACCCTCATTACTCTTTCCGCCTATCTGTCTTGGCTCTCTGTCTCTATACCGGGGTTAGGGTCGATATCCCTAGGTTGATTTGGGAGAATTGCTTAGAGAGGGTGTCGAGGACTAAGAAGTTGGGTCCCGGTCATACTTGTTTGCTGACTCATCTAGCCAAAACCTCCGAAGTTGTAATTGGGAGAGACATGGACCTGAAACCGTTCACTTCTAGGAAATGGCATAGGTTTGATGAGACAGCCAGAAAGAAGGGCAAGGGTAGGAGAATGAACACCTCTCGATTTGACAACCAAGTAGCTTATGACCACTTGAGGGAAGAGATGGCTCGAGATAGAATTGAGAGAAGGCGCCAGTTTAACCACACTAGGGTCAATCAGGCGAAGCTGGGTGGCTTAATCCAGATGGTGGGCCAGTGGGTGATTCAGTCGAGTGGTCAGGCGGCGGGGGAGTTTGTTCCACCAGTCCCAACGGCGGATCCGTGGTTCCAGGAAGATGAATTTGAGTATCCGGTTTCGCCGAGTGAGGATGACGAAGAGGAAGAAGGTGAGGATGATGAAGAGGAGAGGATGAGGAAGACGAGTAGTGGAGTGTGCCCCTATGCTAGGATTGTTGAGTCCTCGTGTCATCGTTGAGGACAACGATGCATCCTAGTGTGGGGGTGGGTGAGACCTTTTTACTCGTCAGTATTGAGTCTTTGCATAGCCCGTGTCGCATTTAGTTAGGAATTTTGGTTATGTCCTTATTTTCTTCTTTATTTTTCATATCTTTGCGTGCACATTTTATTATTATTGAGTCCTCCCACCAAACTATCGAGTCAGTAGTCGAGTTGGCCGTGTTTAGATATATATATATATATATATGTATATATATAAAAAAAACTAAAAATTTGAAAAACCGAAAAAATTAAAAATTTGAGAAAGGGCAATCAAAAGAAGCTGAAAATTTGGTAAAATCGAGAAGTTTGAGATTTTTAGGCATAGGGCATGAATTGCGATCGAGAGTGACAATGTGAGTTTCCCTTAGTAAGTATAGAGAAGCTTTCTTTACGGGAATGCGTGCCTATTTTATAAACGGACTTAATTTTCAAATCTAAAGTGTGTGCCCAGTTTTCTTACAAGAGTTGAGCTAGGTGTGAGCTGAACAAGCCGAGCGTTCTTGTGTACGTCTTAAGTAGTCACCAACCCGCCTAATAGTGGCACACAGAATAGTTGTGCGAGGTGTGTATTAGAGCACTCACTTCTTATAGAACTTACCTTGTAGGACCACTAGTAAACCCTGTTTTGAACCTTTGATTCTTTGATAACCTCTGGACTTAAGGTGACGATTCTTGGCCTTCATCATTGATTGGTTTGAATCACCGCTTTAGTGCGTCACGAGGGTGTTGTAGTTGAGGGGGTTAGATGAGGGAGTAATTCATTATATACTCGTGTGAGTCTTACATATCGCATGTGCTTCATTTGTGATTTTCGAGGGGAATGCGAGGGTGAGTGAGAGTAGGCTTGCGCACTTCGGTGTGGCGGTGTTCCATGGCGTTACAACATGGACACAGTTGACGAGAGCTGTGAGTGTGTAACATCTAATACACACAAAACTTGGGGTTGGGGGAACTTAATTGGTGGATCGTGCTAGGTACCGGATCTTACTCATCTTGGTGTAGGAGGTTTGGTTGGATTAGGCACGAGACATATATCCGATTGGCTACTTGAGAGGGGACAGGATTACATTCGAGTGTGGGGGTGTCGAATTTTGACTTCGGACATCGATATTGAGCTTGCGACGACTCCATCCCCACACGTGCTTTATTGTGTTAGCGGCTTCGTTGGTTACACCGTGGATTTCATCAATTTAGGGGGAGAGGAATGTATTTGTGATATATATATATATATATATATGCGTTGACGTGGTTATTTTCTCCCCTTATCATCTTATTTTGGCTTGACACTTGGAAGACCACTCGAGATATACATTGTAGAAGTTGTGTAGAAATTTGAGAGATTTGAAAAAAAAAACATAAAAAAAAACAACAAGAAAGAAAAAAAGAGAAAAGAGAGAAAAAAATGAGAGTTGAATAAAGGAAGAATGGGAATCATTTTTGGAAGATCGAGTGGAGAAGCGACTAGTTCACGAACGGGAAGTTTTGTTTTATGCATTATTCATGACAATGGCTGCGGAGATCGTAATTGTACCGGGGTGTGAGGGGATTGAGGGCCGGAGATGGTGAGTTTCGGGCTTGATTTCTATCATTGTTGTGAGGATGTGTGAGATGTGGTATTTGTGAGAATGTGACGCTTTAGGACTCGTGCTCGATTATTATCCTATTTGTCCCTAAAGCCTCATCATTCTAAACCCGTTAGCGGATTAGGAGCTCGGACCTTGAACGTGGCTTAGCTTAGCGTAGCCTCTTATTTTGTGGAACAAATGAAAATGTATTTCATTCTTGTAAATAGTAAAGCTAGGTTCTCTATACTAGCTAGGGGAGATTCGCGTTGTCGAATTTGATTTTAACTCATGCCTTGTATCTAGATTTCTCATCGCTTCGTGTGAACCGATTTAAGGTAATGGAGATTGCCCAATCTCGCAAAAGAAAAAAGAAAATTTTCAATACTTGCATTGTGAATATTGCATTTGCATATAGGTGCATTGTGTATAATCGAGTCGTGTCGACTAGTAAAAAGGGTGGTTTGTGGATTGATCTAACTCGGACTAGTATGCAATTGATGATGGTTTTGTATGCAATGCAAGGTAGTAGTATGCAAATGGCGTAGGGAAGTTATGCAATGAATAAATAGGTTGGTATGCAAAGTTGGATTGATTGCGGGAGAGTGAACGAAGTTTTGGCTTGAGAAATGGAATTGACTTGGGAAATTTGCTCGGGACGAGCAAAAGGTAGTGTGGGGGTAGTTGATAACTCCGTTTTCGGAGTTATTTTATGCCTTTTATTTCTACGTTTTGCGTGCTCAACATGGAGAATTCGTCGTCTTTTGAGTAAATTGAGCTAAAATGTGATATTGTGAGTTCATGTGCTTTACTTGTTAAATCCGGGCGTTTCTTTAGATATTTTGATCTTTTATTGTGATATGATGGCGGGTTGTGTTTTCGTGTTGTGATTCGCAGGGAAACAGGGCTTGGAGGATCATGCGAGAGATGGAAACGAACTTCGGAAGCAAGGAACTCAAAGAAGAAGTCAAAGAAAGCAAAGAGGAAGTCAAAGGAAGCAAGGAAGAAGTCAAAAGAAGAATTCAGAAAAAGAGGGTCTTGTCTTCGTACGAAGAGAAAAGACTTAGCCAAATTTTTGAAGTCTGCAGATGTCTTCCTAAACACACTTGCAGTATCTACATAAGAAGACATTCGTACAAAGAGCATTTGTCTTCGTACGAAGACTCTTCGTACTAAGAGAAATGTCTTCGTACGAAGACATCGCTGCAAGACAGAGTTTTGAGCGGGGATTTTTCGTAGTTTATCCAAACTTTTGTAATATTTTTATGGAAACGTATTTAAGTGTTTTAGGTCGACTTTTTCAGTAGTTCCTCACGTTAGAAACACTTTTGGAGATCAAGAAGCTATTGGGAGAGCTTAGGAGCTTTGGATCACTCGTTGGGATTCTTAACTCTTCTCTTTTGTTAGTTTTTGATGTTAAAACTCATGAAACTCGTTGTTTTGAGTATGAATCGTAGTAGCTAAACTCTATTTGCTGGGAATTCTCGTTCGGTGTAGCTAGGGTTTGATATAAACATCATGTTTTGAGATTGTGATTCATGTTTTAACTTAATCTCGCGTGTTCTTTCATTATTATGGATTGTTTATGATTGTGATCTCATTATTTTTGCGAGTAGCTAAAGTAAATATAATCTTAATTAACTTTCACGTGGTAACTTCGTGATAGTTAGTCGGTAAATTGAATAGTCCACCTAGTCAAATCAGTGTTTGGTAACTCGATATTGTTAACTAGGATCGTTAGAGTAGAATCATGATTTTTAATGCATGTTTAAAGTTAAAATAGACTTGATAACTCGGTACGTTGTGGTTTTAAGTATAGTTGACTTGCTTGGTAACTCGGCAAGTTTAATATTGCTCGATTAATAGTGATAGACACGCGGTTGTTTTACGAATCAAAACATAAGTTTAGATCAACCTAGTGAACCTAGAGAATTCCCGGTATTTTTCCTTATATTAGAAAAACCCTAAACTCATTCTTTGTTAATCGTGACCTACTTCACTCGGTTAATTGAGAATTTTGCACTTTTATTTTAGTAGAATTAGAACAAAACACAACTTTGTGACGTACCCACATAAGGTTTGAAATAATAATTAGTTTAAACAAAGTCCCTTGAGTTCGATAGCCCGGATTTCCGGTTTATTACTACACACGACAACCATACACTTGTGGTTAGAGCGTGTCATAATCCACTATGCTTCTTGTAATGCTTCCTTCACAGTTTTGGGTTCTACAAGAGAGATAAAAGCATTAAATGCACATAGATTCTTCAACTATGATCTTGTTTTTGTACCAGTGGTTGGATCAGAGATGATGTTGTCAGCTGAATGAGATGAAAGATATTTGAATCTCTTTCTTGGAGACCAGGGTTCAGGCTTTCCATATTGCTTCTCTGGTCTTGAATTTGTAGCTTGATCACTTATATCTTTCTGATCACCTTATCAAGGCTTTGATTTCTATTTTCAAGGCCTTGAGACCAATTCTCAAGGTCTTGAAAATGGCTTATGTTTCCTTCTTAACCTTTCTTGAACCCAAGTGAGTTCTCAGCTTCTTCTTTTGATTCATGCTTGTTCAGATTCAGTTCTTCATCACTTCTTGCATCAAACTTACCCAAGTTGTCCTTACCACTGATGTGGACAAAACATGTGCAACCAAAGGGTTTGAAGTATGAAATGTTTGGTTTCCTCCCTTTGAAAAGTTCACAGGGGGTCTTCTTCAAGATAGGTCTGATCAAAAACCTGTTCAGCTTCTACCCAATAGTGTTTTGGCAGCTTGTTTTCTAGAAGCATTGTTCTTGACATATCTTCAAGAGTCATGTTCTTTCTTTCAACAACTCCATTCTGTTGAGGAGTTCTAGGAGCAGAGAAATTGTGAGATACCATGCTTAACACAAAACAAATCAAATTCTAATTGATCAAACTCTCTACCATGATCACTTCTGATTGAAGCAATAGGTAGGTTTTTCAAGGTTTGAAGTTCTCTGCAAAGCTTTGAAAATTCAGAGAGGGCTTCTGATTTTTCTTTTAGAAACATAACCCAAGTATATCTACAGTAATCATCTACAATAACTAGCATATACCTCTTACCTTTTGGAGTTGGAGTTCTCATAGGACCACAGAGATCCATATGAAGCAATTCAATAGGTATAGTAGTACTTACAGATTTATTTGGATTGAATGAGCTTCTGGTATGCTTACCCTGAGCACAAGCTTTGCATACTTCATCATATTTGAACTTGATAGATGGTAATCCTCTTACCAGATCTTTTGAGATCAACTTGTTCAAGGTATGCAAGCTAATGTGACCAAGATTTCTGTGCCAAAGCTTTGAATCCTCTTTCAAGGCCTTGAGACACTTCAAGCTTTTACCTGCAACTTTGTTAGTCTGAAAAGTATAAACATTGTTTGATCTAGAGGCTGTGAGAATGCAATTGCCTGATTTCTCATTCTGCACCACACACTTCTCTCTATCAAAGATAACCTTATTGCCATTGTCACAAAGCTGAGATACACTAAGCAAGTTAAATTTCAAGCCATCAACTAGATATACACCAGAAATAGATTTTTCAGAATCTGTACCAACTTTACCAATACCAAGAATGTTGCATTTGCCTTTGTCAACAAGAGTAATTGAACCTTCAGATTGCTCTGTCAATTATGAGAATAGAGATCCGTTTCCACTCATGTGTCTTGAGCAACCACTGTCCATAAACCACTTCTGCTCTTTGACATTGGTGACAGCTTGCAAACACCAATCACTGCCTTACCCAGCTGTTAGACCAAGTGTGGAATTTGGAATCATACTCAGGATCAATCATGTTAGGTGGTCTGACCCCTTTAGGAACCCAAATCTGTCTAACTTGTCCCTTGAGTTGAAATGGGAAAGTGTTCCTCATTATGTGTGGGTCTCTTCTTCTGAAAGGACAAGTCATATTAACATGACCAATTTTATTGCAAAAATGACACTTAGGAGAAGTTTTGTTTCCATCTTTCACAAATCTGTTATTTTTATTTCTTGGAAAATTTTGATTATATCCAATACCAGTTTTGTGAACAGACTTTGAACTTTCTCCAAGAATCAGGTTTAACTTTTGTTCTGAGCCTGCAAGCTTGACTTTTACTAATTCAGATTCTTGAATTTTCTCAGTAAGAGTAGTCTTTTGTTTATCTAATTCATCAACTTGATGTCTCAGATTAACAAGGTTGTTACTCAGTAAAGAGTTCTCAGTGACTACTTCCTTGACTTGTGTTTTCAAGGCTTTGAAACTGGTTTTCAAGGCTTTGAAATCACTGTCAATTTTCTTCTGAGAGATTTCAAGATTCTGATTCAGACAAACAAGTTGTAAATTCTCTTTTGCTTGCTCATGAACTTTTTCTTTCAACACTTAAATCTCTTTCAGATAGTCCTCTTCATTTAAAAGCATTGTTCTGAGGTAATCTGAGAGAGCTTCTTATGGTTTTTAAATCAAATAGTTTACCATTACCTCAATGTTCTTCTCACAACTTTCATCATGCTTGGCCATGAAGCATAGGTTGACATGTTTTTCTTCAGATTCAGAGTCACTTGAGGTATCTGAATCACTCCATAAAGCTATCATAGCTTTCTTTCTACTGTCATGGTCTTTCTTCTGAAAGTTCTTTCTTTTCTTGTGTGGACAATCTCTTATCTAGTGTCCTGCATCACCACACTCAAAGCAGTTCATGACTTTTGAATTACTTTGTGAAGAAGACTTACCTTTGTAGTCCTTTCTACTGGATGATCTGTGTCTTTCTCTGTTGAAGTATTTGTTTCCAAAGTTTTTCTTCATCTTAAGGATTCTGGTCAAGGATTTGGAAATCAAAGCAAATGGATCTTCATCATCATCTTCAGTTTCAAGGCTCTGAATTTTCTCATTCTCTTTGGCCTTGAGTTCTAAGTTCTTGACACCTTCTGGTAGCACTCCATCAGCTTCATTCATGGATATTTCATGTGTCAAGAGCTTCCCTTGTAGGTCATCAAGTTTCAGTGCTGAGAGATCTTGAGCTTCCTCAATTGCATTAGTCTATGGTTCCCATTTTTCCTTTGGTAGACTTCTCAAAATCTTCCTTGCCGTTTCTTCATTGGAAATATGCTTTCCAATTGAATCAAAGTTATTGAATATGTATGCGAACCTTTTGAACATTTCTCCGATTGACTCATTTGCAATCATCTTGAATAGCTCATATTTCTGAGATAGATGTTGATCTTCGTTTACTTGACTTGACTGGTTCCTTCAAATGTCACCACAAGCTTTTCCCTGATTTCTTTGGCAGTCTTGCAGCCTGAAATCCTATTGAATTCATCTGTACTCAAAGCTTCTTTGATGCTTGTCAATCCTGAAATGTGTCTCTCTTTTTTACTGTTGAGTGTTGTCTCTTGTTGATTCAAAAGGGCTCCATTTATACAGCTTGAAGCTCTGCAAATCTTCCCAGATTTTCAGCAACAAACTCCCTATTTTGTAGGCAACAGCTTTGACTCTTCAAACAGCCTTCTCCAACGGGTAGTTGATCATAATCTTCTGATATATTGATCTGATCTAGTCTTTAAACAAATTGAGAAGCTGTTAAGAGTGTCTGGCTGATCACAGAATCACATTCTCTCCAAGTTTCCTTCCCTGCAAAATCCAGATTAAGAAACCAATCCTGCAAACTATGAAATAATATTTCACTGCAAAATTGAGTCAAACAGATGGATTAAATGGTGTTAGATATAAAAAAATCGTGTTTCTTTCATCATCAAATAATAACAGATAGATCATAGGGGTGAGAGGGGTAAAATCTGATCAAAAGAGTTCAGAGAAAATCCCCCTTATAACATGCATACATGTAAGACAGTTTCATGGCTTTGAATCCTGTTTCAAGGCCTTGAAATAGCTCAAGCCTGTGAAACCTGATTCAAGGCTTTGAAAACTACTTCAAGGCCTTGTAATAGCTCTGCTATTTCAAGTCTTGATAAACCTGTGAACTTACAGAACAATCACCCAAACAAGATCATGCCATTACCTGCCTTGAGAAACCACCGACTTAGACAAGGCCAACAGTTTAGAGCAGTCCAAAGATGCCTTAAACAAAATAAACTGAACACACACTTTCCCTGTTTGGTCTTTATAAAGAGGACCAAGAACTCACTTAGGATTTTCTATACGAATGAAACTTTCGCTCTCGGTGATCGAAAGGCTCTCTCCTTCTTACTGGTAATCTCTCTTCTCATATCTAGAATTCTCTATTTATTTTTATTAATTTTTGAAGGAGCTCTGCCTCTTGTCTCTAATCTCACAAAACATCCCCAAACGATCTTCGTATGGCCATTTCAGCTTCTACAACCTCTCCTCTGCAGCCCCATAATACCCCCTTTCTCTCCTCCTATCACCTCCTTCTCTCCGTCACCCCCAAAAAGAAAAATGTATTACAACATTACTAATTACTATTGAAATAGCTTGTCACAAGTGTGTGTCATTACGCAAGAGACACATGTCACCGTCCCACTAAAATGACAAGAGTTAAATGAACCATCAACTACTACTAGAGTCATTCCTTAGGACTAAAGTTACATGGACTATGAGATACCATAACATGATCACTTTCAATTACTAAAACAAGCCCACCTACAATTCTATAAACCACAATAATGTACTACATTGGAAGGCATATGCAAACAAGGCTACGAGAATTATGTCTTATGTCACATGTTAAACTTAAAATCAAGAGTATAAACATCAATTTATTAGCTTGCTGTAAAATAAATAAGCAATGTATACTAATTTCATATTCAACACCTATTTGTCAGTGTCACCAAACTAAATCACATACAATCGACTTGCAATTGAATTATTACTTTTTAAAAATATCTTTCTACAAGTTCGTGGTCCTACAATCTATCTCACATAATAGAATTCGTCTCGAAATTTAGTTTCTCATAATGCAACGTTTCAGTTCCGAAGTGTTACATGTCAAAAGTTGTACTAACTTACCCCGCCTAATTTAATATAAACACTGATACACATATACATTTATCCAGCTACCACTTACATCTTCATAACATGAACACTGTAATTTGTAATTGAAATATACAATCAGGACAAACGCCGTTCGCAAAGTATACCAATTGTCACAACCTGGTGAATCATTTAATAATAACATTCAATTACACAGTAAAAATCAAACGTTGCCATCAACTAGTCTGGTAATTCCAGACATATTACTAAAATATCACCAGTACTACAATCACCTCGCCTAATACAGTTTAGAATCACCAGCAGCACACGGTAATCACCTCGCCTAATAAAATTTAGATTCAACCATGCTAAAGTGAATATATTCTCACAAATTGCAACACATCTCATGGCTTTAAGTCGAATGGAACACACTATTTTGTCAAAAATTGAAGTCAACAGTTCATAATCAGAAGAAAATGTGTTGTCAACCGGTCTGTTATTCATAGACATATGATATGGACACACTAGTCCACAATCAACCCATCACTTAAGCGGAACACACCTAGCTTCATGAGCTACAAAGAATTTTGCAATCGAATTTTTACTGTACAGAGTATTAACACAGTCAATCAACACCAATTACCTTAACAATATGATTTGTCAACAATAATTAGATAACTATTTACTTGTAGAATAACAATCAAATGAACACCACATGTTTCACATATACACTATAAACGCATCAGATCTGGGAATTAAGTTTCCCATGCCACAATTGAGTCGAAAGGATACATTTTCATACTCAATTAAGCTATAAAAATCATAAATTGTGCCATTTAAAATTACGACTCAATGATAACTACCAACCCGTGCTATCACCGTTCTACAAAAAATAATTTGCGCCAAATTAAGAATCCTAAATTGAATATATGTGTGTGTGTGTGTGTGTGTGTGTGTGTGTGTGCGCGCGTGCGCGGGCGGCCGCGCGCAGAGCAATACATAAGCACTATTTGTGCTCTCTCCCATTCCCATCCACAACCCGAGAGTTTCAAAAAAACACACTAACGAATCATGCTACCAACTAAAATTGTAGAACTATAGTGTTATCTAAATTGTGAACAAGAAATTAAACGTATACAAGAACATTTTCTCTCTATCTCCCTCCCTTAGTCCTGCCAAAGCAACTAGCTATTGAAATGGACTGACATAGCCCATAAGTTCTATCTATCTCTTGGACTATGTTATCAACTTTTAAGTTTTATTTTTACGCTTTGCTCACTAATAAGAAAACTAGCCTTATTTGTTAAAATCATTTCTTTTCCTTCCCATCAACTCCCCAAAAATCCCAATTTAATTACATTTGCATTCAAATGGTCATAGAAGACACACACCAATTCAAGAAGCCCACCACAAAAGACAATTAGTTACAGTTAGACATCCATCTAGCTATAAATGCTTCGTGAGTGTAAAAAGTTAATTATAATAAGTATAATCATTTATGAATAACCAATAAATCATATTTTTATGCGTACTAAAGTTTATACAATTTTTTATTAATAAATTTGTATATCACATTCCAGCCAACTAAAAGAAATATCATCATCAAATTATAATTTTGTATGAAATTTCACATTTTTCTCATTATATAAACCATAAACTTCTCATTTATTCAATGATAGAAGAATCAGCATGTGGAAAGTTGATAATCCAATTTCGCTACTTAATAATACGATGAAATTAAATACCACGTCTCTAATAATTATTCTAATTTCTTTATGTAGTTGTCTCACTGTACTGCGAAAATTGCGTCAACTCATGGATTAAGATCTTTCCATATTTTTAATCCATACGAGATAATGAAAGATGCTTGTCGGTCTCCAAAAAATAAAATAAAAATAGAATTCGTTACTATGAAGTCATTAACATACGTTAAAAGCAAAAACTTTTTTTTTTTGCTTTTAATCCATACGAGATAATCAACTTTTTTTTTATATACCTTTACTTCACTGAAAAAAAAAAACTTATCTTTATCTCAAAAGATAAATACAATATACCTACTACGTGCGTATATGTAAATCATGTAACACGATTCTCTACCTCCACCACTCCCAAGCGGTACTAAACTGTGTATCCCTAGCTAGACAGTGTGGTGGCTCACAAGTGTGCACCACTCCTACAACATCCGCCTACCTATACCAGCTAAAACATTTGACCAGGCCCACATACACTTTTCGTAGTTCCGGTTGGGTCTCGGCTCTAATAAAATTTGTAACGACCCACATCACACAATTACAATAAATTTATTATTGTGATAAAATTGTGATTTAGTCAACCCGTCTGACATTTCAGACATCCAAAATATCGAAAAGGGGGGCGCATAAGTCCACCACATAAAAAATATATTTTTTCTATCAAATTTCTGAAATACAGGTATATGACTAATTTCACTAAAGAAATAATGGTTTTCATCGCGATTCAGCTCATCCCAACTCTCAGAGTATTTCTCTCTTATATAAACTTGGACATATTACATTGCGAAATCAACTCATTTACATTCAATTTCTTTACATTTTCCCTTCAATAACCAGCTGGCTTAGGTGTCATTTCATTCTTAATTTTCCTACTTCACACAACTTTATCATATAAAATGATGATCTACTTCACACAACTTTATCATATGAAAATGATGATCAGATAATACTCATATGAAATGATGCTATCATCTTTTCCAATCCATGGAGGTTTAAAAATAGTAGAAACCAAATTCATGAAGCTACCTATGTATCACAATCAAACTAAAATACCATTTTCTTGTAATTCAAAACAAAGCCAACAAAGATAAAAGTATCAAAGAACAATCACCCAAACAAGATCATGAAGTTACCTGTCTTGAGAGACCGCCAACCTAAACAAGGCCAACGGTTTAGAGCAGTCCAAAGATACCTTAAAAAAATCAACCGAACACACACTTTCACTGTTTGGTCTTCAGAAAGAGGACCAAGAACTCACTTAGGATTATCTATACGAATGAAACTTTTGCTCTCGGTGATCGAAAGGCTCTCTCCTTCCTACTCTTCATCACTCTTCTCATATCTCGAATTCTCTATTTTTTTTTTTATTAATTTTTGAAGGAGCTCTACCTCTTGTCTCTAATCTCACAAAACATCCCCTAACGATCTCCGACTTGCCATTTCAGCTTGTATAACCTCTCCTCTACAGCCCCATAAGACCCCCTTTCTCTCCTCCTCTCACCTCCTTCTCTCTGTCACCCCCAAAAAGAAAAAAGAAAAGGGTATTACAACATTACTAATTACTATTGAAATAGCTAGTCACAAGTGTGTGTCATTACGCAAGAGACACATGTCACCGTCCCACTAAAATGACAAGAGCTAAATGAATCATCAACTACTATCGGAGTCATTCCTTAGGACTAAAGTTACATGGACTATGAGAACCCATAACATGATCACTTTCAATTACAACAACAAACCCCCCTACAATTCTATAAACCACAATAATGTACTACATTGGAAGGAATATGCAAACAAGGCTAAAAGAATTAGGTCTTATGTCACATGTTAACCTTAATACCAAGAGTATAAAGATCAATTTATTAGCTTGCTGTAAAATAAATAAGCAATGTATACTAATTTCATATTCAACACCTATTTTTCAGTGTAACCAAACTAAATCACATACAATCGACTTGGAATTGAATTATTACGTTTTAAAAGTATCTTTCTACAAGTTCGGGGTCTTACAATCTACCTCACATAACAAAATTCGTCTCGAAATTTAGTTTCTCATAATGCAACGTTCTAGTTCCGAGTGTTACATGTAACAAGTTTTACTAGCTTGCCCCGCCTAATTTAATTAAAACATTGATACACATATACATTTATCCAGCTACCACTTACATCTACATAACATGAACACTGTAATTTGTAATTGAAATATAGAATCAGGCCAAACGCCGTTCGCAAAGTATACCAATTGTCACAACCTGGTGAATCATTTAATAATAACATTCAATTACACAGTAAAAATCAAATGTTGTCATCAACTAGTCTGGTAATTCCAGACATATTACTAAAATATCACCAGTACTACAATCACCTCGCCTAATACAGTTTAGAATCACCAGCAGCACGCGGTAATCACCTCGCCTAATAAAATTTAGATTCAACCATGCTAAAGTGAATATATTCTCACAAATTGCAACACATCTCATGGCTTTAAATCGAATGGTAAACACTATTTTGTCAAAAATTGAAGTCAACGGTTCATAATCAGAAGAAAATGTGTTGTGAACCGGTCTGTTATTCATAGACATATGATATGGACACACTAGTCCACTATCAACCCATCACTCAAGCGGAACACACCTAGCTATATGAGCTACAAAGAATTTTGCAATCGAATTTTTACTGTACTAAGTATTAACACAGTCAATCAACACCAATTACCTTAACAATATGATTTGTCAACAATAATTAAATAACTATTTACTTGTAGAATAACAATCAAATGAACACCACATGTTTCACATATACACTATAAACACATCAGATATTGGAATTAAGTTTCCTATGCCACAACTGAGTCGAAAGGATACATTTTCATACTCAGCTAAGCTATAAAAATCAACAATTGGGCCCTTTAAAAGATACATTTTCATACACACTTTCACTGTTTGGTCTTTAGAAAGAGGACCAAGAACTCACTTGGGATTTTCTATACGAATGAAACTTTCGCTCTCGGTGATCGAAAGGCTCTCTCCTTCCTACTCGTCATCTCTCTTCTCATATTTCGAATTCTCTATTTGTTTTTATTAATTTTTGAAGGAGCTATTCCTCTTGTCTCTAATCTCACAAAACATCCCCTAACCATCTTCGGCTTGCCATTTCAGCTTCTATAACCTCTCCTCTATAGCCCCATTAGACCCCCTTTCTCTCCTCCTCTCACCTCTTCTCTCCATCACCCCCCCCCCAAAGCTAAACTGTATTAAAACATTACTAATTGCTATTTAAATAGCTAGTCACAAGTGTGTGTCAGTACGCAAGAGACGCATGTCACCGTTCCACTAAAATGGCCGAAGCTAAATGAATCGTCAACTACTACCATAACATTAACACTTTCAACTACTACAACAACCCCCCTACAATTCTATAACCACAATAATGTACTACATTGGAAGGAATATGCAAACGAGGCTAAAAGAATTAATTCTTATGTCAAATATTAACCTCAATGTTAACCTTATATTAGCTTTCTGTAAAATAAATAAGCAATGTATACTAATTTCATATTCAACACCTATTTTTCAGCATCACCAAACTAAATCACATACAATCGACTTGCACTTGAATTATTACGTTTAAAAGTCTCTTTATATAAGTCGGGGTCTTAGAACTACCTTCTCTAAGCTTGCTTTCTATCGTGTTTGGTAACCGCATTTATTGCTACCCAGTCACGGTATAGTGTTTGACGATATCAAAACATAATATTTCAGAAGTAGAGTATCTAGTGACTTCAAGTCTAAGGACCACAATACCATTGTCACTATGAGAAGCGCTTATGACTTTTACATAACTTGTTGTAGCCTTCTCGTGATGGGTCATTCCAGTATGCCATTACCTCTAATGCATACCCATGTGCCAGACTTAATATCTCCATATGAATCTACCCACAAATTAGTATATATTTGATCGTCCTATTAATCAATATAAACGACTATGAATATTTAAGATAAACAACAATTGTAATCTAAGGACTTCATTATATTAAATATCTCCATATATAATACAATGATTATTCTAGCAAAAATAATGTTCATACTAAATAAGATTGCCTCTAGGGCATCTATTCCAACACAGTTTAATCCATATGGCATGTGACCCCATAGATTTCTACTTAGTTGGTAGTAATAATAATCAACATAGAGCGGTGTCTAGCAACACATCTATGTCACCCAACTAATAGGAAAATTCAGTAATCCCTTTGTCTCTATATCCGGATTGGACACGAGAATACAAGTCACACTCGTATATCCAATTAATAGTTTCTTGATCCTGGGAATAGTCTTATCCATGCAGATAACATCAATATCCCCATATTGATTAATCTGATTTTGGCCAGACATTATATAAGCACTACCCCTCGAGTGGCCGTGGATATTTTCTCCCGTTATGTGCAAGGGACAAATCCTCTCTACATCACTAGCATCTCTAAGATTGCTTCCTATTATGTCCGATAACCGCCTTTATTGCCACCTAGTCACTGCGCAACGTTTGGCGATATCAGAACACTGTACTCCGCAACTAGAGTATCTAGCGACTTCAAGTCCAAGGACCATAATACCATTGTCACTACGAGAAGCACTTGTGACTTTTACATAACTTATATGTAGCCTTATCGTGTTGGGTCATTCCAGTATGCCATTACCCCTAAGGCATACCCATGTGCTAGACTTGATATCCCCATTTCAATCTACCCACATACTAGTCTATAGTCGATCGTCCTATTAATCAATATAAACGACTAGGGATATTTAAGATAAACAACTTTAATACCCTGTCTAATTACTAAGGGTAATTTTATAATTTAAAATTATATTCATTAAGAAACTCGCGTGTGAATTTTGAAAGCTAAATAATAATTAACGCGTGATATATAAAATTCGGTATTTTTTTGTGTTTTTATAATTGAGAAATCCGGGTGAGATTTTAGAAAATGTTGGGTTGAAATTTGTAGTTAAACCGCGTGCGTTTTTCTATTTTAGTTGTGATCACGTGTAAAACCACCGCGAAACTTCGTAGTTGTGCCACACCCAAACACTTCTTGTTCCATCTTCATCTTCTACTTGAACTCTTCTTCGGAGAAGATTTTCTCCACCGCCAACATCAATTTCACCGCCACCTCTTCTACCTCTTCTCCTCCCTATATAACACATCTGATTCTTCTACCTCTACTCCATAACACACCATCATCATCAGCATCATCATCGTCGTCGTCTTCCTCCTCTCCATCCAAACAACCACCGGCACCACCAACGATCACCATCAACTCCACCCCCAAACTCTCTGCCCTCTCTCTCTCTCTCTCTCTCTCTCTATCCGCTCACTGTGAGCCACAATAGAAAAAGCAGCAACTAGCGGAAACAACCAGCCACCACCATCGCCGCTTCCACCATTGGGAAGACCCACCGAGACACCACCACCTTTGTTCTTCTATCACTTTCCCTCTCTGTTTCTCTCTCACTCCCCTCTCTTTAATAACCTGAATTAGGAAAGAAGGAAGAGGAAGAAGAAGCAACCTAGTTGCATAAAACAGAGCACCACCACCACGGTCGGCCACCATTAAATCCGGCGAAGCTTTCGGTTAAGCTTCACCAACGCCACCCACCTTTCTCTCCATCCATCTAGCACCTAGAAGGCCCGACCAAGCTCCAAGAGCTCTTGGCCACGCCAAGAAACCACTAGAGCAGCCCCGTCGGCCATCTTCATCGGCGACCTCTGACGTGACCTCGGCCAGACGCGATTCTCGATTGTTTCTCGCCATTTTTGGTTCCGTTATGCTCTAATCTTCGCCGTGAGTTGATTTAGATTGTCAAAATCATGTATTGATACTTGAATTCATGTTATTGATTGATCAAATAGAAGTTCATGCTTCAGGGGAGGTAGTTGCCTATTCAAGAAACTATTTTAGTTAAATAAGGGGGTATTTATAGCTTTTAGCATAACTTGGGGGTTCCTCTTGATATTTAGCAATCTGAATATATAAAAATGAAATTAAAATTATATTTTAATGTTCAAATCAATTCCAATAATATTAAACTACATTCTAGTTGAATAAAAGTATGTTAAATATTGAGGTAATATGATAAAAATATTTCTTAGTTAAATAGAATTTATTTTCTTGAAAATATATCGATTTGTTTAAATAAACATTTACTTTGGATAAATGAGCTATTAAGTGGTATCTTAGAATTAAAATTAACGGTTTTCTCATTTGAAAGCAAACGTTTATTTGTATTCGAAGCTAGATTAATTACCTTCAACCTAAGTATTTATTTTCTTAAAGATAATACAAATGGATTTCATAATTAGTTTTTATAAATTTTACAACAAATGACTATTTTGAAAAAAATATTCTGTAAGAATTTATTGGTTACTTAAAATAAATATGTTGATTAATGAAATTAGCATTTAGTAAATAAGAAAGCTAGCGGCCTTAAATTATGAGCTCGCACAAAATAATTTTAGAAATATTATTATAAGAGAATATAAGTATTGGGTAGAGGGGATTTAGTAATTTTAAATAAGACTCGTTTAGGATTATAGCAAGTCATGTTGGCATGGTTGTATAGATAAAGTTGTAATCAAATAAAGTAATGTATTGTGTAGGTGACAAATTCGTTGACGAAGCCTACGTGTCGATCTAGGGAACTTTACGTGCTATTCACTGAAGATCAAGGTGACTATACATGCCAAGTCTTGTGTGCCTAAATTCTTTCGTGTCAAACGAGTTTGTATGACGTCTCAAAATTATGTTTTTATGTATTTTTACTTGATACCTTTTGGATTTGTTGAGTTATTATTTGAAAATTCTCACAAATAATTAATAATCCGTAATAATGTAAAGTGGAAAGAATTGTGTGGGGAACGTCATTTGGATTATTATCATTTGGTTTGGTCGTTATTGACTCGGTCACTCGACTCATTATTATTTAGCCCAGTTGCAATTAGCATCGGGTTCACTCCTTGTACTCACTCCTTCTGGGCGCAAGAACCATGTTAGGGGTGTATCGACACTTAAGGTCTTGGTAGCTTGTGATGGGATATATTTGTGATGTGATTCGATTTTCCCCGTTCATATTAAAGTTAAAAATAGAAGGTTGGATGTTTATTGATGAGGAACCGAATCCTTATGATTTCAGACTTGGATTATTGGAATTGAATGGAAATTTCCATATGAGAATATTGGATATGGTTTAAAGATTGGTTAATGGAAATTTTCTAATGTGACAGGAACTTCAGAATATTTTTATTCAACTTTCTTTTACTTTCCCTGATTCTATTATTATTTTCTATTGTTTAATTATCTCCACTATGTGTTTTACACGCTTGGGTGTTACTCACACAGTATTTCTTGCTGACCATTCAAAAAACTGCGGTTCTTGTTGTCCTTACCACCGCAAGTCTAGGAGACGGGATCTACGGAGTATGAAACTCACGTAGAATGATAATGTCCTGAGAAATCATCTAGTACGCTAGTATATGTGTAATATAGCAATACTTGACAACATATATAAGATACGATATGTATCGTTTAATAGTATTATAATATATTTGGAGGTTTTGCTTTTGATGTCCGCCGTTACTTTTAGCAGCGCCTTCCCGATCTCGCCCGAGCCGGATAAGGGGGTTGTTGCAGGTGGTATCAGAGCTATTCATTCCAATAAGGGAATAAAACATGTAGGGTAATTTGAAATGAACATAGGGCAAGATAAGTAAAACTGGAAAAGCCGATTGGGTTATGGGTATCTTAAGTATAACTCTTGGTTATCTCCGACCACCCTCGTCCTTTTTGTTACTGTGTTAAGAACCCTATGTGATTTGGTTATGCCTGAAATATTTGGCTTGATGTGAGATATTCTATGATAAATATTATTTATACAGGAGAATGATAAGTATGAGATATGAAAACATGAGAAAATTTGAATGCGAATAATGTCCTTTCGTATTTGATAATTTACGAGTTACATGTTATGGGATAGATAGTATTTCTTGTGTAATTGTTGTGCTTTTGTAGAATGAATCTGATATCGAGACCATAGTATTAAGAGACGATATTACTAGTAAGTTCGTAGGAATACGAAAGTAACCAATGGTAGCTGAAGGAAACAACCAACCACAAATGGAACAAATGGCCGCACGGATGGAACATATGGAAAAGGTCATGGAGAGAGTAGTAAGTCGCGAGGGGCGCGGAAGGACAAGTTATGCAAAGAAAATAGCTGAGCTGAACCCTCGCCAATTCACGGGGAAAGAAGATCCAATAGAACTGGATCCGGAACTTTGAGAAGCTACTTATGGTTGTGCATTTCCCTAATGATGAGAAGGTTAAATGTGCCGTCTTGCATATGATGGATGAAGTAGATGACTGGTGGACTACCACCCAGGAAGTCTTACTGGCTCGACCCAAATTCAACTGGGAAGCCTTTAAGACTGCTATTAGGATGCAGTTCTATCCATCAAATGCTATTAGGACGCAATTCTATCCAGAAATGTGAAAGGAACTTTAGAATATTTTGTTCAACTGACTTTTACTTCCGCTGTCGCTATTATTATTTTCTATTTCTTATATTATCTCCACTCTGTGTTTGACACACTTCGGTGTTGCTCACACAGTATTTCTTACCGACCTTTCGAAAAACTGCGGTTCTTGTTTTCCTTCCCACTGCAGGTCTAGGAGATGGGATCTACGGAGTAGCGAAGTACGAAACTCACAAAGAATGATAATATCCTAAGAAAATCATCTAGTACGCTAGTCTATGAGTAATATAGCAATACTTGACGACATATGTAAGATACAATGTGTATCGTTTAATAGTATTATAATATATTTGAATGTTTTGCTTTCGATGTCCGCCATTACTTTTAGCAGCGCCCTCCCGGTCTCACTCGAGCCGGGTAAGGGGGTTGTGCAACAACAATTGTAATCTAAGGACTTCATTATAGTAATGGTTATTCTAGCCAAAATAATGATCATACTAAAGTCGATTTCCTCTAGGGCATCTATTCCAACAACTTACCCCTATTTAATAGTTAGTATCTGGATGACTCTTTTAACCAGTTTGAGATTGACGTCTATTGTACAAATTTAGAAGTCAATCAGCTAATTATAGAAGATGGGGTAGCAATGTGATAGTTTCGACATGTTATGGGTATGAATTAAGTAATTAAGTCTTACACAAATGATATAAGAGCTTTATTTATATATTTTTGTTATGCTAACCCTATTCTTCTACGTAGTCCAAGCGTCTTGAATTCATTGAAGGTATTTGAAGATCATTCTTTCGTTTAGGTGTATTCAGGTAATTTTCATAATGTCAAGCCTTATTCTTAGTTCTAGGATCATTCTTACACTGTCCGTCCAATGTCTAGGACTGAAGTGCCAAAACTGCAAAAGGCTCAAAAGAGCAGGGCAAGCCTCCCTAGCTCGCCTCACCATGGCCCGAAACCCCAGGGGTGGTGACCATGAAGTGGACAACCAGGGTTTGCCCCCCTCTCTCTTTTTGAATTCCTCTCTTGCTTGTATTAGAATTTATCTTTCTAGATTTCCTAAGTTTTATAAACTTGTTCTATCACGTGAGAGAGATAAAGTAGGAATTAAAATATTTATACTATATTAGTAATTTAAAGAGGTATTTTCCTATGACTTTAAATTAGTGTTCCATTTAAAGTGAAATGAAAGTATTTTAGTATAAATAAACTTTCAATATAGTAATAAGATTTTCTTCATTACTATATATTATTACTTATACTTGAAAATATTTTATTAACTGAAAATTATTGTTATGTAATATTGGGCTATTTTATTGGTGAATAACCACCACATGTCGTAAGCCCATTGTACATTGTTATTAGCCCATTACCCCACCCTAATGCCTATATAAGGAGGCTTAGGGTTGGAGAATAATACATATCTCATCACTATTCTCCCTACATCTTGTCTCTCTCTTTATTTCTTGTCTCTCTCAATTATCGTTTCACAACACGTCATCAGCACGATAGCATCTCAGAGAGTTTCAAATTTCCGCAGGGTTCAACGATTTGTCTAAAGAAAAAAAGAAAAGGTATAACCGACTAACCTTTGTGGCTACTTGTATGTGAGTAGAGAAAAAAAAAGGACCTACACTTTAGGTCTTGTTTATAGACCTCCACAAATACTCATTCTTTTATTCATACTGTTTGTTCAACAAGAAAAAAAAGTTTAAGCTATGTACTTGTTCATATTACATCATGTGAAACAAAGTGAAAATGTATTTTTGGTTTGTACCTTATTGATTCTAAACAGTAACATAGATGTTCTATGTTGGCACCTTGCCGGCTAGTGGAGAGATCCCTAAGCGACGTGCACTATTTATTTTCTTATCAATTTATTTAGTTTTTCTTTCTATTTCGTTCATATTAATTGGCATGGACCTAACCCATGAACCAAAGTCATAGGTCACTTGTTTGTTTTCCAACAATCTAGGTAGAGCAGTTTCTTGAAGTGATACTTGAGAACTTGCTAATTTACTGTATGAAGGAAAAGAAGAAAAAAAGTTTAGAAGGGCATTATAGTTCTGCTTGATTAATCCAGTGCTCAACTTTAATCATGATATATATATATATATGAAAGATCAGGTTGTGCAAAAATTGGAATAGTTCAGCTATTTCAAGGCCTTGAATCAGCTTCAAAGTCTTGAATTAGTCTCAGAGGCTACCTATTTTCAAGGCCTTGAAACTGGATTCAAAGCCTTGAAACTGCTTAACCTGTATGCACACTCTCAGGGGGAGTTTTCTGCAAACTCTCTGAGTTGATTCCCTCTCTTTCTTTCATATATTTGATTCACTATTATTAGATGATGAAAGACAAATTATTCTAACATGTTTTGATCATAAGATATCATCTGTTCGACCATGATAATGCAGGAAATTTTGTTTCCAATATTTGCAGGATTGTTTCCTAAACTGAAGTTGTGCAGTTTTAGAAATAGATGAATATTTTGATCCTGTGATCAATCAGAGACTTATGACAGCTTCTCATATTGCTTATGGACAAGATCACAACAATATCTCTCAAGATTGTGATCAACTATCCGTTGGAGAAAGCTGTTAAAGAGAGTCAAAGTTGTTACCTCCAAATAGGAAGTTGTTGCTGAAAATCTGGGAAGATTTGCAGAGATTCAAAAAGTTTAAATAGAGCTCACTTTGAAGCAAAAAGATACGAGACTCAAAGGGAAAAAACAAGAGACATTTTTCCGGATTGACAAAGCACCAAATAAAAACATCAAACTCTCAATCCTTTCCACAGAAGTTCACTGCATTTTCACTGTAGTTTTCTACTCCAAGTGTTCTTCTGTATTGAGCTGTATTGGTAGATCATTTCTGTATTATCTCTACATCTATTCTCAAGGATTGTTCAAAGTTAACTATAGAGAATTCTTAGTTAATCAGTTAACTAGAGTAGGTACTAGACAGGTTAGGGAAAACCACAAGCTGTAACAGAGTAAGGGAACTCTCTGGGCTTGAGTTTTAGGTCTTAGCTTTTGATTAATAATAATTGAGTTGAAAATCATGCGGGGATCTAATCCCTAAGGTAGAGACGTAGGTCCAAGTGGACTGAACTCTATAAATCAATTGTCTTCTGCATTTACAGTTCTTTCTGTTTTATAGTTTTTGCAGCACACAAAACTGTCTGTTTTTTCAAGGGTTTGAACTTGTTTTCAAGGCCTTGAAAAAGGCATACTTGCTCTATACTGTCTGTATCTCCTCCAAGGGCTTGAACTGATTTTCAAGGCCTTGAACTTTACTGTTTACACAAGTTTTCATCTTCCTAGTCATTTTTGCAAAAAGTTGGCATAATCTATTTAACCCCCCTCCCTTCTAGAGTATCTTAGCTGCATTAACATGTGCATACTCACACTTTCAATTGGTATCAGAGCTTGTATTACAGTATAAGATTTAACCATCTGGTGATCATGAGTACTGCAGGTGATGGTGGTTTCTCACAGGGAAGAGCTGCTAACAGACCTCGTCTATTTTGTGGAGAAAATTTTGCTCACTGGAAAGCTCTCATGAAAATGTTCATTATTGATCAAGATCTAGAGCTTTGGACCGTTATCCAAAATGGAGCTCATAATTTCTACACAGAGAAAGATAGGATCAGAACTACCAAAACAGAAGAATCACTCTCTTCTTCTAAATTAGAGCAATTTTCTAAGAACTACAAAGCTATTAACATTTTGTATTGTGCTTTGAGTACAGATGAATTCAACAGGATCTCTGGATGCACAACTGCAAAAGAACTTTGGGATAAGCTTGTGGTTACCTTTGAGGGAACCAGTCAAGTCAAGAAAACCAAGATCAACATTTATCTCAGGAAATATGAGCTGTTTAGGATGAATGCAGATGATTCCATCAGAGACATGTTCAAGAGGTTCACTGATATTGTTAACAACCTTGATTCACTGTGAAAACATTTTTCCAGTGATTAAAAGGTGAGGAAGATTCTCAGAAGTCTTCCGAAGGCAAAATGGGAACCAAAGACCACATCTATTGAAGAAGCTCAGAATCTCTCAACTTTACAACTTGATGACCTACAAGGGAAGCTCCTGACACATGAGATATCTATGAATGAAGTAGATGGAGAACTCCCAGATGGTGTCAAGAACTTAGCTCTCAAAGCCAAAGAGATTGGGAGAACACAAAGCCTTGAAACTGAGGATGGTGATCAGGAAGATCCAATTGCATCAATTTCCAAAGCCTTGACAAGGATTCTCAAAATGAAGAAAAACTTTGGAAACAAAGATCTCAACAGAGAAAGGCCTAGATCATCCAACAGAAAGGACTATAAAGGTAAGTCCTCTTCACAAAACAAATCAAAAGTTATAAACTGCTTTGAATGTGGTGATGCAGGACACTTGATAAGAGATTGTCCACACAAGAAAAGTAAGAGTTTTCAAAATAAAGATCGTGACAGAAGAAAGAAAGCCATGATAGCTTCATGGAGTGATACAGATAGCTCGAGTGAATCTGAATCTGAGGAAGAACATGCCAACATATGCTTCATGGCCAAGCATGATGAAAGTTCTGAGAAGAACATTGAGGTAATGGTAAATTGTCTGATTTCAAAACCAAAAGAAGCTCTTTCAAAATATCTCAGAACAATGCTTTTGAATGAGGAAGATTATCTGAAAGAGATAAGACTTTTGAAAGAAAAAGTTCATGAGCAAGCAAAAAAAACATACAACTTGTTTGCCTAAATCAGAATCTTGAAATCTCTTAGAAGAAAACAGATAGTGATTTCAAGCCCTTGAAAACCATTTTCAAAGCCTTGAAAACACAAGTCAAGGAAGTAGTCACTGAGAACTCCTCAATGAGTGAAAACCTTGTTAATCTAAGACACCAGTTTGATGAATTACAGAAACAAAAGACTACTCTTACTGAGAAACTTCAAGAATATGAATTGGTCAAAGTCAAGCTTGCTGTATCAGAACACAAGTTGAACTTGATTCTTGGAGGAAGTTCACCGTCTGTTCACAAAGCTGGTATTGGATTAAATCCAAACTTTCCAAGAAGGAACAATACCAGATTTGTGAAAGCTGGAAACAAAACTTCTCCTACATGTCATTACTGCTGCAAAACTGGTCATGTTAAGATGAGTTGTCCTTTTAGAAGAAGATACCCTCACATAACGAGGAACACTTTTCCTTTTCGATTCAAAGGACAAGTTAAGCAGATTTGGGTTCCTAAAGGGGTTAGGTCACCTAACATGGTTGATCCTGAATATGAATCCAAATTCCACACTTGGTATAACAGCTGGGTAAGGCAGTGATTGGTGTTTGCAGGCTGTCACCAATATCAAAGAACAGAAGTGGTTTATGGACAGTGGTTGCTCAAGACATATGAGTGGAAAAAGATCTATATTCTCTGAATTGAAGGAGCAATCAGAAGGTTCAATAAAACTTGGTGAAAAAGGCAAATGCAATATTCTTGGTATTGGAAAAGTTGGTACAAATTCTGAAAACTCTATTTCTGATGTGTATCTAGTTGAAGGTTTGAAATTTAATTTGCTTAGTGTATCTCAGCTTTGTGATAATGGCAACAAAGTTATCTTTGATAAAGAGAAGCATAAGGTGCAAAATGAGAAATCATGAGATTGCATTCTCACAGCCTCTAGATAAAAAAATGTTATACTTTTCAGACTAACAAAGTTGCAGGTGAAAGTTTGAAGTGTCTCAAGGCCTTGAAAGAGGATTCAAAGCTTTGGCACAGGAAACTTGGTCACATCATTTTGCATACTTTGAACAAGTTGATTTCCAAAGACTTGGTAAGAGGATTGCCATCCATCAAGTTCAAAGAAGATGAAATGTGCAAAGCCTGTGCACAAGGAAAGCAGACCAGAAGTTCCTTCAAACCAAAGAAGTTTGTAAGTACAACTAGACCTATTGAATTGCTTCACATGGATCTCTATCGTCCTATGAGGACTCCTACTCCAAAAAGTAAAAGGTATATGCTAGTTGTTGTAGATGATTTTTCTAGATATACTTGGGTTATGTTTCTCAAAGAAAAATCTGAAGCACTCTCTGAGTATTCAAAGCTTTGCAGAGAACTTCAAAACTTGAAAAACCTATCTGTAGCTTCAATCAGAAGTGATCATGGTAGAGAATTTGATCAGTTAGAATTTGATTTATTCTGTGATAAGCATGGTATTACTCACAAATTTTCTGCTCCAAGAACTCCTCAACAGAATGGTGTTGTTGAAAGAAAGAACAGGACTCTTGAAGATATGTCAAGAACAATGCTTCTTGAGAACAAGCTGCCAAAACATTATTGGGCAGAAGCTGTGAATACAGCAAACTATATTTTGAACAGGTGCTTGATTAGACCTATTCTGAAGAAGACCCCCTATGAACTATTCTAAGGGAGTAAGCCAAACATTTCATTCAGACCCTTTGGATGTACTTGTTTTATCCACAACAATGGAATAGACAATCTTGGTAAGTTTGATGCAAGAAGTGATGAAGGTATATTTCTTGGTTACTCTCTGAATAGCAAAGCTTATAGAGTTTACAATAAAAGAACCAAATTGGTTGAAGAGAGCATTCATGTTATTTTTGATGAAAGCTATGATGGTTCTTTGAGTGAAAGTTTTGCGAACTTGAATTTGAACAAGCATGAATCAGAGGAAGAGACTGAGAATCCATTAGGATTCAAGAAAGGTCCAGAAGAAAATAGAAGACATTTTTGAGACCTTGAAAATGGTGCTCAAGGCCTTGAAAGTAAACCTCAAATTCTTGAAAAAGATGATCAGAAGGATTCAAGTGACAAAGCCACTACTTCAAGACCAGGATAGATCTATGGAGAGCCTGAACCATGGTCTCCAAGAAAGAGATTCAAATATCAATCATCCCATCCAGCTGATAATATCATATCAGATCCAACCACTGGTACACAAACTAAATCACAGTTGAAGAACTTATGTGCTTTTCATGCCTTTATTTCTCTTGTAGAACCAAAAACTGTGAAAGAAGCTTTACAAGAAGCAGACTGGATCATTGCTATGCAAAGTGAACTCAATGAATTTGAAAGGAATAAGGTTTGGAACCTGGTTCCTCCACCTACAAACCAGTCTGTCATTGGTACCAGATGGGTATTCAGAAATAAGTTGGATGAAAGTGGCAGTGTGATCAGAAACAAAGCAAGGTTAGTTGCTCAAGGTTACAAGCAAGAAGAAGGTATTGATTATGAGGAAACTTTTTCTCCAGTTTCCAGGTTACAAGCAATTAGAATTTTGCTTGCTTTTGCATGTTACAAGAACATGAAACTATTTCAAATGGATGTGAAGTGTGCTTTCTAGAATGGCTATTTACAAGAAGAAGTTTATGTTGCACAACCACCTGGTTTTGAAAATGACAAGTATCCAGATCATGTTTACAAACTTGACAAAGCTCTTTATAGTTTGAAACAAGCTCGAAGAGCTTGGTATGAAAGACTGTCAAAGTTTTTACTTGAAAATGATTTCAAAAGAGGTTTAGTAGACAAGACTCTTTTCATAAAGACTCATGAGAAAGATTTACTTGTAGTTCAGATATATGTTGATGATATATTGTTTGGAGCTACTGATGATCAATTGTGCAGAGAATTCTCAAGTCTTATGAGCAGGGAATTTGAGATGAGCATGATGGGAGAGTTGAACTTCTTCCTAGGACTTCAAATACATCAATTGAAGAAGGGCATCTTTCTGCATCAAAGCAAGTACACAAGAGACATACTAAACAAATACAGCATGGCTCAATGTAAGGAGGCCAAGACCCCTATGAGTTCTACACTATCCTTACACAAGGATGAATCTGGTAAGAGTGTCAATATAAAAGAGTATAGAGGCATGATTGGATCATTACTCTATCTGACAGCAAGCAGACCAGATATTATGTTTAAGTGTGTGTAAGTGTGCTAGATTTCAAGCTGATCCAAAAGATCACACTTGAATGATGTGAAGAAAATATTCAGATATCTCAATGGTACCAAAGAATTAGGACTTTCGTATCCAAGACATTCTAACTTCTCTTTACATGGTTTTTCAGATGCTGACTTTGGAGGTTACAAGGTTGATAGGAAAAGTACTTCAGGAACTTGCCAATTCATTGGATCATCCTTGATAAGCTGGCATTCCAATAAACAAAATTCAGTTGCTCTATCAACAGCTAAAACTGAATATATGGCTGCAAGAGCATGCTGCTCACAAGTGTTATGGATTGCTCAACAGCTAAGAGACCTTGGATTTGATTTCAGGAGCATACCTATTAAGTGTGATAACACTAGTGCAATTTCAATTACAAAGAATCCAGTGCAACACTCAAGAACCAAGCACATTGATGTCATACATCATTTCATCAGAGATCAAGGTGAGAAAGGTGATATTGTTCTTGAATTTGTTGCTACTAACATGCAAATTGCGAATATCTTCACTAAACCATTAGCAGATGAAAGGTTCTCAACTCTAAGATTGGAATTGGGAATGCTAAATAAAGATGCATTGGTTTAGGGGGAGCATCAGGTAAGAAAGGTAAGCTTTATATGTTTTCAAAGGTTTGAACTGAGTTTCAAAGCCTTGAAAATCAGTTCAAAGCCTTGCCTTTTACTTGTTGCCGTGTTACAGTTTTTAAAGATCTTGAAAACCTTTTCAAAGCCTTGAAAACCTTTTCAAAGCCTTGAAAACTAGTCTGCTACACTGATAGTCAATAATCTTGGATCATTCTATGTTGGGTAATATCTCTGTAGATATTTTCCTAATATAGCCCCTAGACTTTTCAAAATTTTTGTTTTAGCCAAAAATAGTATTAGTATATTTTATTTTCCAACGGCATAAAAGATTTGATATCTATCTTATCATTGCAAATCTTTTGAGATCAGAGAGATACTAGTTTCCTTTTGAAACTCAAATTCTTTCAGTATTTATCTTCTTCTCTTCTCCTTCATTCCGTGTCACCCAACCTCTCTCTATTCTTCTCCCAAACCCTAATGAGCACAAGAAGAGCCTCAGACAGAATCAAGATGGCTGGAGGTTCGAAACCAGTCTCAGAGAAGAAAAGAAAAGAAGCAGTGGATGAAGTGCAAGAATTGAGTGGAGACTCTAGTTCCAGAACTCCTAGTGCAGAGGCAGTTCAAGATCTTCCTCCACCAAAGAAGAAGGTCAAGCAGGTTACAACCTCCTCTTCAGAAAATCAAAATAAGCAGAAAGCTGTTACAGAAAAGCAACCAGAAACAGAGCCTACTAGTTCAAAGATGCTGAAGAAGAAAGTGATGCGCAAACTAACGTGCTGTCGCAAGTGTACGAATCTTGTAATACCGGGTGTATTTAAACTCGGTTGATCGTTCCCACGAGGACTATTTCGGGTTTTCTCACGTTGTCAGTTTTGGTTAACCGAGTGAAGTAACAAGGAGGAGTAGGTTGTGATTGCAGTTTTACGAAACTAAAAACAGAATTTAAAAACGTAAACGTAAATATTTTTTGTGACCTTTTCTGAAATAAGCTGAATCGGTTGTTACGATAATAGATGATAACTAGGCTCCAGGATCCCCTAGGGTTTCTACAGATTTCAGTTTTACGTTCGATTATGAAAACACTCAGCAGTTTCGATATCTGTGCAACGTACCAGTTGTGCAGTGACTTTTCAGATTCCACACGTAATCCCGATCCTGCAGACTTTCGGATTCTTGTTAAGCTGCCTAAATCTGCAGTCTCGGTCTAATCCTGTTAGGGTTTCTAACCTGTCCGAATGGCCCGGGTCAAATTCTCTAACAGTTGGTCTCACGTTTTTCCGTGCTAGCCCTATCTCCCTTTCTCTGGTCGGTCTATCAGGGTAAGGTACTAAATCCTGGTTTTTCTTCCTTACCCTAACTTGACGTTTTCACCTACAAGCTCGGGTCTATAGCAATCCTGGGTGATCAATCCTATCATGCATATACGATAATAATCAAAACCAGAATAACAAATACAACTTGCTGAATTAAGACAGTTATCATGAATCCATAAACGAAGTAGTCACAAAATCTGGATACGAAACCCCAGGTTCACCGAGAACCTAGGTAAGAAGTTTAGCTACGACTAGACATAATACAAAACGTAGTTTCTGAATATAAAGAGAGAGAGAACGAAATCAAACTAAGTCTTCGAATCTCGAATCGCGCTTCCGTGCTCTCCGTGAATGCTCTGACTTGCCCTTCGGTTGTGCTGAGAATTGTGTTATGTCATCAAAACGAGCCTGGACGAGTCTTTAAATAGTGTTGTTTTCCCCGAAACGCGTGCGCCATAAACTACAGAATCTGCCATCGGTCCACCGTCTTTGACCAAAAAGTCAAACTGGCTGCGTATATACGCAGGGTTGCGTATATACGCAACCAGAGCCAAAATCTTCCTCCCCCATATCCCTCCCTGCCTGCGTATATACGCAAGGCTGCGTATATACGCAGTCAGGGGGGTGATATGGGGGCCCTGCTTGGTCCTTTGGTGGGCCTGGTTGGGTCCCCTGGATCCCACTCTTGTGCCTGACGCTCCCGGTTTGCCTCCCTTGATGTTCTCCTGCTTTTCCGCGTTCCCGTTTTGACCCGGTCTTGTGCACGTTTTCCGAGACGGTCCCGGCTAGGTCCCGACACGCTTCCCGATGCACCTTCCGAACCTGTTCCTGAAAAGGCAACACGAACGAAAACCCGCGATCATATCAAAATATAGCAATAAATAAGCAGAAATCCAGAAAGTACAAACAAACATCTCGTTCTAGATTCCCGAGGCATTCTAAGGCATATTCCGGCAAAAACCGCTATTTCTGACACAAACACTCGTGAAATCAGGCTAAAAGATAACCCCTAATTGGGCGTTATCAAATACCCCCGCACTAAACATTGCTCGTCCCGAGCAATCCTGCCAACTCTAGCCTGCATTTCTGTCCTCGTGAGACTGGCTCTTTGCATACACTACCGTTGCATATTCTTTCGACCCGAACCTTCCAACCAGACGACTCGATAGAAAAACAGACTCAAATAGAATATACACAGACTCAAACGACTCAAACGACTCAAAACAGACTAATGACAACAATATTTTTGGTGAGATTGGGCAACCTCAAAAACATAACCAGTGTGTCCTCGTGATCTCATCCTTTTCAAAATATACTTCCCTGCAAGCGATCGGTAAGTCTGAACAGATTTATATGGTGGTTTTAAGCGCTGGACCAAAGTACTATTACTTTGGTGATCAAACTGAGCAAATCCCTAGCTAACTTACCATCCGAGCTGTTTCCGAAAGGATCTATGTCTAATCAGGTAGGATATATATATATGTGTCAAGGTACGGCATAGTCCTACTTGTTATGACATTCTCACAATTTACCAAACTCACACCCCTCACCGAGATCCCGAAAAACTGCCCGAAACACATAAGTTCCTGCCTTCCCAATTCTTCTGTCCCCCGGTGTGTCTTCGCCGTGCTCGCGGCCACAAATGTGAAGTAGTGTAAACGTCTCGAAAATTGTGCCACTCACTCAGCTTCTTATTTAAACAACAAAAACGTAAAATAAACTAAACACTAGATCATGATTTTTTTTTTCCTTTTTTTTCCTTTTTCTTTTCTATTTTTTTCTTTTCTATTTCTTTTTTTTTTATAATAAAACGACTATATACAACATACACGAATACTGATAATACTAAACTGACTAAAGCTGAGTGAGTGAAAATCTCTGTCGTGGGGTACGTAAAATGTCCGCATGTGCAGTACCCCCACACCAATCCTGAAGCGCTGATCCTGTAGTCAAACTGATAATGTGCAGTCCCACCGAACCTCCTCATCACCAAAGATGTAGAAAAACGGCACTACCACCAATTAACCCTACAACCCCCCGGAACCCCGTTTTGTGCGAAAAGATGTTCGCACGCGACTAACTCCTCATGTGGTCACTATGTAGTGAAGTGATCCACCTCCGCAAATTAATGCACTGTCGCCACTAACTCACCCTGTCCTTCCCTCGAAAAACGTGTAAATATCAAAACTGTCCAACACTGATAAATCATGAAGCTCTCCCATCTAAAACCTACACTACTCACTCCCTCCGTCATAACACGTAGAATAGCCAACTATCGACTGATGAGGTCTCAAAGAAGGCTGCCTAGGCTAAAGTGTCTTAGAAGAAAGAGGGTAAATGGCTTCAAACGGGTTGACTAATTGGACCTAGGGGTAAGAAACAGGACGTGAGGTCCCTTGATAGCCAGTCACTCCACCGAAAAATGCGATGACCGTGACGGCGCCCGTGGGCGGGCTGTCGACTACCTAAGTGACGGTGGTGTAGCAACTAGTCGGATTTTTAGCTCAGATGATAATTACTAGCGGATTCCAAAGGTCGCTGGCTCTCACCTATCTACTATACCTCGGTGCAAGTTTTCTTTTCTTTCAAAGGATTCAAACTCAATTTCTTCACTGTTTCTGTTATCTCGATTGCCCTTTCTCAAAATTTTCTGATTTTAAACTTTTTTTTTTGAAAAATATTTATACTTGCTGTTTGCGTATATACGCAGGGCTGCGTATATACTCAACCAGCAGCATAAAAAAAAAATTAATTAATTAATATATATATATATATATATATATGTTTTTTTTGTTTTTTTTTTAAATATATACAATGCATGGCCAGAATGTTTGTGGTGGGTTGTCTCAAATAACGAAAATATGCTGACTCAAAAATATAAAATAAAAACTGCAAATAAATATGAAAAGACGTGCAGACCGGGTTAATGCAGACACGACTACCACCCCCACACTAAGAGGTGGCATGCCCTCATGGCACTCAGTCGTCCGGAAAAAATGTCGGGTCTGACCCGGTCTCGGAAGTACCGGATATGCTGCCGGAGAGCTGTTGCCCGAATCAGTCTGATAGACGACCGGCCGACGCACACGTTCACGGGGCCGGTAATCAGAGGACTGCGACTCTTACCCAGTCCAACTACTAGGTGGCTGGGATCGCAATGTCGTCCTGCCACTCGAAGGATGCTGGGTACGGGACCCAGTCTGACGGCCTGTGGGCTGCTGGGATCGTGTCCCAGGCTGCCGTCTCTCCTGTCTCGCAGGTGGCGGTGATGCTGAGTCGGGGGAGGTGGCTGGGTCGGGGGAGGTGGAGCCGAGGTATACTCGCTAGAGTCCCCGTCATCCGACCAACTCGTGGTGAAGCTGCTGGAGTAGGTAGGGGGAAAATACAGCAGGAGTGGCGGTTCCCGGCCTGCGTGCCGAGCTGCCTCCCGCTGCTCTCTCGAATACTGGCTAGGGCAGCGTGGGTGTCCTTCGTGACCTTCCGCTGAGTCCGGCGGGTATGTGTGACAGCCTACCAAAGCTTGCCCGCTTTCGCGAGCACTCTCTCCCCAATGGACTTGTGCCCGCCACGACACCCCTCAAATCCCTCGTCAACTCGGGGCAACCTACGTGGCGGGGCTGGTCTAGCTCGCGGGGTCGGGTCGGCCCGTGGGGTCGGCTCACCTCGCTGTCGGGCTGGCTGGGTGTGGGCATTCCTCTCAGTCCCCTGTCGACTCGACTCGGGACGCTCACTCTCTCGACTAGTACGGCATCGCCGAAGTCCGGCCGATGCCTGGCGACTGGCTGGTCGCTCCTGAGTCGATCGCCTCCTAGGGGCAGAGGCAGGGGCAGGATCCTTCTCCATAATGTCGTCATCCTCATCGAGGTTAACGACCGGCTCCTGTGGGCCCGGGTTACGGGCCATGATCTTCCTATAAGGCCGTGGACGAGGAGGCAGTAAATCGCCCTCACGGTCGTGCATGGGAACCTCAAAGTCCCGCGCCAGTTTGGCGATGAGGTTGGCGTACCCCAACCCCTTATGGCTCGCGGAGTTGTTCCGCTCCTGCATGTAAACCCAGATGCGACGAGGAATGTCGACCTCTCGCCGGAGAACAAGGCAGTTGACTAAGAGTACGTACTCGTAGTCAAGATGGGTAAAATGCTTGATACCCACTACCCTGTTCACTACCCACTTGACCCACCATCTTGGTGGCCCGGTAATAAATCGAGAGTGCAGTTTCTTGCCTATCTCAACAGCACCCTCTCTCTCGAAATGGGCCCCAGGGTACCCACTAGTCATGACCCGCAAAAGCTCAGAATCGCTCGGCGGGTAATCCGCACACTCAGCATATGCGCACGAGAAGTGTCTCAATGGGATCTCATATGCCTGGCGGATACTGTCCGCCGTGACCAATAAAAACTGTCGCCGGCAGTACACCCATCGGGCGTCACCGTTGGCCTCACCCGCCCTCTTATGCATGAGGTTTGCAGAAAACTCACGCACCAAGGAGGAGCTAGACACTTCCGGAAACCCGGCCAAGGACAGTCCGAAAATTTCCGGACGACTAGCAAAATCTGCCATCTCTGGAGGCATGTGCATGTGGTCGACCTCAAAACGGTAGTCCTTGGGAAGATTATGACCCATTTTTGTTGCGGTCAAAAAGTAAAAATGAGCATGATGGTTCACGAACGGAAAACTGTCAAACTTCCTAGAGTCGATTTGCCCTGCGGCGTAGTCAGTAGGTATCTCGTCCCGGTCTTGGTCAAGAACCGGCACTACGAACTCCATAACAGTCAAAACCTCGAAAAACGTGCCAACTCGGGAATTAAAGCAAAAAGCGTGAAGCGTGCACGTAACAAGTGTGTCTCAATAGATAGTCCACCTAAGAGCTACCAGAGGTCCACACGGCAAGTGCCGTTCCAAAATCAAAAATACCAAAAAATAACGGACCCGGCTACGGGTCGTGCCAAAACGGAAAATAAAGAGAAAGATGAGATTTTCGACCTTCCCTAAACAGGGGTGAAGACCGGATATTCTGCCCGGAAAATCGCCGGAAAAGTCGTCGGCGGTCGCCGGAAAAATCACCGGAAAACGTAACTGCCCGGAATTGAAATCCGAACCCACCAAATCGAAGCCCTCGATCTCCTCTTTCACCTTCCCTTGTACGGTTTTTGCTAGTTCTTGCTCTAACACCTTCGAATCGGCACTTTTCCTCAAGAACACGCAACTTTTAGATGGAAATTTCCCACTCGATTTTCGCTTGTTTCTGGATTTTGATGGATGAAACTTGCTCCTTGCGACGAGGGGATTCCAGAAATGTGCCCGGATTTTGATTCGGAGGTCCGAGGCAAATTTCGTGTTCTTCAAGTGGGAGAAAATGGAGGAAGAGAGAGAGAGAGAGAGGAGGGTGCAACAATGGTGAGCCGCGGCCTCCCCCCCCCCCCCCCCCTTTTAAACCCTAAATTTTGCAAAATGACCCAAATACCCCTCGGATTTTGAAAAATTACAATTTTTTTTTCTTTTTGGCTGCGTATATACGCAATCAGAAAACAAAAGAAAAATATAAAAAATAAAAAAAATGCCCCTGGTTGCGTATATACGCAGGGCTGCGTATATACGCAACCAGCAACCCCCTTTTTTTTCATTTTCTCTCTTCCTCTGCTTTCCCGGTTTTGCCTGCTTTTTATTTTGCTGTCTCTACACAATCTTAAATATCAAGTCAAAGACCCGCTCATCTCGCCTCTCTCAGAAATTCAGAACTGAATATAATAACGTAATAAAATAATGAAAATAAATTAATTAACGATTAATTTGGGTTGCCTCCCAAACAGCGCCTTGTGATTTACGGTCGACGGCCCGACCTTGTTACCTCTTACGGGTCATCAAAATAGACCGGGTCTATTTTGACGAATTCGGCGGTCTCGAGATACGGTTTGATCTGATTCCCGTTCACCCTGAAACTGGACTTGTCTTTTGGATTCTCCAGCTCGAATGCTCCCCATGTAAAAATCTGCTTGATGATGAACGGCCCCGACCAACGAGACCTTAGCTTTCCCGGAAAAAACTGCATCCAGGTATTGTAGAGAAGCACTTTATCGCCTTCGTTAAACTGCTTTGGCGTGATACGGTGATCATGCCACTTCTTCGTCTTCTTTTGTAAATTTTGGCGCTCTCGAAAGCCGTTCTGCGGAACTCCTCTAATTCCAGCAGTGCCATCTTCCTCTTATCTCCTGCTAAATTCTGGTCCAAGTTGAGCAGCTTGATGGCCCAATACGCTTTGTGCTCCAATTCCACCGGTAAGTGGCACGCTTTCCCAAACACGAGCTGGTATGGCGACATTCCCAGCGGTGTTTTGAAAGCTGTTCTGTAGGCCCAGAGCGCATCGTCCAGTCTGATGGACCAATCCTTTCGGCCGAGATTCACTGTTTTCTCGAGTATGCTCTTGATCTCTCGATTTGAAACCTCGGCTTGCCCGTTTGTCTGCGGATGGTAGGGTAACGAGACCTTGTGAACTGACACGCCGTACTGTTTCAGAACTTTCGCAAAAACTCGATTGATGAAGTGAGAGCCCTCGTCACTGATCATTGCCCTAGGAGTTCCGAAACGAGTGAAAATGTTACGCTTCAGAAAACGCTCAACGGTAGCTGCATCGTTTTTCTGACACGCGATCGCTTCGATCCACTTCGTCACATAATCAACTGCCAGCAGAATGTAGAGGTTACCCATGGATGACGGGAATGGTCCCATAAAGTCAATTCCACATACATCAAAAGGCTCTACTTCCTGCCACACGGTCATCGGCATCTCATCCCGATGTGATGTGTTTCCTGTTCTCTGGCATCTATCGCATCCCTGCACATAGTCGTGACAATCCTTGAAGATTGTCGGCCAGAAAAAACCGGACTGTAGTATTTTATGAGCTGTTCGCGTTCCCCCAAAATGACCCCCACACTGTGATGAGTGGCAGTGTCGGATCACGTTCCAGGCCTCGTGGGTTGGGATACACCTTCTCAGGATGTTATCGGCCCCTTGTTTGAATAGGTACGGGTCATCCCAGAAGTACTGTCGGCTTTCTGAAACGAACCGTTTCCGCTGAGACGGGGTGAGGTCCTCGGGAAGCGTGCCAGTTACCAAGTAATTGGCTATGGCATAGTACCACGGTCTCCCGATTTTCACTTCCATGATGTGCTCGTCCGGGAAGTTTTCCTTGATCGGCACCGGGTCCACCTTCACATTCTCAAGTCCGGATAGGTGATCCGCTACCACGTTCTCAACTCCATTCTTGTCCCGGATTTCCACGTCGAATTCCTGCATCAGTAGTACCCACCTCAACAGTCTCGGTTTTGCGTCCTTCTTGTCCAGCAGGTATTTCAGGGCACTATGGTCGGTAAAAACGATAACTTTTAAACCCGACCAAATAGGGCCTGAATTTGTCCAGGGCATTCACCACAGCCAGCAGTTCCTTTTCTGTCGTGCCGTAGTTGAGGTGGGCATCGTTGAGTACCCAGCTCGCATAATAAATCACGTGGCAGACTTTATCCTTTCGCTGCCCCAAAACTGCCCCGACTGCGTAGTCGCTGGCGTCACACATCAGCTCAAACGGGAGTGACCAATCCGGCGTAGTTATAACCGGGGTTGTGGTCAGCTTCTCTTTTATATGGTCAAAAGCCAGCCGACATGCTACATCGAAATCAAAGGGTACGTCTTTTCCGAGTAAAGCACAGAGTGGCTTTGTGATCTTGGAAAAGTCTTTGATGAACCTCCGGTAAAATCCTGCATGTCCCAGAAAACTTTTGATCGCCCTTACGTTCGTCGGGTATGAAAGCTGCTTTATCACCTCGATCTTAGCCCTGTCCACCTCGAGTCCCTTGCTGGAAATTCTGTGACCCAGCACGATCCCCTCGGTGACCATAAAGTGACACTTTTCCCAATTGAGCACCAAATTCGCCTTCTTGCATCGGATCAGAACCTGACCCAAATGGAACAGGCAGTCATCAAAACTGTCCCCGAACAGTAAAAAGTCGTCCATGAAGACCTCCAGATTTTTCTCGATCATGTCGGAAAAAATCGCCATCATACATCTCTGGAACGTGGCAGGAGCGTTACACAACCCGAACGGCATGCGCCGAAACGCGAACGTACCATATGGGCAGGTAAACGTCGTCTTTTCGTGATCTTCCGGGGCTATGCAAATCTGGTTGTACCCGGAATACACGTCCAGAAAACAGTAATAGGCGTGGTGGGCGAGCCGGTCCAGCATCTGGTCCATGAATGGTAGCGGGAAGTGGTCTTTCAATGTTGCGTCATTTAGCCTTCGATAGTCCATGCAGATCCGCCAGCCTGTAACGGTGCGCTGTGCAATCTGCTCCTGGTCATTATTCTGCACCACCGTAATACCCCCCCTTTTTGGGCACGCACCGGACCGGGCTGATCCACGTGCTGTCCGATATGGGGTATATGATTCCCGTTTCCACCCACTTCATGACCTCTTTTCGCACAACGTCTTTCATGTTCGGATTCAGTCTCCGCTGGGGCTGAATCACCGGTTTCTTGCCGTCTTCAATTCGGGTCTTGTGCATGCAATAGGAGGGGCTGATCCCCTTGATATCTGCAATCGTCCAGGCGATTGCTTCCTTATGCTCTCGTAGTACTTCCAGCAGTTTCTGCTCCTGTTCCTGAGATAAACGAGACGAAACAATTACGGGCAGAGTACTATTTTCACCAATATACGCATACCTGAGATGGCTCGGGAGCGGTTTCAGCTCCAGTGCGGGTGGCTCCTTGAGTGACGGGACCAGAATCATCTTTTGCCCGCCGTCTTCGTCCCGGTGCAAAGTGGTCCAGTCCTCGGCTCTCATGGCGTGCTCGCACCGAGTCTTCTCCTTTTCTTCCCCGTACATGCTGTCGATCTCTTCCCACAATTGGTCCATCTTCTCGTTTTCCCAACCTTCGTCAACCACGTCTATGGCAAATATATCCTCGTGGTCGTAGTAATTTGGCAGTTGCAGATTTTTGAAAACGTTGAATTTCACCTTTTCCTCGTTAATCTGCATGGTCAGCTCCCCGCTCTTGCAGTTTATCATTGCTTCGCCTGTAGCCAAAAATGGCCTGCCAAGTATGAGCTGTACCTCCCCTGCCTCCATGTCCATGATGACGAAATCTGCCGGAAAAATAAGCTCGCCGACTTTGACCAGAATATCCTCGATAACCCCATAGGCCTATTTAACGGACCTGTCTGCCATCTGCAGCATGATTCTGGTGGGCGGGGTTCACCGACTTTCAAACTTTTGAAAATCGTTAATGGCATCAGGTTGATGCTGGCCTGTCACACAGAGCCTTTCCTGTGTAAGCGTTACCTAGAGTGACCGGTATAACAAAACTGACAGGATCCTTTCTCTTCCTCGGTAGCCCATTCTTCACACAATTGCTCACTTCTGCCGTCAGGTTTATGGTCTCGAAATCGCTCATCCGCCTCCTTCCATACAAGATTTCCTTGAGGAATTTGGCATAAGTGGGCATCTTAGCCAAAGCCTCGGCAAAAGGTATGTTAATCTGCAGCTGCTTGAAGATTTCGAGAAACCTGGCGTAGTCCTTGCTGTCGTCCCTCTTTCGTGTTCGCAGGGGGTATGGCACCTCCTTGGAGACAGGTACCGTTTCTGCATCTGTCTCGTTCTGCACTGCATCCTGCTCAACCGAGCGCTTCGGGTGGGGGCGGTCGACTGTGCAGTTATCCTGGCCCGTCAAGTTGCGTTCCACTTCTTTCGAACTTTCTGCACGTGCGTGGCTGGGATACGATGGATCCTGCAGTGCCAATCCACTCCGAGTGGAGATAGCATTGATCTGAGCCCGTGGATTATTTACTGTATTCGAGGGTAGGTTTCCTGGCTGTCTCTCTGTTAGTTGCTGTGCTAACTGTCCCACTTGTACTTCCAAAGCGCGCAGTGACGTTTTGGTTGTCTGCATATCTGCCGTCAGGGCGTCCATGTGCTTGAACCGGGACTCCATGGTCTGGAACATGGACTTGATCTCCTTCATCTGGGCGTCGTACTGCTGTGCAGATGGGACTGACTGAACCTGCTGGGCCGGTGCAGCCTGCTGGGCTGGCGGCCTGTGCTGGAACCCCGGTGCATAAACTGCTGCGTTCGGGTTTCCGTACCGAAACCCGGGATGGTCTCTCGTACCCGGTCGGTACCGGCTCGGGTCCCACTGCTGCTGTACGTAATTGGTGTCTTCGGTCCTCAGTTCCTCAATGGCCGTGTCCAAATCGGGTTCTTCGACTGCTGCAACAGTATTCTTATCCGAGTAGACTTTCTTGACCAAGTCATGAACGATCTTGGCCAGGTTGTCTATCCGGTCATCCTCTGCTGGTTCGGCTCTAGCCGTCATCCTGCGATCGTCAAACAGTCGGGTGTCCTGCTTGGCCAACTGCTTCATCAGGTCATACGCACCTTCTTTGTCCACGTGATACAAGAAGTTTCCCCCGGCTTCTCTGTCAATCCTGTCGGCGTTCTCCCTGTCTAGGGCATGGTAGAAAACCTGCAGGATCTTTGCGTCTCCAAAATCGTGGTTCGGGCACCATTTTACCAATCTCATGAGCCTGTCCCATGCGTCCACCACCGTCTCCCCCATCTTTAGCCTGAATGACAGAATCTCACTCTGTAACTGTATGACTCGGGAGGCGGGATAGAACTTTGCCAGAAAATCTGCGACACACTCCTACCATGTGGTGATGGATCGGGGTGATCGGGATTCGAGCCAGTCTTTGGCCACTCCGTGTAGGCAGTATGGGAATAAGATCAGCATGAGTGCCTCTGCTTCTACCCCCTTGTATCTGACCTTGTTGCAGTAATCCTCGAATTTCCCGATAAAATCGTTCGAGTCTTCGTCGGCCCCGCCATGAAACGGGCAGAGAGTTTGTACCGTCTGGATGGTGGATGGTTTGATGTCAAAGTGCTCGGCGGTGATCTCGGGCACCACAATAGCTCGCTCATGCCCCCCGGTGGGGACTTCGAAATTTTCCACCAACGCTCTCCCAGATCGGTTATATGTTCTCTGGTTGCTTCGGGCAGTAAGTCCTGCTGTGACGAGTTCCTCGATGTACCGAGCCATCTGGGCTGGGGTACGTGTCTCTCGTTCCTGTCCACCGACTTCGGTGTTCTCGGGCGTATCTCTCTGGTTGGTAGCCATCCTGCTTTCTCGGTTTCTGCGATTCTGTTCGGTGTACAGTTTTTCTGGATTGTCGAGTGGTGGTACCAAATCACGAGGCAATCTGGGCATCAACTGAACAGTCCTGAAAACGCAGATTCAAAAACGCAGTGAGATAAAAAGAAAAATAACAAAAATGAAAAATAAACGAAAACTCGGAAAACTAATTCTAACAACTAAATAGACCCTAAAAAGTCCCCGGCAACGGCGCCAAAAACTTGATGCGCAAACTAACCTGCTGTCGCAAGTGTACGAATCTTGTAATACCGGTTGTATTTTTGAACTCGGTTGATCATTCCCACGAGGACTATTTCGGGTTTTCTCACGTTGTCAGTTTTGGTTAACCGAGTGTAGTAACAAGGAGGAGTAGGTTGTGATTTCAGTTTTACGAAACTAAAAACAGAAATTAAAAACGTAAACGTAAATATTTTTTGTGACGTTTTCTGAAATAAGCTGAATCGGTTGTTACGATAATAGATGAGAACTAGGCTCCAGGATCCCATAGGGTTTCTACAGATTTCAGTTTTACGTTCGATTATGAAAACACTCAGCAGTTTCGATATCTGTGCAGCGTACCAGTTGTGCAGTGACTTTTCAGATTCCACACGTAATAGCGATCCTGCAGACTTTAAGATTCTTGTTAAGCTGCCTAAATCTGCAGTCTCGGTCTAATCCTGTTAGGGTTTCTAACCTGTCCGAATGGCCCGGGTCAAATTCTCTAACAGTTGGTCTCACGTTTTTCCGTGCTAGCCCTATCTCCCTTTCTCTGGTCGGTCTATCAGGGTAAGGTACTAAATCCTGGTTTTTCTTCCTAACCCGAACTTGACGTTTTCACCTACAAGCTCGGGTCTATAGCAATCCTGGGTGATCAATCCTATCATGCATATACGATAATAATCAAAACCAGAATAACAGATACAACTTGCTGAATTAAGACAGTTATCATGAATCCATAAACGAAGTAGTCACAAAATCTGGACACGAAACTTTTACGACTAGACATAATACAAAACGTAGTTTCTGAATATAAAGAGAGAGAACGAAATCAAACTAAGTCTTCGAATCTCGAATCGCGCTTCCGTGCTCTCCGTGAATGCTCTGACTTGCCCTTCGGTTGTGCTGAGAATTGTGTTGTGTCTTCAAAACGAGCCTGGACGAGTCTTTAAATAGTGTTGTTTTCCCCGAAACGCGTGCGCAAGAAATTACGGAATCTGCCATCGGTCCACCGTCTTTGACCAAAAAGAAACTGGTTGTGTATATACGAAGGGTTGCGTATATACGCAACCAGAGCCAAAATCCTCCTCCCCCATATCCCTCCCTGCCTGCGTATATACGCAAGGCTCCGTATATACGCAGGCCTGCGTATATACGTAGGAAGGGGGGTGATATGGGGGCCCTGCTTGGTCCTTTAGTGGGCCTGGTTGGGTCCTCTGGGTCCCACTCTTGTGCCTGACGCTCTCGGTTTGCCTCCCTTGATGTTCTCCTGCTTTTCCGCGTTCCCGTCTTGACCCGATCTTGTGCACGTTTCCCGAGACGGTCCCGGCTAGGTCCCGGCACGCTTCCCGATGCACCTTCCGAACCTGTTCTTGAAAAGGCAACACGAACGAAAACCCGCGATCATATCCAAATATATCAATAAATAAGCAGAAATCCAGAAAGTACAAACAAACATCTCGTTCTAGATTCCCGAGGCATTCTAAGGCATTTTCCGGCAAAAACCGCTATTTCTGACACAAACACTCGTGAAATCAGGCTAAAAGATAACCCCTAATTGGGCGTTATCAGAAAGCAACTCGGGCAGAAAAGGGGAAAGGAAAGGTGACAGAAGCACAACCAGAAGGTCAATTGAAAAAGGCACTGCAGATCTATTCACAAGCCTCAACAAAGAACTCAGCACCAGATGAGACTTGGTTTTTTCTCAAACATCTCTAAAGGTCAGTGGTTAGATGGTTTTTATTTCAAGATCTATTGGTTTATGTAGTATGGTCAATAAGCATGTGGTGGAACACATGAAACTTAAGTGCATCTCTATTTTGAAGAAGAGTTCTTTGAGGTGTATGCTGAATCCTAAAGAATTAGCCTAACCTAGACTCACCAGACTCTTATACCTGAACTTTACCCAAGTTAAGAGATCTGCACATTTGATGATCAAATCTAAAGTTGTTGGGATAGTAATTGAATTGGATAACTCTGAGTTTGCCAATGTGCTAGGGTGTCCAAAGAGGTATGATACTAGAAACCATCCACCAAAGTCAAAAACCCTGAAGCTAGCCAAAGATGAGTTCTTTCTTCCAAACATCTCAACCTCAGCCAAACAGTTAACACACTCTGTGTTGAATGTTGAAGCCAAAGTCCTTCATACCATCCTGGTTAGGTGTATCTTTCCCAGAGAGCACTCTAGAGAATTGGTGACTGAGAGAATGATGCGCATCATGTATCTGGTTATGCATGCCAATGAGATTGATCTTCCAAAACTAGTGATTGAACACATGCTCTTTCGCCTTACCAGTAAAAGGATTCACCCTCTGCCCTATGCAAACATACTCACTTTGTTCTTTGAACACTTTGAGATTCCAACTACTGGAGAGGAATCAGTCACATCTGGATTTGGAGTACTTAATGAGAAAGCCTTTGAGAACATTGGAGTAATGAATACCAAAGAGAATGTTTGGAAACTTTACTCAGACTTGACTGAAGCAGAACTAGGTGCAAAGAAGTTTCCTAAGCCCAAGACCTTGACTCCCACTTCAAGTCAGACTTCTCAGCCAACAGACAATCAGAGACTTGATGGTTTGGAGTTGGACATGAAGTATGTCAAAGCAACTGTTTTTGGACTGGAAAGTGATATGGGGCAAGTCAAGTACATGGTGGAAAGCATCTTCAGAATCATGACTCTGCTCTATGTTCTTGAGGATGCTGAAGGAACAAAGAAAGGAGATTCTGACAAGGATTTTCCTAGTGAGCATTCAGACCAGGAAGAAGTTACTCCAGTTTCAGATAAGGGAAAGCACGTAGCAGAACAGGCATCAGAGGAAGAAGATGAAGCCCTGACTCGGATGAAATGCTGATTACCTTGAAGAAGAAAAGGAAATCTCCAAAGGCTGCTGCAAAGGACAAGACTGAAGAAACAACTGTTGCTGGTGGGAATGCAGAGGAACAGGAAGAGCAGGACAAGACTGATGAAGAAGACAATGAGAAAGAGGAAGGAGATCAGGATGAAGATGAAGATCCAACCCCTTAATCTTTCCTACTCTTTCATCCCCAATCTCTCTTCTTCAAAGTTTTTCTTTAAAGTTTTCAAAATTTTCCAGACACTTGATCCAACATCTTCTATCTTTTTGATGAAAGTAAAAAAGGGGGAGAAATTCTAGGTTCTTTAGTTTTTATTTCTAGGTTTATTTGCTATTTGCTGAACTGTTTAAGTTTTTGTTGGTATTATGAATAAGTTGGATCTTTTTGGAAATACTGTGTTATAAATTGTGAACTAATCAGTTTATTTAGCAGAGACTAAGGATCAAACATAATTTGGGTTGTCTTTCATCAAGGTGAGATTGAAAGATCAGGTTGTGCAAGACTTGGAATAGCTCAGCTATTTCAAGGCCTTGAGTCACATTTCAAAGCCTTGAATCAGTCTCAAAGGCTTGAAAATAGTTTACCTTGAAACTGGATTCAAAGCCTTGAAACTGCTTAACCTGTATGCACACTTTCAGAGGGAGTTTTCTGCAAACTCTCTGAGTTGATTCTCTGTCTTTCTTTCATATGTTTGATTTACTGTTATTAGATGATGAAAGACAAATTATTCTAACATGTTTTGATCATAAGATATCATCTGTTTGACCATGATAATGCAGGAAATTTTGTTTCCAATATTTGCAGGATTGTTTCCTAAACTGAAGTTGTGCAGTTTTGGAAATAGATGAATATTTTGATCCTGTGATCAATCAGAGACTTATGACAGCTTCTCAGATTGCTTATGAACAAGATCACAACAATATCTCTGGAGATTGTGATCAACTATCTGTTGGAGAAAGTTGTTAAAGAGAGTCAAAGCTGTTGCCTACAAAATAGGAAGTTGTTGCTGAAAATCTGAGAAGATTTGCAGAGCTTCAAGCAGTTGAAATATAGCTCACTTTGAAGCAACAAGATACAAGACTCGACGGGAAAAAACAAGAGACAAGTTTCTGGATTGACAGAGTGTTGGAATAGATGCCCTAGAGGCAATCTAGTTTAGTATGAATTCATTTTGGCTAGAACATTCATTGTATTACTTATTGGACATTTAATATAATGAAGTCCTTAGATTTACAATTGTGTTGTTTATCTTGAATATCCCTAGTCCAGTATAATGATTAACAGGACGATCATCTATAGACTAGTATGGGGTTGGATTGATATGGAGATATCATGATCCAACACATGGGTGTGCATTATGGGTAATGGCGCACGGGATTGACAAGGCTACATACATGTTATGTTAAGTCACAAGCGCTTCTCGCGGTGCAATGGTATTGTCATCCTTAGACTTGAAGTCAGTAGATATTCTAGTTGTGGATTATTGTGATTTTGGTAGCGTCAAACGCTACACCGTAACTGGGTAGTTATAAAGGCATGTACTGGATACAATAAGAAGCAAGCTTAGAGATCGTAGTGGACATAGATAGAATTTGTCCCTCCCACGTAATGGGAGCAAATATCCTAGGCCACTCGAGGGATAGTGCTTATAGAATGTCTGGCCAGACTCAAATAAATCAATATAGGATATTGATGTTATTTGCACGAATAAGGCTATTCCCAGGATCGAGAAACTATGGATTGGATATACGAGTGTGACTTGTATGTATCGTGTTCAATCCGGATATAGAGACAAAGGGATGAGACAATTACCTGTACAAGGTTTGTCGGATGACTATTCTATAGTTCACTAGAATGGATGTTTTGCTAGAAACCGCTCCATATTAGCAAATTGTTGCTACCAACTAGATAGAACCTATGGGGTGACACGCTATATAGAGTTGAGATAGATTTGGGAATTAATTAATATGATTAATTAATTAGAAGGATCACTTTGCAACACCTTGCAAACTTAGTAGGGCTAATTGGCAAGGAAGGGACTAAATTGAATTCTAGTAGGACTAAAATAGGTCCTTTAGGTAGTTGACAAGGATTTGTTGGACAATATAAAGGATGCTCCTTCCTTCCTTCCCACACTTATGAGCCTTCTGATCATAACTTGAGTGGGAGAGAACAAAAAGGAGAGAGAGCAAGCAACAAAGGGCCGAACCCGACCCTTTGTCGCCGCCCCCTACCCCGTCGGCCACCAAGGAGGCCGCCACCTCCTTGTTGCCTCGTGTTGCTTGATTTCTTATTCCTCTTCCTCCATTCCTAGCTAGCAAAAAGGAGAAGGAAGATCTAGATCTCAAATCTAGGCGTGGATCACCTATAGAGACGTGACACAATTCACGTTACAAGTCATCACAGGAGAAACCCTAAGGTGTGTAACATGATTTCTTCCTTTACCATCGTTATGTCTCTTGTCCTGTGATCCTTGGAGGGTATTGAATGGATAAATTATATTTTCCAATGCGTATCCATGACCAAAACCCTACACAAAGCACCAAAGAAGAACATCAAACTCTCAATCCTTTCCACAGAAATCCACTGCATTTTCACTGCAGTTTTCTACTCCAAGTGTTCTTTTGTATTGAGCTGTATTGGTAGATAATTTTTGTATTATCTCTACATCTATTCTCAAGAATTGTTCAAAATGAACAATAGAGAATTCTTAGTTAATCAGTTAGCTAGAGCAGGTACTAGACAGGTTAGGGAAAACCACAAGCTGTAATAGAGTAAGGGAACTCTCTGGGCTTGAGTTCTAGGGCTTAGCTTTTGATTAATAAGAATTGAGTTGAAAATCCTGCAGGGATCTAATCCCTGAGGTAGAGACGTATGTCCAAGTGGACTGAACTCTATAAATCACTTGTCTTCTGCATTTACGGTTCTTTATGTTTTATAGTTTTGCAGCACATAAAATTGTCTGTTTTTTCAAGGGTTTGAACTTGTTTTCAAGGCCTTGAAAAAGGCATACTTGCTTTATACTGTCTGCATCTTCTCCAAGGGCTTGAACTGATTTTCAAGGCCTTGAACTTCACTGTTTGCACAAGTTTTCATCTTCCTAGCAAGTTTTGCAAAAATTTGGCATACTCTATTCAACCCCCCCCCTTTCTAGAGTATCTTAGCTGCATTAACATCTGCATACTCAAACTTTCAATATTGTTCGTTATGTGGTACTTATTGCCTGAGATTTCAAGCACAAAACCGGTGCTTTATCTGTTATGGATTCATGGTTTTAATTCATGACTATTAATTGGTTTAAGATACCGCTATGATCACAATATCATAATTTCACACTTAAATTTGTGATGTATAAGAAACTTTGATCGTAACCCGTAGTTACGACACAATATATTATCACGATCTCCGGAAGATGTCTAAAATAATCTTAATTATTATTTAAACCTCCAGAAGAGGTCTTCACATGTTTATGTTGTTTCGGTTTTAGTTATTTGTATGTTTACAAGAGCCATGATCCATGCCTGAAGTTATGGAATATATGAAGCTTTGATTGTAACAAGAACTTACGACAATCGTTTCTCATGCGACCTGAAGTCACAATTTTTTTTATAGGACCTCTAATAGAGATGTCTAAAATGTCTCAAACGCTTGTTATTACCAAGCCTCCTGAAGAGATAGCGTTATGCGTTCTTTATTTTATTTTAATTTTATGCACTTAAATTATTTGTACTTTTTTGTTTACTTATTATGGATCAAAAACGAAACTCCAGAAAAGGATTCGTAGTGGCTATTAACACACATGTCTAGCCATGTAATTTGTTCTTGGAGTAACGAATTACATTACATCAATCATAACGAGTAGTTATGATTTTCATAGCATGAAGTTATGAAATATTATAAATAGTGATCTCCTGCAGAGATTGCTAAAATTTAAATAATGATCCACCCTCCTGAAGAGGCCGTGTTCCATTCTTTTTGATTTAATTTACTTTTACGTAATTTTTTATTTTTTTTACACTCTTGATCTTTATTGATTATTGATCAAAGTAAAATCTCCAGAAGAGATTTTAATTCCATTGTTTATATTGGACATAAGGGACATAAGTTTGTATCGTAGTTGGAGTTACGAAATACATGATGTATTGATCATAACCTGCAGTTATGACACCTCTCTTGAAGAGATATCTACAAATTTAATAATTGATCTATCCCCCCAAAGAGCATCTAGAAGATGTTCTTAGTCCATGAGTTTTTCAATGGACATAAGCTATGAGTATGCTTATAAATTTGTATTTTCATACCAGAAGTTATGAAAAATATGAAGAAACTTATAACATGATGTTATAAAGTTATGTCAAAAGCTCTCCTTGAAGAGAGAATCTAAACTCATCGAACCAGAAGTTTCGATTGCATATATTTTATTTATGCTAATTTACATTTTTTTTAGTTTTATTATTTTTCTCATATTACTTTTAAGTGATAAAAGTAAGATCACAAAGATCTCCTTAAGAGACTTTTATAATATACAATGGCATGTTCAAAAGCAATTGATATTGCTAGCGAGCATAAAAGAAATTTTTCACACCAGAAGTTGTGACAGAAATTTACAACTGTCAATAACTTGAAGTTATGACGTATTATCCAATATTAATATTTGATTTAAAGAATTGCCATTGTTCATGACTGATTAATTCGACCTCATTCCCATAAGTGAATGGATGTGCATTCCCAGAAGCGAATCACTTTGTTATATCCGGTCGAAATTCACGTGAGTATAGAGGCGGTCATGGTTGTGAATGTGAAAATCTCTAAAAGAGATTAAACTCATAAGAAGATCTTTATTTTGTATAAAGAACCCCCGGAAGAAGTTCTTAGTCCACATTAATATTATTTGGACATATTTTATGACTCATATCATGCAGACATGAGGTGTTCTATGACCCGAAGTAAAAAAATTGATAGAGTTGAAAGACTATTTTCTTAGATCCATTGAACCTGAAGTTCGATTCAGAAAATGAACACTGCTAGAAAATGTCAAAATCGTGACCGTGTACCAGAAGTACAACTCATTGTGTTGCCATTGATAACTCTGTATAGAGTTATATTTCTTCTACGTGTTCACATTGTTTTGCGTGCATTCCGGTTAAATATTATGAGTTTTGCACTATGAATGCGAGGATTTTGTGTAAGTGAGCTAGTTGTGCTTAAGTGACAAGTCCGGGCGTTTTCTAGTTGAGTTGAGCTATATTTGTCATATTTTATGCCCGGTATTGGTTGTTGTTTAATTCTCAGGTGTCGGAGGCTCACGAGCGTGGAACAAGGATGGAAACGAACTTCGCAACACAAGTGAAGCTCAAGAAATTTGCAAGCAATATGTTTTGAAGGTGAAAGAGGAACAAGCTGCTTCAATTTAGCAATTCTACCTTCACCATTAACCAACATCAATAAACCATAGCCATTACTAAATGACCATCACAACCTGCTACTATCACCACCAGCCTACCATCAACACCATCAATAACCACTACGACCCGCTTTGCAAACCTGAGACCCAATTCAATAACTAACTACTACCTCCTTTTACCTCCCTGACCACTCCACTGCCTTCATCCAATTACACCAGCCAACTCCCTCGTCCAAACAACCAACCTCACTTCAATTAATCCAAACCTCCTCATAACCATAACACAGTATACACCAAACAACCCACCTAATTAACCTACATAAACTATCTACCAATTCAACACTTAATAACCATGACCAGTACCTACCTAACCAAGCCAATTCAATACCAATTTCCATCAACAACTAAACACATCACCACTGCCACCTACATATCCTAAATCACCAAAACCACATGATATTACACCAACACCAATTTCACCCAAATACCCAGACCAAAACCAGTACCTAATACACCATCTTCACCACTTCCCTAACAATCTGTTGAAGCCATCAAAACACCACAGTACACAATGCCTCCAATACAACCATCAATCCCAACCAACTCTGCCAACACCCAAACCTTCTAAACCCACCGTACAACACCACCTCAATTCCTCCAACAATCCACAATACACCAAACTACCTGCCAAACTACCTACAGTACACCGCCATTAACCCAAACACCAACAACCTCCTACACCATAACCAATTCCTAAACCTACCTCCAACCATTTCACCCATCAGACCCAAACCAATCAATTACCTAGTCACCAAAACAACCTAGCAACAACTTGCGACCTTAACACCACCAGCTGCACATCGCCTAAAACAAACCTGAACCCGCCGTTCTTCATCCATGACCATTCAGCCCACAAACCCAGAAACAAATCACCTTTCTGCCCTATCCAATCAAACACACAACATCCCATTTTCAATGAAGAATCCAGCAGTGTGTAGAAGCAGCAAACATCGAGAAGAAAAAATTGGGGAATAATTCGAACGAATTCCTGACCCAAGTTGCACAAATTGGAGATTAAAAATCAGCAGCAGCAGTTTGTTTCATTTAATCCGCAAGAACTCAGTTCTTCGCACGAATTAAATGTGTTTCTGAGCTACCACCTTCATTCAGAACCACCACGACCCTCTGCTAAAATCATCGTCCAGTCACCATGAAGCGGGGAAAAAGCTTGGATTCGCGCCAGAGCTTTGATTCCGTTTGAGATTTCTAAACTCTCTCTATTATATCTCGGTGGATGTTTACAATGAATTTATTTACTGTAAACGTTAATATGAGTAGTTAAATTCTCTACTAGGTTCGTACGTTTGAACCTAGGTCGTAAAACTTTTTCGGATTGTTAAGCTTCGATTCATGAACTTGTCGTCTTAATATGATTTAGATTATGTTCTTCTTTCATTCTTGTACTTTATTTTATGCAATTTTAGCATCGCGAACTATAATTGCTGCTTGGTGAAAATTGATGGATTGACAGGTGAAAACGATTAGCCTAGAATAAAGAATGAAAGCAAACTCCGTATCGTGATGGACCGACATGAGAAGTGTTAGGGTTTAGGTCGTTACATAGAATGGATCGTAAAGCATGCTAGGTGACAAAGTTTATGGATCGATAGATGACGACTGTGAAATTTTAGCGTAGTCTTACATGAGATCGGTAGAAGATTGTAGGAGCATTTATGTGATCAAGAACGTAGTTTAGATTATGTGTTTCTAAGTGCAATCCGGGAAAGTGAATTGATCTAGGGGATGCATATAGAACCTAGTATCCTTTTTATCAGTTAATAATTCACATCATTAAAAAAAATCACAAAAAAATATTAGTTTAGTTCGTTTATTTCATTTCAGTCACTTGTTTGAAGGTGACGAACTCTTAAATCACAACTTTTTCCTCCGGTTAATTGACTTTAAATTAATTGTTTAACTAAATAATCTCAAGATTGTCCCTGTGGGTTCGACAACCCGAGTTTCAATACTCATTCTTTATTACTTCGACCGTGCACTTGCGTATACACGTAAGAAATCGTGTCAAGTTTTTGGCCCCGTTGTTGGGGACAACGGTAGATTGTTTAGTTAGAAATTAGTTTAGAGTTTAGAGTTTTATTTTATTTTTGTTACTATTAGTTACCTCACGGGTGTGCTAGTGTTGTGGTCTCAGGTAACGATGGCAGAGGGCGAAGAGCCGAGCAGCCCTACTCGAGAACAGATGGAAGCTATGTTGGTTGAGGCTTAAAAGCTACTACGAGAGGCAATGGCTAGGAAACAATAAAAACCATATAACAGGTCTGGGAAGACTATAATCCAGGCATTTGAGGCGGATCTCTGGGGAACTGAACCAGCAATTGCGGTGCCACCAATTCAAGCAGAAAGCTTCTGCCTCAAGATGTCCACAATTCAGTTCATACAAAATCAATGCACATTTACTGAGCAGAAGAAGCACATATATTCATTGGGAGATTTGAGAGCCATTGTGGGCTAATCTGATATAGTGGGGTCACATCTGAAGCTGTTAAATTGATGCTCTTCCCTCATTGCCTCAAGGGAGTTGCTTTGGTTTGGCTGGAAAATATGCCATCCAACTCTATCAAAACATGGGAGAGTGTGTCTCCGAGTTCATGAGTAAGTTCTATCCTATCTCACGTGTGATCCAGCTTCAAAATGAGATTTGGACGTTTAGGCTAAAGCAAGAAGAATCACTCGTGAGAGCATGGGAGCGCCTCAATCGTTTGCTACGAAATAGACCCAACCATGGCATGGAAAAAGGACAGATAATCAGGGTTTTCTATGATTCACTCGGTCAGCCCAATAGAGACAAGATGGATAGAGAAGCAGGGGAAAATTCCTATTTAACTGCGATGCAGAAGGGGCATATGCATTGATAATTGCTTGATTAAGCAAGAAGAGGGCATAGATTATCAACACGAGCAGAGAGAACAGTTAAGAGATGAAAAGATGACTTATGACACTATTCAGGTGAATGCAGAGAAGGTAGTGCACGAACCAAATGTTTTAGAGCTGCAGCATCAGCAACAGGCACTAGCCTCACAGTTAACCGAGGTGACAGGGATAATAAAGACACTGGCTCAGCACATGACGGACATGTCCACACAGGTCAGCTCTTTAGCAATTGCACTTCAATTGGCTCAAGCAGAAATAAAATATCTGAAGGAACAACTTGAACAAAGAGCACTGGTTAGCATTGTTCACACATCAGAGGAACAGGCTCAAGCCATCACCACTGGGAGTGGTGTTGCACTTAGAAATCCTCCATACCCTAGTCATGCCAGAGTGGAAGCCTCAAAGGCGAAGGAACATGAAGTCTTCGATTCTGAGAAGACACCTGTCATGATCTCTCAATAAAAGGGCATATTTCACCAGGATGGAGAGAAATCTACTGAGGTACCACTTCCATCTCCTCCTCTTTCTTCAGAATTACCATTTCCATTGCGTACTAGGAAGAAGAAGGATGCTTCAGAGGAATACAGGCGCTTTTTGAACATATTTTCTAAACTGCACATTAATATCTCGTTGATTGAGGCACTTCAAAAGCTGACAAAATATGCAAAGTTTATTAAAGATGTAGTTCTAGGGAAGAAAGCAGTGGATGAGTTTCAGAGGGTGAATTTAAATGAACAGGTTAGCTCATGTGTTTTGAATGGGCTACCTAAGAAAAAGAAGGAATTGTCATTGAAGCTAAATTAGGTGATGCCTACACTGGGAGAGCTCTTTGTGATTTGGGAGCGAGCGTAAATTTGATGCCATTGTCGGTATTCAGAAAGTTAAGTGTGGGGGAGCCTCCGAAAACCTGGATCACTCTACAATTTGCAGACAAATTATCCAAGAGAGCTTGTGGGATGATACAGGATGTACTTGTGAGGGTTGGAAGCCTGATCATGCCTGCTGATTTTGTCATATTGGACATGCCAGCTGGTGATGTGCCTTAAATTCAGGGTAGGCCGTTCTTAGAGACTAGGCGTACTCTCATTGATGTAGAGAATGGGGAGCTGATTATGAGGATTAATGATGACATGGATACTTTTCGGGTCTTCAAACCGTCACCCCAGTGTTCATGGGAGTATCATCCAGGGGTGCCATTTGCTGTACAAGTGAAGCGCCAAATCCCAGAGTTTTCGCAAGGGGATCCACCTGATTATTGGGACAGAAACAAGCCATCAGCGGTGCATGCACATGAAGCAGTGCTTCAAATCCAACACAGGAAAGCTAAGCTGGAAGCGGCACAATGTGCCAGACCACCCTCGTGAGGTGGCAGAGGTAACTGGGTCGGGTCGTCGACCTTAAATTACAAGCGCTTGTTGGGAGGCAACCCAACCAAGGAGTAGAATTAGATAGTTAGATTAGTTGTTTTTAATATATTTATCTCCATATGATTCCGGTGAGAGGTGAGAGAGAGAGAGAGAGACTGATGAGTTATCTAGTGTTTGCAGGTGAGCTTCATCAGTGGTGGTTTTTCGGAAACTGTCAACGGTTAATTGGACCCTTCTTGTTGCAGTTTCGCATACACGGTGCCCATGAAGGTTCGGGTACCCCAGGTACCACTTGCTATCTCTGTCTACATTTTGGGCTTAAACTGAGTAGATCCACCGCCTACACATTTAAGCGATGAGTCCTCTTATTATATATCTAAATTCGTTGAGGACAAGGAAATGCTTAACTGTGGGGGGTTTGTATATATTTTGCTAGCCATGTCTGTTTTGCATAGCCTTGTTACATGTAGATTGTGTTAGTATTGTGTTTGTGTGGTTAGTGTAGAGTGTTCATATATTACCGTATTGTGTTAGAATTGGTTATTTTATGTTTTTGTTAGCACTTTTACATTATTGAGTCACCCTACCCATTGTTATGTGATTAGTCGAGTTGGCCAATGCATGTAGAGTCTAGGAAAATATGAGAAAATGAAAAAAAAAAAATGAAAAAAAAAATAGAAAAGAGAAAAATCCATAAAAATTTGAAAATTTTGAGAATAAGGGCAATTGATGAAGCTAGAAACCGAAGAGAGTTCAGTGAAAGAGTCTCAGAGAATAGGAAGCGCCATAGTCAGAATGTCTTTAATTGTTAGTATCTGGCGCACCTATTTCACGAAAGGAATTCCCGGGTATTCAGGGAAAAGTGGAAAGAAGACGAGTGTAATACCCCGTTTATCTAGCAGGGGTAAAACAGTCATTTTAGAAGCATAATAATAATTAATTTGCAATATAATATTTTTAATAATAAATCTTTGAGTTGAGTTTATAAAAAGTTTTAGAATAATATAGAGTAATAGTTGATAATCAATTCGTAGTTGTTTCGCCAATTTTAGCTAGTTATAGCGCGTGTTTAATCACCGCGAGTATTGCTAGGCTTGCCACACCCAATCACCCAACCACATAGTACTCCACCCACACCCAATTATTGCCAAAAATATTATTTAATTTGAAAACTTTTGTTGCCAGCAAGCTACTTCTTCTTCTTCTCCAATACGTTTTTTCACCATCATCACCACCACCTTCGGGAAGCCACTATCACCGCCCATGTCACATCACTTGTGCTTGGAGCCCAAGTAAACCCACCTATATAAGCTCCCTCCAGCCTCCCTCCTCCCACCAGCAGCCACTCACAACAACCACCACCTCCCTCATCACCATTGCCGTCTTCAACAACACCACCATCACCACTTACAGCCCTCTCTCTCTCTCTCTCTCTCTCTCTCTCTCTCTCTCTCTCTCTCTCTCTCTGCCCAGCTCCCTATCTCTCCCTCTCTGTTGCTCTTTGCTCTCAACAACCCCACCAGCAGCAGCAGCGTGGAAGTGGCAGCAGCCAACCACCACCGTAGCTACCCCCGTTGCCGTCAGCAAGCACCCAAGGAGAAACCCAGCAGCCTCTCTCACTCTCTCTCCTTCTCTCCCTCCCTCTCTGTTCTCAGACCTCTTCGGAACAGAGTAGAAGCAGTGGCAGCAACTACCACGGCCGCCATCGCCGCCGTTGGACAACCACCAAAGAGAACCCACTTCTCTCTCTCTCATCCCCGCTGCCTTACCCGAGCTCCTTGACCGATTGTGGGCTCATCCCCGACCTGAGCAGAGCCCAAGGAAGCAGCCCTAGCAGCAGCAGAAGCCACAACCACCGTCGGCAGCCATTGTTGCCGGCCAAGCTCCGGCCAAATTTCGACGAGGTGCTTCGCAGCAGCACCCACTCTCCCTCCGCTTGCAGTAGGGTCCTAGGAGGCCGAACAACTCATTAGGAGCCTCAAACCAAGCTGAGAAAGCCATTAGAGCTGACCACCAAGGTCCAACTCCGGCGACCCCGACGCCAAGCTTCGACCTGACCCATTTCTTAGCGATTTCAGGCCATTCTTGGCCTAGGTACGTCCTATACCTTCTGATTAGTTGTTTGATGTTGTTAGAATTGAAGTTCGATAGCTTGAATCATAGTTAAATTGAAGAAGATGAAGTTGTTGTAGAAGGGGGGTAAAAGTGTAGTTTATGAAAACTGTTAAAACATGGCTTAGGGGTGCTGTTTGTAATTTCAGAAACTGTAGGGGCTGTTAGTGCACTACATTAATCTTGTTTTGGCGGCTAGTTGAAGAATTTGTAGACTTTTAATACGAATGGGGGTTTATGTGTATTTAACTTAAACTTGTCACTTTTCGCTAAAAATAAAAATAATAATTTCGGAATAAAAATAATTTCTAAAAATACTATATTTCATCCTCGTTTTGGAAAAGTAATTTTGGTATTAAAATAGCATGCGGTTTGTTCGTTAAAAATTAAATAAGAAATATTTTTAGTTAAACTTTAAATAAATATTGTTAAATAAATATTGTTAATGACTTGGATGCTTAATACTTGCAAATTTGATATTTTGCTAGATTTTAAATATTATTTTGTTGTGATTAGTATTTAGGGAAAATTTATCTTTAAATTAAATAGTTTTGAATATTGTTATAGAAATAATAATATGTCTTTTCATAAAATAAATTAGTTTGTTTTCACTTCTATATCAAGTCTTTTATAAAATAATTTCTCTAATTAGTTAATTAATTTTAGCTAATAATAATAACAATAATAATAATAATACTAATAATAATAGCCGTTTAAATATAAACACGTGGCTTTATAATAGAAGTGTATAACGAAATAAAACGTTAGGAAAGTTAGCTAGAGGGGTTGGGTAGAATTAAAAGAGAATATTTTTAGGACGAGTAGTATTTTGTTGAATTATTTGTTAACATAAAAGTTACGGGTTGTAGGTGACGGTTTGTAGGCCGAGACATTTCTAGAACGTGCTAGTGCTACGGAAATAAGGTAAGTTACATGCCAAGCGTTGAGCCTAGCTTCCTTCGTGTCTTAATATGACTTTTATTTCTTGTCTCAAAATGCATTTTATTTGGTTATTCATTTACTTGTTTTATTTGAAGTCTCCTTTTATTTCAAAGAAGTTATTTATTTGAACTTGTCACACGATTAATAATAATGCGTAATTAACGTAAAGTGGAAAGAGTTGTGCGGGAGAAGCAATTTATTGTCGTGTTGACTTCAGTCACTCGACCAGAGATCAGATTTTATTTAACCCGGTCGCAACCTGCCGGGTCGCTCCATGTACTCACCTATCTGGCCGCAAGAAGTCTTAGGGGGCTGCCGGCAGTTAAGGTCATGGTTGCTAGTGATAGATTAGTAGTTCCTTCCCCGTATCAACAAAGCTAATAATACAGTTTTGTCATGAGCTTTTGAAAGGAAAGAAGAAGAGATTGAGGAATATAATACCCGTTTGGAAGAGATATTAAGATAAGAAGAATTTTATATGAGTTCCTACTTTATTTACTGAATTCATTCTTTACAAGTTTTATTCCTCCTGTTTTATTGCAAATAATAAAGTAAAGCTTCATCTTCTGTTTTACATGTTTGGGTGTTATTTACTCAGCATTTCACAGCTGACTTTAGAAACTGCGGTTCTGTTTTCCTTCCCACCACAGGCTTAGAAGCAGGAGGCTATGGCGAAGCTGGGTACGGGACTCACGTGTAGAGTTAGTTAGCAAGCATAATGATGTATAGCTTTTGAAATCACTTTTGTAATGTGACTTTCATGAAGTTAATGTTGTATAATAAATAAAAACTTTTGGAATGTTATGCTTGATTCCCGCCATTACTCTTAGCAGCGCCCTCCTGGGCTTTCCGGTCCGGAACGGAAGGCTTGGGAAACCGCGGGCTGTTGCAGGTGGTATCAGAGCAGGCAGTCCACAGAAAGGGGATTTAAAACCTGTAGGGCAACTAAAAATGGACATAGGGCAAGATAATTAAAATTGGATAAGTCGTGGGGGGTTACGGGTAGTTTCGGTCTTGATTTCTCCCACCCACCCGCATCCTGACTTTCGGCTTTATGTGTTCTGAGTTAGTTAAAATGCATATTTTTGCTGACTTTATGAGAAGGAGATAAAATCAAACATGCACAAGAAGTTCTTTCTTGATTAGCTGAGTTATACATATATGAGCCTTATGCGCTTTTAATACAGAATTGTTATTTCATGTGTGTTAGTTTATGTGATAATATTAGATATATTAATTGCGAAATATGATTATTGAAGTTCCCTCGACCTTAACCAAGAATACCGTAGGATGTGACTAATAGACCCTTCCATTACCACTATAGGAAAGTTTGACCAGGATAGATGGATGATAACATCCCTATGGAGCAATTTTTCGCGCAAATGGCTTAGATGATGAATAACGGAGGACAGGCAGGAAATAACTGGGCCAAGAAAGTAGCTAAAATGAAACTCATGGAGTTTACTGGGAAGGAGGATCCTGTCGAGTTAGAAGACTGGATCATGGAAATGGATAAAATTCTTGAGGTGATAGAATGTCCTGATGACCGAAAGGTCAACTGCGCGGTCTTCTACTTGAAAAGTGAAGAAAACCTCTGGTGGAGAAATGTACGAGAAACTCTCCTAGTCGAACCCAACTTCAACTGGGAAGCTCTCCAAACCGCCCTCAGAGCTCGTTTCTACCCTCATCACGTGAAGAGAAGCAAGGAACAGGAATTCCAGAACCTGCGGCAAGGAAATGACTCAGTGACTGAGTATTTCCGGAAGTTTACTGAGCTGACACGATTCGTAGGCAACATGGTACCGGATGAAGACTCCAAAGTTTCCCGATTCATCGGTGGATTGCACGAAAGGCTGCAAGAGTCTCTGCTGAGCAGAACCTACTCCTCGCTTCATGAAGCCTACGACAGAGCTGCTGACATCTATCGAGTTCGTGTCACCCAGGAAGAGAATCGCAAGAAACGCAAGCTTGAGGAGGTAGGAGGAAGCAACACCAACTTTGCCAAGGACAATCAGAGGTTCAAGACTAACAATGGAGGAGGTAACCAGGGGCAGTATCGTGGCAATCAGCAGAATGCTGGGACTCAGAAGAATCGTCGCTATTTCTGCAAATGGTGCCCACGAAACCACCCAGGAGCAGACTGTGAGGGAAATCCGGTCACTTGTAATAACTGTGGCAGGCGAGGACATCGAGCTTATGAATGCCGATCTCAACCAGTCGGGAACCAGCTAATGATCCAAGGAGGCAACTTTGGAAGGCCACAGCAGAACAACTACCAGGGCAACCGTCAGCAGAACGGGAACAACTTTGCCCGCAACCAGCAGTTCGGGAACCAGCAGAATGGAAACCGCAACCAGAACAGTGGAGGCAATGGATATGTCAGGCAGCAGAACTACAACCCAGGCAATGCAAGCCAGAACGGAGGCCAACCCAGGATCGGAAACAACAATGCTGGATACGGGAACAACCACAATGGAGCTGGAGCAGGAGGAGCAGGAGCTCAGAATGCAAACGTGGGAAGAATTGCTGTGCTGACTAAGACTGAAGCCGAAGCTGCACATGGAGTTGTCACGGGTACTTTCTCTATTCATGAGCATCCTGCTTTCGTGCTATTTGATTCCGGTGCATCCTATTCCTTTATATCATCCTCGTTTGCTGAGAAATTGGGTTTACTTAGCTCATCTAGTATATCTATCCCAGTAGCAACCCCTAATGGCCAGATAACTATCTGTGATACCGTATTCGAAGGGGTAGAACTCAAAATCCTAACCTGCACCTTACCTGCCAACCTGATAAAATTTAACCTAGGAGGCATAGATGTGATCCTAGGGATGGACTGGCTTGGGAAGTATAGGGCAGTTATTGACTGCTATGATCAGAAGGTTCGGTTAAAGGGACCTAAAGGAGAAAAGATCACCTATCGTGGTATCACCACTGAACCTCGAATAAGACTAGTGTCTGCCTTGACTATAATCAACCAGATGAAGAAGGGGAACTTTGCCTACTTGTGTTATGTCCAAGACGTAACCAAGAAGGAAAATGTGCTGGACGAGATACCTGTCGTGAGGGAATTTCCTGATGTATTCCCTGACGAGATTCCCGGAATGCCACCTCAACGAGAAGTGGAGTTTACTATAGACTTGGCACCTGGAACTGCACCCATCTCCAAGGCGCCGTATCGGATGGCACCTGTGGAATTGAAGGAGCTGAAGGAGCAGATACAAGAACTTCTACAGAAGTGGTACATACGACCTAGTGTGTCACCCTGGGGAGCACCAGTGCTGTTCGTCAGGAAGAAGGACGGGAGCCTACGATTATGCATCGATTACCGGGAGCTAAACAGCGTCACTATCAAGAACAAGTATCCGCTACCCCGGATTGACGATTTGTTCGATCAGCTGCAAGGAGCCAATGTCTTCTCCAAGATCGACCTAAGATCTGGTTACCATCAACTCCGCGTAGCCGAGAAAGATATCCCAAAGACGGCTTTCAGCACAAGGTACGGTCACTACGAGTTCACGGTTATGCCGTTCGGTTTGACCAACGCTCCTGCCGTATTCATGGACCTGATGAACCGAGTAATGAAGCCGTTTATAGACCGGTTCGTGGTTGTCTTCATCGATGACATCTTGGTGTACTCGAAGAACGAAAAGGATCACGAGGAACATCTCCGAGAAGTATTGCAGACCTTGAGGCAAGAGCAGCTGTACGCCAAGCTCTCAAAGTGTGATTTCTGGTTGGATCGTGTGCCGTTTCTAGGCCACATCATCTCCAAGGAAGGGATATCCGTTGACCCAGCAAAGATCTCAGCGGTTAAGGATTGGCCTACACCGAAGAACGTGTCCGAAATTCGAAGCTTCCTCGGCTTAGCCGGTTACTACAGGCGTTTCGTGAAGGACTTTTCGAATATTGCCAGGCCATTGACTACGCTGACAAAGAAGGCGGTGAAGTATCACTGGGACGACAGCTGTGAAGAGGCGTTCCAGACTCTAAAGGAGAAGCTCACTACAGCACCAGTGTTAGCCTTGCCAAACAACTCTGGAGAGTTCGAGGTATACAACGATGCGTCAAAGAAAGGACTTGGATGTGTGCTGATGCAAGACCGAAGGGTGATTGCCTACGCTTCGAGGCAGCTGAAGCCACACGAGGAGAACTATGCTACACATGACCTGGAGCTGGCAGCAGTAGTCTTTGCGCTGAAGATATGGAGGCATCATCTCTACGGGGCAGTTTGCAAGCTCTACACAGATCATCGCAGTCTGAAGTATATCTTCACACAGAAGGAGCTGAACAACAGGCAACGAAGATGGCTGGAGATTATCAAGGATTACGATCTACGCATCCAGTACCACGAAGGGAAGGCTAATGTAGTCGCTGACGCGCTAAGTCGTAAATCGAGCCATGCAGTGGAACGCCATGGTAGTCTTATCAGAATGGTTATGTCACGAGTTCCGGAAGCTCAACATCGAAGTGGTGGAACAAGGAACGGTGCAAAAGCTGCTCGGGAGCATGACAGCAGTACCAGACTTATTCGAAGAAATACGAAACAATCAAGCAGGAGACGTGAAGCACGAGAGAATCAAGAAGAAGATCGCAGCAGGAGAGGCCAAGGAGTTCCAGATTCACGAAGACGGGAGCATTCGCTACAAAGGAAGATGGTGTGTGCCACAGAAGTGTTCAGAGGCTAAGGAGAAGCTGATGCAGGAGGCACACAACACTCCATATTCCGTCCACCCTGGAGGCGATAAGCTTTACAAGGATCTGAAGAAGACGTTCTGGTGGCCAAATATGAAGAAGGAAGTAGCTGAGTTCGTGGCTAGATGCCTAACATGCCAGAAAGTGAAGTTCGAGCACAAGAGAATGGGAGGTCTACTCCAACCGTTGGATGTTCCAGTCTGGAAGTGGGACTCCATATCAATGGACTTCGTCACAGCTCTACCTACATCGAAGAATGGACTCAACCAGATATGGGTAGTCGTAGACAGACTAACCAAGACGGCGAGATTCATCCCAATGAAAGACACGTGGAACATGGAGCAAAGGGCAGATGCGTACGTCAGAAACATCGTGAGATATCATGGGGTTCCGAGTTCGATAATCTCGGACAGAGACCCTAACTTTCTCTCTCATTTCTGGAGAGCGCTTCAAGAAGCACTGGGAACTCAGCTGAAATTCAGTACGGCTTTCCACCCAGCCACAGACGGTCAGACGGAGAGAACTATACAGACGCTAGAAGATATGTTAAGAGCCTGCGCTATGGACTTCCAAGGCTCATGGGTCGATAAGCTGCCGTTAATAGAGTTCTCCTATAACAACAGCTACCACGCTAGCATCGAGATGGCACCGTACGAAGCCCTCTATGGAAGAAAGTGTCGATCTCCACTATGTTGGAGTGACTTCAGCGAAACGGTGATCATTGGCCCACAAATGATCGAAGACATGACGAACCAAGTTCGACTCATACAGCAAAGAATGAAGGCAGCTCAAGACAGACAAAAGTCATACGCAGATCAGAAGAGAAGGCCACTGGAGTTTCAAGTAGGAGATAAAGCATTCCTGCGAGTCTCACCTACTAAGGGAGTAACCAGGTTTAACTTGAAAGGGAAGTTAAGCCCTAAATTTATTGGTCCATACGATGTTATTGAAAAGATAGGAGAAGTTGCGTATCGACTGGACCTACCATCAAATCTGGGGCGAGTACACAATGTCTTCCACGTATCACAGCTGAAGAAGTATATACCAGACCCGTCTCATATCTTGGATCCAGAACCAGTGGATTTTGATCCATCACTAACCTACGAGGAGCAAC